>OY754893.1:2425000-3625000 GCA_963576445.1 Lithosia quadra
CCTCCGGAAAAACTTTTTGCCATTATAACCCGGCCAAGTGAGCAAGATGCATATGTGACAGACAATGAACTTAGATACGTTATTTTGAATTTAGTCGTCTAAAAAGGAGTCCAATGGAGTCCGTTGACATTTCAACTCGTGACCAACATGAAAATAATAGAAACAGAGTGAAGTTTTTGTCTCATTCCACCATACGCGAAAGCTCATAAGTAAAGTACGTGTCAGCTATCTGTTTTCAGTTGCTATTTTTACGTGGTTTCTATGCTTTAGTTATTATTCTGAGGTACACCTCCTACTCCCAAAATACATTTGACGTTTTCGCTGTCGTTGTTTGACAAATTGTCCGTTTTCGTTCGATCCGAAACGTTCATGTTCGATTTTCAGAGTAACGCCCCAGTTTCTAAAGCATTCCCATGTAATGTAACGTTCCTGCGAATGCTCGGCGTTATGTTACGGGTAAATGCTCACAGCGAGTGTGCACTTACCAACATTTTGTTGTACCTTGCGTTCATTCTTTTTTGAAATGTCGGACCTACAAGTTGCGTGTGCTGCGTTTATCTTGATGAATTATATTAGAAGAAAAAACCTCCGCGTCACCCCGCAACCGCGCATCGCCCGCACTCGTGGCTCGACGAAATATTACACCAATACACTCGACGAAATGTTACACCAATATGCTCGTTGTTTTGTAATAAAGAGGCGAGCGTGCTCGACGTTCAGTTCGTAGAAGGATGATACACTAGACTAGAACATAATTATTAATGCGGCTCGTTGTTCTGTTACAAGTAAATGTTGTAGTCTATACTCACCCTTACGGTCTCATAAATTGAATACATTTTAATCATGTGTAAAGGAAGTGATGGTAGCTGAATGAATAAGGACGCAGCCTCTTCTCAGAGGTATCCAGTTCGAATCTGGCCGGACAGTACCAATATGAACTTCACTTTGTGGAATTTATATGTGCTAATCACCTGATTTACCATCTGCTGACGGTGAAGGAAAAACATCGTGAGGAAACCTAGACATCTAGAAGGCATCTAACATCTAGAAGAATTTCTAAGGACATGTCCGATCCACCAACCCGCATTAGGCCAGCGTGTGTGGAGTGTGGTTTTACGTTATTCCCTATCGCATCCAAGACCCTCACATCGGAGACTGGGGTCCGTTGACGCTTTCGCTCATAAAAATAAAATAGGTATGGATTCAATGTAATCCCCCCCCCCCCTCCCAGGGTTGGCAGCACGACTGTGACGCCCCAGTTGTTGCACACGTCCATAAGCCACGGTGACCGCTTTCCACCAGGTGGGCCGTGTGCTTGTCTGTCACCTAAGTATCAAAACAAAATTAAGGCAATTAGTATGCTTACAGGTGGAATGCTTTGGCTAACCAAGCTACCTGGACCCGTCCTTTCACTTCATTTCATTGAATCTATACCTATTGTTATTTTAAATTAAATCACGGTTAAATAAATTATTTAATCGTTTTATCCATGGAATAGACTTTCATTCGTTGCCAGAACACACAGTTAGTTTTAGTATCTTTTGTGTTAATGACTAAACCCTAATTTCAGGCCGATAGGTATTTACGACAATACAAAATGATAAAGTATCATTAAAACCAAAACCCTGATTACAGCTTACAACAAATTATAAAGCATCGTCTACAACAATCGCCAAAAAAGTAATGGCCTCCTAATAAAAGTTGTAATTACAATCAACAAAACGATAAAATATTAACAAAACAAAAAAGAGCGTACAGAGAGAGAAAGAGATAATGATCAAAATATCCTCTGAAACTGCCAACGAACACAGATAAATTTACTTTTCACACAAATTCTAACTCTTTTTATACCTGCAGAAATGTTTTTCAACGGATCTTTATTGCGAAACATTATCTTAATTAGTAAAGAGGTGTAAATTTTGTCGTTAAGGCGTGTTTATACTGTTTAAAATCTTGAATCGCGAGTACAATATTTTGTTAATGTATTTGTTACTGTCTGAAGGATAGAATTTCGAATGTGTTTAATAATATCTGATAGACTTAAAAGGTTCAAAATTAGGACGCTTAAACTTTTGGTATTAATTAATTATATTATAAAAAAATATAGAATTGATTTTGCTCTCTAAATGCGATAGTGCACCAAACTTTTGAATAGGTACATTAAAAGGCGACATCAATGTTTTATCCGTACATGTATGCTCCTTTCCTCCTTTTTACCCAACTGCCAAGAAGGGTTTTTCGCGCGTATTTTAATGTATGTATGTATGTTTGTAAGATTATTTATTACCCCATATCTTCCAAACCACTGGACGGGTTTCTTTAATTATAAATTAGTTTTTATTTTCAATAGCACCTATGTGTTTGCTTTCATATTGAAGTTAGGTATAAGTGAGAAATTTGGCTTCAAATAATATCATTCTGATTTTGTATAAAATATTTGTTGCCGGTAATCTATTCGTTATAAGAGTTGGATAAATATTTTAGTAAAATGGCGTTACCGTCGATTGTAATCACGATTGTAATTATTATTACAATTATACCCATTCACGTATAATATTAAATCCAACTACAATGTGCACTCAGCTTTAAACAACCATCCTACTCGCTTATTGTTGCTATGCGAAAAAGTCGTTACAATAATAATTTTAGCTGGCAATCCTTTGTTTTTTTTACTCGAAACGCGATAAAAGATTTTTCTTTTTAAAAGATACAAAAACAGCATTAGAATTGAATTAGAGAAGTTTTACGAACAATGCTTTAATTTTATTTAGGAGAGTTATTTTTTATGTTATTAGTTTATGTTTGAAAATGGGATGAAAAAAATATACGTATAAAAAATACTTAGCTTACTTTTCAATATTATATAAATCTAGATATTATAAAACTGTTAAATATCTACCACTGGCGATCTTGTCCTTTTTGAAGCCAGATAAGTCAAATACGAGTCTTCCCTTCTAAATCCGACTACAACACGAGGTTCTTCAAGAAGGGCATTAGAAGGTTTTTACAGTAACCCCAGCAGCGCGAGTGTGATGCGCCTGGTGTTGCACACGTCCATAGGCTACGGTACCCGTTTACCATCAGGTTGGCTGTGTGCTTGTCTGCCACCTAAGTTTTTACATTACAACCTAGCGTCAATACCCAGTCGCATCCAAAGCTTTCACCTCGGAGTCTGGGGTCTGCTTTACCAGTCTCAACTGCGGATTTGACTGGACATCGATATTTTCTGTGAAGCGACTGCCATCTGACCTTCACAACACATTGGTGACATTAGGCGATATCGAAGCATTGCAGACCATTGTTGTTGGACTTTTTAGGGTTCCAACTACCCATAACGACTGCCATAGATGTTCATATGGCAACCGGAACCGGCGGCTTAACGTGCTCTCCGAGGCACGACCAGACCAATGCAAATACCCATATTCATGCATACAATATAAATATTTGCACTGAGCGGGGATCGAACCCGCGCTCGATAATTAGAATAATCATAACACCTTCGTAGGTTTGTTAATTTAGATCGATCATTACCTTTTTCGAAAACCAGAAGTGACATCAAGGATTTACCATTAACTTCTATGTACGAGTTGACGAACAAAGCCTGACCTTATTTTTCTTATAATAGTAATTTAGACCAGTGCCGATAGACTTTGAGACAAAATAAATTTATAGTAGGATGAAACCTGTTGTAAAAGGAAGAGAATATAATAAAAATGATAGGAAAAATAAATTACGGGCGATCTGAGCTCGGGAAGGGGGGAGGGGGGTGAGTTTTAAGGGTAAAAACGGTTTATCTCGATTTCCGGCAAAACTACAAGTCCTATGGAAAAAAGTTAAATGACAAAGTTGTAGGTAATAAAGAGACCTACAACTTTTCTATTTACACTTTTTTCACATAACCTCAAAAAGTATGTGAAAAATTCAAATAATCCAGTTTTTGGTTTTTTATTTTTATCTTAAGTAAAACAAATTTGTTTTCCACGAAATTTGGTGAAAACTTAGCTTTTTATGTCCCAAAGACACTGTAATTTTTTTGATTTGAAATACTCTTTTTTTCAGCTTACTTTGACTAAATATCGAAAAACTACCCCAATTTTCAATCGAAAAATCTCACGTCAAAATATCAGCTTTTTAAAAAAAGTCACAGAGTTTTTTGTTCTTTGAAATCTCTTCTTTCTGATAATGTAAAAATATATATACATTGCTATGGTAAATGTTCTCAGAAAATGCAAAGAAGAAAAACTCGAATTCGAAATTAACATTTTTGTATTTAGTCATTTCCTCGTTGAGGTGGGATGAAAAGTTACATGTTGCACTATAACTTCATGGTTGCACTCGAGTGCAAAGATTTTTCACCTTGTGCTCTTTTGATTCCCTCGCTAAAGCTCAGGGTTCTATTTTGTGAATCGCTCGCTGCGCTCGTGATTCAAATTATGAACCCTTCGCTTGCTCGGTCATCAAAACTGAGCACGCGAAGGGTTCTAAAAATTGAACCCAGATCTTTAACGAGGGAATCAAAAGTGCGCAAGGTGAAAAATCTTTGCACTTGAGTGTAACTATGAAGCTATAGTGCAACACGTAACTTTTCATCCCACCTCAGCGAGGAAATGACTAAATACGATAATCACAAAATAGAACCCTGAGCTTTAGCGAGGGAATCAAAAGAGCACAAGGTGAAAAATCTTTGCACTCGAGTGCAACCATGAAGTTATAGTGCAACATGTAACTTTTCATCCCACCTCAACGAGGAAATGACTAAATACGATAATCACAAAATAGAACCCTGAGCTTTAGCGAGGGAATCAAAAGAGCACAAGGTGAAAAATCTTTGCACTCGAGTGCAACCATGAAGTTATAGTGCAACATGTAACTTTTCATCCCACCTCAACGAGGAAATGACTAAATACAAAAATGTTAATTTCGAATTCGAGTTTTTCTTCTTTGCATTTTCTGAGAACATTTACCATAGCAATGTATATATATTTTTACATTATCAGAAAGAAGAGATTTCAGAGAACAAAAAACTCTTTGACTTTTTTTAAAAAGCTGATATTTTGACGTGAGATTTTTCGATTGAAAATTGGGGTGGTTTTTCGATATTTAGTCAAAATAAGCTGAAAAAAAGAGTATTTCAAATCAAAAAAATTACAGTGTCTTTGGGACATAAAAAGCTAAGTTTTCACCAAATTTCGTGGAAAACAAATTTGTTTTGTTTAAGATAAAAATAAAAAACCAAAAACTTGATTATTTGAATTTTTCACATACTTTTTGAGGTTATGTGAAAAAAGTGTAAATAGAAAAGTTATAGGTCTCTTTATTACCTACAACTTTGTCATTTAACTTTTTTCCATAGGACTTGTAGTTTTGCCGGAAATCGAGATAAACCGTTTTTACCCTTAAAACTCACCCCCCTCCCCCCTTCCCGAGCTCAGATCGCCCGTAATTTATTTTTCCTATCATTTTTATTATATTCTCTTCCTTTTACAATAGGTTTCATCCTACTATAAATTTCTTTTACTTTTTACCATTTTCATAGCTATCTGCACTGGTCTAATTATCTTACGACAGCCTCTGTGGCGTAGCGGTAGTGAACGCGGCCGCAGTGCAGGAGGCGCGGGTTCGATCCCCGCTCAGTGCAAATATTTGTGTGCATGAACATGGATACCTATTTGCATTGGTCTGGTCGTGCCTCGGAGAGCACGTTAAGCCGTCGGTCCCGGTTGCCATACAAACATCTATGGCAGTCGTTACGGGTAGTTGGACCCCTAAAAAGTCCAACAACAACGGTCTAGGTGTAATGCTTCGATATCGCCTAATGCCACCATTGGGTAGTGAAGGTCAGATGGCAGTCTCTTCACAAAAAATATCGAGGTTCAGCCAAATCCGCAGTTAAGACTGGTAAAGCGGACCCCAGACTCCGAGGTGAAAGCTTTGGATGCGACTGGGATTAACGCTAGGTTGAAGAAGAAGAGTAATTATCTTACAACATAGCCGTAACAACAAAATATATTTGCCATTAGGATAGTTTGTAAGTGAGCCTACCATGAAACGTACATCCGTAATTGCGGACCAAAATCGCACCGTGAACGCTCTTATCCCGCAATCGTGCCCGAAGACGGCACGTGACAGTTCATTCGGCCTAACGCTAGGCGCACAAATTGTCGGTCGCAGCCTGCTGTCGCGTCTAGACGCCGAGCTGTTGCTATCACCTATCGCCAAGTGTGTGCCTAACCTAACATGATGACCCAAAACTGCAAAATTCAGAATTTATGACCGCCAGCAAAAAAATAAAATAAAATACGACTTACAAAGTGTTAAAAGGTTATCGTTCTAATAGGAATGTAGGTATTTTTAATAGGTCGTTTTATAACAGTATTGAGTTTTATTCACTCCTTCATCGATCCCGAAAAAACTGAATCCGAAGTAATTTCTTAGTAGGTACCTAAATGACTAGTAAGCCTTTATAATCTGACTGCGCTCATGAAATAATGATTTACGTCTTAAAAATCGAAATCAGTCAATTTTTTTTAATACTACGTAGCTGGCAGACAAGCACACGGCCCACCTGATGGGAAGCGGTCACCGTGGCCTATGGACGTATGCAACACTAAGTATATCAAACACGCGCTGCCTACCCTGAAGGAAAGGAGGGAGGGAATATAACACGCTAAGTGCGACATAATTATACCGAATCAGTTACGTAAATATTTATATAAATGTACTTTACATTAGAATTCGTTAATTAACGCAATCAAGCTAATTAACAGGAGTTTTGATTGTTACAAAATAATTAACATTACAGTAAAATTATCTAAGCGTTAAAATAATCAGTGATTAACACGCTATGTCGCGCTTCTAATAATACATTCATAAATTAACACGGGTTAAGTTTAAGAAGCAAAGATCATTTTATTTTTCACTGACTGTTTCTCGCGGCTTCGCTCGTCAAACTGATAAACGTATAAAATTGTAGGGTAGCTGTGTCTGTACATATTGGGAATATCGAAAAAAAAATACTTGGGTTTTTTTTATACCACTTAGGTGGCAGACAAGCACACGGCCCACCTGATGGAAAAGCGGTTACCGTGGCCTATGGATGCGTGCAACACCAGGGGCGTCACACTCGTGCTGCCGACCCTGCAAAAACCTTCTAATGCCCTTCTTGAAGAACCCCATATTGTAGCCACCAGGGAGGTTATGTTATATAAACGATTCTGAATATGAAATATTTTTTTGGAATTCTTGTCTGTTTTTGCTCGATGGACGCAAAAATTACTGAAGAATTTTGATGCGGTTTTTTTTTGTTTGAAAGGTCTGGGTCAGACTTAAAATCTTATGTATGTTTGATAGCAAGCGGTTGAGTAGAACCGGAGATAGTTATAGTAAAAAAAAACACGAAAATCGATGTCCGCGCGGGTAGGTACAGCCGCGGGCAACAGCTAGTTATTAATATATTAATACTATCCATTGTATTCTTAGTGAACATACCTTTTTGCTCCTACACAATTTCCTCTTTCCTCATTTTCTTGTCAGAAACGGTAATTAAAATAACATCACATATAATTGGTTTTATCCTTTTAATGAAGTGGATCAAAGTTCCGGCATTTTTATAAATATTTATTCTAGGATATGATTAACACGTTGGTAGCTAAAAGGATAAGGACGCGGCCTCTACTCAGAGGTATCGAGTTCGTATCCGGCCGGACAGTAACAATGGGAATTTCACTTTGTGGAATTTATGTGTGCTAATCACATGATTTACCATCTGCTGACGGTGAAGGAAAAACATCGTGAGGTCCACAATGTCCTAGAAGAAAATAAATTCTAAGGATATATCCGGTCCACAAACCCGCATTAGGCCAGCGTGTGTGGATTAAGGTCTAAATCCTCTTAGCTCTCTCGTTAGAGGAGAAGAGACGCGTGCCCAGCAGTGGGCCTTAAATAGGTTGCTATTATTGTATTATTATAATTAACAGAAAGCTGTCCTGTCACGACTGTCCTCTCCCAAAAGTGAAAAAAATTATTGAATTATAATATTAATGTCTTAGTTACTAGTCAATGAAAAGGTTATAGGTATTTTTATTAGCAACCCATTTATGTCCCACTGCCAGGCACGGGTCTCATCTCCTCTAACGAGACAGTTGAGAGGGTTTAGGCCTTAATCCACACACGCTGGCCTAATGCAGGTTGGTGGATCGGACATGTCCTTAGAATTTCTTCTAGGACATGTGGGTTTCCTCACGATGTTTTCCTTCACCGTCAGCAGATGGTAAATCATGTGATTAGCACATATAAATTCCACAAAGTGAAATTCACATTGGTGCTGTCCGGCCGGTTTCGAACTCGGTACCCCTGAGTAAAGGCCGCGTCCTTATCTATTCAGCTACCATCGCGTAAATCATTATCCTAGAAAAATAGGTATTTTTACCCGATTGCAATAATAATTGTTCTTAATATTTTTTCAATCCGGAAAAATTCAGCAAATATTTTGTCGCACCTACAAGGTAGTAATAGAGATGTGTTAGATTTAAGATTACATTAGCAAACGCGTACTACGATATTTCTGCTTACATTGAAATATAACATAAAGATTTCCATCGCTAATGAGCAAACCAACGGATTTATTCTTGCAAGAAGTCAACGTACAGTCAACGGCAAAATTTGATGATGATTGTACACATTTTGAACTTAAAAATCAGAAAATTGTATTGCAATGGTGACCCCATTCCAGAGACTTTTCCTTTAGCTTACCACCAGGTGAGGTGAAGTCATATTGACGTGACCGATATAAAAAAATATTTCAATAAAAACCAAACCCCTAAGAAGTTAAAGAGTTTCATAACATTATGTACTACTTAATTTAATATTCTTATAATTCAAAGTAGCTGTGTCTGTTTGTCATTGGAGATATAAATTTAAAAAATACTATTTATCTTAGGTAATTTACAAAATAAATTATTTACATTAAGAGAAAAGAGTAACTATGTAGGTACTAGAAATTACTTCGCTCAGACACTAATTTATAAAATCTGAAAATGATCATTTTTTTTTATTCTAATATTTTAAGGAGTTTTTGCCCACATGGACACGACAACTCCATTGTACCTTAAGCTAAAATGGCAACACAAATCACAGAATATAAGCTAATTAACCCTATTACCTACTATGAGTTTATTACGATGTATATAAAATAGGAGTAGGTACCTACACTATATTAAATATATATTACACTCCCATTCCCTACACATCATAATATACATATTATGTAAAATACGAGTATAACTTTATTATATACCTACCCCCTACTATGAAAGGGAGTCAATAGGGGTCACCGATACCAAACTGAAGAATTTTTGGGCAACATCAGATTTTGGGTTTGATAAAATACTGTTGGTTAGTCCAACATCTAATCTATAAGGTTGAATTTTTTTAAGATTGACTCTCTTTCAGTAGTATTTTGCACACATTCCATCAGCAAATGTTGCACATCCTCTAGTCGACGAAAATGATCATTTGACGCTAACTGTACAAAATTTTTTTAAGACTACTAATTGGTAAAACACCTAATTTTTTCCATTACTTATTTACTCTTTTGGCACAATAGAGGCAAAAGAGTAAATACAATAGTAGATTAGTCAAAAAAACTATTTTATCTATGGCAAACATAATTTAAAGCTACGACCATGATGAACTATGTTTTACTTCTAAAGCATTGAATAATTCAATTATGAATATTTTTATCTTTCGAGGTCATAAGTATATCACTAATGATGTTATAGTTGGCTTAATTTAGCAATCACAACTTGATCTTTAATATTTATTATTAACCGACTTTAAAAAAATACGGTCTTTATTCGTCTGAAAGTTTTTGTTAGTAATTACGAGCTGTTATCCGCAGCTCCGATCGCGAGACATTCTGATCTCGCTACCACATCCCACTGGAATATAATCATACATACATACATACACATGCTCATACCTTTTTCCCTCCAGGCGGGGTAGGCTGAGATACCTCAGCCAGCCACATGCTTCATCTGTCCTTACATACCTCACGCGCTTCCTCTACTGTCATTAAACCTTTCATGTAAGCACGCCGGTTTGGAGAGCATATATTATTCCTAGGATAAAAAGTGTTATTCCAGACTGTAATCTATCTCTGTATCAAATTTCAGCCAGATCCATTCAGCCCTTTTTGCGTGAAAAACATCCATTCTTCCAAACTTTCGCACTTATAATATTAGGTACTCGTTATATCTGGTTATATCCATACAAATCATGTATTCAAAAAATTTTAACTATCGGGAATCGAACTCCCGACCTCTGAATTAACAGTCGAACACCACCACTGTACCATAGTGGTAATCAGTCTAAAAAGCCTTAAACAAAAATTACCTTGCAAGCCAGAAGTTATTATGAGCAAAGTTGCTAATAACACCTCCATCCTATACTATTCTTTGTCCTTTACAACGCTAATCATCAACTAAATGATGATTTTACTTGTATGAAGGAAGGCATGTCTAATGAAACGAAAAATAATGATCATTTTTGTATCACAAAAAATAATTATGATGGTTGGCTAATGATAACGATGGTGATATTTTTTTAAAGAAACAAAACACGAATGGGCTTTTCATGAATAGGCCGTTAGTTTTTTTTAACTTGCTTGTGATATGAATTCTAGAGTGCGTATCTACATTTTTTTTTTTTTTTTTTTTATTCATGATAGGCTTACGTTTGACCTCAATCTCACCTGATGGTAAGTGACGATGTGGTCTACGATGAATCACGCTTGCCTAAAAGGAACCTATTCACTCGTGACTTGAAAACTCCCAGGTTACAGCTTTCCGGAAACACAGACTCAGGCAAGGAATTCCAGTCCTTAGCTGTACGCACGATGAACGTGTCAGCAAAGCGCTTTGTGCGTATGAGTGGAATATCGACCATATGTCCATATTTATAATATACCTACTACATCTACTACTACCTACTTCTACTCCATGGGTATCCGCTTGTATAAAAAGTAGCCTATATGTTGCCCAGAACTATGAACTATAATCGTAACAAGTTTGATCAAAATCCCTCCAGTAGTTTTTGATTTTAGCGTGAACAAAAATTTGGTGCGAACAAACAGAGACACCGAGACACAGAGACACAGAAACACAGACAAACAGATACCTAATCAGACAAACACACAAACCGAAAAACAGACAAAAATTCTAAAAAAACATTTTTTTGGCATCTATTACATTCATAAAGTCCCCTAATAATTTTTTTCTCATATATCTTCCAAGTACAGACACCGATCAGTTACAGATTTATTATTATGTATAGACAGATACCCAGACCTATGCAAAGAGACATGCATACAAATATTTGCACTAAGCGGGCATCGAACCCACGACCCCTTTAATAACAGTCAAATGCCCTACCACTACGCCACAGAGGCCGTCAGGATCAACGGTATGTATGAATATCAAACAATTACAGAAGCTCACTGATATACATCTTGTCAGGGTCATAAGGTGTAGCGTTAGCAAATAACAAGATCTGCGTAAATGTTTTATCAATCATGTTGATCTTAAGCCGTGTACACACGTGCGAACAAATTTGTTGCGTTGCATAATACGCAACAACTTTGTTCGCACGTGTGTACCAGTAACGAAGACATCAAATATTTTCGCGGTGTTCCTCTATGTAAATTCGGTATGGGCGGTGTTTGAATAGCTTTAATAAATGTTACGTAACAATAAAACTGTAATGTCCACTTAAGTTGTGTATTTTGATTCCGTTTTTTGTACAACACTACTTCCCACCATCTAGAACTTTCCGCTGCTTCTAAATCAACCATTGCAACGTCTGCGCTTTGTCACGCAGTGCTGCGACGACAATCACCTCTTCTTTCATGAGGATGTCAAGTTGAGGGCCACCATTATGTCACTGTCGGTGAATGTAATGGGGACCCCCATCCTGAGACTCTGCCTTTAGCTTACCATCAGGCGAGGTGAAGTCATGTTGACGTGACCGATATATAGAAAAAAAAATAGTGTTCGTACATGCGTATACGGCTTCATGGGTACACACAAATAATTGCATATAAGTACAAATATGACCCTACGATACAATCTTCATAACTATCAATTTTAATGACTATGTGTATCGCAGCGGAGTGTATGTTTTATACTCACTTAGTGCTAATTGTATGCACGAATATTTGTGCATTAGTTTAGGTATTAGATACACTTAGATCAATGCAAATTATACGAAATATTTACAAAAAAAAATATAATAACCATCGTGTTGTGTTCCCGCCAGTAAGTAGGGTAGCCAGAGCTCACTGTACCCCTCTTCCCTCCCGCCCGTTCCTAGCCCCCCACCCCTTTCTTGCCTACCTTCCCTTCAGGGTAGGCAGCGCGTGTGTGACACCCTTGGTGTTGCACACGTTCATAGGCTACGGTGACCGCTTCCCATCAGGTGGGCTGTGAGCTTGTCTATTACTTACGTAGTATAAAAAAAAGTAAGTACCTATGCTTCGCAGAGGAAACGCTGCCGCCAGCTAATTAACTACCCTGCAGATTGTCCCCATATAAGGTTGCTCGAAGGCTTTCTACGTATTCCTTTGACTAGCAGAGGACATAGTGAAGAGTAGGTAAGGGTTGAGCTAGGTCTCTGAGCGCAGGGGGAGAGGGAGAGATTCTGATATGACGGCCACCTAATTGTTACCCTATTGGGTAACCTTACACCCCGATAATTGAGACCGGTTATAGTCGGTTCAATTCCGACATAACCACTCCCGCTGGCCGATTGGGGTGATTTCCGTACGGTAAAAAAGGGCCATGTACACCCTCCAAGTTCATTATATTCATACTATTTATTGCAAAAAAAAACACTTTTCTTAATGCAACAGGCAAACAAACATTAATTTGCCGAATCTGGGAATCGACCCTGAAACCTAACGCACGCACAATAATCCAAACTTACGCAACATAACTAACTGATTAAAAAGTATAGGTGTGCAGACGGAGACGAATGAAGGGCAAGGTGAACAGGTATATGACCTTACTCGTGTTAGCAATTACTATAGTCTATCTTGCAACACTATGCCCCTGCAGTTAATTCTGTGTATAATGTGTATGGGTTGTCTATTTTTTAGTTATTTTTTATTTATTTAGAAGAACTTTTATGCCAACCCCATATTTATCCTAAGTATAAGGTTGGCATCGCGAGTGTGATGCCCCTGGTGTTTCATACATCCATTAGGCCGCGGTAACAAACTATATTTTTGGCTTCGGTATCGATTGTAGATAACACCCCAAGTATTCTTTTCAAAAAATATACATAGCATAACATAACATAAACTCACGAGTATATCCCCGAAGGGGTAGGCATAGGTGCTAGCATTTCGCCAGTTTATGTTTAGGTCCCAAAGTTTTTCCACCTGGAAGAACCCCATATAATGTAATACATAATAAAAAATATACAATGTACAGTTTTGACTTCACTATCATTTTATTATGTGTATAGATGTTATTAGATTTTTTTATATGATTTTGATTTGACCACGTACTGCCTTTGACCTCATTTTTTCTCTAAATACTAGCTGTTGCACACGGCTCCGCCTGCGATAAATTTTGATCGCATTCAAGAAACCCACAGGAAATTATTCCTTTGGATTCTGTGAATGGGATCAAAATTTCAGCCAAATCTGATCCAGGTTTGTACACCGATAGTAATAATGACTAATTTTCTAAGTGTGCATAGGCCACGGTACAGCTTACCACCAGGTGGGTCGTAAATGTTATGTTACTCACCAAGAACCATAAAAAATACGTGTCACCAAATTTCGGCATTTTAAAACTAGAAAAACCGGTATGTACCGGTCTTTTCTATCTAACGCAGAAGCGACATAAAGCTCTTTAAGTAAAAAAAAATCATTTTTTCTTAGAATAGATTTATTTTGCATGCCTTTTTTATATCATAATAATTATGTATGTTATAATTTAGGGTGTGTCAGGTTATATCTGTAATTGCATTTTATAGCATAACTAGCTGTTGCCCGCGGCTCCGCCCGCGTGGATGTCGAAATCCGTTTCAAAAACTATCCTATCTCTCAAGTTGGATCGAACTGCACATGGTGTGCGAATTTTATTATAATCGGTTAAGTGGTTTAGGAGTCCATTGAGGACAAACATTGTGACACGAGATTTATATATATATTAAGACTAGCTGTTGGCGCGCGAAGTTCTGTTTCCAATCCCGATTCCCACGGGATCTTATTTTAAGGATGAAAGTAACCTATATTATTCCAGACTGTAATCTATCCCTATGCTAAATTTCAATCAGATCCGTTCAACCGTTAGGGCATGAGTAAGTAACAAGCATTCAAGCATTTTCACAAACTTTCACATTTTCATACAGGATAGTTCAAGAATTACCGCCTAAAATAGTCACAGAATGAATCCATAATTTGATATACTTAACTACCAAAGACGCCCAAGCATTAGGTACCAATTGCTCTCTCAGAATCACACAGGTATTAGGTACAATACATGCATACATTCGAAACCACACCTACTCTTTTAATCTCTAGTTGACCAGTGAATGCCTAGTAGTTTGAGCAACATTATATTAACTATCCTTCAACACGTCAGTCGTTATTCTCCAACGGGTGAGTGTTGTATTTTTTTAATTAAAAAATAAAGTGTTGCAAAGTATTTCTGTGATTGGATTGTTGCCACATCAGGCAGTATATTAAAAAGTAAGTTTATATGACTTGTAAAAATAACTTTAATCAACGACCTTTACTAGTTTAAAAAAATACGTTCGAATTTAGAATTTGGATATCAAGGTACCGTTAGTGATGGTCCATGGTGTAATTATGTTTTGTTATATTCTTGGCAATTTATTAAATATTAGTAATAAATTCAATTAATTTTTGGAGCAATTAATACAGCTGTGTAGCTTCAAAACCCAGTAACTGCATAAAATTAAATTTGACAGGAGCACTGATTTTTTTTTGTATCTTTGAGAGCGTGCCATTTTAAAAATACTAATCTGTCCGAAATTAAATTTCAATGAAATAAATTTATATCTTGGGAGTTATGGCTAGTGATATTATAATAGACTAGCCTAGACCCGCGGCTATAAGATTTTAAGTCTGACTAAGACCTTTCAATCGAAAAAAAAAACTGTATCAAAATCCGTGGCGTCGATTAAATCGTTTATACCTATAACCTAACCCAAGTATGTTTATACTAAACTTAGGTAAGGTTATTAGGTATATTGTTCAGGTAGCTTTTTTTTAATTGGACAGCCGAATTAACATTCAAGAATATTGCGCAAAGCCATTTTGTATAAGAGAATTCCAGCTATCCAGGAAGTGTCCTCGTAGCTCAGTTGATCAAAGTGGCTTCACGTTTCGTCCTGAATATTGACTTTTTAGAGAGCTTAAGCTTTTTCTAAAATAGGCTATATTACACCTTATAAAATAACATATATCTGTCAGCAAAAGTCCCATGCAAATTGACTCAGCCGTTCCATAGTTCCGTTCAAGTAGACAGAAAGACAGACAGACTGACAGGCAATGATTTTACACGCATTAATATAAATATGCATTTATTTAAAACCGTTAATTTAATGTTAGAAACAGACACTTTAAGTCTATTTATAAATTTTATAATTAATAGATTATAAGCATTTTGAGCTGTTTTTGTGGACAGCTTTTGTTAAGAAAGAGAAAATGGTTACAACCACAGAACAATTGTTGTTCTGTGGTTGTAACCATTTTACAACTAACGGATTTCGAAATAAATTCCATAACTCGATTACGTTACCAGTTCAATAATTGTACAATGACTCCTTTGGGCAAATATAAAAGCAATAAGTCAACAAAATTTTCGAATGAATTTATAGTTATGCATGAAATACGAACACATGTTATTTTCTTTGTTAGACATTGACTGTAACATATTTTGCTCATCACCTATTTAATCCATAAAGAGGAAGAAAATGGATCCCTATAAGGATCACTTCGCTATAATATTCATCTATCCTTCAAGGCTTCACACGTGTTCCCTTCTTCTTATAATCCTGGGTTCTTTAAGCGGGGCGTGAAAAAGCATCTGTCAAGGCCGTCTGGGTAGAGGTCATCATTCTAGGAGCGTCCCATGGGAATGGTGACCACTATTTTTTGGACTCCACCTCAGATTACCATTAGGTGGGGTGCAGTCAATCCAGTGGACTAAATATAGAATCCTCGGTGCAATAGTCTGTTTCGGACGTGACTGTTTTTTAAATTGAAACATCGGTCTTTTTTATTTATCTTTTTTCTATCAAGGGTTATCTGAAAGACATCGTTTTTAGGAATCGGTCAACCGGTCCACATTGGATTTAATAAAAAAAAACTTGGGTTATGTTAAATGAACGATTCTGAACACGAAAATTTTTTGGATTTTTTTCTGTTTATCAGTTTTTCTCACGATGGACGAAGAATCTACTAAACGAATATTGATGCGGTGTTTTTGTTTGAAAGGTCTTGGTCAGACTTAAAATCTTACGTTACCTTAAGTTTTAATCACAATTGGTTGAACGGATACTTTAGTTCAAAATAAGAACCAAGAAATCATGTTGAGCTATTTTTTTTTGGAAAATGTTGCTTTAGCTGGAACTTTTCCAAATAAAACAAAATTAAATAAAATACAAAAACTTCTCAAGGAGCTTCAATGTGTTATTAGATGTTTTTTTTTGTATTAGATGTTTTATGGGTTTAGTAACTTGCATAAATTATTCACACTGTTGTTTTTTGATTCAACATTTAAAATTAGCAAAGAGTATTTTGACCATCCAAGTTAACAGCAACCCATTTATGTCCCACTGCTGGGCACGGGTCTCCTCTCCTCTAACGAGACGGCTGAGAGGGTATAGGCCTTAATCCACACACGCTGGCCTAACGCGGGTTGATGGATCGGACATGTCCTTAGAATTTCTTCTAGGACATGTGTGTTTCCTTAAGATCTTTTCCTTATTTCAAATCATGTTCATTTATAAAACCTAGTATCTGACATATTTTAAAAAACGAGTGTTTTAAGTTCACTGCTTAACGCTCTCTAGACCCAAAGTAAGCATAATTCAACTAACTTGTATTATGGGTTGTAGAATGCAGATAAAATATACTTATATTCCTTTATTTGTAAATACATATATTATATCTACAAATCATACATAGAAACACACCCAGACCAATGCAAATAGACATATTCAAGCGTACTGGGCCTCGATTCTGCTAAAGACAAACCACTGATTTACCACTGACACTCCAAAAACTGCCATTTAATTGTAGACTTTATTGTTATCAGATTAAAGTCTAAAGTCAAATGATATTTTGTAGAGCGAATGAAAAGTTAAATGAATTCTTTTCATTTGATTTTAGACTTTAACAGTATAAAGGTAAAGTCTACAATTAAATAGCATTTTTAGAGTGTCAGTGGTATTACAGTGGTTTGTCTTTAGCAGAATCGAGGCCCTGGGCATCACTCTTATACCTACTCGATGGTGTCATGGGGACTAAGATGATTCCTCTTGACACCACTAGAGGTGTCACGGGGAATAAATGATTCCCCATGACACCACTGGGGCTATAATTCGGTGGTGTCACGGGGAAAGAACGTAATTTTTTTGCATCGAACCGGTGCCTCGTTGCAATCGAATGCACTACCGCTACGCTACAGAGGCCGCTGATATGATTGAGTTTTGTATATACCTATTATAGTTTATCACTCCTAAACATAAATATAGTAAATATCATTGCCATTGTTCTTCATTGAGTTAAGATCATCTTTATACAAATATTTGCTTTTAAACTCCATAAAACATGACGGAATATCGTAAATCTGGGTTGTATGTTTGTTTGTGGCTTACAGCTCTATTGTAGTTTTTTTATAGGTAGCGGTTATACAATTGATGATTATGATTACGAAGAGATGGGATTAGTTGGTCGATTATATTATTATAAGCTTTATTTTAACTTGCTCTGTTGTTTGTTAGTAGGTTAGTTTGCTAGTATTTTTTTAAGTGAGGAATGCGTGCTTATGCATGATGCCTCCGAGTTTGGAGAAAACCCGTAGACCTATGTGGGACTCTCCCTAAAGGGCATACCCACTAAACCTCACTATGTCCACCTGGTCGCTTTAGTCACATCGCAGGATGGATCAAATCCAAGCAGCCCAATTAAACCTCCTCATGACGTCATAATGAGCTCAATTTTGGTATAGGTATTTACTTTTTTTATATAATATATAAAAAAGTAAATACCTATACTTACTAAAATATTTTTGAGTTCAGAATCGTTCATTTATATGACTTAACCTTTACTTTTTTAAATATGCCAATGAACTCAACTGACACAGCTAATTTACAATTTTGTAATATAGGTGAAATGTTTCTACTTCACTGTCTTTCTGACATGGACCTGTCAAATAAAAAAACCGCTTTAAATTCTGTTCAGTAATTCGTCCATCGCGAAAAAATTTAAAAAAAAATTGTGTTCAAAATCGTTCGGTCGCAGGAAAACATCTTGTGGAAACTCACATATCCTAGAAGACTAAGGAAATGCCCGATCCACCAACCCGCATTAAGTCAGCGTGTGTGGATTATTAAGGTCTAAACTCTCGGCTCTCTCGTTAGAGGAGAGGAGACCCGTGCCCAGCAGTGGGACATAAATGGATTACTGTCATCATAGATAAATTATTTCTGCTTCTGTATTTACATACTTCACAAGCTTCATCTACCTCATGACTATTAATCGCAGAGGAAATAATATTTGCTCTACCGTTGACTAGTATTTAATCATCTACAATATCGAAGGAACTAGTCATCATCATTCTCTGAACCTTTTTCCCAACTCAGTTGGGGTCGGCTTTCCAGTCTAACTGTGATGCGGCTGAACTTCGATATTTTCCGTGGAGCGACTGCCATCTGACCTCCACAACCAATGGTCATTTTGACCAATGGCGATATCGAAGTTCCAAGTTAGACTGGTTGGACTTTTGTGGGCTCCAACTACCCGTAACGACTGCCATAGATGTATGTATGGCAACCGGGACCGACGGCTTAAAGTGCTCTCCGAGGCACTAATAAACCTGCGATAAATACACACATAACTTCGAAAAGCATCGAAAAGTCATTGGTGTGTGCCATGGTGAACCTGGGATCGAACCCGAGACCTCGTCTCAGCAGTCCATTATCCAAACCACTAGGCTACCGCGGCTAGTAAAACTAGTATATCAATAAATGACGTCAACCTTACTACTATAATATTCAAGGGAATCCCTTTATAAAGTATTCTAAACACCGGCTGTGGAACAATAAAAATGTATTAATTGATCAGATCTGGTTATACCGGTATTCTGTTCTAGGATCTTTATGCTGAAAGCTGTTACGATATACTAAAGTCATTAAAAACCCAACTTGAAATCCAAATAATTCGATTCGGTCGATAGCCTGGTCAACTGGTTCATCAACCAGTTTGACAGCTTCCCATATAAAGCGTTACAAACTGGCAACTTCAGTTATAAACATAGTGTGTAATCTATACTAATATTATAAAGAAGTAAAGTTTGTGTGTTTGTATATTTGTTAAATTGTAAGGGGTAATCTCGAGCTCTACTGAACCGATTTTAAAAATTCTTTCACCAATAATAGAAAGTCACATTATCCGTGAATGTCATAGGCTGAATATCATCACGCTACTGCCCAAGGTAGCGGAGCAATAATCATAAATGTGAACAATGCCGGTAGATTCCCTTACATTATAGGAAAACTGATAAATTATGAGCATATTATGTGAGTTAAAAAGGGTGCATCGGGGATCGAAATACGCCACGGGCGAAGCCGGGGTGGGTCAGCTAGTGTGTTATTAAAGGGACATGATATTTATAAGGAATCGTTTAAAGGTAAATAAACTTA
Organism: Lithosia quadra; assembly: GCA_963576445.1. NCBI lineage: Eukaryota > Metazoa > Arthropoda > Insecta > Lepidoptera > Erebidae > Lithosia > Lithosia quadra. The sequence continues at coordinate 2,444,960 of OY754893.1, forward strand.
GATCGTTATAACAAATTTACGAAAGCAAAAAGCTTTGGCAATCATCTTATTACATACACAAAGATGTTTACTGTATTGTGTAAGGTTTAATGTACCTCAAAGCCTATAAAATATTGTAGCGGAACGAATCAAATGGCCTTGTGTTCGTTTCCTTGTGGCCATTTTCAATTGACACGACGACTGTACACAATACTATGTATACATGTTTCGTACAGATAACTTGCATGTTTCTTAGTTACTATGCGTATGATCGGTGCCTAATAAACGTTTGTTCCCGATAGTTCTACTGCACAGTTCTACGGTAGAACTAATGGGACTTTTTTTTCTCACTAGTTCTACTATATTTGATGTACTTCTCTACCCAGAACAATAAAAAAGGCCAGGGCCCAATGCAGAAAGAAATGAGCATATTCTTATTTTTACCCGACTGCCGAAGAAAGGAGGGTAATGTTTTTCGAGACTATGTATTGTATGTATGTATGTATGTATGTATGTATGTATGTATGTATGTATGTATGTATGTATGTATGTATGTATGTATGTATGTATGTATGTATGTCCTACAGTCTAAACGGCTTGACGGATTTTTTATGCAATTCAATAGGAAAATTTTTAAAACCTTTAATTTCTAATGAATTTTTCCAATACTTTATAGGTAAAAGGTTTTATATAGGTAAACAAAAATTACACAGAGAAATGGAAAATTTCCAGGACGGGACTTGAACCCTTAACCTCGTGATTTAGAATGGATCCAGATAGCTCAGTTGGTCAGAGCATTCCCCCTGTAAGGGACTTGTCACGGGTTCAAGTCCCGTCCTGGATGATCATTTTTTCCGGTCAGAAAATCATTGGGAATTTAGATTCCCGGTAGAGGTACTAACTACACTATAATCTTCTTATCTTAATATATATAAATCTCGTGTCACAATGTTTGTCCTCAATGGACTCCTAAACCACTTAACCGATTATAATAAAATTCGCACACCATGTGCAGTTCGATCCAACTTGAGAGATAGGATAGTTTTTGAAACGGATTTCGACATCCACGCGGGCGGAGCCGCGGGCGACAGCTAGTAGTTATATATAAAACGTTTTCGTTACATTATGTTTTATGAATCTCGCAAAGCTTGTAACTCAAGGAACTGTAGTACATGACGAAGAGTTGGAAATGCCATCAAATACAGGAGGTAGTTGATTTAATATTCTAAGTGTGTACGGTGGTACTAATATGCATTGCCACTTATACAGGAATGCACTCAATCCGCACGCCTGCACGCTCCGTATGTTACGAACATGTGATAATATTACTAATAAATAATTTGAGATATTATATGATATATCTATAACCGAATCGATTGATTTGTTGAACGAATATGATCGTCTAATACTCGTAAACTGATAGACTGCTAAGGTCTTCTAATATAATAATCTAAGTAAACTTGTGACCTAATTTGCACACTGAAATAGAGTAAGGAAGTTTGAAAGGATCGAAACCGGGTGCGAACAACTTTATAGCTTGTAGTATATCTATTATTATCTATCTAGTCTACCTATTATTATCTCTTCTATTATAAAATTTTTAAGTAGCTGTGTCTGTACATGGAGATTTAAAAAAATAACTTTAATCATGTTAAGTCAAAGATTCTACACATACATGCATTATACTCACGGCTTTTTCCGTCCGGGGTAGGCAGAGACAACAGACCGCCACCTACCTCTGTCCTGACATACTTCACGCGCTTCCTCTACTGTCATTAAGCCTTTCATGCAAGCCCGCTGGTTTCGAGTGCTTTTGACCTGCCCTTTTTGCAATAATTCTTTAATTTGGTTACTGGACCTCTACGAGGTTGAACCCGGCTTGCCTGCCCTGAATTTAGCCAAGTCATTCCAGAGTAAGCTTCTTTCAAATAGACTGAAAGAAAGACAGACAGACAAAATTTTTAACATTTTCTTTCCCGTCCCGTCCTGGATGATAATTTTTTCCGATCAGAAAATCATTGGAAATAGTTAGCATGCAGTTACTTAAAATTTCATTCAAAAATGTTTTAACAATTTGCTTTTTGCCAAACCTATGCATTAAAACCACATGCATTGATTTAAAACTATTAACCCTTAATAGGGTAAGGGTATATATATTACCACTTTCTGCTTTTCTACAAAATTTGAGATATATTTAAAATGGAAACATTAAATGTTATTCCTTGATCTCATTATATTTTTTTAGTAAGTTTACTGTCATATTTTTAACACTTCATAAGTTGTCGAAGTCATTTTAGCAATCTACGGTACTGTCAAAGTTGACCCAACGAATTTTGGTGGCAAAAATTGAATGTTTTAGTGGTCGAGTGCGGATTTTGTGCAAATTTGTTCTACAATAATTCTTATAAGAGATTTTGCGATACATATTTATAAAATAGGGTATATTTACTTTCGTTTTACGTATTAGCAGCTTTCAGGGACGTTTTTTAATACATTTTTCGATATCGTTTTTAAGTGGTAAAATAGTTACCATTGCCTGATTATACTTACTAAAAACCGTAGGTAACTATATATAAAAATCAGTTTGTTTGTTACGGTAAGCCGGGACTCGTGTAAAGTTCACTACTAAAAAGCTTTCATAAATAGTTTACGTAATTTCTTTAGAAGCTGATGGATATACCTAGTCATAAAGTACAAATATTTTTTTAGTCTATGAATAGAAATCTTACTTGTTTTCAATATTAGTATAGATAACAATAAAAAATAATAAATAAAATAATAAGGTAGCTACATAAATTTATTTAACAAAAAATGTATGACAAACACAGGTGAAACCACTAGTCTTAAAATAAAAATGCGCCAGAAGGGGCAATGGTAACAATTTTACCACCACTCCGCAAAATTTTGAAGTTGTAAACGGGCAATGGTATATTATTTACCACCGGAAAAACTACCCCTAAAATGCAACCCCTATAAAAATATTTAGAAAAATGAAATCTGTGACCTATTATTAGCCAGGAACCAGTGTTAGTTTGAAGAAAAAGCACTCACAGGCTCGCGCCCTATTAAGGGTTAAAGACACTTCAATTTTATTTATTTGTGTAGAATCAATATTATATTTCAAAACCCCATGTTTGTGTAGTCTTTGCCATCTTGGTGACGTACCGCGAACGTCTTGTGAAGTTGACATAACTACGAGTATCAAAGCCATGGCCAAGAGTTGAACAATATTTGTCTACTAACTAGCAAGCTGGAATGTGAACACATGCGAATGTTTGCACGAAAATAATGGTCGTCTTGGTGTAAACTTGGGAAAAACGACAAGATATATATTTACAAATAAAATATTTATTTTATTATAATACCTAGTTACCTAGTGACAGCCTCTGTGGCGTAGGAGTAGTGCCCGCGGCCGCTGCGCAGGAGACGCGGGTTCGATCCCCGCTTAGTGCAAATATTTGTATACATGAATATGGGTATTTGCAGTGGTCTGGTCGTGCCTCGGAGAGCACGTTAAGTCGTCAGTCCCGATTGCCATATAAACATCTATGGCAGTCGCTTCACGGAAAATATCGAAGTCCAGCCAAATCCGCAGTTAAGACTGGTAAAGTTGACCCCAGACTCCGAGGTGAAAGGTTTGGATGCGGCTGGGATTAACGCTAGGTTGAAGAAGACCTAGTTATTGCCTGCAGCTCAGCCCGCGTGGGAAATTGATACTTAAAGTCGTCAAGTTTTCTAAATTTTTCTGCGCAATTTTTGAAATTTTGCTTTCCATAAGAACCTTTTACGAACAATATGGCAACATATACGGTAGCACCTTCTACTCGTAGGGGACACGCTGCCATCTGCAGCTAATTACGGCCTAGGCGGGAGTGGCCCTATATAGGGCTGCTCCAGTTCTCCACGTGTCCCTTTGACTAGCAGAGGGCACAGTGGAGAGCATGTGAGGGGCTTGTTCTCCGCAAGGGGGTGTCACAGGACGATTACGGCTGTCACTTGTTTTATTATTTGCGAAATGTACTCAAAAAAATTGACAACATTTCGCAAATACTATTACTATTTTACTTGGTGGCAGTGCAATCGGTAATAGAATAATAACATAAAATTAGTTAACATAAAAATTGCCCGTACGAATACGGGACGGGTTAGCTTAATTATTAATTTTTAGTTAGGTTAGGTAATCTTAATTTTCTTTATTTTGATGATTTTTTTCTCTATGATGTCCCTCATTATGATACTTTATTATGACAAACCAACGTTTGCCGGTCAGTTAGTGATCTATAAAAATGTACACAATGTCCACATAAGGTGCGTTTAGTGATTTCCTCAAGCGATTACAACGAAGGTAAGGTTAGTACGATTCGTTTCTGCATAAACAAGATCTGCAAATGACTACATTGTGTGTCAACAAAGACAAAAATGATAGTTGATCACCTTGAATTATTACACTGATATTGTAATACCGCATTAGAAATTGTACACATTAAATAGTTTTAGGTATGTCTAATAATGACAAATTTTGTCATTAAATTGTACTAATAGCGTTGTGTTATGTCTTACAAAAACATAATACAACATAACATTAAACAAAAAATTTAAGCAGTTGCACATGGTCCGCCTGATGGGAATCGGTCACTGTGGCTATATACCTATGCAGTACCAGGGGCGTCACACTCGCGCTACCGACCGTGCAAAAACCGTCTAATGCCCTTCTCGAAGAACCCCATATTGTAGTGGCTAGGGAAAACCACAGCAGGGAGATCATTCCACAGCCTAAGCGTGCACAGAATGCATAATACCTAATAATACTTTCTTATGATAAAAATAAATAAATAAGGGAAGGGCCTTATAATTTATTTTTAAGTTGGTCATTAAACCGGTTTTTAAGGTTCCGTATCTGAAAAGGAAGAACGGAAGAATGTTTAATAAATGTTTATCCGTATTCTAAAATCTATAAACGCATTTATGTTCAGTATAATGGATACATATTATTATGTAGTAGATATGATTTTTGAAAGAGGCATGAAAACTAAAATTGGTTTAAAAATTTTGAACGACAAAGTAGGTACTGTTGCTGGCAATTTTCAGAAAATTTCAACACAGGCCATTGTCGAGGTTAAAAGTTATGAACTAGTTTCATAACACCATTAAAGTCTGAATAGATTTTAAACTGGTTTTGGGCACAAACTGTGAACATACGCATATATTATACATATTATATGTATTATCTAAAACGGTTATGTACCTTTTTTTTCCTACGGCAATCCTCACGGATACCCCCCCCCCTGGCTCCGTCGGCCATCGGGGCTGGTTATGTCAGACTCAAACCTATTCAAATTACACACCATCTCAGACCTCAGTTACGGGGGTGTAAGGCTATTAATAGGGCATTTTCCTCGCACCCCGGGCTGACCTTCGGCCATCTACGATTTTAAGATGACCCTCTCGAACCCCGGTAGGAGGGGTTCTACTGAATCAGTCGCAACCAAACAGACAAGAATTTAAAAAAAATCTTGGGTTCTGAATCGTTGTTTGAAGTAGGTAACCTGAGTTTTTTAAATATCTCTAAATACAGACACAATAAATTTTCAATTTTATAATAGAAGCTGATGCCTTAAGGCCACGCTGATATTTTTTATCAATTCCTGGTCATATTTCTGGTTCTACTTAACAAATTTTAAGCCAACAACATTTATAACAGACTAGCGACCCGGGACCCGGCTTCGCCCGGGTGTAAATTCCAGTTTTCCAATATAATATTATATAGCTTATGACACTCAGCAATAATGTGGCTTTCTATTGGTGAAAGAATTTTTCAAATCGGTTCAGTAGATCCCGAGATTACCCCTTACGATTTAACAAATACCTATACAAACACACAAACTTTACTTCTTTATAATATTAGTATAGATTTTAAGTTTTACCAAAACACATTTACTTTCATTTAAATAACATTAATTTACGATAAACAATAGACATTTTATTATAAGTAGTATAGTGTGCTCCGTGTATAGAATGCATAACATAATGTATGACCAAACTTCCATTAAACAAGTTTTTTTTTAACATTTTCCAGTACACCATGGAGGAGGTACCATATCATCCGCTGATTATCGTCACAAAAGAAGATGTGAAGAAGGTGCGGCAGATGTGTGAGGTCGATGACCTGAAGCGTATCAACGACAGCGTTGATATCGTTGAAGAATGGGTCAAGAAACAAGACCATTTGGTGGGAGCTATCCCTTACTTGAGTAAGTGACTATTAGATACACAAACAGGTCAAATTTATAACACCTCTCTTTTTTCATTGGGGTTAAAAACCAAGGTGGTGTGTTTCTGCCGTAAAAAATTGTCGTTTTAATGTTTACCTAAAAAGAATCATTCCTTAGAATGACTTTTCTTGGAATGGACTGATGATAGGCTAACGTTTGACGTCTATCACATCTTTAGTGGTAAGTGACGATGTGGTCTAAGATAAATCACTTATCCAGGTAATTGCACTTATATTTATTGTAAGCATCCATTGTCTACAGTAGTAACTTTATAATGAAGTGAGATAATGGTATTTTTTCTATTAAACTCGAGTCTCGAACTAAAGTGACATTCGAATCTGGGGCCTTACTCCGAAAAACGAAAATATTCGTATCCGTTGACGTTTCGCCATTTAGCTACCCCGAAAGTGTTACGTGTCGGATTTCAGATCCGTCTTCGATTGTTTGACATTGAGGTTGTCGATCGTTGTCGGTCCACTATTAATAGCATCCCATTATCTATCTTCTGCAACCAGTCTTTTCTAGCTAGCTACCTGTATGAAGTTGTTAGTTCATCTGGCTGGATGACAACCTGAATCAAACAGTCTTAATTAGATTTACACTTAATCCAAAATTTATTACTATTCATCCTCACATTTAATTCACCTTGGCATCAATTAGATTTATATTTGTTCCAAAATTGAATTCACTATGTCAAGCATTAAAAAAGGTCATTAAAGTTCTTAAGTCTTGCAACACATGAATTCTACAAGAAATTTGCCAACTTCGCTTTCATGCATGTCGAATTATAGATACTCGTAAATATAAAAAATAATGCCAAGGTTAATATAAGTGATAGTAACGGATTGCTGCAACATTGTTTCGTAACTACGCTTTGAAAAATTCACATATCAATTGATTCTTGCAAATTGTCCATCATTTAGATATGTTTGGAAGATTTTAGTGTTATTTGATTTTTCAAAGACCACTAAAAACAGATTATAAATTAATGTTCTGTCATGGTCAAATAATTAGTTAAGTATTGGTAAAGAAAATAACTAAAGCCGTTTCGGAAGTCGTGGGTTTGATTCACGCTCAGTGTAAATAAAAATTAGAGCCACTCTGTCCGCAGGCATAGATAGCCCAGAGTCAATCGGGGTGCAAGGGAAAAGCCTTCTTAAATTCCGGCGTCTGTAGGCCCAAGACGATTTATGTGGTTTTAGTCGGTTCAAGCCCGAAAGAACCATCTCCGCTGGCCAGCATAGGGATATCTGCTAGAAAATAGAAATGAAATATTGCCAACTATTAATTAAAATTACAGGCAAAAATAAAAGAAGAAAAAATAAATTAAAAATTCAAACCAAAAATAGTAGTACTTTGCAATAATATCAATAATAAACTAATAAAATTTATTTTAAAAAAATAAATAGATTTCCAATTTAAGTTGTGTCAACCGTTAGTGAATTGAAAGCATTCTTTACGTCAACTTTGGGTCACGGGTCGGTTGGGTTGAGGTCTGTGGCAGACGGAGAGAGGTCACAGTATGAGTTTTGACATGGATTGATTTATGATGCAAATAGCATCGCGTCCGGCTATTTGGAGTTCAAGTTATCTGATTTTGTAATAAATATAGAAAGGTGAACTTGATTTATGTTCATTTATAATAATTTATGTTATATGATTTTCTAAGATGTGTTGTTATAAATAAACTGAATTTTAATTTCATTCATAATTCTGTTTCATCAATGCATTGCATAATAATATGCGTGTATTAAAGGCAATTTGAATTAAATTAAAATTAAAATTGTTTTAATAATTGTGCTTACTTTTCAGCCAGGACGATCATCGAACGAGTCTTTATCATCGCCAAGGGTTCCGTGGAATTGACGAAACGGAGGGTAGAAAGGCTACTGACGACTCGTGGAATGATGCCAGAACTATGTTTAAACAGGACCGTTGAAGAATTCGAATCGCAATGGGACTGTGTGTAAGTAACTTTTGTGCACCTAGAATCAAGCAATCATATTTTTTTAAAATGCTCAAAAAAGCCTTTGAAAAAATTAAGAAAAAGAATGCTAACCTACAATATAATTAGCTATATTTTAAAGAAGTAGTCTACGAAGAGTACCTGGTCGAATAGCACCTGTGCGAATAGCAACCAGCTAAGTCTACTAAGAGCACCTATAAACATTTTTGGCAGGTGCTCTTCGTGGACTACTCCATTTAAAAGGGTAGGATTAAACTATCGAATATACTTTTTTATTAAATTGACCAAATAATAGGATTTGTCCGTAAAATAGTATCTACAGATTGCTGAAGTGTAGTCATCAAACAATATGTAGCAATTTCTTGTAGAATTTTCGAGGAGGTAGGATACGACGGTATCTCCCGTCCGAAATGAGCCGTCCGACTGGGGTAGTATGTACCTCTGGCCTTCAGAAGACCGCGGCTATAATAACCTTGAATTGGGTTCCCGCCGGTAAGTAGGGTAGCCAGAGCTCACTGTAACCCTCCTCCCTCCACCCGTACCTAGCCCTCCCCCCTTCTCTTCAGGGCAGGCAGCGCGGGTGTAGGTACACCTTTTTAGTGTTGCACACGTCCATAGGCCACGGTGACCATAGGCCGTGTGCTTGTCTGCCACCTACATGGTATAAAAAAAATACAAAGACAGTAAATTTATTCATACGGGTTGATCCTTCGTACTTGGACTTAAATTACACTCATACTGGAAATACAGGGTAATTATTATACCTACTTTTATATTCCAGAAACTATGTACCTCTACCAAAACTGAATCCATCAGACAAAGCCAGGGTAATGGTGACGCAGTTCACGACAGACAAATTGGAGCCTTTCAGTATATTGACTTATTTTAGATATTGCTTCTTGGTAAGATTCCACAGATATATATAATTATTTACTAAGTTTAATACATTAGTATTGTTGTTTTTATTAAGCAACACACCGTGCCTCGGAGAGCACGTTAAGCCGTCGGTCCCGGTTGCCATACAAACATCTATGGCAGTCGTTACGGGTAATTGGAGCCCTAAAAAGTCCAACAACAACGGTCTAGCTGCAATGCGTAGATATCGCCTAATGTCACCATTGGGTTGTGAAGGTCAGATGGCAGTCGCTTTATGGAAAATATTGAGGTGCAACCAAATCTGCAGTTATGACTGGTAAAGAGGTCCCCAGACTCCGAGGTGAAAGCTTTGGATACGACTGAGATTCACGCTAGGTTGAAGAAGATTAAGCGACACACCACCTATGCACAGTAAATATATACCTATAAGCTAACAGTACGGAAATTAGGTTTCATTGTTGAATCAATGACACACGCACCGCTCTACTAAAGCGTTTAGGGTTGACAATTTATAAATAAAACTTGCTAAATATACGTGCGGCGCAAGAGTTAAAATAACGTGACCACGGCAACCGCAACTGATAGCACGGTGAGATCCGGTGAGGTTCGTGTAGATTTGTGCGTCAGTGTGAGTGTAGCTTCTAGTATTTTTACTGCTTTAGGTTAGTAGGTATATTTACCGTGACTATGTATTATGTTGACCATAAAAAAATATCCCACAACACTGCACTGCTGCGCCGCCACGTAGTTAACCTGACAAAAATCAAATAGCAACTATATTTTCTGAGTAAAGCTATTAATTGAAGAACAAACTTTTTATAGTTGATATGAACTCGCATTTGATCACTATCTCAGCTAAAGCCAAGTGATGAAGCAATGAAGCTTGGAAATGAACTGTTCACTCAACTATGTTACTTGAACTAATACTGTATCTAGACTAAGGCAATTGTTGTAAATGGACCAAAAAAAAAACAGCCCGCTGAGTTTCTTGCCGGAGTCTTCTCAGGTCTGGGCCGCGTTTCGAACCGGTGGTCCATTTGCTTCTAGTTTTAAATAACTTTGATTTTGACGTTTTGTAAGTGCCACTTAAAATGGTCTATACAGAATAAATGATTTTTGACTTTGATTTTGATGATGTAGTCGACGATGGAGCATGCTTGCCTAAAAGCAACTTATTCACGCTCCGTTGAAGCAAATCATTTACCTACCTATATTATTTTTAATACTAAAAGCTAGAATCAAAAAGAATTAGAACCATAAATTGCCTATTGTCTGAGTTGCCCTTTAAAGAATTTCTTTCAAACCTAAAATTCATTAATTCCATCTCTTGTAATTTCTCAAATATTATTTTCATTTTTCAGATTGGAGAATACAGAATAAACTTTGATTACACTCCATCCGAGCGCTTCGTGATTGACCTAACAAATATACATCTAGGTTTACTTAGTAAACTGAATCCAATTGTTGTGAAAAAAGCCGAAGTTCTTTGTACAGTACGTATTTTTAAGTTTTAAAAACTAAGTATATGTAAAACCCACGGAATAAAGAATACCTAGGTATTACAAATAAAACCTTTGTCAACATTTTGCTGTAACAGATAAAATGTAGAAGTGATGGATATAAACTACAAAGACCCGTACCTACCTATTTCTCCATATTTTAAACTTCAGATCAATAAAAAAGTATAGACGGAGCCATTGTGAACAATAGCGACGAAATAAGTGAAGCTTCTTGTGCATAAGTCAAAACACGTCACACGCTGACAATAGCTCTTTAGCCGACAACCCAAAGTCTACCAAACCGAACGTCCGTCATAAGTCCATCATAAGACTATCGAATCGTCTTATGTTGGTGGGCTTAAAAAAATGCTCAATACTCCGTCTCTACTTTTTTAGTGATTTGAGTTTTAAACATTACAAATATTATATTTTAATTAAACACAAAATTAACATAGAAAGTTGCCCCCATAGCAAACGAACTTACATAAAGACGTTTTATCATAAGTCCTAAAAGTTAAACTACTCATATCTAGGAATCCACTTTCGAAATTAATCAGAAGTATATTGAAGAAGTAATACATAAATCCACTTAGCAACACCAAACAACGAGTAAACTTTTTAGTTTTCCAAATCTAATCATTAATTTTCCTTTACAGGAAGGCATTGGTACAAAAATCAAAGGCATACACATACTAAATGCACCACCCTTCATTGACAAGTTAATCTTTCTTTTAAAACAAGCTCTGAGAGAGAAGGTTGCTAACAGAGTGCATGTACACAATACATACGAAGATTTACACAAACATATACCAAAGGAGATTTTACCTAAAGATTATGGTGGCGATGACCAGTCAATTTCAAAACTAAGTGGTAAGTTTCTTATAAACAGTTCGTACGAGTATTATTGATAGGTAGTGGGTGGTTATTCTCGTCTTTTCCACCTAGAGCAAGGGCAAATTATAATTGGAATGATCTAATGATCGGTTCCATTACTTTTTACTTATTATAGGTACTCTTTTATATTAATCTTCTTTTTCTTCGAATCGATGGTAATAAAATTAAGTTGGATAGTTAATTATACTCGCTGATTTTATAGTCGTTTTGGGTCGAAATATTTTGGACACAGTTTCGATAACAGGATCGCTTGGAAATATTAAAAATCCAAAATATTTTTTTTTATTAAGATGTCGAACACTGACCAATCACAACCCATCCCAAACGACCGCAACAGCGCCAGTACCGACATGTCGCGACTCAAATTACACCCGCGAGTGCAACTTTATTCATTAAAAAAATAATAATCGTTCATAATGTTTTTACAAATTAGGAGACCTATTTTCAGCAGTGGACGTCAATAGGCTAATTAATTGATTATAACTATTTACAGATCAATGGAAAGACATTTTAAGAGGTAAAGAAGCGAAAAAAATCATCGGTGACTCAGAAAAGTTGGTCAGTGATGAGTCCAAACGGCATTCATCTAAATTCAATGAAGAGTATATGGGCATGCCGGGGTCTTTCAGAAAATTAACCGTAGATTAATTGTTCCTATTATATTAATTTAAGGGGTTATAAATACAGTTGAATTAGATAAAAAAACGATTTAACAAGGGCTATTAAATGGAAATTTTACTTTTATTCATGGACTTATAAAACTTATGGACGGAAAGCGTTGAATACGAGACTGTTTCATAACAATGGCTGTGATACATTGATTGAAATAATATTATGATTCCTGAATATTTTTTTTTGCTGTCACTATGGTTTTTGCACCATTTCATTATACAAAACATGATGGATTTTTATTAATTTTCACTAGTTAAACTGACTTAATCTCATGACGTTTGCCGCGTAGTAGCTGACGTGATGTCAATCAGTAGTGTGGGTGACGTGTACGTATAAGCAAGAGGTCCGACTCTAGTATAAATAAATAAATAAATAAATATTCTACAACATTCTACACATCGCTATCTAGACCCAAAGTAAGCTTAGTTTAACTAGCTTGTGTTATGGGTTTCTAGAATGATGATAAACATATTTATATACTTTTTTTACTACAACTAGAAACACCCAGACCAATGCAAATAGATATATTATTCATGCATATAATATTTGCACTGAGCGGGAATTGAACCCGCGCCCCCTGCGCAGCAGTCGCGTGTACTGCCGCAACGCAATACTCATCAGTTATATATTTCAACGAGTTTCGTCCACTGGTTTTATAGGTCCATGCTTTTAAAACTGAAGTAATAAATAAACTGTGATTGAAAGTGCTTCATTCATAATTAATTTATTACTCAGCATTGTGATTTTACTGATAATTATTCAATAAATTTTTTTTTCTCATTATTGTGTTTAGTTAGAGGATAAAATTGTAAATTTAAGTAATAGTATTATAAACTAAGTACTTGAATTTGTAAATAATAAATATATCTATGATGAGGAATATTATCTTATTTTTTATTTTAATCAACCAACACTTATTAATCATCAAGACATCAAGAACCAAGCGGTTCGGTGCCTCTTTTATTTACCGCACCATAAAGACTTGGAATTCTTTACCAGCGCATGTGTTTCCTTTCTCATTATAGTCCCGGGGCCTTAAAGCGGGGCGTGAAAAAGCATTTGTTGAGACCGTCAAGCTGAAGGCCGCCACTGTAGCACTACCGGTGTATGTGGTAGTGACCCCAGTCCTGAAACTTTGCCTTTAGCTTACCATCATGCGAGGCAAAGTCATTTTGACGTGTCCTATATAAAAAAATATCTTAATGATCGAAATCCGATCGAAACTATAGGAAGGGGCGGGGGGATAAGGAGAGGAGGGGTACAGTGAGCTCTGGCTACGACACTTACTGCCGGGAACACAACACGATGGTTAATATGGTCGCGGTGTTCTGTAGGGCGGAGGTACTTCCCCAGTTGGACTGCTCATTTCGGACGGGACATACCGTCGTATCCTACCTCCATCAATTGTCTGTCTGTCGCAGCATATCACGGCAGGGATACTACGCCTGTGACGTAGTATTCGTGAGGATTTTTGCATGAAAAAAAATAACTTAATCAGACTATAGTTTCGATCGGATTTCGATCATTAAGATATTTTTTATATAGGACACGTCAAAATGACTTTACCTCGCCTGATGGTAAGCTTAAGGCAAAGTCTCAAGACTGGGGTCACCACCACGTACACCGGTTGTGCTACAGTGGCGGCCCTCAGCTTGACTGCCTCATCAAATGCTTTTTCAGGCCCCCTTTAATGGCCTCGGGACTATAGGAGGAAGGAGACACATGCGTTAAGTCTCTATAGTGCCCCAAATAAAAGAGGCACCGAACCGCTCGGTTCTTGATGAAATTGATTCCACTATGTGAGGGTGATACCTCAGTCAGGCACGTGAAGTTCTGTATAGGAAAGGAGAGGGTGGGATTAATTGGAAGAGCTCATCGGAACACTCGAAATGGTAGAGTCGGTAAAAAAACTGTCAAAGATGCAATGTCTCTACGTAGCTGTAGAGTCTGTAGAGGCATTTTGTGAGTTTGAGATGAGATCAGCACTGAATTTTGAACATATTTTATTACGAGAATTGGCCCTCTGATAATTGCTTTTAAACTTTGAATTAATTTCATTCAAATAGTCAATGGAGCATAAGTAATTAAACACCATTTTTGTTTAGAAACATATAAATTAAATTTAAAAAAAAATTTAGAATCTAGTGATCAGAATTAGATTTTGATGCTGACTACACCAGCGCTTCGACAATTAATTTTATTTGAAGGACAACCAACCAATTATGTTTAAACATAAACCAATAATTGCTCAATTAATATAGTTAGATCGATTAAGAATAACTTAAAAAATCCAGTGTATGACGTACTTCATATTGATACTTATTCACTAGCTTTCCGCCCGCGTCTTCGCCCGCCCGGTTATTGCCACCAAAAGTCTTTCTTTAAAATGATGGACTTTAAGTCTTCGCACTGACTCCAACAGGAAAGCTGACTTCTTCTTAATATTAACTCCGAAGCAAATCACCCCCAAAATAATTCTCTACCTCTTTTTAGCCCTGTTAGGGGATGAATTTTAATAAAATACGATATACGTTTTTAATCAATTTTGTTGAAGAATATTTATACAAACTTTGCCCTCGTTTTTACTCCCTTAGGGGTAGAATTTTTATCAGATGGATGCCTACGTCATACACAGAACAGATATTTCAAGATTCAGGTCTCTACGATCATGATTTAGGCTGTGCGTTGATCCGTCAGTCAGTCAGTCATTCAGGACAAAGCATTTCATGTGTACAGATTGTAACCTATGTTTCACAGATCTATACATATACCTACCAGATGGAATATATTGGGATAAATAGTAGCAATTATAAAAATTAAGTGGTTATACCTATTTTTGTTTTATGGATCATCATCATTCTCTGAACCTTTTTCCCAACTCAGTTGGGGTCGGCTTTCAGTCCAACTGTTTTATAGATATGGAAGCAAATAAATATCTGACTAGAAATTTAAATGTTTTTCAAAGTCAACATTATTTTTAGCAGGTTTTGGAAAATTTAATAAGAGAATTGGAACAACACTCTAGCAACAAAAATCTATAAGTACTATTATTAAAAATTTAATGATGATATTTAAAAAAGAATACTGGGGTTTCGATAAAAATATTTTTTTCTTTACTTTTTGTCTGTTTGTTCGCGGTAGCCGCAAAACTACTGATTAGATTTCGATGCGGTCTTTTTGTTTGAAACATCCTGCTAAGACTAAAAATCTTATAATAGTCCCACTGCTGGGCACGGGTCTCCTCTCCTCTAACGAGAATGCTGAGAGGGTTTAGACCTTAATCCACACACGCTGGCCTAATGCGGACATGTCCTTAGAATTTCTTCTAGGACATGTGGGTTTCCTCACGATGTTTTCCTTCAACTTCAGCAGATGGTAAATCATGCGATTAGCACATATAAATTCCACAAAGTGAAATTCACATTGGGGCTGTCCGGCCGGATTCGAACTCGATACCTCTGAGTAGAGGCCGCGTCCTTATCCATTCGGCTACCATCGATAAAAATCTTATACATGTTTGAGCTCAACCGATGGAGTAGAACCGGAGATTATTTTAGTAAAAAATCGCGAAACTGACATCCCTGCGGGTTGAGTCGCGGGTATAGGCACAGTTTTATAAAAATACAGAACACCGCGGCCATAATAACCATCGAGTTGTGTTCCCGCCGGTAAGTAGGGTAGCCAGAGCTCACTGTACCTTTCCCTCCTCCTCCCATCCCTTCCTAGCCTCCCCACTCCTTACCAGCCCTCCCCCTTCCCTTCAGGGTAGGCAGCACGTGTGTGACACCCTTAGTGTTGCACACGTTCATAGGCCACGGTGACCGCTTCCCATCACGTGGGCCGTGTGCTTGTCTGCCACCTAAGTAGTATAAAAAAAAATGCTCCTCATCGAACCCGGTGTAAATAAGCCACGGTGACCGCTTGACATCACGTGGGACGAGTGATTGACTGCAGTCTAAGTCGTATAAAAAATTGGAAACGTGACTCTCTGTAGTTATGTGGATAATAATTATGTTGGATGCATGAAATTGTTGTAAATGACTTTTTGTAATGGTCTCGTCAATATGACGTCACCTTCAAAGGTTAATGGGTTGGTTCTCGAAGAATTCTACAAAATAAAAATTGAATAACAAAGATCAAAATTATCAACCCCCCTTTCACCGTATCCGTCGCAAATCGTTTAGTAATTTGCATAATTGATTTCCACCAAAACATAATGTAGATACTAAGGAACTCAATAACGATAGTAAGGAAACTCTTGAGCCCTTCGTCAAGTCTCTTATAGGTACCAAATGTTTATTAATAGAATAGATCCCAACTATGGTACTATCTTTGTTAATGTTACTACTACATACAATCTTCTTCAACCTAACGTTAATCCCAGTCGTATCCAAAGCTTTCACCTCGGAGTCTGAGGTCCGCTTTTGGCTGGACCTCGATATTTCCCGTGAAGCGACTGCCATCTGACTTTCACAACCCAATGGTGATATTAGGCGATATCAAAGCATTGCAGCTAGACCGTTGTTGTTGGACTTTTTAGGGCTCCAATTACCCGTAACGACTGCCATAGATGTTTGTATTGCAACCGGGACCGACGGCTTAACGTGCTCTCCGAGGCACGACCAGACCAATGCAAAAACCCATATTCATGCATACAAATATTTGCACTGATCGGGATCGAACCCGTGCCTCCTGCGCAGCGGCCGCGTTCATTACCGCTACGCCACAGAGGCTATTGACAATATTCATTGTATTGTATAATTGGATGTTTGTGTCACTTCTTCATGGATCGTGTCAATATTTGTCTGTAGGTACATAATAATTTTTTATTCATTTCTCAACAACAACTTTAATTACATAACATGTTTGCATACGTTATGGGATATTCTGGGGGAAATCTGTATGTAGATTACTACTAGATTCAACGACAGAAGTTGCTATATACTAAAATATTTACAAACATTTTTATATTGGTTTACATAGACCAATAAATCCACATCTGTCGAAGGACCGACGGCCGTTGGAGCAAACGAGTCCTAGAGTGGAGACCACGAGTCGGCAAACGGAAGGTGGGACGCCCCTCAGCCAGATGGACCGATGACCTGAAAAAGGTAGCTGGGATGGACTGGATGCGAAAGGCGGAGAATCGGGTGGTATGGCGTACATTGGGAGAGGCCTATGTCCAGCAGTGGACGTCGACAGGCTAATTGATTGAATGAGATCAATAAATTATAATTTAATTTATTTAACTTGACAGAAAGGGATGATGTTTAGGGGATGAAGACGGCATAACCCGTTTGTTTGGGTCAAATCTAGTAATTGAAAATTGACCCCCTTCCTGTAGACGTATTATGCTGATATTTGGCACATAATATCTTTATATCTACTAAGGACAAAGTTTTTTTTTATGTCGGTCACGTCAACATGACTTCACCTCGCCTGATGGTAAGCTGAGGCAAGGTCTCTTATTATTATTATTTAAACTAAGAATGAGACACCTAGTATTTATAATGGGAAAATTTTAAAATCTGACAATGTGATAGACTCATTTTATACTTTGAATATTGGAGATGGATTTGATAAGAATGTTTCAAATACACCTGATTTAACTTGACCACAGAACATTAAAGGTTTTTCTTTGTTCTGTGAACTTGACCCAAATCGCTATTACACGTGACTCGAACTGCCAGTGACGCAGTTACCATTATTGATATTTTCAAAAAAAAGCACAACCAGTTTTATAAAATATTAAATTGTCTGTAAAATTTAATATAATATTACACGTAATAATAGGTTGTTTACTTAACATTTTTTACGCCAATTCTATAATTTGAAACCCTTGCGTTATATTTCAAGCAATAGGAAATACGAATAATTGTTTAAAAAATATTTTTATCTGAACATTACTTCAATCAAGAAGAAAAAGAAAAGAAGACACGTATGCCAATAGTCTCACTACCATAGTGTGAAGTAGAATAGTAAAAGTTCGACATCAGACTCTGGACTCCGAGGTGAAGACCTTGGATGCAAGACATTACGAATGTTAGGATAATGATGAAGAAGAAAAAGAAGGCAAATATCTTGATCGTAGCAAATGGAAAACATCACAACCTACTCTAAAGGGAAACAGGTGCTTTTTTTTGTAAGTTGTTACGATAATAATCGTATAATGAAACTTACATACCTACATCTCTTTTATTTATCGCGCGGAAATCCCCGTAGATACCACCTCCGTCGGACATCGGGGGTGGTTATATCGGGATCGAACCGACTAAAACCGCACGCCTTCTCGGGTCTTATTACCGGGGTGTAAGGTTACCCAATAGGCATATCCCTCGCACCCCAGCTGACCCCGGGCCATCTACGGTTTTAAGATGGCCCCCTTGACCCTCCCCAAAGTTGGGACGAGCATCGCGCCCCTTCGCCGATGGTGGGGTGTAGAGTGACAGGCGGCCGTCCTGTTACCCAACCGTCGGCGCTCGGACAATCAGCTCACACCCCAATCAGTCCCCACTGTGCCCTCTGCTAGTCAGAGGGACACGTGGAGAGCCTCAGAGCAGCCCTCTAGAGGGCCACTCCCACCCCAACCGGATTGACCGCAGGCAGCAGTGTCTCCCGTGGCGAGTGGGAGGCGCTGCTCGCTTTCATTACCCGGGTGCACCGCGTGGAGGTTCCGGTACTTACATACATCCCTAGGGCCGACATTCTTAGGCCCACTCATTCTTAGTCACTAGGTGGTACAATTTGATGGCACAAATTTGCCTCAAATTTGGGCCATCAAACCACTGTGCACTTTTGCGAAAAGCCTTCCATAGTAATCCAGCCCCGGATGGATTGCGTTCAGGGTTCAGCAGAAGCATAGCTGGAGCTTGAGGTGGTGGTTGTCGCAGCACTTGTGGGACCAGTGGGTATTGGCGTAGTCTAAACCAATAGGTATCTGCGCTTTATTACGCAGTGCTGCGACGACAATCACCCCTTCTTCAATGAGGCCGTCAAATTGAAAGCCACCATTATGTCACTGTCGGTGTATGTAATGGGGACCCCCTTCCTGCGACTTTGCCTTTAGTTTACCATCAGGCGAGGTGAAGTCATATTGACATGACCAATATAATATAAAAAAACCCCGCAGCTAATCTGAAGTGCTTGACTTAGAACTGAGTTCCAAATTTTTACGTACTGACTACATTCGAAGTTGAAATCTATAGTTCATCGCCTTCTAATAGCTTTTTCATTTATTTTAACCATTTTACGTAAATGCACACCAGTACCAATACGCCGCCGTCACAGTTAATCTTCGAAACCTGTTACCTACCATAATTATTAAAATGGTAGTTATAATATCTACATAAATAAAATATTACGCTTTATAAATTTAGTCAATAGCCGACAAAAGTGATATACGGTTGTAAGAATGGATCACTTGATTGATACAAAAGTTATTAAGTTTAAACCTGACACTTTGGAAGTAGTTAGAAGAGATATAAATTTAAATGGAACCGAAAGAGTTGTAGAGGCGGTTAATATACTAGAGAATTGGGTGAAAAATCAGGCGCATTTCAATAAAAGGGATTTCTGTAAGGAAATTCAAATTGTATATTTTTCTGTTAACTATAAAATAATCACTACACGTGATTTTGAAAATATAAACTATCTATCAGTCAATAGGACATTAATCAAGAAGCAGATTAAATTAAATTTAGAATCTGTTAAAAAATATTTTTTTTATACCACTTAGTTGGCAGACAAGCGCACGACCCACCTGATGGGAAGCGGTCACCGTGGCCTATGAACGTGTGCAACACCAGGGGCGTCACACTCGCGCTGCCGACCCTAATTTGCATTCAAGATTCGTATTCCATCTACAGAAAACTGCAGTTAAAAAAAACTAAACAATTATTACAGCTCGAGAATACTTGGAAAGAACTTTGGGACCAGCCAAGGGACTAGTGGAAAGAGCTAAAGAAGGAATAGATAAGCTGTGTACGTTTAAGACCCTCATGCCTGAGTTCTTCAAAGTTCACGATGCTAAAAATGAGTTTTCATCGCTTCAGAATCTCGTGTAAGTGTTCTATGATCTGTATTAAGTAGAACAATATTTTGAATCGTATACAAACATTCAAATCAAATCATATAATATGATTTTATTTGTAGATGATCATCATGACATCAAAATCATTATCCGTGTAGCTAAGGAGCTTTTTTCCTGCCTGAGTCTATGTCTCTCTCATTCTAGACAAACGCGATTTATTTATGATCTAGAAAACGCAGAGGTCAAACGTAAGCATATCTGAAATAAAAAAGCTAAATATGGGTATCACCATACTCGATCACCAAAGCAGCATGCAAATACTCGTACATACGTATTAAATAACTAGCTTCCGCCCGCGGCTTCACCCGCGTGGATGTCAGTATCGCCACCAAGTTTACTTATAGTGTGAAGCTAGCTTATAGCATGGTTTTTCAACAAAATCACAACATTCAAATAATGCGTCGTTAAATTACACGTTGTTACAGAACGCGTTGAAGAAATAAAGATTCACTGCTCATTCCCCGTAGGCGATAGCGTGATAATAATATATTATGTAGCCTATGTCTTGACCCGACTTCTTAATAATATTCGTGCCAAATTTGAAGTAAATCCATGCAGTACTTTTTGAGTTTATCCTGGACATACTGTATACAGACAAACAGACAAAAATTCTAAAAACTATATTTTTGGCTTCGGTATCGATTGCAGATCACATCCCAAGTATCGTTTTAAAAAAATATTCAATGTACAGTTTTGACTTTCCCACCATTTTATTATCGTTCACTTATATAGACACGATTATTTCACATTCTTGGAGAGTGTATCATTGTTCACTTGTATCCCTCTTTTCACTTATATAATAATTATCATTGCTTGTTCACAAATGTCAAAACAGATTTGACAGTGGACACCATTCGCAAAAATGAGAGCATCTTCCAATAGGGTTATTTTTTTTTGACCCACCTGTTACCTATAGAATCTTCTTCAGATTTAATAATGCTGGTGATGTAATATTTGTTCTAGATCAATCGCACATCTGCCGAAACTGACGCCACAACATTACAGAGTCTACGTGAGCAAGATGCTATCAGACGAATGTCTGAATCCTGCGACTATGTTTACTTTATACAAATATCTTATACTGGTCAGTTGTACTATTTTTTTTATTCTAAGACTGGAATTAGTAGTACCTACAGTCAGTCTTCTTCTTCTTCAAATCGATGGTAATAAAATTAGGTTGGATATTTAACTATAATTATGTGTGCTGCCCAAAATTCGGTGACACTGACAGCCGGCCCAGTTGCTCCATTCAAATCCTCAAACCTGCAGGTGTTGGGCTATAGTGTTAACGACAGGAGGTGGTTCATAGTTTGCAGAGGCGCACCACAGTCACAGCCCCCAACCTTTGCACCCAAATAGCCCCATTTCACCCGGTTTGCCCTGCAACAGTAAGCCTGGGTCCTCAGTCTATTATGGGATTTCCAGGTCGACCCTTGCAGTTCATGCCCGGGTGGTAGGTTTTTGGCAGGTTGGATATGATTTAAGGGGGGGTAGTTGGTAATTTTTGTGAGTCACCTCTGGCATCGAGTACTCTCCGATCGGCCCAGCAGAGCAATAGTTGAAAGTTGAATGAACTACTCTTAACTCAGTTATGTGTACAATAACAACTATTTTTATATTTAGGAAACGAATCATAACAAGCTATATTTTAATTTACCTGTTGTTTGTTAGTTTGTTAGTACGGGTCATATCTTGGAAGCCCAATTAGAATCACTTACTTTTTTTCGATATGGGTTTTAATTTGAAAAATAATTGAATATTTCAGGTAAGCGAATATCTTAAGCGGTACGAGTACTGCGCAGGGTTTATAGTAATTCTAGATTACAGTGAAATAAACATCTTGAATATGATGACTAAACTTAACCCTATGGAGTTTCGACAGGTTATAACTTTGATGAGGGTAAGTAAGACAGAATTATAAAGCAATTAGTGATTACATGGTGTCAAAAACAAATGAATGTAGCGGAGATGCGAATGTTAAGATGGATGTGTGGTGTGACAAGAATGGACAGAATAAGGAATGAGTATATTACAGGCAGTTTAAAAGTTGCACCAGTAAATGAAAAATTGAGAAGCGATCGACTGTCTTGGTATGAACATGTTATGAGAAGAAATGAAAGTAATGTTGTTAAAAAGGTTCAAAGTATGAATGTGGAGGGCTTCAGGGGCAGAGGTAGGCCTAAGAAGAGATGGATGGAATGCGTGAAAGACGATATGGAAAGGAAGGGAATGACTGAGGAGATGATATCTGACAGGAATGTATGGAGGAGAATGACATGTTGCGCTGACCACATATAATTAGGACAAGGGCAGGTGGATGATGAGTGATTAGTGATGAGAAGATGGAAAACAATGCCTAAGTTTGTAATGTGTTTAAGAATTCTTTGAATCTACAACCACTTTGTCAAATATGACTGGTTTGTTCCCTATTACATTAACAGACACACACATTACATTAACAGATACTCTTTGTGTAAATAAACGGTTTTATTGACAGAAAATTTTTCAGATTCTTTGTGTGCTTTGTATTAGTACATGGCCTTCCTTCAACCTAGTGTTAATTCCAGTCGCATCCAAAGCTTTTACCTCGAAGTCCAGTCATAACAGCGGATTTGGCTGGACCGCGATATTTTCCGTGAAGCGACTGCCATCTGACCTTCACAACCCAATGGTTAAATTAGGCGATATCGAAACATTGCAGCTAGACCGTTGTTGTTGGATTTTTTAGGGTTCCAACTACCCGTAACGACTGCCAATAGATGTTTGTATGGCAACCGGGATCGACGGCTTGACGTGCTCTCCGAGGCACGACCTGTTGGTATCATGTGTGTTTTTAATATACCACGACACAGAAATTTACTTAGTTAGGTGTTCTAGGGTCCTTACTAAGATCTTGCACAGGATTTCCTTTGAGAAACAAAAGAATATTTATGGTGCGGCAAAGAATGGAAGTCCTGAATCGCTTTTACTTCGGCTAAACTTATTTTTTTACCTTTTCAGAAGGGCTACGGTATGAGAATAAAAAGTATCCATGTTATAACACCTTCAAAAATGATAGAAACTCTGATAACATTACTGAAGCAAGTATTTAGTGAAAAGTTAGCAGGTAGAATTCAAACACACAAAAGCAAAGACACTCTCTATGACTTTATATCTAAAGATATTTTGCCAGCTGATTATGATGGTGAAGAAAAATCACTGAAAGAACTTCATGGTGAGTTGTTTTATGAGTTAGCTGACCCGACAGGTATTGTCCTATCTTAATTTGTTAGCAACGAATAGCGAGTTCAAATCGGTCCATTGAAACTCCCATTGACTACCAACAACCTATAGTACGAGATCCCACTGCAGAATCATGCATCGAATACTTGCTAAAAACCAAATTTTACGCATATTTATGATTAGGAGAACATATATTTACTAGGTTACCTATCAAAATGTGGCCGCTAATTATGTTTAATTCAATTATTGCTAATTCATTTTTCGGTAAAAAAAATTCTTCACATGGTTTTTAAATAAAATATCATCCACGTCACGGCAATACACATGAGGACTCTGATAAATCACGGTTGCCGTTGCGCACTTCGCCGTACCTCTTCGTACCTGTTTACACCTGGCTGCGAAGAGGTACGGCAAAGTGCGCAACGGCAACCGCGATTTTTCAGAGTACTTAGGTGTATTGCCGTGACGTGGATGATATTTTATTTTAAAACCATGGTAAAGGATTTTTTTCCGAAAAATGAATTAGCAATAATTGAATAAAACATAATATATTAGCGGCCACATTTTGATAGGCAACCTAGTAAATATAATATGTTCTCCTAATCATAAATATGCGTAAAATTTGGTTTTTACCAAATACTCGATGCATGCATGATTCTGCAGTGGGATCTTAGTCTACTATGGCTCCAACTATCAAAACTCCATATTAAACTGAACTTTTGACAGCTAAATATTGAAACAACTGACACGCTAGCTACGTGTAATATGATGTTCTGAAAACCGACCAAGACTTTAAAAGGAAGTTCAAAGTTTGACTTATGTGGTTGTAAGCGCATGGTGTCTCGCATTTGCTTGAATCAATTTCGATGACGGGGCCTTACTCTGGAAATCGAACATGAACGTTTCGGATCGAACGAAAACGGACGATTTGTCAAACAACGACAGCGAAAACGTCAAATGTATTTGGGAGTAGGAGGTGTACTGATAACGATCGACAACCTCAATGTCAAACGATCGAAGACGGATCCGAAATCCGAAACGAAACACTTTCGGGGTAGCCAAATGGTCAAAACGTCAACGGATACGAATATTTTCGTTTTTCGGAGTAAGGCCCCAGTTTTCAGAAAATTATTTGTTGCATTCTGCAAGTTTACTTTTAAACTTTCTATCGCTTCTTGGTTTTTGAAGTCAGTTATATTTTTTTTACTAACTGTTTTCCTCTGAAAATAAAATAAATGATTAAAATTTATCTTTACAGATGCGCGGATAGACGAAAATAAATTGTTTTACTCTGAAAATGAAATTAATTATTAAAATTTGTTTTTTCAGATGCGTGGATGGACGAACTTACCTCTGATGAGTTTTTAGCTTATTTCAATGAAATGACCAAAGCCAATACCAATGAATCTTACAGAGTTGACAAGTTTGATAAAAATTATATTGGTATGCCTGGCTCTTTCAGGACCCTGAGCGTAGACTAGAAATAAAATTGTATGTGAAAATGATATTTATATTGTATATTTAATTTTATTATAAAAGTATGCTCAAAATGAGTTAAGAATTTAAAAAAAAGTGTTCATAGTCGAACCATTTAAATTTTTATGAAACTATGAAGTAGCTGTCATGTCTGTAAATTGGAAATATTTCAAAAAAATTTCTTGGTTTATATTAAATGAATGATTCTGAACTGTTCTCAACACATAAATATTTTTTCAGAATTATTTTCTGTTCGTTTATTTATGAAGGACAAAAAAACTGCTGATTGAATTTTGATACGGTTTTCTCTGTTAGAAAGGTCATGGTCAGTCTTAAAATTGGTTAAGTAAATGGCTAAGAATAAAGGATACATTATTCGTAGGAGCCGCGGCCATCAGATAGTTAATCACATTATTTTAAACCTACTAAGAAAGCAACAACTACAAAGTAATCACAATATAAGTTTTTTTTATTTGTACATTATTTTTACAATTTACTTCCGAGTAATGCAGGTCAAGAAATTTTAAGTCGAAAGCGTGATGAAATTATTGTAACCTATCAAAGCCAAAAAATACCTTTTAAAAATGAATCTGTAATTTTTTTATACGTTTTTACTAATATTATAAAGCTGAAGAGATTGCTTGTTTGTTTACTTGAACGCGCTTATCTCAGAAACTACTCAGTACTGGTCTGAATTGAAACATTTTCATTGTGTTGTCCAAAGGAATTCCAATTTTAATTATTTTTGTATAGATAAGATTCAACTTATCTATACAACAACAACAACTAGGAGGTAGGAAACGACGGTATCTCCCGTCCAAAATGAGCAGACTAAACTAGGAAAGTAGTTAGTACCTTCACCTTATAGAAGACCGCGGCCATAATAACCATCGTGTTGTGTTCCCAGCGGTAAATAGGGTAGCCAGAGCTCACTGTACCCCACCTCCCCATCCTTTCCTAGCCCTCCTCCCTTCCCTTCAAGATAGGCAGCGCGTGTGTGACACCCTTAGTGTTGCACACGTCCATAGGCCACGGTGACCGCTTCCCATCAGGTGGACCGTTTGCTTTTATGCCACATACATAGTATTAAAAATTTTTTTTCTGCAGTACTCCTTTTCAAAAATCTGACTACCAAAAGTTGTTAACACGAGGATGTCTAGTGAAGTTCAGGAAGTACCTTGTACTAAGTAATAGAGTATTTTTATTGCAAGAACTAGTATTTTATAATTCCTAATACGTAATTTATAACAGCGATGGTACATGAATGGATAAGGATGCGGCCTCTTCTCAGAGGTATCGTGTTCGTATCCGCCCGGACAGTACCAATGTGAATTTCACTTTGTGGAATTTATATGTGCTAATCACATGATTTACCAACTGCTGACGGTCAAGGGAAACATCAGGAGGAAACCCACATGTCTTAGAAGAAATTCTAGAGACATGTCCGATCCACCAACCCGCATTAGGCCAGTGTGTGTGGATTAAGGTCTTAACCCTCTCAGCTCTCTCGTTAGAGGAGGGAAGAACCGTACCCAGCAGTGGGACATAAATGGGTTGCTTTTTTTTTTATTCATGATAGGCTTACGTTTGACCTCGATCTCACCTGATGGTAAGTGACGATGTGGTCTACGATTTTCTACGGTTCTACGAGTTGCTATCACTTTATAACGGTATTTGTTATTTTCGTAAGTACTAAAATCTTTAGAACTCAAATAACCTATTTTTTTCATGTGAAAATCGCAGTGAGTACCTATCACCCCTATTACTGGGTATTTCCCTCGCATCACGGCTGATTTTAGGCTACTACGGTTTTAAGATGGATCCCTAGAAAAGAGAAAGGGAGCATTTTGCCGCCGTGGTCTCTTAACTAAGTGAGGGAGGAAAACCTGCACCAGAGTTTCGTGAAAGTAGGTGGAAAGTGGGTGGTTAGGAACAGTGGAAATTAGGCAAGGTTTAATAGTTATGAGTTCGATGTAAACTCCCTTGATTTCCGCACGAAAAAAGGGTTTTGTATACGAAAAAAAAAGATAAAAAAATAAAAAAAGCCGACTGCTGTTGAAAAATCCGAAACAAGTTTCATAGCATGCGGTACCCATTAATTTTCTTTCGGTTTATGATTTCCGAATGGATGCTGTTCTGGTTTTTGTTCACATTTCATGTAGATTTGAGACCTTATTCATCGAAATCCATCGAGCCGTTAGACCTCTAGAGGGGAACAAAGAAAACTAGATACACACATACATACGCGCGAAATACATTACCCTTGCTGGCGCAGTCGGGTAAAAAGGTTAATAATCGTTCTACCCATGAAATGTTATTACCTGTTTTTGTCCAACATTATTTTCGCGACTACAATATAATAATATTGCATTATAAAATGGTTTTTATGCAAGATTCTAACAAGTTTACCTACGTACAAGCAGTATTTGTTTTTAAACGTATGTTCATGTAGGTATGCAGTGAATTTCAAAAATAAAATAATGAATTAATTTGACCTTGAGGGATGTTAATAAAGTGAATTATTTACTGAAGGTTAGTTGCGTCAATGACTAGTGTCTAATCAGAATAAATATGTTTTTAAATAATAAGAGTCGATGATTTAAGAATTTTACAACTTTCGTGATCTAGAATACAGCGACTTACTGCAACTATGTTATAGGTATACATGTCGCATTAAATTAATTAAATTAGTAAATTATGTGTAGGTATCAATAAAAATTAGGCCGTTCACTAAACAGAATTCGTTGAAATAGCTAGGTCTTTTGACATTTAATGACTTGCCGTTTTGAAAGTCAGTCCATTGAAGACGGCGGTGCACCCGGGCAACGGAGGCGAGTAGCGCCTCCCACTGGCCACGGGAGATGCTGCTGCCTGCAGTCAATTCGACTGGGGTGGGAGTGGCCCTCTAGAGGGCTGTTTCGAGGCTCTCCACGTGTCCCTCTGCCTAGCAGAGGGCACAGTGGGGAGCGAGCGGGGGGTAAGCTGATTGTCCGCGCACCGACAGTTGGGTGACAGGACGGCCGCCTGTCACCCTACACCCCACTGTTGGCGAAAACTGTAGATGGCTCGGGGTCAGCTGGGGAGCGAGGGATTTGCCTTTTGGGTAACCTTACACCCCGGTAATTAGACCCGAGACGGCGTGCGGTTTTAGTCGGTTCGATCCCGACTACCCCCGATAGCCGACGGGGGTGGTATCCATGGGGAGTTCTGTACGATAAAAAAGGGGTAGCGTAGTGTCAAGTAAAGAGGTAGTCGTCCAAAAGGTCAAGTTGAGGTGAAGGCAGAGCGTATCCCATCCTCGCAGTTCGGGCTAAGCCACAGTTCAGAGTCTGGCCACGTGAGCCCCTGGGGTAATAATAATAAATAAATATTCTACGACATTCTCCGCAGCACTATCTAGACCCAAAGTAAGTTCAGCTTTTCTATCTTGTGTTATGGGTTCCAGAATGCGGTCCTTCTAGAAACAACGCCATTCCAATCGCACTGAATACAACTAGTGTTGGTGTTCGCTATCCCCCAATACCGCCCTTGAAGTGCAGACTACTCAAATGAACTTTGCATCGACTGCAAAATGCCTTTATATAATTTATGTTAATCATGTAAATTTTAAACATTGAAATTAGACAAAAAAATCAAATAGAGCATTGTGATCAGTGCACGAAACCAGCTTAATATTCCTGATAAAAACGTGTAATGACTAGTTGCCAACTGATGACTTATACCGGGTGTTATTTTTATATCAAGGGGTGAATAGGGATCGAGGGGGTGAATAGGCATGAAATGGTTCGACAAATTTTGCAGTTATTTTCTTTTAAGTGAAACTAGAGACTATTCCGATGTGGCAATGAAAAGAAACATCAAATGTCCAGGAAGTTATTAAACAAAATCTTGTAATCATTTTATCTCTATTCACCCCTTGATCCCTATTCACCCTTTTTTACGGTTACCTTCATTTCTAGTAAGTCTGTTGATAATAGGTGTTCACAAAGTTGCCCAAAAGTGCTGCAAAACCTAGTTTATACCGAAGTTATTGCAGTTGAGAAACTTAGCTGTGGCCTCTGCTGATCAGAGGGACCCGTGGAGAGCCTCGGAGCAGCCCTCTAGAGGGCCACTCCCACCCCGGCCGGATTGGCCGCAGGCAGCAGCGTCTCCCGTGGCGAGTGGGAGGCGCTGCTCGCCTCGTGAAGGTGCCGGCCCGCACCCTGTAAGATCTGGACTTGAAGGTCAAAAGATATCAGTGTGAAGGCATTAGTTCACGTCGATTATTCACAGACAGTGGATCACTTAAAAGTCAATATTCACTCCAACATTGTCGATACACGGCCTCCATTGCTAAACAAAGTGGTTGAAATTTCCACTTCCTGATGAAACTTCATTGGAGTCAGTTGTGTCACCAATACGCTCAAAGTCTTACTCAGTCAAGTATTCAATCATTAACATATATTTTTTTAAGTATACAGTACATAAAAATTACGTCAATGGTTATAATATAAGAAAACAACACCTCTAAAAACATCCTTTATATAAAGTTAATATTCATTTATATTATAGTTTTGGTAATACATTATTCAGTTGAGAATTAGTCGTTGCAGTGAAAATGAATAAATCAAAAGTTGAAATGTTTGAATCCAATCCTGAAACGATAAAATTAGTTAGAAAGAAAAACAATCTTGGACTTCCTGGAAGACTTGACGAGGCTGTGGATCTTCTAGAAGAATGGGTGAAAAAGCAGGACCATTTTGTTAAGAAGGATTTCCGTGAGTTGTCTCATTATGTATACACTTATATATATAGCACTATTATTTTGATGGACTTGGGGCTGTACTAAGATCTGCCAGCCCAAGCCAATCTTATCTGCTAGTCAGTACTCGTGCTAGAAATGACTCTGGCGCAGCCTTTCCTCCTAGCGTTGAGGCATCAGTTGAGCGATGGCAATCGCTTCCATGAATCCAAATCAAGAGAAAGAAAGGAGGTGAACTCGGGCTCCAAAGTAATAGGTTTGCGCTGTAATCTGTATTATAAAATTGTGAACGAGTTATCTTTGTTCATTAGAGATATTAAAAAAATACTTGGGTTGGGTACGATTCTGAACACCAAAATATATGTTTTTTGAATTTGTTTTCTATAATGGCTGTTTGTTCGTGATGAACACAAAAGCTTCTGAACGGATTTTGATGCGACTTTTTTTATTAGAAAGGTCTTGTTCAGACCGGTCATTGCAATTGGTTAAGTAGAACCGGAGATGATAATATTACCAAAGACGATAACAGACTTCCACGCGGGTGGAGTCGCCAGCATCATCTAGTAAATCTAAAATTCGTATTCTTCGAATAGAGGGTAAATATTTACATCATTATACTACCATAATACTTAATTTTACATTATCATAATCTTATATTTTTTATCTAAACATAGCCAGGATCTATTTAGAAACCACTCTTATGACTAACAAAGGGTTGTTGGAACGCTCAAAGCAAATGTTGGACAAATTATGCACTTTCAAAACAATGATACCGGATTATTTTCCAAGGAGCATTAAAAGAGAAACGTATGCGCAACTACAGGAAGCGGGGTTAGTATTTACATACTTGTTATTGTTTTTTAATTATCTTATAATACATATAAAAGTGGATAATGGATACGCGGCCTCTTCTTAGAGGTATCGATTTCGAATCGGAACGGACAGTACCATTGTGAATTTCATTTTGTGGAATCTAGATGTGGTAATCACATGATTTACCATCTGCTGACGGTGAAGGAAAAACATCGTGAGGAAACCCACATTTCCTAGAAGAAATTCTAAGAACATGTCCGCTCCACCAACCCGTATTAGGCCAGCGTGTGTGGATTAAGGTCTAAACCCTCTCAGCTCTCTCGTTAGAGGAGAGGAGACCCCTGCCCAGCTGCAGTGGGACATAAATAGGTAACATTCATATGAACACTGCCTTCTCGAAGAGCGAAACCTGTGATCGGACCCTCCCCGTAAGTAGCGTTATTGCCTTCAAACCAATTTATTATACCATGATGGCAATATTGACACGTGAGAAGAAGAACACTGCTAGACGGTGTACAATACCAGCTTGCTCTAAAGCACATGTAAGTGGGCAGGCAAGCCGGGGTCGACCTCGCAGAGTAAAATACTGATCAAATTAAGGAGTTATTGCAAGTGAAGTATCTCAGGACAGGGGCAGATGACGGTCTGTTGTCTCTGCTTACCCCGGAGGGAAAAAGGCGTGAGCATATATATGTAGGTATATGAAAGGGGTGAATAGCGATAAAGAAGGAATAAAATGGTGTGACACATTTTTGCAGCTATTATCTTTTAAGTAGAAACTATAGACAATTTCGAGGTGACATCAAAGTAGCCCATAGTTTCACAACAACAGAATCATCAAATATTTTATTAACTTTTTTTTTTTTATATATTATTATATATATATATTTATATATTTATATATATATATATTATATATATATATTATATATATATATATATATATAATATATAATATATATATTAATTATTAACAAATATTTGGTAGAACACTTGAAAATTTGTAAAAGAAATAAATACTAAATAAATTCTAATGACAATTTTATCCCTATTCACCCCGTTAATTATAGGTGTGTAATAATTGTCTTTAGTTTGTTTATGTCATTACTGTCCTTGTCACTTTCAACCTTAGTAGTAAGAACTATAATTAAATTCCCGATGTCACTACTAGTAATAAACTTGGTAGTAACACGTGCAATAAATGGAGATGCGAATGTTAAAATTAATGTGTGGTATATGATGAGAATGGACAGAAAAGGGCAGGCTGAAGAGATGACTGATGATGTATGGATATGTGTAACTTTTTGCTCCTACTTCAAATAACTGACGCAAGGATAGGTTAATGAGGGTGCGGGCCGGAACCTCCACGTGGTGCACCTGGGCAACAGAGGCAAGCAGCGCCTCCCACTCGCCACGGGAGACGCTGCTGCCTGCGGCCAATCCGGCCGGGGTGGGAGTGGCCCTCTGACTAGCAGATGGCACAGTGGGGAGCGAGCGGGGGGGCGAGCTGATTGTCTGCGCGCCGACCGTTAGGTGACAGGACGGCTTCCTGTCACCCTACACCCCACCGTCGGCGAAGTGGCGCAATACTCGCCCCACCCCCCCCCCTTTCGGGGGGTCGAGGGGGCCATCTTAAAACCGTAGATGGCCCGGGGTCAGCTGGGGTGCGAGGGATATGCCCATTGGGTAACCTTACACCCCGGTTACTAAGGCCCGAGACAGCTTGCGGTTTTAGTCGGTTCGATCCCGACATAACCACCCTCGATGGCCGACGGGGGTGGTATCCATGGGGATTTCCGCACGATAAAAAAAAAAGAAAAAAAAGGATAGGTTAATGAGGACGATGACTCTTCAAAATGTCATTTAATCACATTTTTCCAACTACGAAATACTTTAACATTGGTTTCATTCTGTTTACATATTGGTCAACAATACTTTGTAAAAACCCGCCTAACTTGGAACTTCGATATCGCCATTGGTCATAATGACCATTGGTTGTGGAGGTCAGATGGCAGTCACTCCACGGAAAATATCGAAGTTCAGCCTCATCACAGTTAGACTGGAAAGCCGACCCCAACTGAGTTGGGAAAAAGGTTCAGAGAAATGATGACTTTGTATAAATTATCTAACATAGTCTTCTTCAACCTAGTGTTAATCCCAGTCGTATCCAAAGCTTTCACCTCGGAGTCTGGGGTCCGCTTTACTAGTCTTAACTGCGGATTTGGCTAGACCTCGATATTTTCCGTGAAGCGACTGCCATCTGACCTTCACAACCCAATAGTGACATTAGGCCATATCGAAGCATTGCAGCTAGACCGTTGTTGTTGAACTTTTTAGGGCTCCAACTACGCGTAACGACTGCCATTGATGTTTGTATGGCAACCGGGACCGACGGCTTAACGAGGATTCCAGCGACTGGGACCGCTAAAGCTGGGACCGCGGTTCCAGTTGCAGGTTCTATTAAATTTAAATATTTTTCTTCCGTCGACTGGGACCACCTATAATTTTATGAAAAATCTATAGTTTAAGCCAAAAGAGTACAGTCAAACGAAAAATTGTTAAAGTTATAATTGGGTATGGCCACCAGGATCCCCTAACCTAATCCCCAGGGGATATCAGTGAACTCGTCGGTTCACCAGAATTCTCTTGAAATAAAAATTAGATTGAAGATGTTTTCACACTGTTTTTTCTTTCACAATTTCTAAGAAATGAGATGTAGATGATTTCTAGTATGTTTTTTTGAATGTAGTTCCACCCTTCAGTAGTAAAATTCGTGGGTAATAACTACACAACAAAACCAGTCTCCTAGTATAGAGGGTGAATTTTTCAAAAGGGATTGGATGGTCAAATCTGACACTACTTATAAGGAATAGTGAAAAATGGTCAAAGGAGTCACGAGCCCGATTTTGATGAAACTTAAAACCTCATCATTATTTTTGAAAAACTAATAAAACTAGCTGAGAATCGAGCCCGTTGATTTTGAAAAAAAAACACACACCCTTTATTATTACACCATACGATAGTGTCGCTGTTAAGGCACAAATTCTGCGAAGTAATGATATACCTACGGCAAATTTAAGGAAAATTTGGAATTTAATAAAATTCATGTTCCATGTAGGTACCTATTTGTTTCGTTCGAAATCCCAGAAAAGATAGCAACTATTCCGTGTTTTAAATTATACTCAGAATGATTATAAATTATTGATGTCTTTTTGATTGATGAAAAAAAGGTGGAGCTCCAGCCCATAATAGCCGTAAAAGAGATTTTGATTCAGTAGTGTGACGATAATTTTATTGCATGGCATGGTCCTGTGCCTTGGCCAGCGAGATTCCTGGATCTAACTCCTTTTTTTTATCGTGCGGAAATCCCCATGGATACCACCCCGTCGGTCATCGGGGGTGGTTATTTCGGGATCGAACCGACTTAAACCGCACGCCGTCTCGGACCTTAATTACCGGAGTGTAAGGTTACCCAATGAGCATATCCCTCTCACCCCAGCTGACCCCGGACCATCTACGGTTTTAAGATGGCCCCCTCAGCCCCCCGAAAGGGGGGGTGGGGCGAGCATTGCGCCACTTCGCCGACGGTGGGTGTAGGTGTAGGGTGACAGGCGGCCGTCCTGTTACCCAGCCGTTGGCGCGCAGACAATCAGCTCGTCCCCCGCTCGCTCCCCACTGTGCCATCTGCTAGTCAGAGGGACACGTGGAGAGCATCGGAGCAGCCCTCTAGAGGGCCAATACCACCCCGGCTGGATTGGCCGCAGGCAGCAGCGTCTCCCGTGGCGAGTGGGAGGCGCTGCTCGCCTCCGTTGCCCAGGTGCACCACGTGGAGGTTCCGGCCCGCACCCTGGATCTTATTGCTTTAGATTACCTTCTCTGGGGGTATGTCAAAAACGAAATTTACAACGACAAATTATGATACAGAGATACAGTTGATGACGTGAAACGTTCTTTGGAGAATATTCTAAACGGAATCAATAACATTATAATATTGAATGTAGTATGATCCTTGAGCTCCAGCTCCCGCTATGTATCGAAAATCAGTTAATGTAAGAAAAATAAAATGTATTTTGTTAAATATGAGCTCTTTTCTTTAGTTTGCGGTATGTCATTACTTCCCAAAATAAGATCCTTAATAGCAACACTATCGTATGGTGTAATAATATAGGGTGTGTTTTTTTTTTCAAAATTAACAAGTTCGATTCCTAGTTAGGATTATTGATTTTTCAAAATCTAATGATAAGGTTTTAAGTTTCATCAAAATCGGGCTCGTGACTCCGTTGAGCATTTTTCGCTATTCCTTATAGTTTCGGATTTGGCCATCTAATTCCTTTTGAAAAATTCACCCTCTATACTAGGAGACTGATTTTGTTGTGTAGTTATTACCCACGAATTTTATTACTGAAGGGTGGAACTACATTCAAGAACACATACTAGAAATCATCAACATCTCATTTCTTAAAAATTGTGAAAGAAAAAACAGTGTGAAAACGTCTTCAATTTAATTTTAATTTCAAGAGGATTCTGGTGAACCGACGAGTTCACTGAGATCCCCTGGGGATTGGGTTAGGGGATCCTGTGGCCATACCCAATTATAACTTTAACAATTTTTCGTCTGACTGTACTGTTTTTGATCTTTTTTATGGGTGGTCCCAGTTGCCGGAAGAAAAATATTTAAATTTAATAGAACCGGCAACTGGAACCGCGGTCCCAGCTTTTGCGGTCCCACTCGCTGGAACCCTCGGCTTAACGTGCTCTCCGAGGCACGACCAGACCAATGCAAATACCCATATTCATGCATACAAATATTTGCACTGAGCGGGGATCGAACCCGCGCCTCCTGCGCAGCGGCCGCGTTCACTACCGCTACGCCACACAGGCTTTTAAATTATCTAACATAGTGTTTCATTTAATTCATGTTTTCTTTTTCAGGAATCTAGCTCTATTACCAAAGTTGAACAAGGAGCATTACAGAATATATTTAATAAAATTGTTTACTGATGACTTCAATCCAACATTTTTTCTGACTTTCTACCAATTATCTATAATGGTAAGTAATTTAAACTACCTACACGAATTCTGAAAAACTTCTTTACTTTGTTTTTTAATTAGAGATACTAAAAATTGACATAAATATTACCTGTGTTGCCGGTTTTTTGCAATTCCAAAATAGTTATTTGCCACCAGTCGAAAGTTATCGATAAATTAAATAAAGTAAAGATATTTATGATCGATTAATTTGAAGAAGCGAATCATTGACACGAAAGAAGAAGTATAGATTTTTTAGGTTATCCTATATAATTTATAAAAAACTAATTTTAAATTCGGAAAATAAAACCAGTTTATATAGGTATACTGTATGTAGTTATAATATGTGTATTCTAATTTAAATAAAAGAAACTCATAAGCAAGACCTTTAATATACTTTTAATAAAAAATAACCGCATCAAAATCCGTTCGGTATTTTTACGGAACGGGTTTTGATGCGGCTATTTTTATCCCGTACTATTAGGCGGTGTGGAGCCGCTTAGCCTGAGGAGAGATTTCGCCTCACTGTGCGTCTTCTACCGCCTATATAATGGTATGTGTTCAGATGAATAAAATTGTTCGACATGATGCCCACGGCCACTTTTTATCATCGCACCGCTCGCCACAGGCAGGGAATTCATCCTCACACATTGCATCCGCCTGCAGTGCGCACTGTAAGGTTTGAAAGAAATTTTATTCCGCGCACGCTTAGGCTGTGGAATGATCTCCCTGCCGTGGTTTTCCCTAGCGACTACAATATGGGGTTCTTCAAGAAGGGCATTAGAAGGTTTTTGCGGGGTCGGCAGCGCGAGTGTGATGCCCCTGGCCGTCAGGCCGTCAGGCCGTATGCTTCCCATCAGGTGGGCCGTGTGCTTGTCTGCCACCTAAGTGGTATAAAAAAAAAAAAAAACAAATATTAGAAAGGTCTTGGTTAGACTCAAAATATTGATCACATCGGCTGATTAGAACCGGCGATATAGTAAAAAAAACGCGAAAATCGACGTCCACGCGGGCGGAGCCGCGGGCAACAGCTAGTATTTTAATATGCCTATGATGACATGCCTATCAAAAAGTGTTTATGGCTATTTTTTCATGACTATCTGGTTATCTGATTGAAGACGGTCGAACTTCACCGAATTAGATCATTATGATTCAATACATAAATAAAAAATGATCATAAATTATACACATAAACATAAACTCACGCCTATATCCCCGAAGGGGTAGGCAGAGGTGCTAGCACCCACATTTCGCCAGATTATGTTTAGGTCCTCATGTAATAGGTGGCGGGCACTTATAAACCTGCGGTAAATACACACATAACTTCGAAAAGCATCGAAAAGTCATTGGTGTATGCCATGGTGAACCTGGGATCGAACCCGAAATTATACACACTCTTTCGTGAAACATGACTAATGATCTATGGCAATCTTTTTTTTTAGATTTGTGAATATTGCAAGATGCATGACTACAACATGGGATTTGTTCTGGTAGCAGATTATAGAGATATAAACCCTTTTAACTTAGCTGCAAAATCTAATTTTATTGAACTAAGACAATATTATACAGTTATGAGTGTAAGTATTATTTTATCTATGGGAAGCGGTCACCGTGGCCTATGAACGTGTGCAACACTAAGGGGTTCACACACGCGCTGCCTACCCTGAAGGGAAGGGGTGGGGAGGCTTGGAAGGGATGGGAGGAGGAGGGGTACAGTGAGCTCTGGCTACCCTACTTACCGGCGGGAACACAACTCGATGGTTATTATGGCCGCGGTGTTTTGTAGGGCGGAGGTACTACCCCAGTCGGACATTTCGGACGGGAGATACCGTCGTGTCCTATCTCCTATAATTTGTTATATATTTGTTGTTAGTATATTTATATAATTTAATGTGTTATAATATATTTGTTGTGTTGCCTGCGTTTGAAGACGTACTGGTTATCTGTGGAACTTCTTTGTTAATTTTTTTCCCAAATTTTGTTTTTTTAGAAAGGATACGGTATGAGAATAAAAGGCTTACATATTATATCGACTAATAAATACCTGGATCCATTAATTTCATTAACTAAACCAATCATTGGAGCTAAAATTGCGGATCGAATGAAACAACACGAAAACTTAGACACATTGCATGAAGCCATTGGAAAAGATATCTTGCCCAAAGAATATGGTGGCGAAGAAAAATCTTTGAAGGAACTTAATGGTAATTATGCTTTATTAGTATATATTAATTAATGAAAAGTTTTTTATATACCACAAGCACACGACCCACCTGGTAGGTGGGCAGCAGGCAGCAGCGTCTCCCGTGGCGAAAGGGAGGCGCAGCTCGCCTCCGTTGCCCGGGTGTACCACGTGGAGGTTCCGGCCCACGCGCTGCCAACCCTGGGGAAGAGTTAGGGAGGAAAAGGGGGTGGTGTGGCTTAAAGGTTGAGAGAGTATTTGTGCTGACAAAGCAGGATACTTTGGTCTCCGCCCTACAGAAGACCGCGGCCATAATAACCATTGTGTTGTGTTCCCGCCGGTAAGTAGGGTAGCCAGAGCTCATTGTACCCCTCCTCCCCTTATCCCCCTTCCCTTCAGGGTAGGTAGCGCGTGTGTAATACTCTTAGTGTTGCATAAGTCCATAGGCCACGGTGACTGCTTCCCATCAGGTGGGCCGTATGCTTGTCTGTCACCTACGTAGTACAAACAAATTAACAATGATTAATTTTGATTCATTGTTATTACAGATGATTGGCTCGATATCTTATGTTCAAAAGATCAAGTGGAGTTTTTCATGGAGATGAATAAAGCAAAAACAGTGGAAGCAAATAGAAGAACAGATGTATTCAATGAAAATTATATCGGCATGCCCGGGTCTTTCAGGACTTTAAGTGTAGACTAAATCTGTATTGTTCAAACAGATTTCAGTTTTTTACACTATATAAAAACAATTATACGTAAAAGAATTATTACTACTACCAAACTACAAGAGTAATCTGCAATGGTGGTAATAAATTTACATTTATCCTGGGTAGCCTTGGTGAGGTTAAGGTTGAAGGCGTTATTTAGATCCAAATTTTCAATATACGGGTTTCTGTATTATGAGAAATGAATAATTCCTTGTGATTATGTGCAGCATTGTAACTTGCTGTCATCGAGTTTCGGGTACGGGAGCCTAAAGTGCTGCAAAATATATCATAAACAAAAAAATATCAGCAGTCAATAAAATATCGCAATCCAATACTGTGATATCGATATCAATAAAGTTACCAGTTATAGGTAAATTTATATTAACAGGATCGCGAATATTTATTGATTGACTGTAATCCGTGTTATAGGTAACTTTTGCTGTATTGTTGTAACTTGTATAAATAGTTCACAAATTATATTTGAATAATATTATTATTTGTTTTATATTCTAAAACATCATTATTTTGAAAACGAATTAAATTATTGTTGAAATAAAAAAAACTAAATTCACTATTGTATCAAAATATGAAACTAGTTTTATTTCAGTGTGTAACATCAGTCAGATGTTTGTCTAGTATCGTGGTAGGTTGCCATTTACGGGTAGTTGGAGCCCCCAAAAGTCCAACCAGTCTTACTTGGAACTTCTATATCGCCATTGGTCATTATGACCATTGGTTGTGGAGGTCAGATGGCAGTCGCTCCACGAAAAATATCGAAGTTCAGCCGCATCACAGTTAGACTGGGAAGCCGACCCCAACTGAGTTGGGAAAAAGGTTCAGAGAATGATGATGGTAGGTTGCCCTTTGTATTACGACGGTAGACCGTATATTACTGAACTAGGTACAAAAGACTCAGTCGTTATGTGTACTAATTATATTAGGTCCCATAATAGCCTGAACATAAGTCAACCTTACTGATTAGTAAGCGGGTACACCTGCAGATTGTGCAGATACTGTAAAAGGAAAAGTAAAAGAGTGATGCCTGGACTTGCCTGGACTACAAAGTACAAAACATGTTTAAATGCGATGAGGTACCCAATTCAGAAACGTCACATTACATCAAAAAGCGTGATTTCAAATTATTATAATAGACGGAAGAATATAAAATATGGACTTTGTTATGATCTGTCAAAATAAAATTTAGTAAAATAAAATAATATTTATCAAACCTTTAAAATCATTATAGTTTGAATTATTTTCAATTAGATTAAAAGAAATTAATATCTATAAATTTTGTAAGCTTTGAAATAACACGTTTTAAAAATGAAATTTTACTGAATCAGGCCTTACAGTTGATGCTTGGATGAAGGAGAAAAATATTGAACATTATTATCTGCAACATTTTGAGTTAGTTATACGCTTGATAATAAAATTGCTTGTTTAACCATAAAAGGCGCTACAATTTATATACCCAAGCTAAGAAACTAAGGAGTTATTCTAAGTTCCTTGGCGTGATTTGACTGTTGCAAAATATCTCTCTCCCAAATCTGTTTGACTGTTTGAGCATGATTTAATAATAAACATTCAAACACCTACAATTTTACATTTTGTAATGTGCTAATATTGGATTAAATTTGTAGGAATTAGTAGTATAAAAGCATTGAGTATAGCAGTGTACTCAGCGGGTCACCTTCGTAACAAAAAGGTAAAAATAAAAGGTAAACAAAAGGTTAAAATAATAATTAAAATGTAACATAAGTTAACTGAGGAACGTTTAGTAGGTTTAAACAATACATAATAAATAATATCAATAAAAATAAAGAAACTACAAATGAAAGAAATTTTTAAGCAAGTGCATGCTAACTAAATAACGTTTAAAAACAATTGCAATATTGTTCATTGTTTCCGTAGTTCGAACGAATTACGGTAGATGGCTCCACCGGCGCCGTAGCCGTAGAATAAGTATATCGGAAAATTTCGAGCATCTAGGATGGGTCCAGGTAGCTCAGTTGGTCAGAGCATTCCCCCTGTAAGGGACTGGTCATGGGTTCAAGTCCCGTCCTGGATGATCATTTTTTCCGATCAGAAAATCAACTACAAATGAGTCAATCAAAATTTGTTTGCTAATTTTCTTTCTGAATAAACTGGGCAATGAAATTTAGTTCTGCACCAACCAGTGACTATGGGTTAAGCCAATGTGAATGCAAAAGACGTGCACCTTCACATCGTGAATTCATTTGTCGCAAATTTTAGCTTGCCTTATGTGGGTCAAGTTTACTATCTATTCGACAAAATTCCCCTTCCCGTTGACAGATTGATTTGGTGTCAGGTCAATCAATTCCTTCGATATGGGTGTCAAAATAATGTTTGACTATACTATAATTTATCCTTGTACTATACTTCAGTCGAATCCGAGCAAACATCCAAACATCTTTGCAAATTTTCACATTTATAACGTAAGTGGGATTAGTACGATACTGTGATACAATAGGTTCAGTTAAAAATTCAACAACAATGTCCTTACTCACCTACTAACATGTACTGAGCGTGCATTGAACCGAAAATCAAAACTTTTATTCCATGACGTAGTACTCAAAATCCAAAACGAGGCATTTAATTTTTTTTTATAGGCGATAGGCTCACGTTTGTCCACTATCTCACCTGATGGTAAGTGACGATGTGGTGTGAACACAGGTCAATTAATTCCGTCTTCAAAAATAATATATTTTTCATTCTTTAGTGCTAATTGCCGTTTATACAAAAATCGGTCAAGTGCCAACAGAATTTATTTACCGGGTTCCGTAA
Organism: Lithosia quadra; assembly: GCA_963576445.1. Lineage (NCBI taxonomy): Eukaryota > Metazoa > Arthropoda > Insecta > Lepidoptera > Erebidae > Lithosia > Lithosia quadra. The sequence goes on from OY754893.1 coordinate 2,486,184, forward strand.
AAACTTTGAAAATGTTAAACAATGTTCTTATGATACGTTAAATTGGATTGAAGGAAAATTTTCATTTCGCTCGATGTAGATCACGATCAGTTTATAAACGGGGTGTGAAAAGGCATCTGTCTAGACCAGACCGTCAAAGTAGGGACCACCGTTTTAGGACGAATGGTGTTTGGAATATCGGCCCGTCTTATATCCTCTAGACTTTGCCCTAGCTTTTTATCATCCAGCGGGGTAAGGCCAATAATTGACGGACTGAATATTTAAAAAAAAACTGCAGTTTCTACCATCAACATAGATTATGGATCACGATGTCAAAACGTAAACAGTCAAGATGGGACTAGAACAAAAACTAAAAGTTACGTCACGTCACGTCTATGAAGCGGACTATGGATCTTCAAGTTTCTTAGAATTGACCTAATTCCTAAAATTGCAAAGCGTTATCTTTGTATAATGCGTTAAGCAAGAATTTGAAGTGCATTTTTAATTCATGTCCAGTATCTTCAGCAGACAAGGGTAATTATTTAAAAGTCCTTATTGCCCCACCATTATTATGTAGTGGGTCCACGAGTACTTAAAAATCCTGTTGGACCTTTTTATATACCTGGTGTTACTCGCACAATCACGACAAATCAAATGATACCTCGCATGTCAAAATCTATCAAGCAGTTTAGGCTGTAGGACGTGCCAAAGAAATGGACATACATACATACGTAGTCTCGAAAAACATTACCCTCCTTTCTTCGGCAGTCGAGTAAAAAGTACGGTTAAAAGCACTCGAAACCGGGGACCTAGCATGAAAGGTTTAATGCCAGTAGAGGAAGCGCGTGAAGTATGTAAGGACAGAAACAGAATATGGCGGACTATTGTCTCTGCCTATCCCGGAAGAAAAAAAGTGTGAGTACATAAATGTAGTATGTATGATGGAACATTCATAATTGAATGTGAAAATATTTGCACTTTGCACGTTTGTCTCCTAGACCATCGAATCAAAGTTTGACAGAAATCTATTTGCTTCGAATAAAGTGACAATGATGATGATGTATGTTTCTGGTCTAATAACTATTATGACAGATTGTGTAATAAATAAATTAATATACTTGAAATGAAACGTCTTTACGAACGAGGCAAATGAACTATTGAAGTAATTATTCAACCCTCGACTCGTCGTGTGGGGTCTTTTAAACCCAGCTCTAACAAAATGCAAAAAGTCTGTATGTGCCTTTTGTTAGTTTTAAAAAACTGATCAATAACTTTGTGTGCCTTCCTAAAACGGGTTATTCTTAACGCTCACATTAGTAAGATACAGTTTTTGCGCTCATACAGATAATGTGTTTCAACGCAGCTAAAGAAAAAAAACTAGCGCTAAATTTTGTTAGAGATAGGAGAAAATGTATGAGTTTTTATACTAATTTTCCTTGAATACTTTTTTAAATTACATTATTTGTAATTATGTCAATCACAAATATACATAAAATGACAGCAATTCGTAGCTATATTTGAAAAAAAAAGGAAATTCAGCTTAACCACTTTTGAAGTGAAAAATAACGTTTTTTAAAAGCTTATATAATATTGTAAATACGTGTAACAATTATAATTATATGTGTAAGTTTTAAATAAAATAAAATAAAGGAAAATAATAATTATTAAAAATTATTAGTCAGTTTAACGGTTAAATAGGAATTCCCTGCAGCTTGAATTTTGGGGTCCCAAAAGACCCGACACGATAACTTGCGTTAAAATCAAAGTCCTAGTGGTGAAGGGTCAAGTAAGTTCCATAGTATTTTAGATAAATAATCTCGAGACCTGCGTTGTTCCGACATGTTTGCGACCTCAATGAATACGAGATGGCATGTCCTTCATGGTAAGATCGCCTCTTAGCAACAGGCGGTCAAGGTTTGTCAGGGCTCCAAACGATTCCTTTCTAATTCCCGGGTGTTACATAAAAAACGTAGGGTGTTCACAACAACCATCATTGATCACCCCCACACACATGTTTTTTTAACAATAAAATGAATCTCAAAGAGTCTTTTTTTAACTTTTCTGTTATCGCTTTTACGTCTTACGTAAAAACTACGGAACGGATTTTGATGCGGTTTTTTTAGAAAGGTCTTGATGAGACTTAAATTCTTAATACGAGGCAATAAGAATTGAACAATGAAAAATGAAAACTACATTTCCTAGCTATTTTTCTAAATAGTGTACAATTATCGGGCCCAAGGTCCAAACATTTGTGAAACATCTCCTTTATAAAGGTGTTTTTATTTTTTTATTTTTTTTATACTACGTAGGTGTGACGTCAATTTAAAGTATTTACATTTTTTTACCACAATATGTCACATACAAGACACACAAACATGTTTTATTATGTCATTAAAATTATCTATAAAATGTGTGTAAACGTTCATAGGTCAATATTGTAGTTCAATGAGGTCTTGAATACTACTTAGACTCACCTTGAGCAATGTCCATACACCGAATTATTGATACGATTATGTTTGCATAGATGACTGGATAACCAGATTAAAGTGACACTTCTCATCAGAAAAATCGACACACTTTAGTTTTTACCCGACTGCGTCAGCGAGGGTAATGTGTTTCGCGCGTATGTATGTAACTATTTTTCTTTGTTCCCTCAAATGAGGTCTCAAATGAAAAGTATGCATCTCCCGAGTTTAATAAAGTATATGAAATGTGAAAAAAAAACCATAGTTTTGATTTGTGGTGCTAAAAATTTTTTGACAACATACATTATGTTGTCAAAAAATTTTTTTACTCAAACTCATCTAGTAGGGTATCAAAATGAAAGAAATCAGAAGGAGATATCAAAAATATTATAATGGTTATACATCGTAACAACAAAGTATAAAATAAAATAAATGAATAAAAATGTGCATGTGTTTCCTTCCTCCTAATTAGTCCCGGGCCTTTAAGCGGGGCGTGAAAAAGCATTTGATGAAGCCGTCAAGTTGAGGGCCGCCACTGTAACACTACCGGTGTATGTAGTGGTGAGCCCAGTCCTGAGACTTTGCCTTTAGCTTACCATCTCAGGCGAGGTAGAGTCATTTTGACGTGTTATAAATAATATATAAAAAACTCGACTGTGGTTGAAAAGTCTTAAAACAAGCAGGTGGTATCCATTAATTTTTTATGGCCGCGGTCTTATCTGTAGGGCGAACGTACTACCCCAATTGGACTGCTCAGGCCCCGTAGACAAGCAACACAGCGTAAATCGCTAAAGAATAGAATAGAAAAGATCGACCAAGCACATCCAAGCTCGTTGCCGGCGTACGATGCGCGCGCCGCGGCGGTATCACGAACTTGGATGTGATTGGTCGATCTATTATATTCTATTCCTTAGCGATTTAGGCTTGTGCCACTTGTCTACGGGCCCAGATCGGACAGGAGATACCGTCGTGTCCTACCTCCTATATTATACAACAATATAATATGTGATCTTCTGATACGAAGATAAGATTTCTGTTTAAGTGATTATAGAGCAAGAGCCCATGAACGCCAGACCTTCGTTATTTTATAAAAGCTGAAAGTTTGTCAGCGCATGCTCTACAATACAGATAAGAACGATGGCCCATTATGAAGTTCGGGTCATGGTGGCTTTGGCAGATACACGGTATTAAAGGGTAGCTGTAGGAGCGAGCGCAGGGCAGTGGGTGTGAGTGACATGGCGAATCAGGTCTATTGCGATCTTTCACAGCCCATGTATTGGAATTACACAATTGGAATTATAATTCCATTTATATAATGCCAATACATGCGCAGTAAGGGATCGTAATAAACCTAAAATTGGAATTAGAATTCCAATTTTATAATTCCATAATATGCGCAGTGAGGGGTCGTAATAGACCTGACTTGCCGTCTCACTCGCACCCACTGCCTTGCGCTTGCTACACTTTAGTAGCGTTTATCTGCCAAAGCCACCATGACCCGAACTTCATAATGGGCCATCGTTCTTACCTGTATTGGGAGCATGCGCTGACAAACTTTCAGCTTTTATAAAATAATGAAGGTCTGGCGTTCATGGGCTCTTGGTCCATTATAGAGCACTATCGCAGTCGTCTTACTTAACGATCAGCTTGCTTTTTAATTCGTAACTAATTACTAGTCTATACAAAAACCGGGTCTTGCTAGATATTATAATGGTCGTAAATTACCGCTCCTGACATTAGGTCAAACATAATTATGTATATTAACTGTCATAGAAATTAATTCTGGTAGACTTTGTTACTTAAAAACAACTTACACCTTACTGTTTCTCATCATCATCATTCTCCGAACCTTTTTTCCCAACTCAGTTGGGGTTGACTTTCCAGTCTAACTGTGATGCGGCTGAACTTCGATATTTTCCGTGGAGTGACTGCCATCTGACCTCCACAACCAATGGTCATTATGACCAATGGCGATATCGAAGTTCCAAGTTAGACTGGTTGGACTTTTGTGGGCTCCACTACCCGTAACGACTGCCATAGATGTTTGTATGACAACCAGGACCGACGGCTTAACGTGCTCTCCGAGGCACTAATAAACCTGCGATAAATACACACATAACTGCCATGGTGAACCTGGGATCGAACCCGAGACCGCGCAGAATATATCTGAAAATTTCGAGAATCTAAGATGGGTCCAGGTAGCTCAGTTGGTCAGAGCATTCCCCCTGTAAGGGACTGCTCACGGGTTCAAGTCCTGGATGATAATTTTTTCCGATCAGAAAATCATTGGGATCTTTAAATGTTTTAAGCTACTTTTGATGGTGACCGTACATTAAATAAAGACTAAAGTGCATTACGAGTGCAAAGGTTTTCTTTAAATAATAAAAAAATTTTCATTCATTATCAATTTAATTTCACAACACGAATGTCGAAATATCATGTTGTTTCGAAATAAACGTACAAAAACATGGCAACTATTTGACGCATTCCACTTGGATCCCTAACTCGCTTCCCAAGGAGATTCTAATAGAGTAACTATTCCATTACGATCCCTCATACTAGGGGACTCAATTGGTGGGGGCATGACGGAAACACCGTGGTTTCCAAACCAGAGGGGGCAAACTCAAATCCAGAGATGGCTCGGGTCAAGCCGGGATGCGAGGGAATTTTTTTTTTTTATACCACTTAGGTTAGGTGGCAGACAAGCACACGGCCCACCTGATGGGAAGCGGTCACCGTGGCCTAGGGACGCGTGCAACACCAGGGGCATAACACTTGCGCTGCCGACCCCGCAAAAACCTTCTAATGCCCTTCTTGCAGAACCCCATATTGTAGTCGCTAGGGAAAATGCTCTATGGGCCACCTTACACCCTGTCGTCAGAAGACGCTAGACGGCTTGCGGTTTAAGCCGGTAACAGTCCGACATACCTTGCGCCGCTGGCCGCGGGGTTGGTATCCACGAGGATTTCCGCACGGAAAAAGAGGGGATTGAAATGGTAGGTATTATCAAATCTAGGGATGCGTGGGTCGTAACCTCGGCGCGGTGCACCTGGGTAACAAAGTTGGCAGTGCTCCTCACTTGCAAAGAAGATGCTGCCACCTGCAGCCCATGTTATCCTATCTATCCCTGTATCGAATTGGATTGGACACGAAACCATGACTTCACCTCGCCTGAAGCGGTACGCTAAAGGTGAAGTCACAGGAGTAGGGTTCACCATTACATACACCGATAGTGCTAAAATGGTGGCCCTCAACTTGAAGGCCTCATCAAATGCTTTTCCACGTCCCGCTTGAAGGATCCGGGACTATAGGAGGAAGGAAACACGTGCGCTGGTGAAGAATTCCAATCTATGCGGAGATGGCGACCTGTTGAAGCTCACACACCTATTCTATATTTACTTATTTATTTTGTAGTTGTTTTTTCTTACTATGCATGTCCTAACTAATCGTATTCTTTATACTACGTAGGTGGCAGACAAGCATACGGGCCCACCTGACAGGAAACGGTCACCGTGGCCTATAGACGCGTGTGTGAACATTAAGAGTGTAACACACGCGCTGCCTACCCTGAAGGGAAGGGGAGGGGTAGGAAGGGTGGGGGAGGAGGGGTACAGTGAGCTCTGGCCACCCTATTTACCGCCGGGAAGACAACACGATGGTTATTTATGGCCGCGGTGTTCTGTAGGGCGGAGGTACTACCCTAGTTGGACTAGCTCATTTCGGACGGGAGATACCGTCGTGTCCTGCCTCTTACCTTTCTTCTTTCTTTGATTGAGTAACAAAAATGTTAAGAATTGTATTCTAATAATAATATTAGCAGGAAGCAGGAACAGGAAATAGACAAATGCAATCAATCAATCAATCAATTAGCCTATCGCAGTCCACTGCTGGAGATAGGCCTCTCCCAATATTGGTAATTAATGCAATAAATTGCATTAATTACCAATTGTATTGCAAAGAACAAACAAATATTTTTGCAAAGAAATTTTTTACAAGGAAATTGTTTAATTTTTTACGCGGTAGGTACACTAAATTTATTGCAAAATTTACATCCACATCGGCGCAGCTGCTTGTTTGCCACCTATGTAGTATTAAAAAAAAAACTATCAATGTATGTAGTGGTGATCCCCAATCCTAAGACTTTGCCTTTAGCTTTTCATCAGGTGAGGTGAAATCATGTCGATGTGTCCAATAGAAAAAAGGTATAGAAAAAAATGTTTAATTTAAAGCGACCAATTGCACTTGCAAAAAATATTAGCTAACACGCGACAACTTCTCCGCGAGTTCATATAAAGGACTGTTTTTGTGCTATACCGACCAGTTTGCGTTCGACGTTGCAGTGAAAATGGATAAAACCAAATATGAAATGCTTGAATTACATCCAGACACAATAGAAGCAGTTAGGAAGGAAATAAATCTGGATAAGCCCGGAAGAATTGAAGAGGCCCTGGACATATTAGAAGCATGGGTGAAAATGCAGAGCCATTTCGTTAAGAAAGAGTTCCGTGAGTTTGCACATTATACATTATAGGTACCCTATCTATATAATTATGAAATTGTATAGTGTGTCTGTATATGAAGATAGATAGATAGATAGATAGATAGAATATTCACTATTTGTACACCACAATTAGGATGAGGATTTGTACATAATATCACATAAACTCACGCCTATATCCCCGAAGGGGTAGGCAGAGGTGCTAGCACCTACATTTCGCTAATTTATGTTTAGGTCCCAATGTAATAGGTGGCGAGCCTATTGCCATTAACCGGGCACTTATAAATGGTATACCGCCCATTGTACAAATCCTCATGGATACCCCTACAATTATATCACTAAGACATATTAAGAGGTATTTAAAAAACCCTTTTTTAATTTAACAATTTAATAATATACTTAGGTTTTGTTATATGAACGATTCTGAATACACAAAAAAAATAAAATTTTTGTCTATTTATTGGCATGTTTATTATTGGTGATGGACACAAAACTTCTGAACGGATTTAGATGCTTTTTTTATTACAAAGGTTAGACAGACTTAAAATCTGCCGTATGTTTTTTTTTATATTGGACAAATCAATATGATTTCAACTCGCCTGATGAAAAGTTTACAGAAGCACAGGCACTACATACCTACATCGATAGTGCTACAGTGGCGGCCCTCAGCTTGACGGCCTCATCAAATGTTTTTTCACGCTCCGCTTAAAGGACCCGGAACTATAGGATTGATTGCTATTGGTATATATTGAACAGGACTGGAGATATGACCAAAGCTTGTGATAACCGATATTCACGCAGGTGGAACCGCGTGAATCGGCTAGTATATATGTTACGGCTAATACTCGAAGTGCGGCTGCACCTAGTTTTAGCTGGTTAGGTTAGGTTAGGTTAGGGTAAGTGGCTACACCTAGTTCTAACCTGCTAAAACTAGGTGCAGCCGCACTTCGGGTATACTATGTTTACAAAGAGTAAGTGGCTACACCTAGTTCTAACCTGCTAAAACTAGGTGCAGCCGCACTTCGGGTATGCTAGGTTTAACCAAGAGTAAGTGGCTACATCTAGTTCTAACCGGCTAAAACTAGGTGCAGCCGCACTTCGAGTATTAGCCGTAACATATATAAATAAACAGTATTGAATATTATTTGCCATGAACAATGATTTTATATACAAGATATGTTACGTTCATAGTAACTGACACCTCAAATCTGATCCACATTGACAATTGTTGACAATTAGCGTTAAAGTAGTATGAAAGATGGGATAAGCACGTGAGTAAAAAAGATAGCTATAAACATTATCCGTCAAAAAACGTCCCAATTGGGACGTTTTCGAGTCTTCACCTGGCGCGCTCTAGTAACATATCTGCCTCTTTTTACATGTATAATATCATTTGCCATGAATGAATGATTAGATGACATAATTGTTTTCATAATGAATTCAATGTCAATATCACTTATCTAGAGAACCTTGACTGTCATACTGATAGTTTAGCATAATGCAACATCACTATACAAACATATATAAAATTGAAGTGTCTCTTCGTGTTAAAATAACAGCTATACTAAACGCATGAGTGTTTGTATGATACTTCATCATCTACCTGCCCTTGTCCCAATTATTTGGGGTCGGCGCAACATGTATTTTCAATGATTTTCTGATCGGAAAAAATGATCATCCAGGACGGGACTTGAACCCGTGACCAGTCCGTTACAGGGGGAATGCTCTGACCAACTGAGCTACCTGGACCCATCCTAGATGCTCGAAATTTTCCGATATATTCTACGGCTTAGGGCGCCGGTGGAGCCATCTACCGTAATTCGTTCGAACTACGGTAACAATGAACAATTTTGCAATTGTTTTTAATGGGTGTATTGGACAAAAAAACATGTATTTTTCCTCCATACATTCCTGACAGATATCTTCTCTTCGGTTACTCCCTTCCTTGCCATATCCTCTTTCACGCACTCCATCCATCTTTTCTTAGGCCTACCTCTACCCTTAAAGCCCTCCCCATTCATACCTAGAACCTTTTTAACAACATTGCTTTCATCTCTTCTCATAACATGTCCTTAACATGACAAGATTGTTTGTTCGATACTTATAACCGAAAATAAGCATTTATAATGTTTGTCTGTCGATCTATCTCCGAAGTGACTAGGCCGATTTTGATGGGATTTTGACTGTAGATACTACGTCGTTTACTATGTCAAAACACAATTTGTGACGTATGAATAGCATCACAGCTCAGACACACACCAAAGGAATATATTAGGTGTAAAATTATAGCCTAGCCTAGTGGTCTGGGTAATGGACTGCTGAGACGAGGTCTCGGGTTCGATCCCAGGTTCACCATGGCACACACCAATGACTTTTCAATGCTTTTCGAAGTTATGTGTGTATTTATCGCAGGTTTATAAGTGCCCGGTTAATGGCAATAGGCTCGCTACCTATTACATTGGGACCTAAACATAAACTGGCGAAATGTGGGTGCTAGCACCTCTGCCTACCCCTTTGGGGATATAGGCGTGAGTTTATGTTATGTTATGTTAAAATGATAATATAAAATTATTAAAAGAGAACTATTGATGACACTAAAAAAATACTTGGGTTATGTTAAAATGTGTAAACGATTCCAAATATTTTTTTTAATTTATTGATTTATTTATTGAACGCAGAGACTACTGATCGGATTCTGATGTGATTTTTTTAGAAAGATCTTGATCAGAATTAAAATCTACCGTAAGTTTAATTGCTACTGGTTAAGTAGAACTTGAGATACGACAAAACAACGATCAAAATAATCTTCACATAGGTGGAGCCGCAAGCGACCCGAGGGGGCCATTTTGATTCCGGGGGCATGACGGGAACACCGTGATTCCCAAACCCGAGGGGCCCATCTCGAAACCGGAGATGGCCCGGGTCAAGCTAGGGTCCGAGGGAAATGCTCTATGGGCCACCTTACACCCTGGCGTCAGAAGACCCTAGACGGCGTCCGGTTTTAGTCGGTAAGAGTCTGACAAAACCTATCCTGCTGGCCGCGGAGTGGGTATCCATGAGGATTTTCGCACAGAAAAAAAGGTCTCTACCATGGCGAGTGTTCCGATGAGCTCTTCCAATTAATCCCACCCTCTCCTTTCCTACACAGAACTACACGTGCCAAACTGAGGTATCACCTTCACACGGTGGCATCAATTCCATCAAGAATCAAGCGGTTCGGTGCCTCTTTTATTTGCCGCACCATAAAGACTTGGAATTCTTTACCAGTGCATGTGTTTCCTTCCTCCTATAGTCCCGGGGCCTTTAAGCGGGGCGTGAAAAAGCATTTGATGAGGCCGTCAAGCTGAGGCCCGCCACTGTAGCACTACCGGTGTATGTGGTGGTGACCCCAGTCCTGAGACTTTGCCTTTAGCTTACCATCAGGCGAGGTAAAGTCATTTTGACGTGTCCTATATAAAAAAAAAGAAAAAAAAAGAAAAAAAAAAGAAAAAAGGTGGAGCAGGAAGCACCAGCTAGTTTGACATAATGTTATTATAATTATTTAAGTATATTTTTATTTTACAGCTCGAATATATTTAGAAACAACTCTAATAACTGCCAAAGGATCTTTGGAACGAACGAAACAAAGGATCGACAAATTATGCACTTTGAAAACGTTGATGCCTGAATTTTATCCAAGTGTCATTTCAAGAGAAGTTTTTATGCCACTACTAAACATTGGGTTAGTATTTACATGCGTTTTATATCTACCTAGTCTGAGAGCTAACCGTGATACTTTATAAACAGTTAGCAATCCATTACAAGTTTTTAAACTGAACTGCTATAAAACAGCTGAAACGAATCGATCAATCAATTAACCCATTGCAGTCCACTGCTAGCACCCGATCCATCCTTGCGTATCCAGTCTATCCCAGCTACCCTTTTCAGATCGTCCGTCCATCGTGCTGGGGGGCATCCTACTTTCTGATTGCCAAGTCGCAGTCTCCACACTAGGACTCGTTTGCTCCACCGGCCATCGGTCCATCGGCAAATGTGACCAGCCCATTGCCACTTCAGTTTGCTTATTCTGCGAGCTATGCAGTGACTTTGGTTCTTTGGCGCATGACCTCATTAAGAATTTTATCCATCAAAGAAACTTTAAGCATAGCTTTCGCCCGAGGCTTCACCCGCGTGTAATTTAAGTTTATTTTAGTAAAACGACTCTCCGCATCCAAAGCTTTCACCTCGGAGTCTGGGGTCCGCTTTACCAGTCTTAACTGCGGATTTGGCTGGACCTCGATATTTTCCGTGAAGCGACTGCCATCTGACCTTCACAACCCAATGGTGACATTAGACGATATCGAAGCATTGCAGCTAGACCGTTGTTGTTGGACTTTTTAGGGCTCTAACTACCCGTAACGACTGTAACGTATGGCAACTGGGACCGACGGCTTAACGTGCTATCCGAGGCACGACCAGACCAATGCAAATACCCATATTCATGCATACAAATGTTTGCACTGAGCGGGGATCGAACCCGCGCCTCCTGCAGTGCGCCACAGAGGCTGTCTTTTTCATCACTTAATAATTATTATATTATTTGTATATTTTTCAGTTACCAAGCTCACTTACCGAAGTTGACGAAGGAGCATTACAGAATATATTTATTGAAACTGCATAATGATAATTTTGATTCAGCAATGCTACAAACGTACTTCAAATATGTCGTGGTGGTAAGCTTTACATTTTCCTTTTTTTTATACAACTTACGTGGCAAACAAGCACACTTCCCAACCATCTATGGACATGGTGCAACACCAAAGGCGTCACACTCGCGCTACTGACCCTGGGGGGAGTGAAATGGCCCTCCCATTTCGGAGGGATTGGTTCAGAGAGTAACTGTGCTGACAACGCAGGCAACAGCGGGGAGACAAGCACACGGTCCACTTGATGAGAAGCGGTCACCGTGGCCCATGGACGTGTGCAACATCATGGGTGTCACACACGCGGTACCTAACCTGAAGAGGCGGGGGGGCTAGCAAGGGTGGGGGAGGAGGGGACACGTTGAGAGCCTCAGAGCAGCCCTATAGAGGGCCACTCCTACCCCGGCCGGATTGGCCGCAGGCAGCAGCGTCTCCCGTGGTGAGTGAGAGGCGCTACTCGCCTCCGTTGCCAAGGTGCACCACGTGGAGGTTCCGGCCCGCACCCTAGCTAACCGCCCTAATTACAATTCTGTTTTTAGGGTAGTGAATACTGTAAAAGAAACGACTACAACGCTGGATTTCTATTAGTTTTGGATTATAGGGATGTTAATGTTCTAAACTTTGCAACAAGAACGAATCCAATGGAACTCAGACATATTTTCATGTTGATGACCGTAAGTATTTTAATCAATAATTCAAATAATTTTGCTGGCGAGATTTTTAATAGCGCCCCACCTCCTAATTGATACGACGAGTTTGTTTACCTAATTTTTACGATGCACGTAAACTGCGGCGGCGCGCGGCGGCGCACGTAGAGTTAATAACTTTTAGACGCAAAACTAAACTAATATTTATTTTTGTATGAAAGAATAATTTAACGAATTATAAAAAGCCGTAGAACAGAAATGGTCAGTTATGATGTCAGCTATCTACCCCTGCGAGGTTGCTAGTTAATTACAAATAACCCTGTATATGCGGATGGTACAAGATATACTGGAAAATTTTGTGTGTATTTTATTCATTTATTTATTTATTTATTTATTTATTCAGGAAACAAACAGTCTTACACTTTTATTGCTAAAAACAACTAATTCTACAAGACTCTACATCTACAGGTTTATCTACATCAATATCAAATATCTACACAAATATAAAATATCTATACAAATATTATGTGTAAATATATAATAAAAAAAAAACCTAGATACTAATAAAAAAAATTAAAAAAGTACGTATAATACAACAGAAATCAAATAATTATACTATCAAAAAGTATTTGTAATTAATATAATTTGTAAGTAAACGGGAATTAACGCGATCATGGCATGCGAAAGTTTAAAAGTTAATATAATTTATATTTCAGGAAGGATACGGTATGAGGGTGAAAGGAATTCATATTATATCCAACTCGAAAATGGTAGACTCTTTGATTTCCCTCTTCAAACAAACCCTCAGTGCTAAGCTTGGTGGCAGAATAAACTCACACAAGAATCTAGACACACTGTATGAAGTTATTGATAAAGATCTTTTTCCTAAAGATTTTGGTGGCAAAGAAATACCTTTAAAGGAAATGAATGGTAACAATACTTTAATAATTATTATCATAGTTTAGTAGAGGTTACTGTTGCCGGAATATCGATAGTTTTACTATCGATAGTTTTCATCTGAAAAGACTAAACTATCGTTAGGCCTATTGATGCTATCGATAGCTCAGAATGAGGCAATACGCGAGAATTGCGTGCAATACTATCGATTCTATCGATAGTATCGATAGTTCTAGACTATCGATAGTATCGATAGTTCTAGACTATCGATAGTCTGCGAGCAACATTACTCTCGATAGTATCGATAGTATTGCAGTCATTAAATAGTATTGCCTAATTCTGAGCTATCGATACTATCGATAGTATCAATACTATCTATATGATTTGTTGGCTATCGATAGACTATCGATAGGCCTATCGATAGTCGACTATTGATCGGCAACACTAGTGGAAGTATGACATGTCGGTATCTTCCAAAAAAATCTTGATTTTACAAACAAAAGACAGAAAGAGACAAATAACAAGTTTCAATACTGTATTTCATATTCCAGAAAAATGGCTAGACGTGTTTTGTGCAAAGGACCACGTAGAGTTTTTCAAGAAGATGAATGAAGCAAAAACTGATGAATCACGCAGGCAAGCGGACGTTTTTAATGAAAGTTATATTGGCATGCCTGGATCGTTCAGAGCCTTAAGTGTAGACTAATCACTTAGTAACCGCACTATTCGTTTTGCAAGTATACAATTTCTCAAGTACTGTAGGCATTGAGCTTACAGTGCCTAATAATTTTTGATCGGAAGAACTGAATATCTAGAACGGGACTTGAATCAGCTACCTGGACGAAGTCCAGGTCGCTCAGTTGGGCAGAGCATTCCCTCTATAACAGACTATACACCATGATTTTATAGTCGTTTTGGACCCGAAAGGGGGTTACTCGGAATAATATATGGTATGGTTTTGAGATGTCTAAATTGCTGTACCGGTTATAATAAAAAAGTTGACTTTCTGTAATTTTTTTCACGCGTTCGAGTATGAACATTATTAGCGCTCTGAAGAATTCATTGACAATTTTGAATGAATAAACGCTTTTATTCATTCAAAATTGTCAATGAATTGGCTTGTTCTTGTCTGCGCGGCAATTTTGAATTTGAAGCGACGCGCCGCAACGAGCCGCTCGGCCCGCAGCGGCAGCGCACCACGTGACCGCATGAACAGCTGTAAGGATCACTGACCACACGCGCGCAAAACAATATGAAATAAACTACTCCTGCAGTTCTCCTTCATACTTCATTACTTCATACGGGCTTAGGAACGTTGGAAATACTTTAATTAGGATATTATTAAACTTTATGACGTAGTAATAAAATGAAACACAACAATAACAAACTGCGAGTAGGTATTCACGTGTATTTAAAAAATTGCAGCTATTTACAAAGAATAACTTACGTCTTACGTACCTAATTAACAGTTTATTTACACTTCCCTGTACGAAGCAACTGCTCGAAATGCACTCCACCAACACGTTTGATACCTACGTAAGAGGGCACGTTTCATGTTAGGTATTGTCTTTAACTTATTAAATGTCTCTGTCACTTCTCACTATTTCACTTCTCACTGTTTCTCACCAACCAAACCACTGACCACTGACACATGGTGACCCTTTTGCTGGGCCATCATTCTCGTAAATCGCATGAGCCCAATGTCTGCCAAACGAAGTATTGGCATACGTTGAACAATGGTGCTACCATACTAGTATTTCGCCGGGGATCTTGCTCGAAGTACTCGATGACCTTGTGCGTGTACCGCGGTGTTCGAAACTGTCCGTGGTCTAGTAAGCGTTGGGTACCAACCAAGATGGCCGGTGTTGACGGAACTTGGGGATTGGCAATCCCTCGTAGCCGTAACCTATCCAAGTCTTCCGGCCAGGAATACAATCGCCTGACCTCTTCAAGATTGTAATGGCATAAAGCTGCATCATTGCTAAGTACTCTCCGTTAGTAAATTCGTAATGGCGACTCATTTTTGCACGAACGAAATTAGGTACATGTTTACGCGCGAGAGTCACTGCCGTACTAAAGAGATAGGAGAAAGAGAGAGCGGGTGGCGCTGGCGCAGCCGCGCGGGGAAGGTGGTTGGTGGTTGCTTGGTAACGCATGTCCTTGAGCGACGTGTCGGTCTCGCCGCGACCGGGACGCGCTGTGATTGGATAATTCAGCGCGGCACGTCTTTGTTTGCCAAATGCATCAATTTGTGAATGAAAATCTTTGCGTAAAGTGTAGTAAAGCGTATTACGTT
Organism: Lithosia quadra; assembly: GCA_963576445.1. Taxonomy (NCBI): domain Eukaryota; kingdom Metazoa; phylum Arthropoda; class Insecta; order Lepidoptera; family Erebidae; genus Lithosia; species Lithosia quadra. The sequence goes on from OY754893.1 coordinate 2,501,648, forward strand.
AAATTTAAAGGAGTTACTACGAGTTCGCATTTGTTTTGCGCAAATGTGATAAAGTTTCGTATTCTTATAAAAAAATATTTTTTGTTTTTGAAATAAACACTTCCAGAGGGGCCAGTTATCGAATCTGTGCTCAAAACTTTTCGCTCCAAAACGACTATAAAATATTGGTGTATAGTCGCGAGTTTAAGTCCCGTTCGAGATGTTCACTTTTTCCGATCAAGAATCATTTGGAATAGTTAGCATAATATTCACTTTAGATTTTCTTTGAATCTACAGTTCCTACTTGAGAGCTTGTATGATTGTATGACAGTTACGAAAATTAACATAAAGAAAAACTTTAAAAAAATCAGCTCTATTCAATAATATTGCATTGTAACACGATCATCATACAAAATTTCATGTCAATAGGAAACAACAGTATTTCAAATTCAACTTGAAAGATTTGATTATAGACAATGGATATGAAACTAAATAAAAGCTTAGAAAAAAAAACTAGAAACGACAAATATTATTTTTATTTACAAATATTAATTTATTACAATTTAATAATACAATTTTATTTATAAATACAATAATACAATATAGTATACACAATCATTTGTCTCAAGTATTCACATCACGTAAGTCACAATCAGAATTTGATGTAGTTACGCTTCACTCAACAAAAAAAAAACATCTACAAATTATGTTCTGTTTTGTACTTAATGCTAATTTATTTATTAAAACCTATTACAAGTCTTTTATTTAAAATAAGTATATAAATTAAAATATTTATATTTATAATTCCTCCAGTACTTTTTATATCATCATCATCTAAATCTGCGACACCGAATTTCTTTTTTTTGTTTTAATTACTGTACATAGTGTACATACCTTTTTATGTTGAGATATAATTTATTATGTTATTTTTTATTTATGTGTTATCTTAAAATAAAAATGTTATCATTTAATATACCTAATATTGGTGGATATCTACACACTTCTTGTCCATTTTATTAATTTTTCTTCTTGATAAAGACAGCCATCAATACAATTAGATTTAAGTATAAAAAATTAAGTTCCTAGTAACGTACCATCTATAATTATTATGTTCATTGGTTAAAGGCGTTATCCTGTTTATTTATGGAATAAATAGTATTTATGGTCTCAAGGGTGGTCTCATTTTATTTGTACCTGAGTCGTTTTCGTTTTATTATGTGCCTACCTGTAAGAATAAGTAATGAAAATGTTTGAATGTATTTTCATTAAGTCTATTTAAGTATATTGTAGCCAGTAGTTAGATAATTAGCCAGTTAACTGGATGCTCATGCCGTTAATTAAAACCTGATAACCAATAACTGAAGAACAGTCTGTTCTTCACTTATTTTATTTTTGCTCATTGACTAATTAGCCAGTCATTGAACAAAACTCGTTAGAAAGAACCAGGCAATCTATCAATCATTCTAATGCAACCTCATTAGATTGATTGACAGATTGCCTGGTTCTTTCTCTATCTTATGACTTTATTTTTATTTGCTATTGTTGTAACAACCTTCAGGGCCTCGATTCTGCTAAAGACAAACCACTGTAATACCACTGACACTCTAAAAATGCTATTTAATTGTAGACTTTACCGTTGTACAGTTAAAGTCTAAAATCAAATGAAAAGAATTCATTTAACTTTTTCATTCGCTCTACAAAATATCATTTGACTTTAGACTTTAACCTGATAACAATAAAGTCTACAATAAAATGGCATTCTTGGAGTGTCAGTGGTAAATCAGTGGTTTGTCTTTAGCAGAATCGAGGCCCTGACCACGTGGGTCATAATTATTATCTGGTCTGCTTGCCTGAAATCGTATTAGCAATAAGGCACTGTACATTTAACTAAATTACTGTGATCCATGTTACATTGTCTTTTTAACTAATATAGATGTACAGTCAGCGGCAAAAGTCTATGATGATTGCACAGATTTCAAACTTAAAAATTTGAATGAAAATGGTTCATTATTATCGTAATCAAAGTTTAAAGGTAGTTCAACATTACATAACATATATAACATAAACTCACGCCTATATCCCCGAACAGGTAGGCAGAGGTGCTAGCACCCACATTTCACCAGTTTATGTTTAGGTCCCAATGTAATAGGTGGCGAGCCTATTGCCATTAACCGGGCACTTATAAACCCGCGATAAATACACACATAAATTCGAAAAGCATCGAAAAGTCATTGGTGTGTGCCAGGGTGAACCTGGGATCGAACCCGAGACCTCGTCTCAGCAGTCCATTACCCAGACCACTAGGCTACGGTAAGGTAGTTCAATAGAGCCAATAAGTAGTTGAAGTATCATAAAGAGTTATCAATTTATCTGGCCATGGCATTATCACCAGCCTCGATATGAGGAGTAGATCTGAGAAGTGCTGAGTAGACGTCGAAGAAGATAATGAAAACAAACAATAAAAACTCATCATGTCTTTTCGTAAGTAAACACTCTAAATGTGACCCTCAACTCTTAAAGAATCACGATTTAAATTTTGATTCTTTGAGTACTGCTCAAATATTTGTATACCTACTCATAATTTTAATAAGTATCATTCTCCTGAGTCACATAAGGAGTTTTTTTTTTCAACAAAGTATATTAATATTTTAGTAATACAAGTATGATCATGTGACTAGATGTCGTAAAGTTCCCATCATGAAAGTATCAAACCTATGGATGGAGTCGAAGGTGAAAGCATGTTATAGTTGTAAAAACAAATAACCTAATTTTTTTTTTATACCACTTAGGTGGCAGACAAGCACCGTGGCCTATGGACGTGTGCAACACTAAGGTTGTCACACACGCACTGCCTATCCTGAAGGGAAGGGGGGAGGGCTAGAAACGGGCGGGGAGGCTAGGAAGGGGAGGGGAGACGAGGGGTACAGTAAGCTCTGGCTACCCTACTTACCGGCGCTTACTTTGTAGCTGCGGCCATCTTGGATTTACAATGATACAGAATAGATTACCTTGTATTGTCACCAGAACTAAAGATATTATGTGTCAAATATCAGAACAATCCGTTCATGGGAAGGGGTTAAATTTTCAATTACTAGATTTGACCCAAAAAAAACAGGTCAAGTTAAATAAGCGATTAATAAAAAATTACGCTGAAACGGTGACAAATAAGGAGGATGAGAATTTTTTAAATGACAGGTAACTCTATTGTCTCTTCTACTTCTTTCTAGCTCTCTGCTCTCTCTCATTCGCAACAAAACTACTTAACTCAAGAGTTTTTTGGCGCCAACGATGAAAAAGACACATCGGGACATTGTATCATTTTCTAAAAATAGTGTAAAATGTAGTTATTATGTGTAAAAAAGGTGGATTTTTAAACATAACATCTTCGGCAACGTGCACGAGTTCGGGGAAGTGGTATATTGCCATGAATTGTGATTTTCAACGTTGATTCCAAAACTCCATAGAAGCCTCTAGCAAAGTCTCCACTATTTTACTGGGGTAAGACTATGAATGACTGATTTGACTATTGACTGACCTTAACTATGACTAAATGACGAAAACGCTGCAACTTAATTGCATTCGTAATTAATTTCTAACTTGATTTATCAATTTACTTGACACTGGCATTCATACAATATTTGCCAAAGTAGGAGAAAAAAAAACTAACTCAAAAATAATTACGCATGTTAAAACACAAAAAATGCTTAGTTTTAATTACTGAGTTACACAGAGGCTCGGAGGAAAACGATCTGAGATATAATAAATCAGCTCAAAAATTACTCACACCGTGAAAATTAACTAGCCCACAAGGTTATCTAGAGTTCGATGTACATAGTCCAAAAAACTCTAGTAGTTTTGTTATTGTTACGGAAACCAGTTTATGCTTAAAAATATTGTTTAATAAATTATACATTTACTCAACATGAGTTTCGTGCCACAAAAAAGAGTAATTGTAATCGAAATCACTAGGATTCCTGTTAAACTTTCAGCTAATCAAAATTACTCGTTGGTAGTCGTGGATTTGCGTTGGTAATGTAATGGTCAGGAAGCGAACCCGGCACCTCGGAAGCTTTGTAACACCCTAGCCTAGCTAGCCTACTTATACTCTATAGATAGCATACATCACTCGCGTACATCTCATCCACCCATCAACATTCGTTCACACATCATCATACACCTCATATACATTCATACCTTACGCATACATCCTCTCATACTTACATTCCTACCTACACTGCAACGGTTCGTGTGTTAGCTTCCCCTCTAGAACGCACAAGTACCCTGCCTATAACCTCTCTTCATCTACCTATGAATAAATTACAACTAATCGTCTACCGTTAAACTACTAGTTTAGCCATGTGATCGTTTAGCGGTATACAGAACCCAATTATGATCCGAAGTCTCCCTGACTCTATAAGATCTCTGGAATAGTCGGTTCCTACCCTCAACTACTTAAATCTGACGCCTAGCAACAAGCTATTAATCTAGATAACCTACCTATATTCCTACTACCTTCCATTTCACATTCCGCAAACCTCAACAAACCTACCCTACTGTTCATTTTTATAATCTATGACCTTCCGTATTAACAGTCGATCTCGTCAAAGTTACCCACACAATATCTCTCACTACCCAAACTATGTTTAAGACGAGCGTCCTTAGAAATAAATACTTAGTTTTAATATTAGTTATTATAAAATATCAGTTGCTAAACATTCTTATAAGATATTTGATTAAGTTATTTGTTTCCCCTTTTGCGTGTATCATTATATACGCCTACCTACTCTTTTATATTGCTTTGATTCCCCTTTTGGCGTATAGTTGTATGAGTATACTTTACAATATTTGTGTTCCCCTTTTGGCGAAGGCTCCAAACCACGCCTATCGCGATGAGATACAACACATGATGGAAATATCTCCCCCCTGTCTTTAGCGAATTACATTCTAGTTATACAACTAGATATGCAAGGGTCGCACAGAACCGAGACAGCCGGAAATCCCATCCCAGTGTTCACATAATCTTTATGTTTAGAACACATAGTGTTACAATTGTAGGTATTATTAATCTCACTTTCTAACTAGATACGATAGACTCGTGTAAGGGTACACTGAATATTTAGTTTTACATGAAACTAAGTCCAATGACCAATCCATCAAACGGATAGTATTTGTGTAGGTATTTTGCCTTAAGTAAGGACTTTTAGATCGCTCCAATACTTGACACGTATGAGGCAGAATTCTACAGTATCCCTGGTCTAGAAGATATCTGTACAGGTGGGTAACCTGAAGCCAATAGATTTCGATGCAGTTCTCAGATTTGAGAGGTCTCAGCTAAACGTGAGGGTTGATCTAGATCTAGTTGACCCATTCTAACTATTACGATACAAGTAATGCAGAATAGCAAGTTTGATTAATGATTGATTCAAACGTCCAATCGATCGGTCACCAGATAATAGGTACTTAAGTCTTTCGGAACAAACTCAATACAATTACAAACTTAATGTAAATAATGTTAGGTATATCAAATAATATTGATTTAGTTAAACAAGGTAAGCCCTTACAGATTCTGTCGCAAATAACTAACTCTTAATGAGTAGTCAATGGTATTTATAGACATTAACTACGTCCAACAAACAATATTTCATGACAACACATCATACTAGTAATTGAAACGTAATAAAACATTAACCTTCAGTACCGTGAACATACCTCCCAGCACTAGAAGTCACCTCTAACACTCTCACTGCCTAGTCTTGATAAAGACTTAGGTATAGTATCCAACAGTCCACACCATTTATACCTCCACTGACACAACTAGATAAGTTTATTATTGAACACTTGTTTATTAGAAACACAATGATTATAGTTTTCACTAACGAATAACCTCCCTAATAATTTAAGAATGAGTACCTAACCTACCTTCAATAAAGATTATTATGTAAAGCAAGTTGGGAGAACGCCTCCATATTTGAATTAAACGTGTGGTGTGTGATGTACCCTGACTACGCTGTAAAAATGCAAGCTGGTCAGGCTTGGCTTGAACCTAGTAACGACCGTGTGCTTGCCCATATCCACCAGCTGACGCTGAGGTTGTGAATATGAACCAACTAACTACTATTTTAGTGTATATATACATAGATACATAGAAGGCCAGACTGAACGTCTGAAGGTAAGGGCACTCCCTTCAGATACATCCATCTGGAGAGCTCTCCGACCCTGTAAACAGGAAAAGTCGAAGTCCGACCCGCTCTAGAGGGATCTCGGAACCCTAGCTATAAAAGATGGATATGGCTTGTGTTGCCACCGTTAGGTTTCCGCCACAACCCAATACCATGACTGGGGTTTTCCTATTTGGTCATCCCTAGTCTATTTCGGCAGCCGCAGCCCCTATTTCTAACCTACAACTATTCCCCACCTATCCTCGGCAAAAGACAGATTTTTATTGATCGCAGAACTGCCAGGCTCAGCAGCCCTGCAAGAGTACAAATGCTACTACATTCACATTAGTCCTCCCGCAACTAAAGGTGTCTTGGTTACGATCAATCCCTACCCCACTTCCCTTACGCGCCTCAACTCTTTGAAAACACAAAACAATTTATTAATGCAACCCCCTATTAATCTAATAGCAATTATAACCCGCACAACTTTACAATATATTGGATGTACTCACATCCCACGTGATAGAACATCCCACCCAAACTCGAACTTTAAAAGAAATTACATGTAATCTACAACAAGTTTCGTATCTATTACCCCGTTAATATGACAGAATTAACCCATCGCAATACAAATTTAGAACTAACACTATAAATTACAACTCAACAGTACTTACAAAATGGCTGTCTAAACCTATCTTAGAGATATGTTCGACTTTCTTCAGCTGGAGCCCGATGCCGAATGAACGAGAATTTCCACCGTTTCAACTACGATCCTATTTACCCCTTATACACTCTGCTCTCCTCCTATTGGTCCCCCCAACGCATCTCAACCACTTCCACTTATTCGAATAATACCTTTATTTGATAACTTTTAATCCGTTGTTTCAATAAAGTGTAATCCAATAAAAAAATTACTCAATTAATTATTTATGACGTAATCTAGTCCTATATTTCCCTATTTCTTAATATTTAAGGAAATCACATTAATTCATGCTATTATGATTACACATTTTCGTCCAATTTACCAAGCCACGCCATTATCAACTTGATATTTCTTTTAGCTATACATATCTCATTCACGCAATATAGTTCTATTAAAAGAAGTGGAAATTTCCTATTTCATTATTTAACTAATATTACTGTTCAATTTCATTATATTTATACTCAATTATTATTATCTAATTAATAAATCGAGTCACTTCCTCTCGAGACAATTCATTTTTTTTACATTTCGAAGCTACGACAACTAACTTTTAATCAGTGATCAGAAACGCCTTTATTATAAATAGATTTTTAAGGTAACACAATATTAGTCTAAGGTAACATGCCTATATACGGTAATTATTACTCAATTAACAAATTACTTTAAACTTAGCCATCACCATCATGTGCTATAGTATCGCCATCTATGTATAACGGCTAGAACTTCCTAAAGAAACCCAATGCAGTCATATCGATTTATTATTTCACCGATAGATGGCGGTTGTACATATTTATATCGTACTACTTTCTATCAAAATAAATATCAAAATTTTCACGCAAATAAGTAACAGAAACTCTGGTCTGTTACATCCGACCCCCGAATCTTTATAAAGGTACTTTTATTTAATAAAATGGCCGGCATAAAGATTCTACTAAAATTCCGAACAATTTCATTTAAAACACTTGTGGAGGAGAAAACGCTGATTATGTATCTCCATTTCCCCATCACACAATAACCTGGTACAGTCAGAATCCAACCATCCACACATAATATGTGGTGTGTAAATTTTAACCACCTCAAATTTATAACTCTCCGATCACGGTACAATGCTAATTAACGACCTCGTAACAGATCACTATTTCTTTAAACCAGGATATGAAAATCCAAAGTGAGGAAAACCCGTTTGTGAGACAAGTTCGTCCTAATGACTCAGAATAAATGTATGAAAGAGGGACCTACATTACGTTCTCTGGCATCCAAATATTCCATCCTCCATATAGAAGCTCATCCCTTATATGGCCATCAGACATAGTGAATGCGACCAGTTCATCTCACACATAGCCGAAATCAAACAGCAATAGAACTTGAAATGGCGCATGTAGAGTGTGCCTCATTTTAACCTATGGTGTATAGTTGAAGTAATATGAAGGTACCTTAACGGCGACATGCTTCAACCTCGAGCATATACGAGTATGTCTCGAGTTTGACCTTTATCCTAACACCTTGCATGCCTTCATAGAACTAATTGTGGTGCATGTAGAATGGTTAGACTATGACCAGACCCCGCGATATTTAAAACAGTGCTGGTTGGAACGACCCCTCCAATCTGAGTTTAATATTACATCCTTTCACCACACAACCATCTCCAACCAACTATTCATTCTTACTTTAATATAACAAACACCCTTACATAGCTTACTTTCACAGCCATTCAAACAGCCAACCGATCAGCACTTGGTTCAACGAGTTTAGTTATTGTCTAGCAAATAACGTTACTACTTATATATCAAGACCCCAGCATAACCTCCTCCAACTAGTTCAGCAACACCGTTTTTTTTTTTTTTTTTTTTTTTTTTTTTTTTTTTTTTTTTTTTTTTTTTAGATAAAGCCACCCTACGCCCCACCATCTGATGGTAAGAAGACAATTGTTCTTAGTCAATCAGTAGTAATTATAGTTTATCATATAAAAAAATCCTCTTTATTTTAACCAAATCTCTCATACTCATCAGATGGGCTTTATCCCAAACCTCCGAATCAATTTATTTTTATTCTCGATTAGTTTAAACAAATAAACTCCGCTTTACATCAATAGTTTTCATTACTGACTATACAATAGCACATGTATGTTCATTCAACAGTATTTATTGAATTTAAATAGATCATACCCATATAGGTCGCTAACCTTAGTAGTGCTCCACCAAACAACAAAACCAACTACAAGTAGATACATTACTAACTCTATCTCACGTCGTACAGAATTTAATACAAAACAATAACGAATTTTAGCATGAGTCCACTATATATTAATTCGTCTCCCCCCCCTATATTCGCCTCCTTCTAACGTTTAACCATATAATTCAATCTCACACACAATGAGAATTTTACATATGACATTATGTCAAATTCAAAATTTTCTGACCCGACATCTCAACTGTTGTATAACTAACTTATATTATAACTAACTCAACCATTCCTTTTTACTAATGGTAGTTATTGTAGCGACCCGCTCTGCAATATTCAATACCGTCCCTTAGAACCCACAACGTCCGCTACAATAACGCCTACAAATCCTTCCATTCCTCACTACTCACTATACATCTCGCTTCCATACTCATTCATCTCATTTTGTCCACTAATCCTACTAACTAGCTATACAAACATAATAGCCTCACTTAGTTTGCCTCTATACTTCGTTCTCCAATCCAGTCTTGGCCAACTTAACTAAATATAGTACCTTGACAAATGTATCGCATTAAATTTTCCCCGCAATTCCTTAGTTTGAGGATCCATTAGAATATACACATTTTGATAAGGAATGCCAATTACTACATATGGTCCTTCATACAATGCTTCAAATTTCTTTGTTTGTTTAAGTCTGGCACTGGACTTATTTAATCTTTTGATTTTAACTAAATCCCCAATCTGATACTCAACTAACCTATACTTGCCATTAAATTTTGCCCTTCGCTTCTCCCCAGCTGTTCGTAAATTATTTCGTGCAATCTCTCTAATTTCCGATACATTCGATATTAGATTATCCTTGCCAATAACATTATCAAAGGACAACATTGTAGATTTACCATACATTATTTCACAGGGAGTAAATCCGGTACTTTCATGATAAGTATTATTATATAACCTTTCCAACTTAGGAAGAGTACTCACCCACCCCTTGTGGTTGGTCCGATTGTAAGTTCTAAATAAACGGCCCAATTCTCTATTGACACGCTCTACAGTATTTGGACGTGGGTTTCTAACCGTGGTATATACTGACTTAACCCCCAAAGTTACCATCCCCTCCTTCCATACTCTACTAGTGAACTGAGAACCATTATCTGACATAATTACCTTCGGCCTTATTATTTTGAAAAACCCCTTTACCTTATTAAATACTGCCGATGAAGTGGCCCTTCTTAGCTCATAAAATTTTACAAATTTACTAAAAGAATCTTGTAAGATTAGTACATAACTCATTCCAAATTTACCCGTTGGTAAAGGACCATAAATGTCCACCATCACTAGATCCCCTATCTCTTCAGTAATTATAGAACAACAAGGTCCTACTTTGTTAATATTGGCACCTTTAGTAATCTGACATTCGTTACACACCCTTACAAATTGCTTAACATCCCTAGTCAATCCCTTCCAATAAAACCGATCTCTAATGTATTTTAGCATTTTATAACCCCCCTGATGTCCCATTTCCAAATGTATCTGATTTATTACCTTTTCTCTAATACACACGGGCAAATAAATAACTCGCTCCCTATTTTCCCCCCTGTCTACGTACAATATGTCATCTATTAGCTTACATCTGCTCAATAACCCTCTTGCTTGGTTTTTTGCGTGTTTCCTATTCTAGCTAACTGAATAATTACTTTATTTATTTCCTCATCATTCCTTTGTAACAAGGGTAACTGTTTAAATTGTTGTAACAACTCTACATTCCGTCGGGTCTCCATATAAAGAATACTAGGCAATCTTGACTTTTCTGTTTGCAACAAATCACCCTTAGGTGGATATCGTGATAACACATCAGCAGCTATATTATCTTTCCCTTTAATGTGGTGAACTTCATAATGGAAATTCTCTAAATAATTTATCCACCGAGTAATCTTTGCATTATACAATCTCCACGTCTTAACGAACGACAACGCCTTATGGTCTGTTTTAATAATTACTCTAACCCCTCTCAAATATGTCTCAAACTTTTTTAGGCAACAAATAACCGAATAAAACTCCTGTTCTGTAACTGTCCAATTTAACTGAGCTCCCCTTAACGCTTTACTATAGAATCCCAAAATCCTCTGTTGACCCGTTTCATCCAATTGATATAGAACTCCTGCTAGCCCTACGCTTGAACAATCTGTTTGTAAGTAAAATGGCTTAGAGAAATCTGGATGGTGCAATAAAATAGTGCCTATGAACAAAGCTTTGATCTTATCAAAAGTTTCCTGCTCTCTTGGACTCCAGGTCCAAGCCCTCCCCTTCTTTAATAGATCATACAAAGGTTGTGCATTAGTATTAAAGTTAGGTATAAACCTTCTATAAAAATTACACAAACCCAAAAATGCTCTTACATTTTTTATTCTTTTTGGTACAGGGAAATCTTGTATGGCCTTAACCTTGTCAGGATCCGTTTGCAGCCCTTGTGTCGAAATAATATACCCCAACATTTTTACTTCTTTACAACAAAGTTCACACTTCTTTAAATTGCAAGTTAACCCGGCAGTTTGTAATTTTCCTAACACTATATCTAAATGCTCTATATGTCGTTTAAATGTCCCTGTAGTTATTATTGCCAAATCATCTAAGTAATTCACGCAAAATTCCCTGACTTCATGTCCTAAAATTTTATCCATAGCTCGGCTAAAACTTCCTACAGATGTCTTCAAACCTTGCGGTAGTACATTATAAACAAATGATTTTCCATTGAAAGTGAAACCCGTATACTTTTTACTATCCTGAGTTATAGGTATTTGAAAATAAGCATTATTTAAATCTAGTACGCTTATATAATTAGCTCCGTGGAAAGAATTCATAACATCGATTTGCAACGGCGGTTTCTCTGTTTCCGCCACCATATACTTGTTAATCTCTCTAGCATCTAATAAAACTCTAATGGAATTATCTCTTTTTATGGTAAACGTCAATGGACTACAATACGGGGTAGAAGCGCGACTTATTATACCTAACCTTTCCATTTCTAACAATTTATTCTCAACTCGCTCTCTATACGCGTAAGGCACAGGGTAATTCTTCTTTACAATAGGTACATCTGATCGCATCACTATCTCATGCTGGTAACAATTGGCCCTACCCAATCGAAGTGTGAATATGTCCCTATACTTAAACAGTAACCTTGTCAACTCACTCTTTTGTTCTGTTTCTAGAATTGTACCTGTGTCAATTTTTGACCAATCTATCCTTTCTGGCTGTCCTGATCCTAACATTAGCTCACTAGCCTCCATTAACTCTACTCCAGATGTTGGTTCTAAAAATGGCACCACACGTCTTTGTTTATCTTTTCCTAATACTAGCCCCCTTTCTAATCCTCCCGTATTAATAGTTATTTCATTCATTTTTAGCCAGTCAAATCCCAAAATTAATGGATTCACTAAACCTGGCACCACTATAAACCCTACATTCTGATCGAAATCACCAATTTCCAACGGTAGTAGCACTACCCTACTAATCTCCCCGCTCTTATGCCCTACTGCTGTTTTGACATTGAAAGGTTTAATGGGCAACCAAGGGATATCAAGACTCTTATCCGACTTAAGTTCGTCCCAGAATTCCCCGGAAATGCTAGTTATCTCACACCCCGTATCAATCAATCCCACTACATCCCGACCATACACTCGAACCATTATCTCTGAATTAAAATCCCCTTTCTCATTATCAATTTTTCTCTCATCAAAAACCACATCTATAAATTTAAAGTTTACCAAATTTAATAAAGTTTGTTCTACTTTTAACTTAATGACATTTACTACCTGTCTATCAATATACAATTCCTTCCGTTCTAATGCTCTATATCCTAATCCCTCCCGTAAACCACGAGTGTAAACTTCAGTTTTCAACGGTGTTATAATGCCTTCCCCCCGTTTCCCCAACGCTAACATTGGATTCCAACCCATTCTCAACATCATTTTTTGTACTACATTCCCTGTGACCGAGACTGGATCGGGAACGAAGCTTCCAGTCCTCCTCAGTTTAAATCCACCGTTGACTTCATCTCGCCCTGCAACACCGCAGCCTTTGGTTCATTGGTTACGTGAAGTTTGTTCGGTTTCTGCCAATTATTATAGCCTCGACGTACTTCCTTAATCTTGTTTGTGGGTTCTCTCTTCTTTGTTAAAGTAGATTGTACAAAGTCAAGGTCTTGTCGTGCAATGTCATCCATTCCCCTTAAAAACTCTGCGGTCCCGATTACATCTCCTAATTTGGAAGTGTACCAACCTTGTTGTACGTACTTAGGAAACTGCCTAATTATGTCGCCAATCATTTGTTTTTCAGAAAATTTATAAGTTAACATTGACGCCTTTCCGGTTAATTTTAAAAAGTGACTTAGCATAGTAGATGATTCCTCACGATTCCAACTCCCATGTACTATCGATCGGCGTATCTCGTTCTGCTCGCTTTCTCCCCAAAAGGTCGCTAAAAAGTCAATCTTAAAATCTTGCATTGTCTTCCAACGACATCTATAGACTCGGGCCCAATCACGTGCCTCTCCAAATAAACATTCCTGTATTAAATCCAAGTGGTTACCATCTTTGCCGGTTTTGCTTAAGTAAGACGAAATATCTTCCAAGAACGTCACCGGGTGCGCAGCAACAGCATCCCCGAACCTTGGTCGCTCGATTGCCAAATTACGAATATGATAGTTTACATTTTTAACCAATTCCGAATTAGTACCGTCACGACTCGTACTAGCTTCTCCTATTATATTTTGATCGTTATCTTCTTGTTGTTGGCTTACGCCGTCACTAATTAATTCCCCTCGCACAGGAATTTCTTCCGGAACCGTAGGCTCCCAAACTCGACTTCTTCCATCCCTTTCCATCAACGATGCCTTTGTCTCCGCCAGTTCGGTTCTCAGCATATTTAATTTAGAAGTTAACTCCCCTATCGTACGATTCAATTTCCGATATCGAAGATTCGCTAATGTTGTCTTCTCCCTGTCAATCCTTTCCGTGGATTGGCTAACCAATCCCCTTTGTCCCCTTAATCGTTTAGGTGCAGTAGCTTCTGATCCATGGTCCTCACTTCTTCGGGTCCCAGGAGTACTTAATTCTTGAACATTCTCCTCTCCTCCCTCATATCGGACAGGAGCTCGCCTCTTCCGGTTTGGTTTACTCATTCTTATTATTGTCCTTTCCCGTTAAAATGAAAAATGACCGGATAGCTAATATCAACAAAATGGCCGACTAAACCTATTTTAATGTTGCGTCACCATCATTATATTCCGAACTCGTAATTCCAATTAACAACAAGAGCAATACCGTAACAATGAGATGCTACATTGTAACACAATGACACATCCCAATTCACAATTGTCCCGAATTATGACTACCGTGTTTTAACGTATCCTATTTATATCTATCTATCTGACAACGAATTAAACAACTACTTCCTTGAAATAACTATCCCTAGCTTTTACGTGATCAATTGGTCCCTCACTTTATTATAATTCGAGGCTGCGTCCTTTCGACCCTTTACGTGAACAACTACTTCTTTACATTAATTTTGAAACTAAATCTGTTTTAACCTTTAAGTTGGGCAACTACTCCACGTTCTAGTAATCCAACTAAGTCTCGACCTACAGATGCTATTATTCTCTGTGATCTGAATTCAACTAACCCTTTAAATAATTCCCCTATTTGATAAATATCTCATTCATCTTAGCAAACCTAACTCTAAAATTAAAGAATTAACTAATCTCATGCTACTCTAAGCTTCCGTCTAAAACATCCAACTCCAAAGATAACACAACTGACTTCCAATTCTCATCACTATTATGTACCTAGTGACTCCAAACATTCTCTAACGTCCATAGCTATCTGTTACTATTGCAACTTGCAAACAGTCAAGCCCTACGTGCAATTTCGTACGTCATGATCATGCATACCTCACGCAGATCGAACACAATCTTTCATTTCCTATTTTTATATTATACAGTAATTAATTGTTTAGATATAATCACTAGTTCATTATATAATCTATATTTTGTTATGACCTTAAAGGCAACTAGTAAAATTAAGTCTATCACATGCGCAACGTTGCATCAACTGATCCGAACTCATAATAGCAAACATGCCCCCGTATCTTTTAAATAGAATTCCTTTCATCGTACTCAAATCTCCTTTCATTCAATTATACTTATAATGATAAGATCATCCCGATTTGATAACTCTGGTTGTCAACCAAACCACTTCTATTATTAATCTATCTCCATATATAACTTTACGTTTTAACAATCCAAACATAACCCAACTTCTACATATATTTTAACAAACAGATAGGTCTGAACATGATTCAGATTCGAACTGAATTCAAACCGACTCCAAACTGAACTTAAACTAAACCCAATCTGAACTAGACTATAACCGAATCGACTCTGGATTGAGTTTCAACAGAACCTGAATAAATCTATCTTAATCCCTTTCGTACACAGTGTCTTAATATAACCCGAATTCCTCTCACCCGATGGTAAATCAATGGTGTCATATTTCTTCTATTCACATTTCCTATCTACGTCACTATTAACATTGCAACCCGAACCTTCAGTTATTATTGAATACACCAACAACACTCCGCCTGATGGTAAGTCGACGTAGTCATATATCTCAATATTCCTCTTTATTCCAACAATAATCTTGGAACTCGTAATCTATCACGTTTAAGTTAGAGTAAACGAACACATTCATTCATTGAATACACCAACACGACTCCTTCCCACTTGATGGTAAGCCGATGACGCACTATTTCAATTTCCTACCTATTACAACGATAACCTTGGAACCCGCAGTCTATTACGCATAGATTAGAGTAAACTAATCCATTCATCCATAAAATCATATTAGACTTAGAAACAGCCAAACTTACAGAACAATAAACCAACATTTAGATCACAACAAATAAATAGGTATCAACTTTCTTTCGTTGACAACAACATTTACGAAATAAATTCGCAACCACCATGCCAGCGTGTCTGAGGTGACGTCACTAAGGCGAGATAAGGACCTCATAAATACAAAGCAATATACGCTTTAATCCAATTGATTTAGGACCAAATTCTAGTATGCAAGATTGTTTCCTTTATTTTTTTATTCTATTTAGGAAATCAACCAATCATACCTATAGTTTTGAACACACTAACGCCTCACTACTGTTCGAAATTGAACCCTATTAGCACTTATTATTTAGTTTATGCCACTCACGTAGCAAACAAGCACGCACCCACCCGATGGTAAACAGTCACGGTTTAGTACGATACATAACCGTTTATATGTACCTACGGTCAGCGGCAGACGTAGTTAACTACTACCCGAACTATTAGGTAATCGGTGCTACTACCCAGGTGCTACTAAAGTTATGGGACTAATAAATTGAATTAAAATTGATTATTTTCTCCAACCCAACAAACATTCCCATACCTAAATATCATTCAAACATATTTTAATTTGAACAAACTAATTCCTGTGTTGTGTTTGTATTATCAAGAATGCAACATTGTACGGCACTGATGCAACCCAACAGACAGGCAAGTAGGTAACCCCTGTTGGCACCAGAAGTAGGTAAACGATACCCACTAGGACTTTTGAATCTACTAAACTAATTGAATATTTTTTTTTTTTTTTTTTTTTTTTTACCACCTTTAACCATCTTTTAAAGCGGTAACCATTACCTTAGTACACTCAAAATGAATGGACATTAATAGGTACGTAGGTATTAACATTATGTTAACACGGTTCCTGCAACGATAGCCTATAACTAATGGAGCAACCCTAAGAAACAAATTCTAAGTAGGTAGATCAAAATAATTTTAGTATTTAAAATAACCTTCTACTACTCGAACCTCAACTGAACTCTAAACCTTTTGTACTGTCAACCCTCCCCTCGATTTCAACCAAACCCACCCTAGCGACCCCCATTATTTACTATTCTAACGACTAACCTCACGAAATTACATTCAACCCAACACATCCAGAGTAATCTTTACCTTCAAATACGGCAACAAATTGTACGGTATTCGACATACCGTACTCCTAACGCAAACTAACACAACCCCACACGAAGCCGTAGCAATCTAGGATCTCAGTCTTCCACCCTGAAACGAACCAAAATCTCCTATACGACCATAGTATTTAAACTACCCATCCTGGTCGCTTGGGCAGCAATATTGCACCGTAAAATCCTGGTCACGGCACCAAATTGTAACACCCTAGCCTAGCTAGCCTACTTATACTCTATAGATAGCATACATCACTCGCGTACATCTCATCCACCCATCAACATTCGTTCACACATCATCATACACCTCATATACATTCATACCTTACGCATACATCCTCTCATACTTACATTCCTACCTACACTGCAACGGTTCGTGTGTTAGCTTCCCCTCTAGAACGCACAAGTACCCTGCCTATAACCTCTCTTCATCTACCTATGAATAAATTACAACTAATCGTCTACCGTTAAACTACTAGTTTAGCCATGTGATCGTTTAGCGGTATACAGAACCCAATTATGATCCGAAGTCTCCCTGACTCTATAAGATCTCTGGAATAGTCGGTTCCTACCCTCAACTACTTAAATCTGACGCCTAGCAACAAGCTATTAATCTAGATAACCTACCTATATTCCTACTACCTTCCATTTCACATTCCGCAAACCTCAACAAACCTACCCTACTGTTCATTTTTATAATCTATGACCTTCCGTATTAACAGTCGATCTCGTCAAAGTTACCCACACAATATCTCTCACTACCCAAACTATGTTTAAGACGAGCGTCCTTAGAAATAAATACTTAGTTTTAATATTAGTTATTATAAAATATCAGTTGCTAAACATTCTTATAAGATATTTGATTAAGTTATTTGTTTCCCCTTTTGCGTGTATCATTATATACGCCTACCTACTCTTTTATATTGCTTTGATTCCCCTTTTGGCGTATAGTTGTATGAGTATACTTTACAATATTTGTGTTCCCCTTTTGGCGAAGGCTCCAAACCACGCCTATCGCGATGAGATACAACACATGATGGAAATATCTCCCCCCTGTCTTTAGCGAATTACATTCTAGTTATACAACTAGATATGCAAGGGTCGCACAGAACCGAGACAGCCGGAAATCCCATCCCAGTGTTCACATAATCTTTATGTTTAGAACACATAGTGTTACAATTGTAGGTATTATTAATCTCACTTTCTAACTAGATACGATAGACTCGTGTAAGGGTACACTGAATATTTAGTTTTACATGAAACTAAGTCCAATGACCAATCCATCAAACGGATAGTATTTGTGTAGGTATTTTGCCTTAAGTAAGGACTTTTAGATCGCTCCAATACTTGACACGTATGAGGCAGAATTCTACAGTATCCCTGGTCTAGAAGATATCTGTACAGGTGGGTAACCTGAAGCCAATAGATTTCGATGCAGTTCTCAGATTTGAGAGGTCTCAGCTAAACGTGAGGGTTGATCTAGATCTAGTTGACCCATTCTAACTATTACGATACAAGTAATGCAGAATAGCAAGTTTGATTAATGATTGATTCAAACGTCCAATCGATCGGTCACCAGATAATAGGTACTTAAGTCTTTCGGAACAAACTCAATACAATTACAAACTTAATGTAAATAATGTTAGGTATATCAAATAATATTGATTTAGTTAAACAAGGTAAGCCCTTACAGATTCTGTCGCAAATAACTAACTCTTAATGAGTAGTCAATGGTATTTATAGACATTAACTACGTCCAACAAACAATATTTCATGACAACACATCATACTAGTAATTGAAACGTAATAAAACATTAACCTTCAGTACCGTGAACATACCTCCCAGCACTAGAAGTCACCTCTAACACTCTCACTGCCTAGTCTTGATAAAGACTTAGGTATAGTATCCAACAGTCCACACCATTTATACCT
Organism: Lithosia quadra; assembly: GCA_963576445.1. Lineage (NCBI taxonomy): Eukaryota > Metazoa > Arthropoda > Insecta > Lepidoptera > Erebidae > Lithosia > Lithosia quadra. Next base: position 2,520,656 of record OY754893.1, read on the forward strand.
CCACTGACACAACTAGATAAGTTTATTATTGAACACTTGTTTATTAGAAACACAATGATTATAGTTTTCACTAACGAATAACCTCCCTAATAATTTAAGAATGAGTACCTAACCTACCTTCAATAAAGATTATTATGTAAAGCAAGTTGGGAGAACGCCTCCATATTTGAATTAAACGTGTGGTGTGTGATGTACCCTGACTACGCTGTAAAAATGCAAGCTGGTCAGGCTTGGCTTGAACCTAGTAACGACCGTGTGCTTGCCCATATCCACCAGCTGACGCTGAGGTTGTGAATATGAACCAACTAACTACTATTTTAGTGTATATATACATAGATACATAGAAGGCCAGACTGAACGTCTGAAGGTAAGGGCACTCCCTTCAGATACATCCATCTGGAGAGCTCTCCGACCCTGTAAACAGGAAAAGTCGAAGTCCGACCCGCTCTAGAGGGATCTCGGAACCCTAGCTATAAAAGATGGATATGGCTTGTGTTGCCACCGTTAGGTTTCCGCCACAACCCAATACCATGACTGGGGTTTTCCTATTTGGTCATCCCTAGTCTATTTCGGCAGCCGCAGCCCCTATTTCTAACCTACAACTATTCCCCACCTATCCTCGGCAAAAGACAGATTTTTATTGATCGCAGAACTGCCAGGCTCAGCAGCCCTGCAAGAGTACAAATGCTACTACATTCACATTAGTCCTCCCGCAACTAAAGGTGTCTTGGTTACGATCAATCCCTACCCCACTTCCCTTACGCGCCTCAACTCTTTGAAAACACAAAACAATTTATTAATGCAACCCCCTATTAATCTAATAGCAATTATAACCCGCACAACTTTACAATATATTGGATGTACTCACATCCCACGTGATAGAACATCCCACCCAAACTCGAACTTTAAAAGAAATTACATGTAATCTACAACAAGTTTCGTATCTATTACCCCGTTAATATGACAGAATTAACCCATCGCAATACAAATTTAGAACTAACACTATAAATTACAACTCAACAGTACTTACAAAATGGCTGTCTAAACCTATCTTAGAGATATGTTCGACTTTCTTCAGCTGGAGCCCGATGCCGAATGAACGAGAATTTCCACCGTTTCAACTACGATCCTATTTACCCCTTATACACTCTGCTCTCCTCCTATTGGTCCCCCCAACGCATCTCAACCACTTCCACTTATTCGAATAATACCTTTATTTGATAACTTTTAATCCGTTGTTTCAATAAAGTGTAATCCAATAAAAAAATTACTCAATTAATTATTTATGACGTAATCTAGTCCTATATTTCCCTATTTCTTAATATTTAAGGAAATCACATTAATTCATGCTATTATGATTACACATTTTCGTCCAATTTACCAAGCCACGCCATTATCAACTTGATATTTCTTTTAGCTATACATATCTCATTCACGCAATATAGTTCTATTAAAAGAAGTGGAAATTTCCTATTTCATTATTTAACTAATATTACTGTTCAATTTCATTATATTTATACTCAATTATTATTATCTAATTAATAAATCGAGTCACTTCCTCTCGAGACAATTCATTTTTTTTACATTTCGAAGCTACGACAACTAACTTTTAATCAGTGATCAGAAACGCCTTTATTATAAATAGATTTTTAAGGTAACACAATATTAGTCTAAGGTAACATGCCTATATACGGTAATTATTACTCAATTAACAAATTACTTTAAACTTAGCCATCACCATCATGTGCTATAGTATCGCCATCTATGTATAACGGCTAGAACTTCCTAAAGAAACCCAATGCAGTCATATCGATTTATTATTTCACCGATAGATGGCGGTTGTACATATTTATATCGTACTACTTTCTATCAAAATAAATATCAAAATTTTCACGCAAATAAGTAACAGAAACTCTGGTCTGTTACATCTTGTTAATAAATAAACCAAAATTAATCTCTCAGAAAATGTACTGATAGACATGATACTGACTAACTGAATTCAATTAGTGTTATACGGAAACATAAATAATGGATTTTTCTAAAAAGTTTCAAGAAAATAGAAATAGCTTCCCTAGGCGCACACTTGGCGACAGGTGACAGCGAGAGCTCGGCGTCTAGACGTGACGACTGCTCGGCGTTTTGTCAGCTTGGTATCTTGTCGCTCAGTGTGCGCCTAGTGACAAGGGATTAAATTATAATAAATTTAAACATTTCTTGAGGCAAAAGATTTCTGGTAGACTGCATAGTTAATTAATACGTTAGAGCTTAAAGCACTTGCCGAAGATATATTACCTGTTTAATGTCTTAGGTGGGTAGGAAAGGTCTTTTGACAAACTTGTTGGTAAAGTTAAAAAACTTTAATAATAATTCATAATAAATTAAAGTTTTTGCTCGCATAAAATTAAGCAATTAAATCACACCAGCCCAGTCTCTGGTTCATATTCGCTGTCTGATAGACCAGTGTGTGGTTAAGCGAAGGTCAAAATCCACAAAAGAAAATTAAAGATAATATTCATTGTTGTTCACTTTTAATTTCGTTTTTGTATAGCGAATTGAATAGATGAACAGGAGCGATAGTCTCGAAAAATGTATAAGCTGACGGATTCACGCAACCATAGTTACTACAACCAATGTTCATCGCTATTTTAGCATGCAATTTCGTTAGCAAAGTCGTACACTCGTAGCGATAAATGTCGAGATTGCCGATCGAGTCCCTTTTTTTTTTATCGTGCGGAAATCCCCATGGATACCACCCCCGTCGGCCATCGGGGGTGGTTATGTCGGGATCGTGCACGCCGTCTCGGGCCTTAGTAACCGGGTGTAAGGTTACCCAAAGGGTATATCCCTCGCACCCCAGCTGACCCCGGGCCATCTACGGTTTTAAGATCCGGTTTTAAGCCGATCGAGTCCCTGACGGCGGACACGTTCGGATCAGTCGGCCAAATTCAAAAAATACCATTTAATTTTGAATTTTACTGTTATCAGGTTAAAGTCTATTTAATGATATTTTTTAGAGCGAATGAATAACTTGAATGTATTATTTTCATTTGATTTTAGACTTTAATTGTATAAAGGTAAAATCTAAAATAAATGGCATTTTAAGAGTGTCAGTGGCATGACAGTGGTTTGCCATTAGCAGAATCGAGGCCCAAGAAACGGTGTTCAGGACACACGGACCAACCCCTCTGAAACAATTTAATATTCAATCTAAATTTTTAACGCATCATAAGTATACATGTAATAAAAGATGTAGGCATAAAAAAATCGTTTATGTGAAGGCCTAGAACCATTCTTGGAATACGGAATCCTACTTTGACATCCACAACCATGACTGAATAAAGAATTAAGCACAAGATATGAATCGCTAAAGCAAGACTATTCGCTAACTGAAAAAATATTCATAGGATTTATGTTGACAGATAACTTTGTAGTGCTGTCATGCGCAACAAAAGGGTGCTTTTCCACTAGAGATGTGCTATGCTACGATGCTATGGATGCGTTTGATATCCACCAATTATTCATTAGTGCACATAGCTTAGCCCTGTGGAAACGGATTCAACGAAGATTTTTTTTTAGACTACGTAGGTGGCAGACAAGCACACGGCCCACCTATATGTGTAAAAACATTATCTTCTTCCCATCTGATGACCACGTGACAACGTCTTATAATTCAATGAAGCCGGCTGCACGCACGAAATAACATGACTCACGTGGCGTTACCTCACTCTGAGGCGTTCCATTCAAAGTTTGAAGTGCAAGCGAGAGCGCGGAACGAGCGACAAAGAGGTAATAAGCCTCCACGTTCGGCAGCGTTCGGCATCTGTTTCTCTCCTCCTTGAGTGAGCGATGCGTCCGCGTAGACAGCTGCTATACAACAATACGTTGTCACATTTAACAAGTAAATCGACTTTACAGACAACCGATTTATGGATGGATGCGCACTATGTATGCGTGCTGTGGATGCATGCTATAGATGCCTGCTATGATGGGCTATCGCGGTATGACACATTAGCGCTTCTTCCTCACCGCACCGGGTCCGTCGTTTCCCTACTAACCATACATAGCATAGCTCGAGATGCGCATCTTTCTCGCACAACTATTTTGCGGCAGCACATCTTCGTAGCGCATCTTCCTCGCACATCTACCTAGCGTAGTATTGGTGGAAACGGTGCATGTTTTTGTAGCGTAGGTTTCACATCTTCATAGCAGCTGCATAGCACATCTCTGGTGGATAACCACCCTAATACTGAATAATTTGTTAACTTTTATTAGTATAAACTAGACTCAGTTCATTCCTACTCGTGTTCAATATCCATTGTGTCAAAACATTAATAAATTGAGGTAACTTATGTTTTTATTTATTTAAACTTATCTGCTTGTGCAAAGTGATGAAAGTTTCGTCGAAAAGATTTACTACCATCATTATTATACGCTTTTACAAATTATATTATCTACTATATAAAAATAAGTCGGGTTTTCCTTCCTTTGCATTCGTTGGAAAGGTCTCGGGCTCCGTGAGGTTTATAGCAAAGAAAATTCAGAAAAAATTTCAACAGAAAAGCGGGAAATCTGGTGGCGAAACGGAGTTCGCCGGGTTTGCTAGTTTCTTATATATTTGTATAGATTTCTTCAATAAAATTTGTGAAGTTTTGTTTTTTTTTATTATAATCGATAGGCTTGCGTTTGACCACAATGCAATCTGACGATGGACGGACGATGGTAAGTTATGATGTGGTCGACGATGGATCACGCTTGCCTAGAACCTATTCACTCTTGACTTAAAGACTCTCAAGTTATTATAATAGCTTTCCGGAAACAGACTCAGGTGGGGCATCAACTCCTTAGTAGTACCTACGCATAATGTGATTATTGTTCAGCACTCCTATTTAAGATTACCTAAGTAGTACCTACGTACCTTTTCCCATCTCTTCTATTTTATTGTCTGGTGTTTGTATAAACTAAGCTTCCAAATTAGGTTTCAAGCCATTCCTCTTGACGATAATTAAAACTGTTAACGGTTTGGACAGTCACAATACACTCAAGAAAATGCAACCATTTACAAAAAATTGTGTGTTAGACTTACCTGAAAATGCAATTTATGAAATCAGAAAAATACACAATTTGGAAAAGCCTGGAAGAATTGATGAAGCCGTGGATATTTTGGAACAATGGATACAAAAGCAAGATCACTTTTTAAAGAAGGATTTTAGTAAGTAACCTTTGTGAATTTGTATAAGTTTTAGCTGAAAGTTGGTCATTATGAATAAGATTTTCGTTAACTATAGGTATGTGAAGTGATTTAGGAAACTATTAATCCATTGAACAAGGGAATCCAAATTAAATTTCAGATGTCAAAAGAGGGTTAATGTCGTGTAAATCCAAGTTTGTAAGACTTCAACCCTTGTCCTTAGTTCGCCATCTTATAAAAAGCCAACTATTTTCACGCTATATCAAGCGAAGTACTCGTTGCGCGGAAAGCTAATAAAAAAAAATTTGTTGAATGTAAATTTTCCACAACACTGGTTAAATTATTAACAAAAGTAGCATGCGCATGCGACTGGCACACGTATAAAGCCGCAAACGGCCTATAACTGGGAGTTCAAAAAAGCGATCACGATCATAGAAAAAAAAAGTTTCTAAAAGTAAAACTATCATTGAATTTATTATTTATTTATTTATTTATATATTTAGTTAGTTATAGTTTAGACATTTATACGTAAATCGATTAGCTTTAAGTTTCTTTTACATTATTTTAACTTAGTATAAGTTTCTCTTTGTAATTTTTTGCATGCGGTGTTTACCTTCAAGTGATGTTTACATTGTAATGAGTCAGCCTTAATTACTGTTATTGTATGCTTTGATGTAAAACATTGTTGGTAGACCTGATAAATGAATAAAATAAAAATAAAAATTATTTTAATGGTACCAGAAAGAGGCTACTTGGAAAGGACAATAATAGCTAGCAAAGGCTCTATAGAAAAGGCAAAGAAACAGATAGACCGATTGTGCACCATGAAAACCTTACTACCTCAATTCTTCACAAAGACCAACGTAAAAATGGAACTGAACGATGTATTGGATGTAGTGTAAGTATTTTAACAGTATGAGTGTGAGTATTTTAAGAGTAGTAGACTAGCGGTTGGGGTTGGAGGGCTGGGGTGAGGTTGGGGTGGAGACAAAAATACACGTACCACTATTCTCTTGAAGTCGGATAACTCTGTTTCACTTAGTCCCCTCCATCCCCCCTTTAATTTCCTTACGCGGCTTGTATCTACAACAAATTGTAACACAGTTTAATTTTATTTTTTATTCTCACAGATCAGTAACAGTATTGCCAGTGGTAACAGAAGACTTCTACAGAATATGGCTGGTCAAAATCCATGACAAACCTCTGAAGGAGAATTTTTTTTTAGGGTATTACCAGTTTATTTTAAATGTAAGTAATTCCCATGACCACTTAATGTTTTTTTAGCGGTGTTTTCAAACGGTCGCCGTGGCTTATAGACGTGTGCAACATTAGGTGGAGGAGCATTGAGGATTTGGGGGGGGGGGGGGTAAAGAGGGGATTAGGGAGATGGAGAGGGAGGTTGTAAGCTCTAGTTACCCTACCTACCGGCTGGAACCCAACACGATGGTTACTATGGCCGCGTTCTTCTGTAGGGCGGAGGTAGGTACGTACTACCCCAGTCGGACTGCTTAATTTGGACGGGAGATACCGTCCGTCGTGTCCTGCCTCCGTAAAGTCCGTAATGTCTCTATCTCTAAACCCTACATTTTAGTAGGGTTAAAAGATAGAGACAGACATATTTAGTTACACGATATCTTTTTATTTCCAAGTGAATTTGCAATCAGCCCTAAGGCTATGATCAAGTCTGCTGTGTGATGGTGTCTTGCGGAGTGGCTTCCCATTGGAAGCATCTACTCCTTTAACACGATATCTAGGTGATTTTCTTTAATGCAATGAAATGTAAAATATTTAGGGTCTATTTTTTTTATTCCAGCAATGCGAGTACTTTAAAGCACATGCCTATTTCAATGGACTCATCACTGTATTTGATTTTCGAGAAACAAATATTCTGGAAATAGTGACAAAAAGTAACCCTGTGCTGTTACAACAATTTGTGTCCATCGCAGTAGTTAGTATAAAACATTTAAATCTCATTCTTAATTTCATTTTAGTGTGGTATGAGTATACCTAGAAACGCTGCTAATTCTGTTGTTAGGTACATCTCTAAATTTAAATTTCTCTAAAATTTTCTAATTGCATCTGTTCCTTTCATGATCGTATAAAAAAGGACAGATGATTTATGTTAGTGAACACCCTGTAAAATTAAGTCGGCGCTTTAACGGTACCCTTCAATTTTAGCCGACATTTACGAACATGCGACTTAACTTACTACCATAGCTGGGCACCGTTAATCAAATGGTTAACTTCGTTAACCGCTAATCCGTTACTGAAAAAGTTAACTTCGTTAACAGTTAAAGCGTTTCTTTTCAGAAAATTTAACGGAAGTTAACGTTAATCGTTAATCCGTTAACACGTAATAAAACTTGCTTCTATATATCGTAAAATGCTTTGTCCTGAATGACATAACGGACTGACTGACGGATCAACGCACAGCCTAAACCGCTGCTGATCGTAGAAACCTGAAATAGAGGGTGTATTCTTCGTGTGACGTAGGCATCCGATAAGAGGAGTTTTCGAAATTCTTTCCCTAAAGGTGCGAAAAAAGGGGGCAAAGTTTATATGGGACAGCGCAAATCCTTATGTTTTAATAAAATTAATGGGACACGTGTATAGATTTTTATAAAAAACACTCCCTAACGGGGTCAAAAAGAGGTAGGAAGGTATTTTGCGCTTTTGATTTAATTTTTTTTTGCATTTACTTACAAATACAAAAATTCTTTAACATTTTTAATAAGGTATAGATCTAATCCGACGGCACATAGAACTACCTAAATATTTTGAAATTCATATAAAATAGTTTTAAAGATAGATTAGTTTAGTTTAGTTTAGTGAGATGAGCAACAGAATTAACGCTATTTTGGGAGTAAAATTTGGTAAATCAAAGATTTGTTCTAAAGTGCTCCCTAATCGCGTGCATTCGCCTGTAATGTTACAGATTCGGACATTAGATAGGTACATCAGTGAAGAAGGGGACAATAGAGCGGTGGGGAGGGGAGGAGAGAGGAGTGGTGAGTGGTGTGGAGAGTTGAGTAGAGAGTGGATTGTAAAGTAGAGTAGAGAGTGGAGTGGAGAGTGAAGTAAACTCCTTCACTTTAAAAAAGACTATGTAGCTATATTCGACATCCACGCGGGTGAAGTCGCGGGCGGAAAGCTAGTCTCCTTATAAAAACTGTTGGTTCTGGGAGTTAACAAGTTAGAAACATAAAGAGACGGGTAGGCATGTTGACAAACAATTATTTCATTCAACTGGACGATTGACTAGTTGCGTTTTAGACGAAACGCTAATCAGGCGAACTAATTTTGAGATGTAGCGTTATTCTTAGGCTTTCGCCGTTTATAGGTACTCATACGTAGTCTTCGGGATTTACACGCGAATATTTGAACAACTACTTGTGTACTGACGTTTCGGTAGCATTGCAGCACTTGCAGCAGTTGTCGAACGTACGTGTTAGAACATGTTGGATTAACGATTAACGGACTTAGGGAAAATTAACGGAAGTTAACGAGTCCGTTAACATATTTTCAAGTTAACTTAAAAGTTAATCCGTTACTCAAAATGTTAACTTCGTTAATTAACGATTAACGGATTAACGAGTTAATGCCCAGCTATGCTTACTACGCACCAACAAGGCGCTGTCTTAATTCGATAGGTCTTAACTTAAATAAAATCATCTGTCCTTTTTTATCTGATCATGAAAGAAAAAGATGTAATTAGATTTTTTAGAGAAATTTAAGTTTAGAGATGTAACAACAGAATAACTGCGAGTATTGCCTGACTATTTTTCTTCCTACTAACGAAGGAGTCAAGCATAGTACGCACAACTCCTGCAGCGGTAAAGTGTTCGACTGTCACGTAGGTGGTCACTGGTTTAATTTCCGCTCAGTGGCAGTGTTAGAAACAAAGAAAAAAGAAAAAAGAAAAATATTTTATTATTTTAGACACAAGTTACGCAACACATACCTCAACACTAATTTGAAACATATTATGTCTGCATCTATAGTATGATGTATCCACAGTCCAGAATCTATAATACAAGCTACTTAGCTATGAATACTTTGGGTCTTCATTGACATACAATAAAATTATATGTAATAAAAATAAAATATTAATTAATGATTTATATACCTAGTCCTTTTAATATTTTTATAGGGAGGCTTTGGCGCAAGGTTCAAAGGAATATACCTACTAACACAATCAAAAGTTGTTGATTTGTACACTAAAATGGTAAAAAAGTTCTTAAGTCAAAAGATTTCTAGCAGACTGCATGTAGTCAAAACGATAGAAGAGCTACATAAAGCAATCCCCAAAGATATATTACCTGTAGAATATGGAGGGTAGGAAAGATCTTTTTATTTACTTGCTGGTAAGATTATTTTACGATTGTAGTAAATTGTAACTTCGTTTCGCGCAGAAACCCCCAATGGATGACGGGTGAAATCGGTCGTCCTAAACTAAAACCGAACGCCATATATCTCAATTACCAGGGTTACCAAACAGGCATTTCCCTCGGACCCCAGCTTTAACCTCGGACCTTAGGCCATCTCCAGTTTAAGGTGACCTCCACAATTCTCAGAAAAGTCGTATGCTGCACCAAGTGTCACTAGGTAGACTGCCTGTCAGCCTACATCTGCAGTCGGAGAACCAGCCCATTCCCCGCCTGCTCTTCACTGTTACCTCTGCCAATCAGAGACACGTGAAGATTATCTGAAACAGGCTACTTTCTACAGGGCCACTCCCTCCTCGGCAGGACATGGCCCCAGGCTGCAACATTTCTACCCTGGGAGTGAGAGGCGCGGCCAGCTTTGTTGTCTAGGGTGCTATCCGTTACCCAGCAAGGTGCGCTTCATTGCCTAGGGTATAATAAATGTACCTTGTAAATAATCAATTCATGTGGTCTGTGAAACCGAAATTGCTGTTGATGAGAATGCCATTAATGTGGACCTATTAGCTTAGTTGGAGGAGTTGTGCGACAACATTAGTCAAAGAAAAACAACAGCTTGCACGCAGATGGGCTCAGACTTCGATCATAAAACGCCAGTTCAAAATAAAACAGGCGAACCCACATATTTGCCCAAATTCATACGAAAAAAAATATATATATAATCGTTATTTACTTTTAATTTCGTTTTTGTACAGCGGATTGGGTTGATGAACTGAGCAAAGAAGAACACGTAAAGTATATGGAAATGATGAACAAAGCAGGTACCAACGAACGTTTGAGACAATCCAGCCAATTCAACCAGGAATATATGGGAACGCCGGGCTCCTTCAGAAACATGACTGTTGATTAATTAATGAAAATCTTAAAGTTAATTAGACTGGTAGAATGTTACAAGGGTTACAAGAGAGGTTATGGATAGGGCAGATAATTGTGGTGAATGGTAATTTACAGTTTGTCTATAAAGTCGAGAAATCAATGTTTGAGGAACTAACATGAAAAATGTGTGTGGCAACACCAACATACGTACATGTTGTCAATGCTATCGTCGAATTTCGTATGCGGATTAGTTTTCTTCTCGTATTTTTTATTGTTTTGATTAAGCTGCAATAAATTGAAACCAAACTAAGCATGAAAGGTTGAAAAATTAGTAAAGTAAATCAGATTTTTTAAGTTTTCCAGCGATGTTTCGTGCCTCGGAGAGCACGTTAAGCCGTCGCGTCGGTCCCGGTTGCCATAAAAACATCTTTAGCAGTCGTTATGGGTAGTTGGAGCACTAAAAAGTCCAACAACAACGGTCTAGCTGCAATGTTTCAATATCGCCTAATATCACCATTGGGTTGTGAAGGTCAAATGTCAATCGCATCACGGAAAATATCGAGATCCAGCCAAATCCGCAGTTAAAGACTGGTAAAGCGGTCTCCAGACTCCTAAGTGAAAGCTTTGGATGCGATTGGGATTAACGCTAGGTTGAAGAAGAAGCTGGACTTATTGTTGTGGGATTTGGAGGATTTTTATGGGCGAACAGCATCTTTGGTGGGTACGTAATCGTGTAATTATTTGTTTTGAATCTTTCTGAAGTTACAAATCTACTGAATTTACGATTTGGAGACAGAAAAGGCATTGTTTACATTGCATATTGTTAAGTTAGAATAACATTGTTAGTACCTTTATTTTATAGCATGATTAAAATGTTTTTTATGATGGTACAAGTCGTTCAATCTGTTATTCTACCAATTTTTTATTTGAGTTAATTGTTTCATGTCAATAACTTTTTGCTATTTAGTAATTAATTATTAAATTATTTTTTTACTCTTTACAGGAAAATCACAGAGTACAGTTGGCGGATAGATAACGAAGGTTTTAAGAATGATGGAAAGTTTGAAACTCCTGGGAAACACTGGAGAGGTCGGCCAAAGAAAGAAATATACGATTTTAATATTTGTGGTGACAGTACTGGAGACAGCGCTGCTGAAAGTGGCGACAAAACGCATTTCAATGTTTAATTACTAGTTGACTAGTTGACTAGTTTCTTTATTTCAAAATAGTGCAACGTAATTACATCTTTTTGACGTCAAAAAACTGCTTAATACTAAGTTTACCACCGCTTCCTAGGCGCTAGTGGAGAAGAAACGGCGCAACAAACTCCACTGCTGCATTTTGAGACGTCAGGTTATACATAGATATCTTAAGACTAAATATGGACGAATGTACATTTTGTATACAATACAATACAATACAATAAAATACAATACAATATTGAATATTTGGAAGCCGGAGAGAATGATTAATCTTTTTAACTTATTGAATTTTAATAAATGATTAAGTTTGAGTTTGAACTAACTTTATTCTGGATCTGGTTTAATATGTATCTTTATTCTAGATTTGATTCAAAACTTTATTCTGGGTGTGGTTTAGTAAATAAAACAGAAACTAAATTGGACTGTATAATGTGTTTTATTTATTATCTCAAGTAAAATTATTTGAAAAGAACTCTTAGGATCAAAACAATTTAGGAGTACTATATAGGGTTGCTACATGCATTCAGCAGCGCCCTCATTAAATTTCACGACTTTATAAACAAACTGATAATACGTAGGTTTAACATTTAGTTTGAATATAAATAAAATTGGTATTATTATATATTATACAATAGTATTATTGTAATTTTAGAACTGATGAATTGACAAAAAATATACATTAGTATGTAGAACACAAGGTCAATGTTTAATCTAACCCGTCTCTACAAGATGTGGATATAAAATTATCATTTATTTATGACTAGCTGTTGCCCGCGGCTCCGCCCGCGTGGACGTCGATTTTCGCGTTTTTTTAATATAATCTAATTGTGATCAAATATGCGTAAGATTTTAAGTCTAACCAAGAACTTTCTAATAAAAAAACCGCATCAAAACCCGTTCAGTACTTTTTACGTAAAAAATACCGAATGGATTTTGATGCGATTTTTTTTATTAGAAAGATCTTGCTTACACTAAAAAATTACCATAATGTTTGGTTGTAATTGGTTAAGTAGAACCGGAGATATGACCAAAAACGATCTAAAAACGAAGCGCGGGCGAAGCCACTGGTATCAGCTTGTATAAAAAGTAGCCTATATGTTGCCCAAAACTATGAACTATAATCGTACCAAGTTTGATCAAAATCCCTCCAGTAGTTTTTGATTTTTGCGCGCACGAAAATTTAGTGCGGACAAACAGAGGCACAGAGGCACAGAGGCACAGAGACACAGAGACACAGACAAACAGACAAACAGACTAAAATTCTAAAAATCATTGTTTTGGCATCTATTACATTCATAAAGTCCCCTAATTTTTTTTTTCTCATATATCTTCCATGTACAGACACCGATCAGTTACAGATTTATTATAATGTATAGATGTATAGATGATAGAATATTACTTAGAAAACAGAATCCTACATTTCACAGGGTTAGCCACTCACAGCATAAGAATCATGAACTGAATAAGACTATTCTCGAACTAAAAATTAGGTAGGTACTTATAGTTAATTTTTTGTCAGATAACCTGTTTGTGCTGCTATGAGCAATAAAAACATTTTTTTATCAACTTTTAATAGTTTAGAATAAACTCAGTTGACTCCTAATCGTGTTCCATGACCATCGTGTTGAACATTTGAACAATTTGAGGTAATTATTCTTTATTAATATTTGAATGCTTGTTTGAAGGTGACAGTTTTGTTGAAAAGATTATCGTCATTATTATAGACCTCAACACTTATTTTAGATTATTCGTATTAGATACGTCTTTAATCGTTTAGCACTTTTTTAAAGAGTACATCAAGTTAGTAAGATTTTTTTCCTTATCGCTTCTGTTTTGTTACCTGGATACTCTAATTAATAGTAAATCTGTAAACTACGGTTAATTCATAACTTGTGTTGTCAAATAATGTCATATATCTTAATCTTAATATATATAAATCTCGTGTCACAATGTTTGTCCTCAATGGACTCCTAAACCACTTAACCGATTATAATAAAATTCGCACACCATATGCAGTTCGATCCAACTTGAGAGATAGGATAGTTTTTGAAACGGATTTCGACATCCACGCGGGCGGAGCCGCGGGCAACAGCTAGTATACCTATATAAATCTCGTGTCACAATGTTTGTCCACAATGGACTCCTAAACCACTTAACCGATTATAATAAAATTCGCACACCATGTGCAGTTCGATCCAACTTGAGAGATAGGATAGTTTTTGAAACGGATTTCGACATCCACGCGGGCGGAGCCGCGGGCAACAGCTAGTATATTATAGAAATAATTTTGATTTATAAACCGACCTACTACTTCTGTATTATTATTATGTTACATAGCTACCTTTACGGCCGAACACTGTCTCTCAAGATACAGGATGTCCTAGTTTGAGAGGCAGGGTTAATATTATTAAACCTTAAACTATAAGCAATGTTATAAGTGTCAAATCTATGTTCTTATGCAACTTCACCTTAACTTTTTTCCTAATCAAAATTATGGTCATTGAACCAGTATCCTTGAACTGGTATTCTCGCCCACTATTCTCTACCAGACTGATCACTCCATTTAAACAAATTGTAATCACAACTCTCTTCTCGTGACGAAATCTTAAATACTAGGTACATTAACTATTTAATTCTGGAACAAATATTTTGATAGCTGAGTTAACTAATAGTTATCTATGAAGAGTTTGTTTATTTGGTTGGTGTAACGCGTTTATCTCAAGGACTACTGGTGCAATTAAAAAAATCTGTTTATCTTAGAAAGCCTATTTATTGAGGCAAGTTATAGGCTTCACGCCATTATAATATATTACTTAAGGGAGCGTGGCAGTGATCATTATATATGTCAACAAATCGGGAAAATTTATATAGGTACCAACACTATTCGTATGACAAGTAAATGACAGGCATGTATTTGTTAAATGGATGCCACGGGAACGAAGTATACCACGGGTGAAACCGCGGGGCAGGATAGCCAGATGTACCTAACCAAAAATAATTAGATGATATTTTTAAATGAGCATTATGATAAGTAAGGCTTATCAACAATTAACGCATGGTATACCATATCCACACAATAGCAATTTGCTAATATTATGTTTATATCACGCAGTATTCGTATAAATTAAGCTTCTAAATTAAGTTTTCAGCCAGTTGACGGATTGGGGAGTCACAATACATTCAAGAACATGCAACCATTCACAAAAAATAGTATGTTAGACTTACCTGAAAATGCGATTTATGAAATCAGAAAGATACACAATTTGGAAAAGCCTGGAAGAATCGAGGAAGCCGTGGATATTTTAGAACAATGGATTCAAAAACAAGATCACTTTCTAAAGAAGGATTTTAGTAAGTAAACTTTGTATAACTTTTATCTCACATTTAACATTATTAATCAGATTTTTGTCAACTATTCGAGGTAACTAATACACCTAATCCTAAACTTTTTTAATTTTACTGACAAGTTTTTCACTCTGAATTTATCTGTAATGAGGGTGTTTCACATTGATCTATGAATAAGAAAAAATGTTATTGTTACTAATGTTCAAGAAACTGGGTTACGGATGTAACAGACCAGAGTTCCTGTTACTTATTTGCGTGAAAATTTTGATATTTATTTTGATAAAAAGTAGTACGATATAAAATATGTACAACCGCCATCTATCGGTGAAATAATAAATCGATATGACTGTATTGGTCTTTTAGGAGGGCAGGAAGTTCTAGCTGTTATGCATAGATGGCGATACTATAGCACAGGAAGTTTAAATTTGAAATAATTTATTAATTGAGTAATAATTACCGTATATAGGCATGTTACCTTAGACTAATATTGTGTTACTTTAAAAATCTATTTATAATAAAGGCGTTTCTGATCACTGATTAAAAGTTAGTTGTCGTAGCTTCGAAATGTAAAAAAATGAATCGTCTCGAGAGGAAGTGACACGATTTATTAATTAAATAATAATAATTGAGTATAAATATAATGAAATTGAACAGTAATATTAGTTAAATAATGAAATAGGAAATTTTCACTTCTTTTAATAGAACTATATTGCGTGAATGAGATATGTATAGCTAAAAGAAATATCAAGTTGATAATGGCGTGGCCTGGTAAATTGGACGAAAATGTGTAATCATAATAGCATGAATTAATGTGATTTCCTTAACACTTTCACAGCGGAGCATTTAAAGCGCCGTTTGATACGGTACGCGGGCGATTTTCTGCTATTTTGTGAATGTCATAGAAACATAACTAAAATGAGTACACAGATAATTATTTTTGTGTATATAAGATACGCTATTGTAGTTTATGAATAATGAATAAAAATACATTATATTATTTATGTTATAGTTATAAAAAAAAAACCAAAATAGTCATTTTTTCAACAACAAAAAAAGTCTTACATGCAACAAATGCCTTTTTTTAGATGGTAATTATTTACCGTGTGATATTTTTTGAAACACGGGTCATTGCACAATGTCAAAATCAGCATTCTTGCGCACAGACATCGAACGATTATGCTGCGATGTATCGATGAAGTCATTTCGCGCCAAAATGCAACCCCATTCACCCTGTTTACTCGCCGGCGGCAGACTGAGCGGGCGGCGCGGGGGATTGCATATTGTAGCTGTCCTGTTCCCGCTACGTACTTGTATTGCATATGTGTGTATAGCTTATAAACTCAGCTACAAACGCGTACTAAGCGAATCCCGATTAGGCGACGTGATTTTCTAATAAACAGTATGAAAGGCGGTAACGTGTGCTGCTCGTGGTTCGCAAGTTGGAGAAAAGTATGAATGCCGAGCGGCACTCGTGGTTAGCTGTGAAAGTGTTAAATATTAAGAAATAGGGAAATATAGGATTAGATTACGTCGTAAATAATTAATTGAGTAATTTTTTATTGGATTACACTTTATTGAAACAACGGATTAAAAGTTATCAAATAAAGGTATTATTCGAATAAGTGGAAGTGGTTGAGATGCGTTGGGGGACCAATAGGAGGAGAGCAGAGTGTATAAGGGGTAAATAGGATCGTAGTTGAAACGGTGGAAATTCTCGTTCATTCGGCACCGGGCTCCAGCTGAAGAAAGTCGAAACATATCTCTAAGATAGGTTTAGTCAGCCATTTTGTAAGTACTGTTGAGTTGTAATTTATGGTGTTAATTCTAAATTTGTATTGCGATGGGTTAATTCTGTCATATTAACGGGGTAATAGATACGAAATTTGTTGTAGATTACATGTAATTTCCTTTAAAGCTCGAGTTTGGGTGGGATGTTCTATCACGCGGGATGTGAGTACCTCCAATATATTGTAAAGTTGTGCGGGTTATAATTGCTATTAGATTAATAGGGGGTTGCATTAATAAATTGTTTTGTGGTTTCAAAGAGTTGAGGCGCGTAAGGGAAGTGGGGTAGGGATTGATCGTAACCAAGACACCTTTAGTTGCGGGAGGACTAATGTGAATGTAGTAGCATTTGTACTCTTGCAGGGCTGCTGAGCCTGGCAGTTCTGCGATCAATAAAAATCTGTCTTTTGCCGAGGATAGGTGGGGAATAGTTGTAGGTTAGAAATAGGAGCTGCGGCTGCCGAAATAGACTAGGGATGACCAAATAGGAAAACCCCAGTCATGGTATTGGGTTGTGGCGGAAACCTAACGGTGGCAACACAAGCCATATCCATCTTTTATAGCTAGGGTTCCGAGATCCCTCTAGAGCGGGTCGGACTTCGACTTTTCCTGTTTACAGGGTCGGAGAGCTCTCCAGATGGATGTATCTGAAGGGAGTGCCCTTACCTTCAGACGTTCAGTCTGGCCTTCTATGTATCTATGTATATATACACTAAAATAGTAGTTAGTTGGTTCATATTCACAACCTCAGCGTCAGCTGGTGGATATGGGCAAGCACACGGTCGTTACTAGGTTCAAAGCCAAGCCTGACCAGCTTGCATCTTTACAGCGTAGTCAGGGTACATCACACACCACACGTTTAATTCAAATATGGAGGCGTTCTCCCAACTTGCTTTACATAATAATCTTTATTGAAGGTAGGTTAGGTACTCATTCTTAAATTATTAGGGAGGTTATTCGTTAGTGAAAACTATAATCATTGTATTTCTAATAAAACAAGTGTTCAATAATAAACTTATCTAGTTGTGTCAGTGGATGTATAAATGGTGCGGACTGTTGGTTACTATACCTAAGTCTTTATCAAGACTAGGCAGTGAGAGTGTTAGCGGTGACTTCTAGTGCTGGGAGGTATGTTCACGGTACTGAAGGTTAATGTTTTATTACGTTTCAATCACTAGTATGATGTGTTGTCATGAAATATTGTTTGTTGGACGTAGTTAATGTCTATAAATACCATTGATTACTCATTAGGAGTTAGTTATTTGCGACAGAATCTGTAAGGGCTTACCTTGTTTAACTAAATCAATATTATTTGATATACCTAACATTACTTACATCAAGTTTGTAATTGTATCGGATTCGTTCCGAAAGACTTACCTATTATCTGGTGACCGATCGATTGGACGTTGAATCAATCATTAAACGAACTTGCTATTCTGCATTACTTGTATCGTAATAGTTAGAATGGGTCAACTAGATCTAGATCAACCCTCACGTTTAGCTGAGACCTCTCAAATCTGAGAACTACATCGAAATCTATTGGCTTCAGGTTACCCACCTGTACAGATATCTTCTAAACCAGGGATACTGTAGAATTCTGCCTCATACGTGTCAAGTATTGGAGCGATCTAAAGTCCTTACTTAAGGCAAAATACCTACACAAATACTATCCGTTTGATGGATTGGTCATTGGACTTAGTTTCATGTAAAACTAAATATTCAGTGTACCCTTACACGAGTCTATCGTATCTAGTTAGAAAGTGAGATTAATAATACCTTCAATTGTAACACTATGTGTTCTAACATAAAGATTATGTGAACACTGGGATGGGTTTTCCGGCTGTCTCGGTTCAGTGCGACCCTTGCATATCTAGTTGTAAGACTAGAATGTAATTCGCTAAAGACAGGAGGGAGATATTTCCATCATGTGTTGTATCTCATCGCGATAGGCGTGAGTTGGAGCCTTCGCCAAAAGGGGGCACAAATAATGTAAAAGAGTAGACTAATATAATTGCTCGCCAAAAGGGGGAACAAATAATGTCTAAAGTATACTTATACAACTATACGCCAAAAGGGGAATCAAAACAATATAAAAGAGTAGGTAGACGTATATAATTATACACGCAAAAGGGGAAACAAATAACTTAAACAAATATCTTATAAGAACGTTTAGTAACTGATATTTTATAATAACTAATATTAAAACTAAGTATTTATTTCTAAGGACGCTCGTCTTAAACATAGTTTGGGTAGTGAAAGATATTGTGTGGGTAACTTTGACGAGATCGACTGTTAATACGGAAGGTCATAGATTATAAAAATAAACAGTAGGGTAGGTTTGTAGAGGTTTGCGGAATGTGAAATGTAAGGTAGCAGGAATATAGATAGGTTACCGAGATTAATAGCTTGTTGCTAGGCGTCAGATTTAAGTAGTTGAGGGTAGGAACCAACTATTCCAGAGATCTTATAGAGTCAGGGAGACTTCGGATCATGATTGGGTTCTGTATACCGCTAAACGATCACATGGCCAAACTAGTAGTTTAACGGTAGACGATTAGTTGTAATTTATTCATAGGTAGACAAAGAAAGGTTATAGGCAGGGTACTTGTGCGTTCTAGAGGGGAAACTAACACACGAACCGTTGCAGTGTAGATAGGAATGTAAGTATGAGAGGATGTATGCGAAAGGGTATGAACGTTTATGAGATGTATGTTAATGTATGAACGACTGTTGGTGGGTGGATGAGATGTACGCGAGTGATGTATGCTATCTATAGAGTATATAGTTAGATATATTTATATGTTAGAGTATAAGTAGGCTAGTTCGGTACACGGATACACCATATTAGTTAGAAGAATGATCTATTCTTTTTTCAAATAGTTAAAAAAAACTATTAATAAAAAAATTACTTGTGCAAGATAGGTAAATAGTCTGTGGTATATTTTAAAATTAATTGCAGACTGATTTGTTATTTAGTTACGAAAATAAACCTCCAGTCATCGAAAATTTAGGGTTTGGAGAATCACTCATGAAATGTGGTTGAAGCCATGGGTCAAAAGTGCTAATTTTCTAGATCAAAAGCTATCTCTTTGATAAGTTTTATTTCAATCTGTTCAAAGTTTTAGTCTTTAACAAAAATCGAATTATTTATACTGATGGCATTTGATATGACTTGCTATACGTTTGTTTTATGAAATCTCTAATCAGTTTCGTCTCACAGCCACATTTTTTTTTATACACTTCAAAATAACTTTACCTCGCCTGATGGTAAGTTAAAGGCAAAGTCTCAGTTTTATAACAGTACAAGTGATTTAATGTTAACAAACAGGTTGAACTGGATTTACCGGATGCTTTTTGTTTCTTGAAAAATTATCCTTTATATTTTTCCTTATGCATTAGAAGTCAGTATGGAAATTTTCTGCTAATAATAGATAGGTACCTATATTATGAAGGATAATATAAATACAGCTGTGTTTGTAAAATGAAGATAGGTACCTGTTTAAAAAAAATTGGTTATAATAATGACAATTCGGAACACAAAAATATTTTTTTTACAAATCTTGTCTGTTTGTTTGTTCACGATGGACGAAATTTGATGCACTTAGTTTTTTTTTGTTCTAAAGGTCTTAGGAAAAGGAAGAAAGGCAAGCTTCTGAAGGTAAAACTGTCATTGAATTCATTATTTTAATGGTTACAGAACGAGACTACTTGGAAAGGACAATAATAGCGTCCAAAGGTTCTATAGAAAAAGCAAAGAAACAGATAGACCGATTGTGCACTATGAAGACTTTATTACCTCAATTTTTCACAACGACCAATGTAAAAATGGAATTAAAGGGTGTATTTGATGTAGCGTGAGTATTGTCACAATTACTCGTATTTGGGGTCGGCGCAACATGTCATTCTCATCCATACATTCCTGTCAGATGTCATCTCCTCAGTTACTTCCTTACTAGCCATATACTCTTTAACGCATGCCTTTCAATTTTTCTTAGGCCTACCCTTTACACTTAAAGCCCTTCATATTCATACTTTGAACCTTTATTAACATTACTTTGATGATTGCAGATATTTTGTTGCAGTTATTATAGTTCACAGAACAAAGAAAAATCTGTTATAGTTTAAATGGGTACTGGGTGAATGCTCTGACCAACCTCCCCTGTAAGGGCCTGGTCACGGGTTCAAGTCGCATCCTGAATGATCATTTTTCCGATCAGAAAATCATTGGGGATAGTTAGCTTGTAATTGCTTTAAAATTTCATTGAATTCCTTAACATGGTTTGAAACCACAACAATTGTAACACACAGTTTAATTTTAATCTTATAGATCAGTAGCAGTACTGCCAATAGTGACAGAAGACTTCTACAGAGTGTGGCTGATCAAAATCCATGACAAACCACTGACGGAGAAAATATTTTTAGAGTATTACCAGTTCATTTTGAATGTAAGTGAATTATTATTATTTGGGTATCAATTAGGTGCACTTTATTTTAATCTCTTCTTGTGCATTCTCACTCTAGACCAAGGACAGAATTATAGTCTTAAGCGAGAAGCTTTCTGCTCTGCCCTGATGTTTGTCACGAGATTTATATGCTGCTGTTTTCATGTCATTACATACGTTATTAATGTTCAGATTTCTTGAAAAGATGATTTCTAGGAAGTGCATAACGAGACAAATCAAATGAACTCAAACTTGGGCTTATCTTGTTTAATTCAGAAGTTCCTATGACCACTTACTGTCTCTATTTTCAAACCCTTTACCTACCCAAAACAAATGAGCTCAAAGTCGATTATTTTATATTTTTTAGTTCAAGACTTTCTGTGGATACATTCTAATTCTATCATCAGACCAGCTTATTAGTACGATGTTATCCTGCATTGTCACCAAAGATACACAATTAGACAAAATTTCAGTTCCATTTAGGTCAAGAAGCGGTTATAATTTGGAATTTCAAGATTTTTTCCATAAACAACATGTCAATACAAAAGTTTTAGTGTTTTTTCTTTTGTTTTCAGCAATGCGAGTACTTTAAAGCACATGACTATTTCAATGGACTCATCACTGTGTTTGACTATCGACAAACAAACATTCTGGAATTGGTGACAAAAAGTAATCCTGTGCTGTTACAACAATTTGTCTCCATCGCAGTAGTTAGTATAAAACATCTTAATATCATCTGTATGGATTTTACTTTGGTATACCTATAGTTTATTTCAATCCATAATGGTCTAGTATGTTTAAATCAGGCTTAAACGAAAGCTAACCTCTATTGAGAAGCAAGGGTGCCTCGCGCTTTTAACACAGGCACTTTTGTTTTTGTGGTATGTTAGTTCTCATCTCCGGGTCTTTTCCCACTTCAGTTGAAGGCGGCTTTCTCAGTTTCAGCCCGTTCTTCAATATTTGCCGTGATGTGATTACCATCTGACTTACATTATTATTATTTTTTTATTTTATTATTACCATATTACAAAATCATTACAAACATTGTTTATACATACTGCATTTAAAAAACCACTGAGGTTTGTAAAAAAGAAAATGCAACCGATTCCACATTAACCCTAGCTCACTAACCTTAATTTAGAGTAACATGATCACTAACCATTCGTAAATTTTACGATGAATTAAAACATCAATATTTAATATGAATCAACTTTATTAATAACATAAAATGAACTTATTTGTCAGTATTACCTTTATTTAAATCAAAAAACATGAACTGAAATTAAATATGTCAATTAATACAATGGTTGCTCATTGAAATGATATACTCCCTACAAATAGCTTTTTTGCAGCTTTTGCAGAAGTTTATGGTCATACAGCGTTTTTTTGCAGGGCAGTAGCTAAAATCTTTTCATGATTTACGATCTAGACTAGGACCTGGCTGCGCATCAGAATCAATTTTTAAGATATCCGCTATAATTTGCTTCAAATTGGGGGGTAAAGTTACAGTCTAATATTTTGCCTACAACCAGGACTTTATTAATTTATCTGACATTTTCAATATAAAGGCCCTTCTTTTTAATGTTTTTTTTTTTCATTTCTGATCGTATTAGACACATAACTATTTACTATATACAAATTTAGCATGTTATAAAATAAGCACAGTCATCTGTTGGCTTAACAGCTGGTACTCTTATGAGTTGGGTTATCCCAACACATCTGATTCACAGTTACCTTTGTTTGTTGTAAAATTCAATTATTTTGGGCTTCTTTGAATTCAGCTAGTTGATAAAGAGTATAAGAAGGTAGGAAAATGTCCTTATTTGACTTTGGCTTGTCCAACTAGGTACTAAAGTCTAATCATGACAAAAGTAAACATCGAAGTCCCTATATTTCTAGAATTTTGCCATTTCTTTAGGGATCTCTCGCTTGTTGTTTCGTACAGTACCTACAAATCTGAGGTTTCGATAATTAAATAGCCAGAGGAACTGAAGTGAACCAGTTGTCCATAGTTATATACCAGTTTGACTTAGAGATAACTCTTTCAGAAAATAATTAGCAAAACTATAAAATAATATAAATATATATTCGGAATATTTACATAAACTAGTATAAATTATAAATCACTACAATATACTTCATAAAATAGATAAATTATCATATGTATATAATAGTAAATTAAAATAACCGACAGGATACAAAAATATATGACCAAGAAAAAACATTGCGTAGTTACTAACCTTTCGTAATTTTTACGATGGATTCGTAATATCTCCTAATCTGGAATACATGCATCCGTAATGA
This sequence comes from Lithosia quadra, assembly GCA_963576445.1. NCBI lineage: Eukaryota > Metazoa > Arthropoda > Insecta > Lepidoptera > Erebidae > Lithosia > Lithosia quadra. The sequence continues at coordinate 2,544,180 of OY754893.1, forward strand.
ATGATTGCGGGTCACTAGTGATATGAATTAGGAAGGTAAAGAGAACGGCAGCAGCGTGAGGGGCCGGGAACTTATTGAAACATCAAATACGTGAGGTGAGCGTCGTAATTTTTACGAGTGGTTAGTGATCTAGGGTTAAGCAAATTAGTTACGTACATCAAGTTCAATAATCTAAGGCAGTCACAAAATACATTAAGGTAGGTAGCTACAAACTACATTCGGCTTTGTGTAGGTAGCTTGAAATGGCACCGAGTAGTGAAGTGAACTCCAAGTCGATAGTGAGACATAATCCACTAGGGATGTTTAAGTTCTATAGTAGGGGAGGCCGGCCCGCTAAATTTGCAGTTACTAAAGCGTCATGGGGACCGATTAGATTGTGAAGATTTAGGCCTAAAACGAAAAATAATTCATTCATTTTGCCATTTTAGTGAGGAGGAGAGCGTGTGCTAATTTTCAAAAATGTTAAAAAAATCATTCACATAAAAATACTCGAGCGCGTCAGACATTCACGGTGTTTACCCGCTTTGTTTTTCTAACAACCGAGAGATATTATTCTGACGAGTATATAGGGGAGGATGGCTGTAGAAAAGGGTAGAAAAAAAATAAGAAAAAAGTTATTCGAGCGTGTCAGATATTTGAAGGGAATATTTAGAAAACTCAAAAAAGTGTCTTATTAAAATATCTGACGATTTGGATGTGGTCAAAAGTTATGGTAGATTTTTGAAAATGTAAAAAATAAAGTGACCTTGAAATACTCGAGCGCGTCAGATTTTTACACAAACGGTTCAACTTGATGTTCTAGTCGTCCCAAATGATAATCTGACAAATATATGAAGGAATATTCTTAATCTGATAATTTGAAAGAAAATTTTTTTTTTTCCTGAATGGAATAAATTATTACGCATATTATGTAGGTGAAACTACACCTACAAATATTTTTTTTTTTTTAATCTTCATCCTCACTGGATTGATCTTCAAAATTGATTCCTCCTTGGTCAATTTCTTCTTCATTTTCTGTTTCTAAATATAATATAATAAATATAATAATATATAATAATAATATAATAATATAATAATATAATAATATAATATAATTTTCTATTTCTTTTGTATTATAGTATTAAAATAAACGTACCTGAATCTACAGTATCTCCTGATATGTAAGGTCGATTTTTAGGTCCCCTTTGAGGTATGAGCATATGATTGGTCCGTCAAGTGAGGTTACTAGACGGACCAATCAGATGTCTCCGAGAGACGTCTTGTAGCGAATCAACGTTCCGTTCGTTCGTACTTTGAATCATTTGATTGGCTCAAAGTGCACGATGCGCGAACTACTCCAAAACCTGGCCAAGCTACGTGCGATGATTATGTGATGTGATGGTGCGAGAGAGTGAAATATAAAGAAAAAGTGAGAAGGAAACAGAAGCGCGGAGTTTCAATCCAGTTCTCAGCTGTATAACACCACACTTTATTTATGCTTTAAGCTACATCGCCCCATGAAAATCGTCAGATTATTTTATTCTGTAATTCTCATAGGATTTCCTTCAAAATAAAAAAAAAAATTAATCGCGCTCGAGTATTTCACAGCGACGTTTTTTTTTTACAATTTTGCCACTCACCCATTTCCTTATGCCACGCAAAAATCATCAGATTATTGAAATATAGTCTGTTCTGTATGTATTTAACTTACCTGGCCTTAATCTGACGCGCTCGAGTTTTTCTGAGGTTTGATTTTTTTTTACTAATCTGACAGGCTGTCCTCGGAGCACGCCCTTATATAAAGGGTTTATATTTGGTAGGAGTACATTACAAGTAATAAGGTTTCTCCTCATATAGTTTTCTGACGCGCTCGAGTAACTCTTCAAATCCCTTCATGGGCTCCCCTACCACTATAATTAGACTAGGTTGTCGGACTTTTTTGGGCTCCAACTACCCGTAATGATAGTCACAGAGTGATGTTCGTATAACAACTTACTGAATTTAAATATTTGCATAGATTTATCGTAGGTATCCGTAGTCTAGATTCCATGATACAAGAAAGTTAAGCTATGCATACTTTTAGTCTAAATTGCATTATATAGAATATCCTTAAATAATTATCATTATATTTTGTTCAATTACTTTAATATTTTTACAGGAAGGGTTTGGCGCAAGGTTGAAAGGAATACACATACTAACGCAATCAAAAGTTGTTGATTTGTTCACTAAAATGATGAAACAGTTCCTAAGTGAAAAGATTTCTAGTAGATTAAATGTAGTAAAAACATTAGAAGATCTACACAAAGTGGTCCCCAAAGATATATTACCTGTAGAATATGGAGGGAAAGAAAGATCTTTTGATTTAATTGTTGGTAAGATTATTTTATAATGATACGAAATAATGTACCCTGACCAAAAGTGTTGATGATGAGGTTGCTATCTATAGAAACTTATTATCTTAGTTAGAGGAGTTATGCGTCAATATTAATCAAAGAAAAACACCAAAGAAAAACCTCAGACTTCGATCCAAAAACTCCAGCTCAAAACAAAACAAACAAGCCCTTATATACCAATGTGTGGGCACAAATACTAAAAGTATTTCAACTATGTGAACAGAATAATCTTTATCTTCTATACGTAATAATATTATATATTACGGCTATGTATGGGATGAAGTATGTCATGAGCTAAGCGGGGAATAACTAGTAGTATCTACCTATAATATATTATATTTATCAATCATTATTCACCTTTGATTTCGTTTTTGTACAGCCGATTGGATAGACGAATTGAGTAAAGAAGAACACGTGAAGTATGTGGAAATGATGAACAAAGCAGGTACCAACGAACGTTTGAGACAATCCAGCCAATTCAACCAGGAATATATGGGGATGCCGGGCTCCTTCAGAAACATGACTGTTGATTAATTTGTTACCTACTTGATAATTTGTTGAGAATCTTAAAGTAAATTAGACTGATTGAGTGTTATGGATACGTAAGAAAGAATGAAAGAAAGAGGAATGAACGAAAGAACAACAGAAAGAAGAAAGAACGAATTCTTCAATATAGAGGGAAAACGCTCGAAGAATATCAATTAAATATAGTTTAGATAAAAATATATTTCGGTCTACCTGATAGTCTAATTTATGTGAAATTTTCATTATAACTTCATAAAAGTTACTTATTCATATTACATAACTTATATTTTTTTGTTTTTAATTATAATAGTCTTTCAGCAAATATAGTGACAACTGTTTTATATTATGACTTATTTTTATTTTTTTTTCCTTGAAATAATATATTATAATTCGTTTCATTCAAGAGACAAATCCTCCGAAATGAGGAGGAGTGGTGGGGTGTAGGTTAAGATATATTTTTCTGTTCTGGGGGTTAGCTGTGAGCATAACACCCAGAAAACCTTTATTATACAAACGAGAACGATTCCCACGATAGTACAAATTAGGCAGCAAGAGTCGTGTAAGAAACATTTTAAGGAACCATCCAGAGACTTTACATGCTTGCTCTATTAACTCATTTCAAAAAATACATTCATGAATTTGAAAATAAAAATAAGAGGATGACCAGAGCTTCCGAAAATTCTGAAAAATGGAATAATATTCTTTTTTACTTAATTTCCTGACTTTATCATAATCTTTTTAATTATCCTATGTCGAATTAAAGGCGGAGACAAATCCAAAAAATTTAACATCATTAAAATCTGTTCAGCTGTTTTCAAGTCATAAGAAATCTGTTTATACCCCTTTTTATTGGTTTAGCGATTGAATTTCTAAAATCTATTCTTATTACACCTTCACGCATCAACGCAAATGCACTCATCAAATTCCAAGTCTCTGCGAGCAGCGGTAGGCAGTGCGTTGTCTCTAAGTCAGTAATTCATTCAGAACTTCGAGTTTTATATTTATACTCGTATAGATAAACAGCACATCAATAGCATACTAAAGCGACGTTCAATGTGTGAGTATCATTTACGCTGTATGTTAGTTCAACACTGTCTCTCATTGGTATGTTTCTTAAATTCATTTGTAAGCTAATGTAGAAGTTGGTGATTGCATAGCTATGATACCAATGCATGTGTGTGCATTTGCTCAGGGAGTGGGGACAAAGCGTGAAAAACTGAAGCGATAATACTTCTATTCCTAATACCTGTTATGTCTGTGGTCACAACACTTTCAGAAATATGCAACCATTCACGAAAAATCGTGCGTTAAAATTACCTGAAAATGCAATTTATGAAATCAGAAAGATACACAATTTGGAAAAGCCTGGAAGAATTGATGAAGCGGTGGATATTTTGGAACAATGGATACAAAAGCAAGATCACTTTCTAAAGAAGGATTTTAGTGAGTAATATTTGTGGTTTTGTGTACCTAGGTAATTTTTAGTTGAAAGTATGTTACTGTAAATTCGTTTTCGTTAACTATAGGTATTTGAAGTGTAATACTTGACTAATCTCATAATTTTACTGAAGAATATTACCCGCAGAAATTATCTGCATGATTGTGATGACGTCACATGGAATTCGATTCGAACGACTGCACCTTTAATAATCCTTTTTTATTTGTGTTCGTTATTTTCCAGCTAGTAATAGATATAATAATGTCAAGTTATATAAATAGGTACTACTAGATTGAAAGCAGAATATTCTTTTTATTTCAGAAAACTATTTTTTTTTAATACATCTAACCAACCAAACAGGTACTTAAACCTAACTTATGGTATTATATCTCATAGATCTCAACGGTCTCATAGAAAACTATTAGTCCATTGAAATATTATCACATTTTAAGCTTAGGGTACAAAAGTCAGATATCACAAATTTATATTTTAGATATCTGAAGAAGGGCAGTGTAATAATGTAAATCTAAGTTTTTGCAGGATTTCCACCCTTTTACAAAGTTCACCATTATGTAAAACGGAATGTCAATAAATTTTTACGCCATATCAAGCGAACTATTTGTTGCATGGAAAGTTCGTATGAAAAGTTTTGTTCTTTGAAAACTAAATTCTCCATAACAAGTTATTAACAAAAATAGAATATCGCACGTAGCGGACCGCCTATAACTGGTCCAAAGAGGCAGACCCGATTATAAAAAGTAAATAAAAAAATATTACCCTCCTTTCTTCGGCAATCGGGTAATAATGATAGAAGACAAGTTTATAAAGGAGAAAGTCACATTGAATTTATTAATCTAATGGTTCCAGAAAGAGACTACTTGGAAAGGACAATAATAACATCCAAAGGCTCTATAGAAAAGGCAAAGAAACAGATAGATCGCTTGTGCACCATGAAGACTTTACTACCTCAATTCTTCACAAAGACCAACGTAAAAATGGAACTGAACGATGTATTGGATTTAGCGTGAGTAATTTAGCTTAATATAATCCGAGTAGATGTAGGTATATCCATAATAATTATTATCGATGAATAGTTAGGAAAACATGGGACGAGATTGAAAATTATATATAATTTTTTTTCATTGACAATTTTAAAGCTCTTTGAAGAAAATTTTGGCTGCGGATCATTATGAAATAGACCGGTATTCGTTCCATTGAACAGTTGTTCTGGTTGTCTGCAGAGAGCGATCAATATAGGAAGCTAGAGGCAGATAAAGTAGAAGAATGATCATCACTAAACTGTTTTGGAAACATAAACTGAAAATTGCGTTGCAAAAAAAAAATCATTGGAATCAAAATGTAACTCATCATCATCATTCTCTGAACCTTTTTCCCAACTCATTTGGGGTCGGCTTTCCAGTCTAACTGTGATGCGGCTGAACTTCGGTATTTTCCGTGGAGCGACTGCCATTTGACCTCCACAACCAATGGTCATTATGGCCAATGGCGATATGGAAGTTCCAAGTTAGACTGGTTGGACTTTTTGTGGGCTCCAACACTACCCGTAACCCGTAAACCTTCAAAATCACTCATAATTTGATTCGTTAGCAACAAAATTTAGAAATTGTAATTTTATAAGCTTTCGCAAACCTTTAAAAATGGTTAGCTTTTATTGTTCTCTAGCTTTCCATAAGAACCTATTCCAGGGATAAAAAGTAGCCTTAAAGCTTTAATATTTTTAATTGATATACACTACATTAATAAAATTATTTTTAGTAAGTACTTCCTTTTTATGTTCAGAGATATTAATTTGTAAGTCAAATTAGTTAGTCAAGGTAACAACGTATTCGGAAGGATAATTAAAATTGTATATTACGTCAGACAGATTTTAGATAAACTTGAATACCTATATGCATGTACAGTAAGCTTCAGAGAAAACGAACCCCCCTTGATAATGATATCATTATCAAGGGGGGTTCGTTTTCTCTGAAGCTTACTGTACGAGTAACATGGCACACAAGCATCGCGGACCGCGTGAATATTCTGTTTCCAAAACATATGTTTTCTTTTTTGACGTTTTGTAAGTGCCGATTTAAGGCTTTATACAGAATAAATGAAGTTTTGACTTTGACTTTGAACCTATACTCGGTACTGGCGATTGTCCCAAATCTACGTAAAATTGTAGATATGGGAAATTCACGCGGTTTCCAAACGCACGAATAAGAACGTATCTCTGGCACAAAATTCTTTATCAACTAGGTTTAGTGTTATATTTTTAATTTCATTATTCACTTAACAAAAAAACAAGGACAGAGCAAATAGGTTTTTCACACGTTTCTCAGTTATTTTGGATTTAAATTAATAAACCAATAAATTTTGCGCGCCTCTTGAAGCTTCTCCAAAATGATTCAGATTCATAGTTAATATCACAGAAAAGAGAAGTAAGTAGAAGTGGTAAGTGGGCGTGGCACGCGTGTCACTTGTACGCGTTGTTTCGCAAGGTTTGCATAGTGAGATAGAGCGAGAGAGAGAGATTATCTGAAGTTTTTCTTAAGTCAAAGTTTGTTTGATTCAAAATACGAATCGCCGTAAATATTTTTTTTTATCTATAGCAAATAAATCTCTAACACGAACTAGTAAGGTGTATTTTCGTTTTGCAGTAGGTATGCATAATTTAGGCTAATTTGGTATGGAAGATAAGCGACTGGTTGTATGTGTGAGTTTGGCGACAGCGGTTCCCCTTATGAATAAGTAGTATCACACTTCCATTGTAGTAGATATTCTTTATTCCGTGGTTAATATCATACATTTTTCATAAAAACCTGCTGCCCGGTTTCGCAGAGTCACTCCTTAACTTCTTAACACACTTTGTAATTACAATATTATTGTAACGCCCAATTTAATGTTAATCTTCCAGATCAGTAGCATTATTGCCAATAGTGACAGCAGACTTCTACAGAATATGGCTGGTCAAAATTCACGACAAACCATTCACAGAAAAAATTTTTTTAGAGTATATCCAGTTTTTTTTGATCGTAAGTAAATTATTATTGACAAAGGGCTCGTTCACACGGGTTCCGTCATTGACGATTCATCATTAAACACGATGGACTTTCACATTGCGTACGGAATCGTGTTTTATCATGATTCGGCCGAATAGCCGAATTTGACGTTTTGTAAGTGCCGCTTAAAATGGTCTATACAGAATAAAATGATCATTGACTTTGACTTTGACATTCGTTTTGTGCTTCAGTGTTTAGTCTTGGATGAACTATCGAAGTTTACAAGTCAAAATCCGTGACAAAAAAATATGACTTGTGTTTTTTAACGAACGTATTTCTTAAAAGACAATATTATGTGATTTAAATTTAATTATGTGTCCAACATTTTTCACGATTCGTGATGCATGTGAACACGGACATTTAAAAAGCATAAACCGTCGTCTCGTGACGACGGATCGTGATAAAAGACGATTCGTCAATAAAAACGAATCGTATTCATGTGAATGAGCCCTTAGTGATTTCTTAACAATTAGTTGCATGACTTAAGTAATTTATTTTAGTGTCATCATAACATCTTAGCGTTGTTTTCAGCTGCTTTCTAGGTTTCCTTGGAATTTTGGTTCATATACTGACCTCTCATCCCCTTATAGAAAACCTGCGCCAGAGCTTCATCCCCCGCTAAAGGAGAGTTCACTATACTCTGTTTTTTAATTAGAGATACTAAAATTGACATTATAATCCGCGCGCGATCAAAATGTGATGCTACCTTTTGGAACTGAGACGTAATTGGGCCGCCGGCTAGCCGTAGCGTCGGCAAACTCATGTCGAAGCTTACAAAACGAAGCTGTATTTTTAGTGCGACTAGATTTTTTCTAAATGAGTTTAATTTTGAATGCGAGATTTTAATAATAATAAATATAATATTGTATGATTGTCTGTTTGTCCGCAAATTTTTGTGCGCGCAAAAATCAGAAACTACTGAAGGGATTTTGATCAAACTTGGTACGATTATAGTTCATAGTTTTGGGCAACACATAGGCTACTTTTTATTCAAGCTGAAACCCGTGGCTTCGCCCGCGCTTCGTTTTTAGGTCGGTTTTGGTCATATCTCCGGTTCCACTTAACCAATTACAACCAAACATACGGTAAATTTTTAGTCTAAGCAAGACCTTTTTAAAAAAATTGGTTGCCTGTAAAGTCGGTATACGGGCGAAAGTTTTACGTGACAACGACTTTGAGTGGTAAAATAATTTTAATGTGAATATTCATTCGTATAGTAGGAAGAAGGATGAAATAATAGTTACAATTTAAAACATTTATTTATACAAAGAATTATATTTAAAACATTAATTTATACAAAGAATCTCGCACTGAATTTCATATTAACAAAATTTTATTTTTACCTTTACACATACATACGTATTTATATACATGTGTATGCCTATCTCTCTCACTCTCTCTCTCTCGCTCTGTCTCTCTCGCTCTTAGGCGGGCTAACTGTGCTCGAGTGGAAGGGACGCGTGCCTTTCACTTTTTATGTCTGTCTCTCTCGCTCTTAGGCGGGCTAACCATGCCCGAGTGGAAGGGACGCGTGCCTCTCACTCGCTCTCATTGTGAGCGCATAACGTGAGCGGAGCGTAACGCAGTTTCTTGAAGTGTCACCCGGCAAACCAATTTATAAGACGTTGTCACGTCAAAAACCGCATCAAAATCCGTTTGGAATTTTTTATCACTATCGATGGACGTAAAAAGAACTGAACGGATTTTGATGCGTTTTTTTTATTAGAAAGGTCTTGGTTAGACTCAAAATCTTACGCATATTTATCACAATCGGCTGATTAGAACCGGCAATAAAACGCGAAAATCGACGTCCACGCGGGTGGAGCCGCGGGCAACAGCTATCTTTAATATACCGCCTTTTCTTATCTGATCTACATGGATCTACATGTAATCGTGCCAAAAATACCGAAAGGACGACGACGAGAGTGATAGGAGATAGGACGAACATCAATCGCTCGCACTTTAAAAATTGTATTAAATAAAAACATAAAAAAAATATAAAAATAAATAATGGATAATCGTGTTCACTGAGTTTCTTGCTGGTATCTTCTCAGTAGAACCAACATACTGAACCAGCGAAAGAATCATTTTCTAATGATTATTATTTATTGTATTTATATTTCTTGACATATATTATTTTTTCTTACTGTAAATTTTTGACGTTCATATGTGCTCCTTGTGTGCCTAAATTGAATAAATGAAATTGATTCTTTGATTCTTTGATTCTTTGATTCTTTGATTGAAACGTCTGACAGGTAAGAACAGTTCAACCGTTCTCGAGTTTTTGCAATACTAACAGAATTGCAATTAATTTTTATTTATATAGATTAAAGATTAATAATGAGTGGAAAAAGGGGTAAAATCTTGAGTAGTCAATCTCGCGAAATAGTTCTGGCATTTAATAGATATTTCAATCAAGAACAAAGTCGGTGTGAACACGCTAACGCTACTTGAGAACTGTCATTTTCGATTTACTTTGACAAGGTTCCTTCACATTTTCATCGCGCGCGGATTATACCTGTGTTGCCGGTTTTTTGCAATTCAAAAATAGTCATGTATCCACCAGCTACCAGTATCGAAATTTATTGAAAGTTATCGATAAATTAAATAAAGTAAAGATATTTATGATCGAATAATTTGAAGAAGTGAATCATTGACACGAAAGAAAAAAAAGTACAGATATTTGTAGGTGGATAACCTATATAATTTATAAAAAACTAATTATAAATTCGGTAAATAAAACCAAATTCATGTATTATATAACTGTATGTAGTTATATGGGGGTACTCTAATTTAAATAAAAGAAACTTATAAACATTTTATATTTAACTTTTCTCACTATCATTATTTCACAGTTTGACATTTGCACTTGTCAATTTAGTATCTCTAATTAAAAAACAGAGTAAGAGCTCTGGGGCCTTACTCCGAAAAACGAAAATATTCGTATCCGTTGACGTTTTGACCATTTAGCTACCCCGAAAGTGTTTCGTTTCGGATTTCGGACCCGTCTTCGATCGTTTGACATTGAGGTTGTCGATCGTTATCAGTACACCTCCTACTCCCAAAATACATTTGACGTTTTCGCTGTCGTTGTTTGACAAATGGTCCGTTTTCGTTCGATCCGAAACGTTCATGTTCGATTTTCAGAGTAAGGCCCCTGCTTTGACAGTAAAATGCATAAGATTTAGTATGTTTTTTTTTTTATTTCCAGCAATTGGAGTACCTCAAAGCACATGACTACTTCAATGGCTTCATCACTGTGTTTGATTTTCAAGAAACAAATATTCTGGATTTGGTGACAAAAATTAACCCTGTGCTGTTACAGCAATTTGTATCCATAATAACTGTTAGTTTATAAAATATCTAGGTGTTAAGTAGGGGATTTAGCGTTTTTTAACTGCTACACAGAATTGATAAGAGAATAAAAGTGTTATCACTGGCGTTTTCTACCAGATACGATGTCGCCATTTTATTTTACAAGCTTTTATTTAGTTTCACCTGTTCCGTTGTCTGTAATTAAATCTTGCAAGCCATTTTTCGACCACTTATGGTTATCCGATTGAGCTGAAATTTGGCATACTTACTTATTATGTAAGTCCCATGACAATGCAATATCTATATATACATATATAAATGAATCCCTATTTTCCTTGGTCACGGCAGCACGCGTGAACGGCTGGATCGATTTGGCTGAAAATTGATGGGGCGGTAGCTTAGAAGTAGGAAACGGACACAGGATACTTTTTATCCTGCCACGGGGACGACGTATGCCATGGGCGAAGCCGCGGCGCACAGCTAGTTGTAAATAATAAAAGCTTGTTTTTAAAACATAACATAACATAACATAACATAAACTCACGCCTATATCCCCGAAGGGGTAGGCAGAGGTGCTAGCACCCACATTTTACCAATTTATGTTTAGGTCCCAATATAATAGGTGGCGAGCCTATTGCCATTAACCGGGCACTTATAAACCTGCGATAAATACACACATAACTTCGAAAAGCATCGAATAGTCATTGGTGTGTGCCATGGTGAACCTGGGATCGAACCCGAGACCTCGTCTCAGCAGTCCGTTACCCAAACCACTAGTTAATTAATTCTTAATTATTAATTTATTCTTATATTTTTATAGGAAGGGTTCGGTGCAAGGTTGCAAGGAATATACGTACTAACACAATCAAAACTTGTTGATTTGTTCACTAAAATGATAAAACAGTTCTTAAGTCAAAAGATATCCGGTAGACTGCATGTAATCAAAAGACTGCAAGAGCTACATAAAGTGGTCCCCAAAGACATATTACCTGTAGAATATGGAGGGAAGGAAAGATCTTTTGATTTACTTGTTGGTAAGATTATTTTATAATGATACGAAATAAATTGTACGTTGGTCCCGGTTGTCATACAAACATATATGGCGGTCGTTACGGGTAGTTGAAGCCCACAAAAGTCCAACCAGTCTAACTTGGAACTTCGATATCACCATTGGTCATAATGAACATTGGTTGTGGAGGTCAGATGGCAGTCGCTCCACGGAAAATATCGAAGTTCAGCCGCATCACAGTTAGACTGGAAAGCCGACCTCAACTGAGTTGGGAAAAAGGTTCAGAGAATGATGATGTCGAAATAAATTGTACGCAAATCTTGCAAAACTTCATAATTATAATAAAAATAATAGCAACCCATTAATGTCCCACTGCTGGGCACGGGTCTCCTCTCCTTTAACAAGAGAGCTGAGAGGGTTTTTATAATTATTCACCCTTATTTTCGTTTTTGTACAGAGAATTGGATAGACGAACTGAGCAAAGAAGAACACGTAAAGTATGTGGAAATGATGAACAAAGCAGGTACCAACGAACGTTTGAGACAATCAAGCCAATTCAACCAGGAATATATGGGGATGCCGGGCTCCTTCAGAAACATGACTGTTGATTAATTTGTTATTATAAAATTTTATAATAATCTTAAAATTGAACTGATGGAGTGTAAAATTACCTGAGAGAGAAAGAAAAAACGTGTGGCACTCGGGGACTGCCGCGGTAAAGCTATTGCATAGCATTTTATTCATTATATAAGCACTAGCTGTTGCCCGCGGCTCCGCCCGCGTGGATGTCGAAATCCGTTTCAAAAACTATCCTATCTCTCAAGTTGGATCGAACTGCACATGGTGTGTGAATGTTATTATAATCGGTTAAGTGGTTTAGGAGTCCATTGAGGACAAACATTGTGACACGAGATTTATATATATTAAGATAACTTAATTAGTTCCATTCAACACCACAGATGGCGTTGTTCTACATTACCGAACAAAATTTGTTCTACATTGACGAAAGAAACTTGCGTCGCAAGTTTCAAACTTATTTCAAGTATGGTAACAATCATAATTGAGTGACTTTTAGAAAGTTACCAATACTCTCGAGCCCCTGCAATTGCGCAGAGATATAGCATCTTTGGCAGCTTTTTACCGCATATACCATGGGGAGTGTTCCGACGAGCTCTACCAACTAGTCCCACCCTCTCCATTCCTATACAGAACAACACGTGCAAGGCTGACATATCACCCTCATATGGTGCAAACAATTCCACCAAGAACCAAGCGGTTCGGTGCCTCTTTCCTTTGCCGCACCATCAAAACCTGGAATTCTTTACCAGCTCACGTGTTTCCTTCCTCATACAGTCCCGGGTCCTTTAAGCGGGGCGTGACAAAGCATTTGATGAGGCCGTCAAGCTGAGAGCCACCATTTTGGCACTATCGGTGTTTGCAATGGTGACTCCCATTCTAGAGACTTTGCCTCAGCTTACCATCAGGCGAGGTGAAATCATGTTGACGTGACCGACATAAAAAAAAAATGATTGTTACAATACTTGAAATAAGGTTGAAACTTGGGCGGCACAATGGAGGGGTGTTAGGTTTTTTATTTTCGTTATAGAAATTCTTGATTCGGTCGCCGCGCTCAAAGCCCGCGATAAAAGCTATACAATAGCTTAAAAAGAATTACTTTCGAGATATAAAAAACACTTAACTGAGATTTTTTTTTGCATGTATTTAAGAGCTATATAGTTTTTTCAGATGATAGTGGTGAATGGTAACATAGGTATTACGACTAGGTACATTACGTTTCCCATTTTTCGAAGAAGAAATGTATGATTCCATACACTTGTGAGTCCAAGTGTTAACAAGTTTATTATAGAATCGCTGAAAGAATGCGTTCCTGACAGGTTGTGAGCGAACGGGCGATGTAACTTTCAACTGGTGTATAATTTACGGCAAATTTTAAATATCGTTTATTGACCTTATTAACGAGTGATAACATTAAAAATTTCATTACTGTGCCAATTTACAATACACATATTAATTTTGGGCTAAAATGATTAACAATTAATTAATCAAAAATATAAAATCAATAGTTTTTAAAAGTCATACCACGTCAAACTGCGCTGTTTCAAGGTTATGTCAAATGTTCGCTTTCATAGTGATGAGACAAAATAACAAGGCAATTGTAACCGCATATTTTAGTAATCTTAATAATAATAATCTGTTGGTTGAAAAATATAAAATAGAACGTTATAATTTTATAATATGTAATTTTCTAATAAGCCCCTACCCAAGCTAATAGAAAGAATGAATCATATTTTTATAATGAATGAAATGAATATGATTTTTTTTTATTATTTCAGGTAATAACCCATCATTACAATTAATAATCAGATAAAATGAAATAAGAATGAAACAAAATTAAAAATTAAAAATTGGAAAAACAAATAGGGCAGATACATAGCCAAATTAGAATAAAATTAAAATTAAAATGAAATCAAGTTGTCACAATTGCTGACTGTGATTATTATCATGTTATTGTAAGTTGGGAACAGGTTTAGAGAACGGTTCTAGCTACAAGTTATTTATTGTACATAACTAGTCATGACGAATTGACATGTGTCAGGAACGCATAGTCTCAGCGGCCAAACTATAGTAGTGTTTACTTTAGTAGTGTAGTAATGCGGCTACCTAATTAACATTTAAGTTACTAATTACGTTTTTAGTTGTTATGACTGATGTTTTTCATTATTGTAATGGGGAAAAACACTGAAATAATAATAATAGAACATAGATTTAAAAAAAATGTTTTGACGGAAAAATATAGTACGATGTTATTGTATGAAGTGTTTTTTTTATACTACGAAGTTGGCAGACAAGCACACGGCCCACCTGATGGGAAGCGGTCACCGTGGCCTATGGACGTGTGCAACACTAAGGGTGTCACACGCGCGCTGCCTACCCTGAAGGGAAGGCGGGAGGGCTGGGAAGGGGTGGGGGGGTTAGGAAGGGTGGAGGGAGTTAGTGGTACAGTGGGCTCTAGCTACCCTACTTACCAGCGCGCAGCGGGAACACAGCACGATGATTATTATGGCCGCGGTCTTCTGTAGGGTGGAGATACTACCCCAGTCGGACTACTCATTTCCGACGAGAGATACCGTCGTGTCCTACTTTCTAAAGTATACCACTACCTACTATAATTCTAGCACCTTATCTGATATTACATGAACGGAGTCGAGGAGGCCATCTTAACACCCTAGATGGCCCGTGGTCAGCTGGGATGCGAGAGATATGCCCATTGGGTAACCTTAATCCCCGGTAACTAAGGCCCGAGACGGCGTACGGTTTAAGTCGGTTCGATCCTGACATAACCACCCCCGATGACCGACGGAGGTGGTATCCATGGGGATTTCCGCACGATAAAAAAGGTAGGTATGAACAGCTAAAAATGCAGTTTATTTATATCCATTTTAGTAGCAGGCATATAAATAGCCGTGCTCTCTGACGGGTTAAGAACAATTACGATTGATACCGTGAAGGGCGTTCAATGCAATGCAATGTCTTTCCTGAGACAAATCCTGTGGGAACAGAAGAAGGTCATGACACAACTAGGTATAAAGGGCAAAATCACTCACCAAGCGCTGGGTGTTCCGCCGCTTCTCTATTGCTGCTGGTAGCCACCAACCTATGTCGTCTCCACAGTAGTCTCAGATGCGGTGTCTCGGAAATCCGCAGTGGACCCGAGGTGAAACACTACAATAGTGCTCCGAAAGCGGTGAGCAGCTAAGAGACTTCTAATGCGTATGAAGCTACAAGCGTGACCGGCTGTGCTGCGTTCATCATAGCTGGCGTACGCCGCACGCAAATTCATAGCCGTTTTTCCAAGTAATTTTCGATCTACCCGCATACCAGTTGCTACAAGCACCCCCCAAGTTCGCCAAGATCTACCCAGCTAAACAATTGGATCGATACTCACCACAACATAAGATACTGACTAGTCCCTCGCGGCCTCGCCTGTAAGTATAAGTATAAGTATAATCTTTACTTTAATAGTGCAACATAATTACATCTTTTTGACGTCAAAACTACTTAATACTAAGTTTACCACCGCTTCCTAGGCGCTAGTGGAGAAGAAACGGCGCAACAAACTCCACTGCTGCATTTTCAGACGTCATACATAAAGACTAAATATGAACGAATGTACATTTTTGTCTCGTGTCAATATAAATAAAGGTATTTAAAAAAAAAGTTATAATAAAAATTTAACCCAAGTTAAACGATAAAAAAATTTAAAAAGCCAAATATAGTGAAAAAAAAAGGTAATGTACTTCATGACATCTCTGTGGCATGTAGGTATTTAACCTAAATAAACCCGTAATTTAATAATTTTGCTATAATATAAAAAATGCCCTATTTGTTGACATAATAATATATATATGACTAGCTGTTGCTCGCGGCTCCGCCCGCGTGGATGTCGAAATCCGTTTCAAAAACTATCCTATCTCTCAAGTTGGATCGAACTGCACATGGTGTGCGAATTTTATTATAATCGGTTAAGTGGTTTAGGAGTCCATTGAGGACAAACATTGTGACACGAGATTTATATAGGTATACTAGCTGTTGCCCGCGGCTCCGCCCGCGTGGATGTCGAAATCCGTTTCAAAAACTATCCTATCTCTCAAGTTGGATCGAACTGCACATGGTGTGCGAATTTTATTATAATCGGTTAAGTGGTTTAGGAGTCCATTGAGGACAAACATTGTGACACGAGATTTATATATATTAAGATTAAGATTAATGCTCCGTTCTCCTGGGTAGAAGCGTGATGATATATATTATGTTTATAGCCTATAGTTCTCAAAAAAGTAGGCTATCCAACACAACAAGATTTTTTCAATTTGAATAAGTAGTTCCAGAGATAAGCGTTTTCAACCAAACAAACAAACTTCAGCTTTATAAATAATAATATAGATAAGGAAAAAAATTACTAAAATATGTTTATTTTATGCGTCAGATATACTTCAATGAGATAACCTGTTACGCTCAACAAAAACCTTAGTCTAATAAAAGAGTTTATCAGTCTATACTAAGGTCAGTTCACTCGTACACGCGGTCTATGCCAACCTGTTGAAAAATTTGGACAATTCACTAGAGGTATTTTATTTATTACTATATTTTATTCATCACTATTTGTCATCATCTTGTGGTCGGCGCAACATGTCATTCTCCTGTTAGATACCATCTCCTCAGTCACTCCCTCTTTTCCATTATCCTCTTTCGCGTATTGTAATCTCTTCTTATAACATCTCCAAAATGTGCGCTAAATAATGTTTTGTGTTTATGTTATGGCGAGCGGGGAGAACTCAAACCTTATAATCGATTATATCGTTTGCTAAGGAAAAGATGGATTTTATTATTAAATAAATATTCCATGTTTTGCAATTGCACTTGTTACATGTGTGTGCAAAAAATTAGATTATTTGCACACATATTTGAGAAATGGCGTAGATTTTTCGGTAAACGGCCGGACCGATTTGGCTGAAAATTGATGCGGAGGTAGCTTAGATCTGTGATACTTACAGCATAGGTACTTTTTATCCTGCCACGGTTAAAGCCGCAGGGCATAGGTATTAGTAACTGCTTACCCATCTAGTACATCATGTAAAACTTGAAATATGCATGTTTCAGAATTTCAGAACCACATCACATGAATTGAAATAAAAATACAGTACTGAAACACAGAATAGTAACTAAATATTTTCCAAAATGGATTCCAAGTACGATATAATAAAGTATACTAGTGCTGACGTCATAGAGATTAGAAAACAGATTAACATGGACACGGAAGAGAAGAGAGAAGAAGCATTCAAGATTATAGAAGACTGGCTGCTTAAACAAGATCATTTAGTAAAGAAAACCTTTAGTAAGTACCTTTTTTTTTCGTGCGGATATCCGCATGGATACCACCCCCGTCGGCCATCGGGGGTGCTTATGTCGGGATCGAACCGACTAAAACCGCACGCCGTCTTGGGCCTTAGTTACCGGGGTGTAAGGTTACCCAATGGGCATATCCCTCGGACATCGTGATGTTTGGGGGTTGGCTCGAATCGACTAAAACCGCACGCCGTCTCGGGCTTCAGGCAGCAGCGTCTCCGTAGAATGGAAGGCGCTGCTCGCCTCCGCTACCAGGGTGCACCACGTGGAGGTCCCAGCCCGCACCGCGTCTCGAATGCCCTGGAGGTTTCGAACCAAGCAGTCGATTTAGTAGATACTAATCCACAGCAGAAATTACTTTAACTACAAGTCTCACGCACCACGGTCCTGATAATTTCCACAGGTTTGTAAGATAATTGTAGTGTGAGAAAATTGCTCAGATTATTTTTAATCTGCTTTGTCATTTATACACAATATTAGCTGCGCCCGCGACTTATTTATTTAGTTTTTTTTTATAGATAAGAATAAGTAATTATTTGTAGGAAGTAGGACACGACGGTATCTCCCGCCCGAATTTGAGCAGTCCGACTGGGGTAGTACCTCCGCCCTACAGAAGACCGCGACCATAATAACCACTGTGTTGTGTTTGCACCTCTCGCGAGTCCCCCTTTCTTGCCTTCCCCTGTTACACATAGGCCACGGTTACCGCTTTCCATCAAGTGGGCCGTGTGCTTGTTTGCCACCTAAATTGTATGAAAAATTACTTATTATACTGAATATTTTTAGGTAGAGAATATATAGAGCGATGTATATTATACAGTAAGGGGTCTTTAGAAAAGGCGAAACTACAGATTGACCGGATGTGTACTATGAGGACCCTAATGCCACATTTCTTTGAACATTATAATTTGAATGACAATGAGTTGAAAAATAGCATGGACAATTTGTGAGTATTTTAATATTTTGAGCTTATAATAAATCAGATGGCCAATTCTCATAATAAAAATCCCATCAAAAACATACCTGTTAAAAAACATAATTTGAAAAATTAAAGACCCGACTACGTAAAAATCTAAAAAGAAAAAAACAAGCACCCAGTTGTCCGGTGGCCTAGAAACAACAATTATTCGACAGCCAATCTAATTTTTAATGGATCCCGACTGTTAAGTTGTTATGTTTCTAGACCACTCCTTTGCGTTGCACAGTTGGGTAAAAAGGGGGCCAAGTTCCTATCGGCTAAAGGTTCGCCTAAAAAGGATTGAAATCCAATCCAATGCCAAGTTTAGATGCACTTTAAAATCGATCATAATCATCTGGAACCCAACCAAACCATCAAAACCTGGTATTCTTTACCAGCTCACCTGTTTCCTTCCTCATACAGTCCCGGGTCCTTTAAGCGGGGCGTGTAAAAGCATTTGATGAGGCCGTCAAGCTGAGAGCCACCATTATGGCACTATCGGTGTTTGCAATGGTGACTCCCATTCTAGAGACTTTGCTTCAGCTTACCATCAGGCGAGGTGAAGTCATGTTGACGTGACCGACATAAAAAAAAATCTAAATTTCTTCTAAACTTGAACTTGGCAGGTTAATTTGTGTAACGTACAGTACGAAAGCCTGCCGAGTACCTTTAGTAAATACCTTTTAAATGCATAATTAAAGAGCCCACTGGGGGGATTCTGTGCCGTGTCAATGGGAAGACTAAAGTCTCCAACGTTATCAACACAGAAACTCTTCCCCCCCCCCCCCCCTCCCCCGACCAATCACCCTCTTCCTTCAGGGTCGGCAGCGCGAGTGTGACGTCACGGTGTCGCACACGTCTATAGTTGTTTACCAAAGTGGTATAAACTAATTATAACTACGTTTAAAAAACCGACTTCACAAACTAGGTAATATTTTTTACTTTGTTGTGTACAGAAATAGCAAAGTAGGTACCTATTTATGAGGTTTATTATGTACAAAGGCATCAAAAACAGAATTTTTGCCGTAAATTTGATGATTAAACCTCGATTTTCCCAAGATCCCAGCATCAGATCCTGATACCCTGGATATGGGACCACCTCAGAAGTAGCCTCTTTTAAAAAAAAAATTCAAAATCCATCCATAATTGGCGCCGCTATCGCGTAACATACATACAAAAAAAGCGTACGAATTGAGAACCTCCTCCATTTTTGAAGTCGGTTAAAAATTGATCCAAATACCTAACGCGAGCCTCCTTAGATGTTAATCGAGACTCTTGGCAATCAATCCGTGAACAGGGCCCGTAGACAAATGTCAGTGTATTCCGTAGCGTAGCGTAAAATCGAATAGAAACGGTTAGGTCGACCAATCACATTCAAGCTCGTCGCCGCCGTACGATGCGCGCGCCGCGGCGGAATCACGAGCTGGAGTGTGATTGGTCGACCTAAACTATTCTATTCGATACGATTCGATCGAATAGAATAATTTTTCCACTTGGCTACGGGCACTGATACGACTATCGGAACAATTATTACCGAATCTACACTCCTCGCGCCGACAACCACGTGATCCAAATCCAAATTTGTTTATCTTTTTTGTTCTCACGAGATTCTCGTCAAGTGGAATGGTGACACCGATAATTATTACGTGGCGCTCTGACGCTCTATCACCACTATTTTTTATACTACTTAAGAGGCAGACAAACACACGGCCCACCTGAGGGGAAGCAGCACCGTGGCCTATGGTCGTTTGCAACATCAGGAGTGTCACACTTACGCTGCCGTTCCTGAAGGGGAGAGGGATTGGATGTGGGGATTGGGAGATGGAGTGAGGAGCTTATATTGAGCTCTGGCTACCCTACTTACCGCCGGAAAAATAACACGATGGTTATTATGGCCGCGGTGTTCTGTAGGGCGGAGGTACTACCCCAGTCGGACTGCTCAGTTCGAACGGGAGATATCGTCGTGTCCTACCTATGTATTATGATAATTATAAAATTAATATGTTTTCATTTATTTAATATACCTACTCTGTTGTTATTTCAGCTACGCTTGTTGCACTTCAAGGCTGACCAAAGAACACTACAGAGTCATAATAATTAAAATTAAACCTGTTCCGGACATGAAATCTTCCGATATCTTAAATTTATACAAGTCTCTTATAATTGTAAGTATGTACATTCTAAGTTCGTATTTTATATTATTTTATTACAGTAGTCACATTATTTTATAATTATTATTTACTAGCTTAAGCTTGCGGCTTCAATCGCCTGGACGTTGAATTTCTCTCCAACTACGTAGTATAAAAAATATATATTGAACATTGTTTTAGGTATTGGAATTTCTGAAAAATTATGATTATACCATGGGATATATATGTATTTGTGACTCATTGGAAGTGAATACAGCGGACATTATCACAAAGATTAATTTAAATGATCTCCAGCAGGTGTTAAGTATTTTAATAGTAAGTATATACATTTATCTCTACAACTATAACTGTAATAATTGTAATGTAAATTGTAAAGAGAACAGTTTATCCTGCACAAACCTATTCTAGGTTTATGGGATAATATTAAATGCAAAATTTAAAGTATAAGTGTGTATAAAATTAAATTAAATAAATAAATAAATAAATAAATAAATAAATAAATAAATAAATAAATAAATAAATAAATAAATAAATAAATAAATAAATAAATAAATAAATAAATAAATAAATAAATAAATAAATAAATAAATAACTATTTATAGAGCTGAAACGAGTTTGTTTGGCTGAACGCGCTAATTGCAGGAAACCCTGCTTCGAATTGAAAAATTATTTAAATGTTAGATAACTCATTTATTGAGGAAGGTGATAAGTTATTATCATACACATGTACATTAGAATCTTTACTAAACATAAAATTCTACTGCACGTGTGTATATCACTGAACTCCTCCTAAACGGCTGGACCGATTTGAATGAATTTTTTTGTATGCGTTTACGTGGGGACCTGGATGGTTTAGATTCAAAAATCAGCACAGCAAATGGCGCGATGGCGCTGCAGTCTGTGTCTTAGTTATTTTTTATCTATCGGATCCAATAGTTTTAAATAAAGTTAGATAGATAATTTTTCAAAAAGTGATGGTAACTGAATGGAAAAGGACGCGGCCTCCACTCAGAGATATCTAGTTCGAATCCGGTCGGACAGTACCAATGTAAATTTCACTTTGTGGATTAAGGTCTAAACCCTCTCAGCTCTCTCGTTAGAGGAGAGGAGAACCGTGCCCAGCAGTGGGACATAAACGGGTTGCTATTATTTTATTATTATAGATAATTTTTGGTTAGATCTTCTAATTAAAACTATTTTTTATTTAATCCTTTCAGGAAGGCGTTGGGGGAAGGATCAAATCAGTTGTTTTCCTTACCGCATCAAAACTCATGGAAGGCTTTGTCAAAACAATAAAACCATTGTTTAAAGAAAAGATCAGGAACCGTATTTATGTAGCCACTGAAAAAAAATATTTGAAAGACTACATTAATCCTATTGAAATTTTACCTGTGGAATATGGTGGTACTGACCAGCCACTTGAACAGTTACATAGTAAGTATTCGGATTATTCAAACGGTTATCCCCTGCAGTTACCCAGCAATTTCCTCCTAGGACTCAGCATGACCTCCGTGAACAGGGGCCTTACTCCGAAAAACGAAAATATTCGTATCCGTTGACGTTTTGACCATTTAGCTGCCCCGAAAGTGTTTCGTTTCGGATTTCGGATCCGTCTACGATCGTTTGACATTGAGGTTGTCGATCGTTATCAGTACACCTCCTACTCCCAAAATACATTTGATGTTTTCGCTGTCGTTGTTTGACAAATTATCCGTTTTCGTTCGATCCGAAACGTTCATGTTCGATTTTCAGAGTAAGGCCCCAGATCTCTTCGCTTCTCTTTAACAGGTCTAGGTGACGTTTTGGTCACGTGACAACTTTTTTCGATGATTTAATTGGTCTAGAGAAAATAAGAGATATAGTACGGGAGGTAGCGTTAATTTTTTTTGGCAAGCGATAGCGAGTTGATATTCTCCACGATAATAGATCTTTATTGATACATACCAGAATTGACCGTCAGAACCCGCACCCGCGGAGCAGTCGAAGGTGACACCATGGTAAAGTTGTCAAAAAAAATTACGCTCCGAGCAATCATTTGACACGTGAAACTTTATATGGTGATTCCTGAGGTCATTTTCAACTGAGAAATAACCGTCAGATGTGGTGTAGAGTAGTGGTTATACGTCAGTCGCGTATATATTAGACCAGTGCCGATAGTCTTTGAGACAAAATAAATTTATAGTAGGATGAAACCTGTTGGAAAAGGATCAGAATATAACAAAAATGAAAGGAAAAATAAATTACGGGTGATCTGAGGTCGGGAAGTGGGGAGGGGGGTGAGTTTTAAGGGTAAAAACGGTTTATCTCGATTTCTGGCAAAACTACAAGTCCTATGGAAAAAAGTTAAATGACAAAGTTGTAGGTAATAAAGAGACCTACAACTTTTCATTTACACTTTTTTCACATAACCTCAAAATGTATGTGAAAAATTCAAATAATCAAGTTTTTGGTTTTTTATTTTTATCTTAAGCAAAACAAATTTGTTTTCCACGAAATTTGGTGAAAACTTAGCTTTTTATGTCCTACAGACACTGTATTTTTTTTTATTTGAAATACTCTTTTTTTCAGCTTATTTTGACTAAATATCGAAAAACCACCCTAATTTTCAATCGAAAATTCTCACGTCAAAATATCAGCTTTTTAAAAAAAGTCAAAAAATTTTTTGTTCTTTGAAATCTCTTCTTTCTGATGATGTAAAAATATATATACATTGCTATGGTAAATTTTCTCAGGAAATGACTAAATACAAAAATATTAATTTCGAATTCGAGTTTTTCTTCTTTGCATTTTCTGAGAAAATTTACCATAGCAATGTATATGTATTTTTACATTATCAGAAAGAAGAGATTTCAGAGAACAAAAAACTCTCTGACTTTTTTTAAAAAGCTGATATTTTGGCGTGAGAATTTTCGATTGAAAATTAGGGTGGTTTTTCGATATTTAGTCAAAATAAGCTGAAAAAAAGAGTATTTCAAATCAAAAAAATACAGTGTCTGTAGGACATAAAAAGCTAAGTTTTCACCAAATTTCGTGGAAAACAAATTTGTTTTGCTTAAGATAAAAATAAAAAACCAAAAACTTGATTATTTGAATTTTTCACATACATTTTGAGGTTATGTGAAAAAAGTGTAAATGAAAAGTTGTAGTTCTCTTTATTACCTACAACTTTGTCATTTAACTTTTTTCCATAGGACTTGTAGTTTTGCCAAAAATCGAGATAAACCGTTTTTACTCTTAAAACTCACCCCCCTCCCCACTTCCCGACCTCAGATCACCCGTAATTTATTTTTCCTTTCATTTTTGTTATATTCTGATCCTTTTCCAACAGGTTTCATCCTACTATAAATTTATTTTGTCTCAAAGACTATCGGCACTGGTCTAATATATACGCGACTGACGTATAACCACTACTCTACACCACATCTGACGGTTATTTCTCAGTTGAAAATGACCTCAGGAATCACCATATAAAGTTTCACGTGTCAAATGATTGCTCGGAGCGTAATTTTTTTTGACAACTTTACCATGGTGTCACCTTCGACTCGACCGCTACCAGACCGGTTGACGGCCAACTCTGTTATGTATTAATAAAGCCCTATTATCGTGGAGAATATCAACTGGCTATCGATTGCTTGTTAGAATTAACGCTACCTCCCGTACTAATACATCTATGGGTGCCATGCTGAGGCAGCTGAGGTAGGACACGACGGTATGTTCCGTTCGAACTGAGCAGTTCGACTGGGGTAGTACCTCCGCCCTACAGAAGACCGTGGCCATAATAACCATCGTGTTGTGTTCCCGCTGGTAAGTAGGGTAGCCAGAGCTCACAAACTATCCTCCTTAAACTCCCCCCCCCACTCTCCCCCCTAGGGTTGGCAGCACGGGTGTGAAAACCCTAGTGTTGCACACGTCCATAGGCCACAGTAACCGCTTCCCATCAGGTGGGCTGTATACTTGTCTGCTACCTAAGTAGGTCTGGTAGTATAAAAAAAATGTAAGTTAAATAAAATTTTGCAACAAAAACGTGTATGTACCTTTTAAGTTGCACATTTTCTATTTAATCTTCTTTTTCTTCCCTTATTTCATTCTTCTATCTTCTTCTGTTTCAGAGAACTTGACAGAAACCGTATCTTCAGAGTCAATTCAGAAGCTGTCAAAGGAGATGAACGCAGCTTGTACAGATGAGAGCAAAAGGCAAAATTACGTATTCAATGAACATTATATGGGCATGCCCGGGTCATTTCGAACCATGAGTTTAGATTAAGGCGTTAAGGTTTGAAGGAGTTTGGATATGACGGTATCTCCCGCCCGAAATGAGCTGTCCGACTGGGGTACTACCTACAGAACACTGTGGCTATAATAACCATCGTGTTTTGTGTGTAGTAGGGTAGCCAGAGCTCACTGTACCCATCCTCCCCCACCCCTTTTTAGCCCTCCCCCCTTCTATTCAGGGTAGGCAGCGCGTGTGTGACACCCTTAGTGTTGCACACGTCCATAGGCCACGGTGACCGCTTCCCATCATAAGGGCCGTTTGCTTGTCTGCCGCCTACCTAGTAAAAAAAACAGTGTGACGCGGAATATTTTGCTACGTTCCAATTCCGTTCGCAGGCTGCTACGACAGGAGGCGCGGGTTCAATTCCTGCTAAATGCAAATATTTATATGCAGGAGTGTGTATTTTGCATTGGTCTGGGTGGTTATAAAGGTTTCTAGTTTATTTAATATCAAATTCTGTGATAGTACAGGCGTATTTCACTCTTTGTATTATTCATTTTAATCATTTTAGAATTAAAAACAGAATATAATTAAATAGCATATCAAAAACTGACGAAACAAGAATGGAACAAAAGATAGGTAGATAAATTTATTGTACACCAAAAACTTTATAAATGAGTTAGTAGTACGTAGATGAGTACATGTACAAAAGGCGGCCTTATCGCTTAAAGTTATTTCTTCCAGGCAACTTTACTATGGATAGATAACATAATACCTATCAATCAACACATAACATCTTAAACGATCCAGGCATTCCTGAATATTCTTCATTAAATGTACATGGAAGTCTACACGATTCATCCGTAATAGCCTTTTCCATAAGTTTCATATAAGCTATGTTGAGATCCGAACCTAATTCATTGAAATAGATATCTGTAATACAAAAAAATGATGTTGCAGTTATTTACTTATTCTTAAAGATGTTGTCTCTGCCTACCCCAATGGGCAAAAGGCGTGATTTGTATGATGTATATATTATGTATGTATGTACTTATGTATGTATTGAAGGCTAAAATTGCACGACGTCTCTCGCATCAGCCATGTCATGCAGAGAATCTGATGTGTCCTAGAGAGGAAATCCCAGAGACCACAACCAGTTTCGGTTACCACTTTGGTAACCCCGACGCATTTGTTGGGAATCAAAACTTTTTTTGACCATGGTTTGATTGATGGTACTGTGAATAGTTTGTTTTGTCCATGGTCCAATTTACTCCCAGCTCCGCCCTTATGGAAGACGGAGATCGTTCTGTGTCTACTGCTGGATGCGCTATCTGCAGCACGGGAGTGTCACATTCCTATTCCACCGCCTCTTTGGCGCGCGTGACTACTTCGAAAAAGAAGTCGGTGGCATACACACTTTCGCCGCAAATTATGGTTCTGCAGCGTGAGGTTTACCGCTCTGGGCCCGTAGACAAGTGTCACAAGTCTAAATCACTAAGGAATATGATAGATTAGGTCGACCAATCACACTCCAGCTTGGATGTAATAAGTCGACCAAATCTCTTCGATTCTTTAGCGATTTACGCTATGAAACATATCTACGGAGGCTGATGTGTTACTTTTAAAACATGTCGTATAGCTGTACGCAATATCTGTATAGATTCAAAAGATAAATAATTTGTATAATCAACCAACCATTTAACTCTTTCATACTCTTTTCTTCTCCACCAAATTCTTTTGGCAGCAGTTCGCTAGGAATATGTTCATATAAACTCTCGTAATTTGGATGTACTATTATTCTTTCTTTTAGTTTTGCAGTAAGACCTTGTTTGAATAATAATAAAATTTGATTGAAGAACTTGGAACCGCTAATCAAATGTATTTTCTTTAATCTTTGGCCCATGATATCCTAAAAATTATTGTTAAATTATTAAGTACGTAAAGTGTTTTTAAAGGTAAAGATAAATATAGATACTGTCATAATTTTATAAAAGATTATTATTTATTACTAATAAAACATACCTGGTTCATTAAAACCAGGCATGTTTTAATAGGTTCTAATTAAACAACCAGGTAATTCTGAATTTACTATTCTGAATCTAATAACACGAGCCTATTATCCACCAATAAAAAAAATTAATCAAAGGAATGCAATTATGAATAAGTATTTAAAAATTCTGTGTACCTACCATTTAAATTATTACTTTAAAGGTTAATTACACAACATTAGTATCAGTAACAACTATTTAAAAATAAAATAAATAAGTTTAAAAATAAATAGTGGGTACTTCACAAGTAGTACAGTTAACAATAAATAGTATAATATTATAAAGTACTTACAGTAATTAATTTAATACCTTTGATAACGATAATAGGATTCATTTTCCCAAGTACACTTAAAATGAGATTTTTACTATCTCCGATCATTTCGTATCCTTGACAATAGTCATTGTTCAGCATGTAGTGTCCTAACTGAAACATAACACAACCTATATTCAATTTTTAAGGCGATCACAATTTAATAATTGACGATCGTAAATCGGTAATTATAAAACCGTTTTTCTCTTTTACTATAAAACCTACAAATCTAAAAAAGATATCCTGTATTTTTCAGGATATAGGTACTAATATAATATGGGTATATGGCGTAATGGTTCATTCGAAAATTTTAAAAAGCAGTAGGCAATAGGAGATTTTAATGGGGTTATCAAATTAATAGGTACATATTATGTACTTTTGCAAAAAGTGTTTTTTTTTTAAATCATTTACTTGCTATTCTAAATTGACAACTTGATCATATTTTTTGGAGAATTTAGAAATACTTTTGACCTAAAATGGACTTGTTTATTCGACTAGTAACTGACAAGAGTGAATATTACACATTTTTATTTTAAAACTGTTTACTTTTTGACACTAGTCTACAAAAAACATACCACAACAATATATCTGAAATATAAAACTGCATTAAAATCGGTATCATCATTGCCAGTAAGATTCGTTACAAATATTCGATAGTTGTCCTTTGTCGGTGTCGGTAATACACAAATATTTCTAGAACAAAAGAATATTATAAATATCATTAATTATTCATCCTACTTCCTACACTATCCTGTGCTACTTCTACTAATATTATAAATATGAAAGTTTGTATATAATCCGTTAAAAAATTTTTTTTGAAGAAAAAACAAAAACAGAAAGAAGAAAAAATACAAAATAAGGATAGGATGACAGAAATAAAGAAGATAATATAAAAAAAGAAATCGCTCACACCGAATGAAATGAATATTACATACACATCGCACACGACTAAAATGGTGTCAGAAGCAAAATGTGAATACAATATTAATAAATACTGCTACCACCAGATTTCAAAGAGCTCGTAT
This sequence comes from Lithosia quadra, assembly GCA_963576445.1. Taxonomy (NCBI): domain Eukaryota; kingdom Metazoa; phylum Arthropoda; class Insecta; order Lepidoptera; family Erebidae; genus Lithosia; species Lithosia quadra. The sequence continues at coordinate 2,572,530 of OY754893.1, forward strand.
CGACTTCAATTTTTATTAATAATCTCATAGATTTCAGGTCTACTTACGTGACTTTAAACAGAGGAGTAAATTCATTCTTGATGTCAAAATTTTGTAAGAACTCCGGCATCAGATTATTACAAGTGCATAATTTATCAAATTTCTTTTTTGCTCTTTCTATGGATCCCTTATTGTAAATCAGGAAACGCTCCAAATATTCATGGTCTGTCGAAGAAATCGCAGTCCTTATTAACTTTTAAACTTTCGCGTTCCATGATTATTATACGTAAACGGGAATTAACGCTATCATGGTATAGGTATATACATACCTTTGGGATGCCTGACGTTTCGACCAGGTTACACCGGCCGTGGTCACAGGCTGACTGTCTCAGCCGCGCACGCCCTCCGTCGTCGACCTATACCATGATCGCGTTAATTCCCGTTTACGTATAATAATCGCAGTCCTTATTTGTAATTTTTTTTTATGAGATTTTTAGTATTTAGTACTGTGACGTAGTCGGCAAAAGGAAGGTAGGACGCCCCCCAGCCAGATGGACCGACGACCTGAAAAAGGTAGCTGGGATGGACTGGATGCGGAAGACAGAGAATTGGGTGGTATGGCGCACATTGGGGGAAACCTATGTCCAGCAGTGGACGTCGATAAACTAATTTATTGATTGATTGACTCTGACATCTGTGATATGATTTTGCGTGCAGCATTTTTTAGGCGACTCGAGGCATAGCATTTTCAAAATAATAATAATAATAAATAAATATTCTACAACATTCTACACATCGCTCCCTAGACCCAAAGTAAGCTTAGTTTAACTAGCTTGTGTTATGGGTTCTAGAATGCTGATAAACATACTTATATACTTTTTTTTTGTAAATACATACTTATTATACATAGAAACACCCAGACCAATGCAAATAGACATATTCATGCATACAAATATTTGCACTGAGCGGGAATCGAACCCGCGCCTCCTGCGTAGCAGTTGCATGCACTACCGCTACGCCACAGAGGCCATCAAAATCAAACTGTTTGGTCATAAAATAAACTTTATTCATTATCAGTCTAGCCAGAAGCAATTCAAAATAAAAAAAAACGATGTAAGTACATAAACGTTGTTTCTAAGATGTACATAATATTTATTGACTAGATAAGATTTTTCCTTTTGAAGGGCTATACTTTGGTAGTACTGTGTTGATACATTGATAACACTATGACATGATAAAGAAATTATCAAGATTGAAGTGATAAGGTCATCTCAAAACAAAGGTAAAGATCTATTATAAATACGAGAGTTTAAATAGATGAATGGTTGAATGTCTGAACTCAATCATAGAAATAGCTGAACATGAATATGTAGGTAAAGAAAGATAAACTGACAAAAAGAGAAATTGACAAACTTATGCTTCTTTAGAATCCATTATAAAGCAACCCATTAATGTTCCACTGCTGGTTACGGGTTACCTCTCCTCTAACGTCAGAGCGGAGTGGGTTTAGACCTTAATCCACACACGTTGACCTAATGCTGGTTGGTGGATCCGACATGTCTTTAGAATTTTTTATAAGAGATGTGGGTTTCCTCACGATGTATTTCCTTCACCGTCAACAGATGGTGAATCATGTGATTAGCACGTATAAATTCTACAAAGTGAAATCCAATAAAATAAATGAAAACCAAAAAATTGAGACATTAAAAACTTACCAAAATCCTTAATTTTGAAATGGCTTTGCTTTCGTATCCAATGGTCTAATTGCTCAATATCTTGTTTTAATTTATTTACATCACCATACCCGAGAGCCACCCGAACGTTTTGTAAGTGATCTTGATTAAATTTTAATACAGAATTTGTTTTCAATATCTCCATTGCGTCTTTGTGAAAATAAAGTGCGATATGGCGAAGCAGTCAACTGAATTATCGTTTTATGCAGAGATAAAGTACTCAATCAAAGAAAGGTGGTATTCAGAGTTTGAAAATCAAGATGTATTCTGATAGTGAGTATTAAAATGAATTCAAAAATATTTGTTTGGTTCGATTCTGAACACGTAAAATTTTTGTTGGAATTTTTTGTCTGTTTGTATGTTGGTGTGCGATGGACGCAAAAAAATACTACTGAACGGATTTTGATGTGGTTGTTTGTTTGAAAGGTCTTGGTCAGACTTAGAATCTTACGCATGTTTGATCACAATCGGTTAACCAACAGCCACGCGATTCGATGCGGGCATAGTCTAGTTAGGTACTAATAAATTTAACAAACAACTTAAAGCTAATTTTAAGATTGAGTAAATATATTATTTTTAACAGCCTACAGTAGCGGCACGATATAAAGGCCGGTTTGACACATTACAATAGTGATGTGAAATGTCATTTTACTCTCGATAAAAATATAATCAAATCTATAAGTTTTTATTGCAAGCAGTACTTACCTGATTCAAAAACTTTAGTAAAAAAATATAAATTTTTACCTACTAAATACATTTGAACGAACTGAATATTGGAATTAGGAATGAAAATGAGTATATATTAATCCAGCTTCCTTCAGTGATTGCACTAACTTTTATCTTGTTGGATACTCCTTCCGTAAATAGTAGCTGGTTTTGCTCGTTTTTTCCGTTTTAATGTGTGAAGTTTATTTTCTTCTGTGCCAGTCTCGCCAAATTTTTCTTTAGTTATCTATTCGTCTAACAGTTATAGGTAAAATTGACCTTCCATTTTGAAATTCACGATCGAAATGTTACGAAGGCGTATCTATAAACGAACACACATGCCTGACCGTACTGTTATACGGGGTTTCGAGATTCGCTTTTTAAAAAAAAGACGAAACACTTAGCTGAAAACTTTTACTTTTAAAAGAAAAGATATGGGACCGATCTTTAGGCAACCGCGCGGAAAGAAGGCTAGAAACAGACTGAGGAGTCTCTACGTCGCTTGAGAGAGCCAGCGACTCATAAATGCAAGTCAGCAAGAAGTACTGCAGGACAGCACTATCACTGTCATAGTATGGATATAACACCTCCCCCTTTAAGAAGAGACTTTGGGGTTGAATTTGGGCAAAGTCTCTGTTAGATTCTGATCCTGAGTGGAGCAACGGGTGTAACTGTAGTTTCATCAGGGTCTTGTCTGTCAGTCATGGTTATTATTTCTGGAGTAGGTTGAGTTGGTGACTTATTAAGGTTAAGCTTAAATTGGAAAGGTCGGTTGCCGCCGGATTTACAAAACTTCTTAAAAATTAATAAACTTACAAATACAAACATAAGAATTACAATAATCATTATTGTTATTGAGTAATGTGTCCCGTATTCTACAATATGTGGGATTTGTGTATTTTTTAAATCCTTAAAAAGAGATTGTAATTTAATTTTATTTACTTCATTAAGATCATCTAAGTCTATCCCGGTTAAGTGTATAAGGGGCACATCATTCACTACTCGTATATTATTAAGTTCTACGGTGTTACAACAAGAGTCATTAATTAAGTTGAAGTCTGGCATGTGATTAATAGGTGAGGTTACATTTAAAACATTATATTTTGGTATTAATGTAGTGCTTTTACAATAGGCAATACAACCGTTCGGGATGTGCAATATGCCAGTACCACGTATGGTGGTCTCGTACAGATTAGAGTTTAAACAATCAATAGAAATTTTGATAGTGTCTGATTGTATATAAATCCACTGGTTATTCATTAATGGTTTCCAAATGTCCAGTTTCCCAAAAAGGGTTTTTGTTTCGCATTGTGGTGGTTTTTGACTGATCACTTTTGCCAGTAATTCACTTTCACAGGTAAGTTTTGCGTCGGTAGAGTACACATTCTCTATATCACAAATATAATTTCCGATTCCTATAATTTTGCACTGTTCTAAATCGTTTAAGGCACAATACTGAGATTTGTCTTTGGTCATTGCTATATATTTGGAATTTGGAATAATTAAGCTGAAGGTGTCTGACTTCTTGACATTATGTGGAGTCGGGAGAGCAATACTGTGGAACAATACATATTCTTTGGTATTAACCAGTGGTACTTGAAGAACAAACATTAATTTATGACTTATGTAATAACATGCTAACTTAGAAATACTTAAAATAAAGTGCACAGAATTAATATCTAGTGCTACAGGAAGCTCGAGGTCACTCGATAGGTGTCTGTAGTTATTGACAAGCTCTCTGTGAAGTTGAACTGGTGTTATGATTGAGGGGTGCAGTAAATTTTGGCCGCTAAATAGGATAGCATTAACAATATCCTCTAATTGAAAAGATAAAGTAAGTATAGAGGTCTCTAGAGCATTCAGGATTTCGTTGACATTAGCTCGTACTTGAAGTCCATTCGTAATTTCAGAGATATTCCTAATAGTAAGAGAGAGGTTGTCAATAGCTTCGTTTAATTTAGCTTCGTTGTTCACAATTTTAGACAATGTGTTGTTAAAACACGTTATCACCGAGCTTGTGATCAGAATATTTTCTTTCATCAGTGAAGTCAACCGTTCTTCGTTATGTTGTATCGAATTGAGAGCTTCATCATATCTAATCGCGTCATTCTCATCTAAGGTTCCAAATATTTGTTTTAAAACCGTTCCTATACCTCCAATCCAAGCGCCTCGTTTGGCTCGATTATCTACCAGGTGTGAAATGGATTTGAATTCTTTATTCATATCCTCGAAGCGAGCTGTTAATGGTTGTAGTACATTGTAACATTCTGCATTAATTTGTATAATACGCGTTTGTTCACATAAGTATTTTGTGGTGTTTATAGCAACCTCAATGTTCTGTATGTGTGGTCCGAAGTGTGAAATATCGACCGGTATCAATATGTTCAATTGTACGTTGTTAATTTTAAGTTTACCTAGGTAGTCAAAATAGAGCCCAGGACTGGTGGTGATCGGCTGGACGAAACCTTGCGGGAATTGACCTCGAACTAGACTGTAATATAATAACTAGTGTTAACGTTAAGGTAAGTAAAATTTTATATTAACCTAAATAACTTTCTACCCTAAATCTAGCAATTAGATATATTATTTGCATTTCATTCTTTTACAGTCCTGCACCGACGTCAGCGGGTTTCACTTGATCGAAGTGGTGTGTGACGTGACGCCGGTTGATGAGCAAGGTAAGTGTGTTATTTCCGTTTATTTTCAGTATCTTGTAAGGCCCTTTCCAGACAGGGGAGAGTGCCTTACGTAGTCTCAAGTGGTTTTTAATGTAGACATAATCACCCACTTTGTAGCTGGTAGGACGGGTGCGAGCGTCGTAGTATCTTTTGGAGGATTCTTTAGAGTTTCTTATAAACTCGAGAGCTTTCTCTTTCGAGTGTCTTAGCCTATTTTGCAACATTCGGACATAATCAGGATATGTTACGCCGGGGGCTTCATCATACACGGAGTTTGGGATAAATGGTTTGGTTCCAAACGTTAGTTCATATGGTGTATAATGAGTAGTGGAATGCGTGGTTGTATTGTAGACGAGCATGGCCGTATAAACGTATCGAGGCCAGTTCGTCTGCTCTTCGTTAATATAGGATTTAAGGTATTCTTTGAGAGTCGAATGACTCCTCTCCAGAGCTCCTTGCGTTTGCGGGTGGTATGGAGAAGACCAGAGGTTTTTAATTTTCAGGAAATCGCAAGTCTTTTTAAAGAGGTCTGCTGTGAAATTGGTGCCTTGGTCTGTGAGAATCGTTTTAGGGATTCCAAAGATGGATATGTAATGGAGTAGGCACTCGCATGTTTCTTCCGCCGTTGTACTGCGGATGGGATATGCAGAAGAGAATTTAGTGAGGTCGTCCTGTATAGTCAGGATGTATTTAAGTTTCGCAGGCCCTGCTTCTGGGAGAGGACCTACGATATCGATAGATATCCTTTGGAATGGTTCTGTTGATGTGCTTGTAATCTGCATTGGTGCACGATTTATTTTCCTAAGTGCTTTGTTCTCCTGGCACGATTTACATTGTTTTACATAAGATTCTATATCACCACGCATTCCCTTCCAATAGTACAGTTCTTTAATTCGATTGTACATTCGATTGGAACCCAGGTGACCTGCGATAGGAAGGTCGTGGTTATCGGCAAGTATTTTCTTGATTTCGGTTGGAGTTGGGTACAGGATATTGTTATGATAGATGTTGATTTTAATGTTAGTATTATGGAAAAGGTATGAAAGGATGTTGTAAATTCTGACAAATGAATGTTTTTCGAAGGGGTTCTTTAGGTCCGATATGCCTATTTCGTAAATATTCTCGAGAAGCAATTGGTTTTTAACCGTTCTTAATGTGACAAAGATTTCGGGATATGATGCTTCGTCAAAGTGGTGCACTTTGGTAAACAGTAGGTAAATTACCTTGTTATTTCTTTCTATCTTCTGAAAGGAGAAAAGTTCTTTTTCGGAGTCGAGTGCCTGGGCATTCAATTCAGGGTCACCCAGGATGTCCTGAATATAGGGATTGGATTCGTCTAAGTCAATGGAGGTAGGTACTAGGATGGTTTTCAATGAGCTTTTCATTAGGCTCGCATTATGTTCTTCTATAGAGGTGTTAAAGGATTGTGTTTTATCTGCTACTGCTTTCAAGAACGAACTATAATCGTCGTTGGTTGGGGTTGAATGTGAGCTTGTCGAAGGTTGAGGAAGTTGTTCAGCTTGGGTATCGATTATTTGTGGTTGTTCTAATTGAGTTTCAGGGGTTCGGAGCAACTCGTCTATGTTGTCGTTTCCTTGTGTGTCTGGGGCATTAGGTGACGAGTCTAATTCGGGTAGTGGCATGAGATCGTCTATATCGATATCGATGTTTTCCGGATCCGAATGAGTTAGTGGTAGGTCGTCTAGGTTAAAAGAGGATGGTGAAAGCATTAGTTCCCCTAGGTCACTATCCAGTTCTAGGGTAGGTTCTACGGTTTCAGGTTGGACCGGGTTAACGGGGAATCTGGACAGAGCATCGGCGTTGGCGTTGATCTTACCCTTTTTGTATTGGATGTCGTATTCGAACTCTTCCAGTTTTAAGCGCCAACGGATAAGTCGGGATCCGGGATCCTTACAGTTGAATAACCATTGTAGCGGTTTGTGGTCCGTTAGGATTTTGAAACGGTAACCATAAAGGTAAGGTATGAATGTTTTCGTGCCAAAAATTATGGCGAGGCATTCTTTTTCAGTGACACTGTAATTGCATTCTGCTTTGTTTAGCGTTCTTGAAGCATACGCGATTGGACGATCTTGCCCAACAGGGCCTTGAGATAGTATCGCTGATATGGCGTAATTAGAGGCATCGCAAGTTAGGAGAAATGGTTTGGTAAAATCTGGGTAGGCTAGAATTGGGGCAGTAACGAGCTTAGTTTTTAGGGATTCGAAAGCGAGTTGTTGCTCGTTTTGCCACGCGAAGGGGGTATCTTTCTTCAGTAAAGATGTGAGAGGTTTAGCTAATTTGGCGAAGTCTGGAATGAATCTTCTGTAATAGGAGACGAGGCCCAAGAACGACTTGACGTCTTTAGGCGACATTGGAGTGGGGAAATTAGTTACGGCTTTGGTTTTGTCAGGATTGGGTTTGACTCCGTTTTCACTAATGATGTGTCCTAGATAAGCGACTTCTTTACGGAGAAATTCGCATTTTTCCGGTTGTAATTTCAGGTTAAATTGACGCAGCCTTTCAAAGACAGCCTTTAAGTTATTTATTTGGGAGATCAGGTCTGGGGAGTATATGACGATGTCATCCAGGTAGACGAAACATCGTGTTCCCTGGAGGCCAGAGAGGCAGTTGTTCATTAACTTCTGGAACGTGCTTGGGGCATTTTTAAGCCCGAACGGCATTCTATTAAACTGAAAATGGCCTTGGGGCACAGAGAATGATGTCTTAGGGGCATCTTCGGATGATATTAGGATTTGGTGGAACCCGGAAGTGAGATCTAGCGTAGAAAAATATTTACTTTTCCCTAACTGGTCGAGGATTTCTGATATTTGAGGGATAGGGTAGGTTTCTCCTATCGTAATATCGTTTAGTTTACGATAGTCAATTACTATTCGCCATTTACGATTCCCTTCCGAGTCTGCTTTCTTAGGGACTATCCATATTGGTGAACTCCAGGGTGAAAGAGAAGGTTCTATGATGTTTTGGTCGAGCATTTTACTGATTTGCGCCTCGACTTCCTTTTTGTGACACTCAGGGAACCTATATGATTTAGTGTGAATGGGAGTGTCGGTCATGGTTTTGATTTGATGATTAATGGCAGGAGTATATGTAAGTTGATCGTTGGGCAAATGGAAGATATCTGAGTATTGACAACAAAGGTCTAAGAGGAGCTCGGATTCTTCTTGATTCAAATGGTCTAATCTCAACATTTCTATCACCTCGCTAGTTCGCGAGAGTGTGGTTTTGGAGTTATTGACTAATCGATAAGCGTTAGAGTATAGCGGAGTCATATTCAGATTCAGATTGGATTTGATAGTTGCTGGGAATTCGGATGTATTAGCAACAGTGAGGTTAACGCGGTTGTTATCCTTAACCTTTACGATGCAATTGGATATTAATAGGTTATCTGAAAGACGTTGGTCAGTGATGACCCCTTCCTTGAGGTTAGTATTCTGGATTGAACACTCAATGACGGTTTCTGTTCGAGGTGGAATAATGTAGAAAGGTTCGGCGAAGTTTAGCTGTATTTCTAGGTCTTGTATTTTCAGAATGTCGTGGGTGTAATCGATTTTGCAACTGAATTGGGTTAAGAAATCTGTACCTATTATTCCATCGTAAGGTAAGTTAACATTTTTGACGACGTGAAATTTGTACATAGCGAATTTATTTCCGCTTAAGTTTAGCTTAAGCTGGAAGTGGCCTTCAGTCGGAGTTGGTTCGTCACCGGGGTCTATTCCTTTTAGTTTGATTGGTTCTTTTATTAGCTTTGGGGTCTTTAGGATGCTGGATTCTTTTAAAAGGCATATGGCAGAGCCTGAGTCCACTAATAGGGACAGGGGGGTGTCTGCAACTTGGGATTGCAATAACACGTGGGGTAACAACCTTTTCGTTGTATCGAGGTTAATTTCATAAATTGCTTTGGCCCCAGTGGAAACAGGAGGGTTGGAGTTAAAAGTGGAATTAGAATTTGAATGGGAATTGAAAATGGATTTGGTAGTGGATTTGGAATTAGAAGCGGAATTATAAGTAGAATTAGAAGTGGAATTGGAAACGGAATTAGAATTAGAAGTGGAATTGGAAACGGAATTAGAATTAGAAGTGGAATTGGAAACGGAATTAGAAGTAGAATTGGAAACGGAATTAGAATTAGAAGTGGAATTGGAAACGGAATTAGAAGTAGAATTGGAAACGGAATTAGAATTAGAAGTGGAATTGGAAACGGAATTAGAATTAGAAGTGGAATTGGAGACGGAATTAGAAGTGGAATTAGAATTGGAATTAGAATTTGATTTGATATGGGCACTTCTTAGGGGCTGGTTACCCATGTGGTCCCAGGAATTAGAAATTGATTGGGCGCTTATTTGGGGCTGGTTACCCGTGTGGTCCCTGGAATTGAAAGAGGAAAGGGCGCTTCTTTGGGGCTGGTTACCCGTGTGGTCCCTGGAATTGAAAGAGGAAAGGGCGCTTCTTTGGGGCTGGTTACCCGTGTGGTCCCTGGAATTGAAAGTGGAAAGGGCGCTTCTTTGGGGCTGGTTACCCGTGTGGTCCCTGGAATTGGAAGTAGAAGGGGCGTCGGCTTTAGGGACTGGTCTCGTGCGACACCGGGTCGAGACTTTTACTAGTTTAAATTATCGGGTGTAGGTTCGGTGGAGTCTGGTTCCATGGGTTCAACCGGTTCCTCTACGAGGTTCACCCGGTTAAATGACCTCGTTGAGGTTGAATTGGTTGACGGATGTTGTTGGATCTTAAATCGGTTGTTGTTGTATTCTCGTTTCTTACACGTGGAGATATCATGTCCTGGCGTTTTACAGTAGCGACAGAAAATAGTGGAAGAACTTTGAGAACCAGTGTTCGGTTTTTGGGTTGAATTGGAAGTTGCATCGGGTTTGTGTGTGATAGGTTTGGGTTTAAAGGATCTTGGGTCCGCTTGTGGACGTCTATACAGCGTTTGTTGTATGCGTTCTTCAGAAACAGCTAGGTTGATAGCTTCATTCAAGTTTTTAGGCGATCTACATCTTACGATATTTGAAATTCGAGGTTGCAATCCCATTAGGAAATGATGGAGGGCAAGGTCCTCCATGGCGGCGGTACGACCGGCTAGTTCTTTCACCTTAGTATTAGATAATGAGATTTCGGTGAGGAGTTGCGAGAGGTAAGTTTCTACACGTAACGCATACTGACTAACATTTTCTTGCGGACCTTGTTTGCTCTCTTGAAGGTCCGTTAGAAGATGTGAATAGTGTTTTCGTTCACTGAATTGAGTCTTTAAAAACTCTTTTAATTGATCCCAAGATGAGAATTCTTTTATGGAGCAAGCGACTTCAGCCCTTCCATTCAGTTGGCTGAGTATATATTTAAATAGAATTGGTTTCTGAGTCTCGGATGCGAGATTGAAAGCGTTATCGCAGTTGACTAAAAAGGAATTTAAGGTTTCTCGTTTGCCATCGTAGGCTTTGATGAATTTAAATAACGTTGTTAAATCAATGTCAGCCATTGGAGTCGTGAGTTGAGTTTTTCGGGTAGAGCGAGTAGGAAGGGGTGACTTCACCTTTTCCTGATCACTAACAGTGGCGATTTCGGGAATATCAATTTCCAATTTATCGATCTCTTTTTTAGGCAGATCTGGCATAATATGTGTCAAATGTAAAGCAGAAAATATAAAATAAAGATTTAACAGTAGTATAAAATAATAAAAGTTTGAGAACCACTGATATTTCTAGACTAAACAATGACCAAAGACTCACTGCAGTGTGTGGGCGGCGGAAATAAGCGCGACGATCAGGAACATTCCGATTGATAAGGTGCGATGCGTTGCGCCGGGACGAGACGAAATAATATCACGTAGATTCTGGATGCCGTGTAAATATTCGTGGATTGTACTCAGAAAACACTCGGGGTACGCTCAGGTTGCCAGGTAAGTGTTCGTTGGACGTAGCCGTCGTCGACGAACTGTTTGTAGGTTGCACTCGGGATACACTCAGGATGCGATCAGGACACCAAGTAAGTATTTGTTGGATGCAGTAATATGCGAAGCACACGTAAGTATTGCACTCAGGATGCACAGGATGTGTCGGTATGTATATTTAGGCACACGCGAACACAAACAACTTATATTTATAGGTTTTACTGTATGAGGATTCACTATCACTTTTCACACAAAAATGGGTTTTGAAACGGATGTGGTGCGAGTCTGTTAGCGGTTGCCGGCACTGGGGATTTTCGATCCCACCGCTGCCACCAAAATGTTATACGGGGTTTCGAGATTCGCTTTTTAAAAAAAAGACGAAACACTTAGCTGAAAACTTTTACTTTTAAAAGAAAAGATATGGGACCGATCTTTAGGCAACCGCGCGGAAAGAAGGCTAGAAACAGACTGAGGAGTCTCTACGTCGCTGGAGAGAGCCAGCGACTCATAAATGCAAGTCAGCAAGAAGTACTGCAGGACAGCACTATCACTGTCATACACTCGAGAGCAATGAATCCGGGTCACTTAAACGAAGAAACTGGTTCTAACCTACGCAGACCAGGAACGGGCAGAACCAGGTGTACCACAGCACGAGAAGACCGATACTTGGTGAACACCATGCTTCGAAATCGCTTTCTCACAGGAACTGAACTCACCAATCAGTTTCGACGCCTCGGAGGAAGTAACCCAAGTGCATGGACAGTAAGACGTCGGCTTGCTGAATCTAACTTAAAACCCCTTAGACCTGCAAACGGCCCTAAACTGGAGCGTGGGCATCGTATTTCGAGACTAAGATATGCCCTGTTTCCTATTTTTGTTTTAAGGAGAGATCAGCAGTTTTTTTCTTTATGTAATTTTGTGTTAATAAAATGTATGGTGACTCATATTTTTTTTACTTTCATTTAAGGAGTATTACATTGTCTATTAAATACAATTTATTGCATTAACCTATCATTTTTAGTTTCCGAGATTTTTAACATTCTTTAAGTGACCCGGATTCATTGCTCTCGAGTGTAGTATGGATATAACAGTACGTTCGGCCACATCGACGAAATCCACAACAAAAGGCGTAAACAGAGTAAGTTGAGGGCCACCATTATAATTATCACTGTTAGTGTATGTAATGGGGACCCCTTCCTGAGACTTTACCATCAGGCGAGATTTACCATTTAGCTTACCATTAGGCGTGGAGGTCTAAACTATATCGCAATCGCAGGGCACTCCTAGTTTGTACTTTTCGAAGCAACGTCAAGTCGAAAATGCTTTGTTTTGAAGTAAGTTTGCCGGAAGTATTATTGGGCTTGCTAGTGGTCCTAGTGTCGATTATATAGATTTTATTTAAAAAAATTGAATTTCGAAAAACAAATACCGAGTTGTGTGAAATAAGTACACCAATAGGTAATTATAATCTTATAAAAATAAAAAATATATGATCGTGGGACACTAATATACATTATACAGAAATCAATGTAATAAATAAATATTGTGTCCTAAAATTATACCTACATTCGATAAAATTTTATGACTTACTGTACGTCACTATTGACAATAAAGAACAGCAATTTGCTCTTTCAAAATGTCACAATAATTAATACGAAACTTCACGAGCGGACAAACGTCAAACCGGCCATTATATCGTGCCGCTACTGTAGCCTATGTTTATACTCATTGTGGCTACAGCGCCTGTTTAAAATGAAACGGCAAATCAGAGGATTGACTTTTGACAGAGGATTAATTATTGTTTATATTAATAAATAAATAAATATTCTACGTCATTCTATACAGCGCTCTCTAGACTCAAACTAAGCATAGTTTAACTAGCTTGTCTTACGGGTTCTAGAATGTGGATAGTGAAAATTGAAAACTACATTGCCCGGCTATTTTTCTAAGTAGTGTACAATTATCGGGCCCAAGGTCCATACATTTTGCGAAACATCTCCAGTGCCCGTAGCCAAGTGGAAAAATTATTCTATTCGATCGAATCGTATCGAATAGAATAGATTAGGTCGACCAATCACACTCCAGCTCGTGATTCCGCCGCGGCGCGCGCATCGTACGCCGGCGACGAACTTGGATGTGATTGGTCGACCTAACCGTTTCTATTCGATTGCGATTTACGCTACGGAATACACTGACATTTGTCTACGGGCCCTGTACAGATACAAAAACAGTTAAAAAAATCTATAAATAACTTTTTATTAACAAAGTTTTAAAACAACTAGGTAATTAGCTTAACAACTGGACGCTAAAACTTATAAAATAACACACAGTTCACGCATGACGCCAGTTCTCACTTGTCCGCGACATCGCGATGGAGGAAATAAAATCAAATCCTATTTTAACATTCAACGCTAACCAGTTACAAAACGTTCGGAAAACTTATGGCTATGAAGATGTGAATACATTGATACACGTTATTGAACAGTTGAAGGATTGGATTCGGAAACAAAATCATTTTAGGGTCAAAGAGTTCGGTAAGAGTTTTTAACCCTTTTTTTCGATCCCCACAGATACTCGTACCTCCCCGCAAGTCAGCGGGGGTGATTATATGTTGGACTTATCCGACTAAAACCGCACATCCTCTTGGGTCTGCAGCCGGAGTGACCATCTACGGTTTTACTTTAATAGAATTTAATAGAAAATTTATTGTTAACGTGGTAAACGGGAGATAAAAGCCTATGAAAATTCATTTTAAGCGTGTTATTTTATTTGTTTTTTTTTATATAACAAAGAATACTAGCCATTTGCTTTTGAGTAAAAAAAGCGCGCGAATTACCTACTTCTGGTACTTTTTTTTAAATGTTAATTAAAGCATAATACATTATGTAGTGTTTTAATGGTTTCATAGTTTCATACTACGCCTTGCTACGCCTACAGGGAAAATAAAAAAGGTTTTTTATTTTTTTATGTTATTATAATATTATAACCTATGCTCGCTGCTCCGCTCGCGTTAAAGTTTTTTTATATGTGATATTCACGTAAATTGCATACAATAATCATTATTATCCATTTTCAACTGACTTCAGAAAAAAAGGAGGTTCTTATTTTTTTTGTGTATTTGGGCATAATTACAGATCAAGATTATTTAGAAGGCTTGCTTATTTCTAACAAGGGATCAATAGAGAGAACAAAGCAAAGAATTGATAAGTTATGTACGTGCATCAATTTGATGCCGGAATTCTTACAAAATTTTGACATAAGAAATGAGTTTCGCCCGTTGCTCAAAATCAGGTAAGTTTTCAAAATTATTTGCCAAAGTAGGAGAAAAAAAAAAGTTTTCAAAATATTACTTAAAAGTAAAAAAACCTGGAATAAAATACTTTTATACTGATATAGGCCGTATTGGATAATTTATTTTCATTGAATATCTTATATATAAAATTCTCGTGTCACAGTTTTCGTTCCCGTACTCCTCCGAAACGGCTTGACCGATTCTCATGAAATTTTGTGAGCATATTGAGTAGATCTGAGAATCGGCCAACATCTATTTTTAATAAAATAATTATTATAATTAGTGACTGTATGACCGCAATTTTGTACTGTATATTATTTTAACCATTCTGAGCATTAAAATAATAATGATGTTTTGATGTATATTATTTTGTTTAATTTAGGTACTTACATAATAGTTCGTTAGAATTTAGAAAATATCATAAGTTAAGAAAAAAATACCTATGCCTACTAAATAATAAAAAAAATTATCAATGTCAATATTGTCAAGGCAGTAAAATATTTATTTGATGAGTTTGAAAAAACTTATTACCAAAAACACAATTATTTATATAACTAAAATATCTACGGTATTACCATCTAAAGTGGCAATACCTTAATTAATATACTCGTAGGTACCTTTTGGGTACGTTACCAATCGACATCGATAGGGAGGAATTTTTCGACACCTAATTTTTTTACTTCATAAGTATAACCCTTCAAATAACATTAAATAAATTCTCTTTCGATATTTTAGTAACATTTGTGTATTACCAAAGCCTACTCATGACAACTATCGGGTAATCCTTATGCAATCTACTGGAAAAGATGACGACGACTTCCAAGTAATTGATTTTTATCGATATCTCATGGTGGTAAGACAATTTCTTTATTCTACTATAGAACCAGCGCCCGTAGACAAGTGGAACAAGCGTAAATCACTAACGAAAGGAATAGGATAGGTCGACCAATCAAATCCAATCTCGTTTATTCGATTCGTTAGCGATTTACGCTTGTGACACGTGCCTAAGGGAGCTGGTAAGCCTGCCTGCTGATTATCAGTTATTATGAACGCTTCAATACCAGAGATTAGTAAAATTAAGTTGAAGGTAGTTAACTAGTTTTACTGGTGGTAGAAATTTGATGGCACAAATTTTGTCACAAAATTCGGCCAGGTAGGTACCACCGTGCACGATTGCGAAAAACCCTCCATAGTAATCCAATCTCGGTTGGATTGCGTTCAGGGGTCAGCAAGTGCATAGCCGGGCAGGGGGGATTGTGGTCGCAGCTCTAGTGGGACCGGTGGGTGTCACGCGGTGCTGCGACGGCAATCCTTTTTTGATGAGGCCGTCAAGCTGAGTGCCACCATTGTTAACATGGTACGTGTATTTAATGGTGACCCTCTTTCCTGAGACTTTACCTTCAGCTTACCATCAGGCGAGGTGAAGTCAAATTGGCGTGTCCTATATATTAAAAAAAACTAGCAGTTGTATCGGAGAGACTGTTAAATCGAAAGTTGTTCCCAGTGGCCATAGACAGTCACTTCAAGAAAAATATTGAAACTTAGTCGCTTTGTAGTCTTACATAGTCTACTTTTATTTCAGATTGGATATTACATGTCTCAAAATGATTACTGTCATGGATTCGAAATGATTTCTGATACCAGAAAAGTAACCTTAGGCGCATTCTCAAAGATTAATCCCTTTATAATCCACAAGGGACTCAACTTATTCATAGTGAGTAAATCTTTCATTCCGTTCATTAATAAAATTATCATTGAGGAGAGGAACCACGCCCCCTTTGAGGTATGTTAGCCACTATGGTAGTAGTGGAGAGGAATAAATTTCAATCTATCGATCAAGAAGCAAAAAAAGACTTAACGAATATAATAGCAATAAAAAGCAATGCCGAACCTGACAACAAAGTTATTAAAAATCAGCAGTCATCTATACACTAAACAATGCATTTTGTATGTTGCGCAGGAACTATGCAGCTCAATATTGTGTTTCCGTCAAAATATTGCTTCCTCTCAATTACTATAACAAAATTTTCATAAGTATTGAAATAAATATTGATCAAAAAATACATCATCATAGTTCACACTGACTTCAATTTCACACTAAAGCACCAACGCAAGAAACTAAATAAGCTTTGTGAATTTAATAATAATTTACTAACAAAAAAAGTCGACTATTATTTACTTATAAATATCTTACCTTGGATCAATCTTCAAAAATAGCGAGAGAAATAAAAATAAAATAATAAACCGATATGAACATTATAATTAACAGTTTTTTTTCTATTTTCATAGGAAGGCATGAGCCAAAGACTAAGGAAAATACATTTAATAAGCGGCTCTAAATTTTTTGACTCCATATTAGCAATAGGCAAGCAAGGTCTCTCCCCAAAACTGAAGGAAAGACTGCTGATACATCCAAATATTAAGAGTTTGTCCAAACATTATCCCCGGGAGCTACTACCTGAAGACTTAGGTGGTGACGAGAAAAGCATAAAAGAATTAAGTGGTAAGTCTTCATTATCTCAACACTTTGTTTGCCTACTATCTGGACTAATTCTACTCACATTTCATTGGGAATATACTTTAGGATTGTGGCATTTGGCACAATGAAAGTACTGTGGAGTAAAGTGGTGTACTATGCGGTTTTCATATCAACGGGGGCAAATTTCCATGCATTTTGGAGGTTCTGACTTGCATATTATTGGAATCAAAATATAATCCACTTATCTCTTTTATAATGGTAGTTTGCCTATTCGTGTCTATTGTCTCCCATTATGAGTCTCCCATATTGTGTCTAGTGCCTCGGAGAGCACGTTAAGCCGTTGGTCCCGGTTGCCATACAAACATCTATGGCAGTCGTTACGGGTAGTTGGCGCCCACAAAAGTCCAACCAGTCTAACTTGGAACTTCGATATCGCCATTGGTCATAATGACCATTGGTTGTGGAGGTCAGATGGTAGTCGCTCCACGGAAAATATCGAAGTTCAGCCGCATCACAGTTAGACTGGAAAGCCGACCCCAACTGAGTTTGGAAAAAGGTTCAGAGAATGAATGATGATGATGATGTCTCCCATTTTACTGAGGAGAAAAATGGATTTATTATCTTTCTAACTCCTCCAATTTATTTGATTCCAAAGTAGTTAAATGTTCTCTGGAACTCTCTGAGAATCATTACTCAGTGTGTGTTCGTAGGTCACTATTATTGAACCTAGTGTACAGGAGCTACCTACAGTTAATAGTGGGAATGAGGGTGGGATTAAACTCCACATTTCTATTGTTATAGATTTTGTAATAAACTAGTCAATTCAACTAGAAGAGTTAAATAATAATTTAGTTACTGATAAAATTAGATAAAAACCTATATTGATTTATCGATGAACTATTAATGAATACGACATCTTGGCTTAAAGGTCGATGCTTCACTATTCACACTAGACTAAAAATACAATTTCCTTTATATTTTGTTTGTATTCTACCACATCTTTAATGATAGTTTTATCTTCTGTGCAGATATGGATTTCAAAGAATGGAGTTCAGATGATCACATAAAATTTGTTAAATTTATGGAGACGGCCGCTACAGATGAATCGCTACGACTTTCTTGTAAATTTAACGAAGAATATTGTGGACTGCCAGGGTCTTTTAAGGCTTTATGTGTAGATTAAGACGATCTTTGAAACTATGAGACTCCAATTTTTTCTTTTCTTTATACCTCAGAAGTACAACATATTATTGTAACGTTGTTAGGTTCACTGAATCCTTAATATTGCTAGTACCAATTTAAAAGTAATACAATCGGTGAATGTATTAATATTTTACACAAGGTCAAACAAAATGGTTATAACAATTTCAGGATGTTTAAAACAACTTGAACTGATGAGGTTTCTTACACTAGTGAATATAAAATGGTGCATGTTTTTGTCAAGAAATATAATGATCAAAATCGTTATGAGTCTTATTCATTCTTTAATGATTATAAAAACCATTAAACTCTTGAACAAAATGTCAACTCGAAACCACAATATATTTTAGTTTTAAATGACTGGTTCACGTTCGAAAAATGAATTATGTTTTCTGGTTTCGTTTTTGTCTCTCGCTGCCATTACAAAACGAGTTTCCTTTTCATTTTCATTAATGATTTGCAGTATTGTCAAGGTTACCTTACATTAATTAATGACATAGGGTTCTCCTTCCTCAGCAAACCCTAGGTAGGAACAAACGTTAAACCAAAAAAGTTTTGTTTTTTTAGCCCGTTAATTATTGTGGGTACTTTCGACCTGAACTTTCCTTAAAATATCTTCGATATGACTAACACTATACGCCTAGGTTGATCTTTACCGGGTTACCCATTTAACCTCACCTCATAAATCTGTTTCGTCAATCATCTTTTGTCCATCCTCTCTACCATGTTCGAACTTTCTAAGCATCCCTTTCTCTATCTTGGTGACTACATCTTCAATCATACCAAAATTTTCCTTTATCACTATGTTCTTCATTCGGTCCATTAATTTCACAAGGTTTAAATGTTAGTTTAATATTACCGTTTCGTTTTTACTTACATAGTAAATGACCTTTTGAAGGCAGTATATTATTATTAAACATTAACTTGCAATATTCGCACCCTATAATAATACTCGTATTTTACATTTACTTGCAATAAATGTATGACAACAAACACTACAATTATTTATTATACAAAGTAGCCTTAAACTCATAAATAAGGTATTTTTGTGTAGAGTTCTCTTATAATTACTTTAGTCTTAATTGTTTTTTTTCCTATATCATGAAAAGGCTGTACAATTTAACGAAATCGTATCATTACTGTAAATATTATTAGAGGCACGTGATATTAGATAACTATTCTATAGAGCATTTCTGAAATTTCCACCTATATGTAAACCACATAAAGGTAGAAATTTAAATAATTTAACATTAAAAAGAAAATATCGAGGTCCAGCCAAATCCACAGTTAAGACTGGTAAAGCGGACCCCAGACTCCGAGGTGAAAGCTTTTGATACGACTGTGATTAACGCTAGGTTCAAGAAGAAGAAGAACGTAGTCCACATGAGCTATCTTCCCTTATGTAGGAAGACAGTTCGTGTGGACGTCCACATACGTTAACCGACATCCACAAGGAAGGGATCCCGGCAACGGCTAGTAAAATATAAAGAATCATAATCAGCATCACTTGCTGCCCGGGGTTCGCTTTTCTACTCCTAATTTTCTTATGGAGTGATTTATCTTGGTTTTTACGGGAGATAACCTCAACCCTGGAAAGGATAAAGCAGATACAGTATGCTGCAGCAATTGAGGTGGGCTTGCAGGTTCCGTTGACTTGGATCCTGAAGATCTCATGGATCCATTCCCTCCAAATAAGGTAATAGGTTCAAGAAGCATTTACTGGATGGAATTTTCAAACCAAAATAAGGTATAAAAATGTCACCTGGTAAATACTTCTTCAACCTGAGTTATATACTTTATGGCACTCATCTATTTAAATATTAATTAATAAAAGAAAGTCGTGTTAGTTACACTATTTATAACTCAAGAACGGCTGAACCGATTTGGTTGAAAATTGGGAGGGAGGTAGCTTGGAACCAAGAGACGGACATAGGATACTTTTTATCCTGCCACGGGGACGAAGTATGCCACGGGCGAAGCCGCGGGGCCCCGCTAGTATATTTATAAAAGAAAGTCGTGTTGGTTACACTATTTATAACTCAAGAACGGCTGAACTGATTTGGCTGAAAATTGGTAGCGAAGTAACTTAGAACTAGTAGATGGACATAGAGTACTTTTTATTCTGCTACGGGGACGAAGTATTGCCACGGACAAAGCCGCAGGGCACAACTAGTAATTCATATTTATCATTTAAACTCTGAGGCCTAATATGAATAGGTATACATTAATTAGAATAATTAACTACGTACTACTACGAGAAAAACAATTTAGATTATTATATTATTCATTCTTTACATTAAATTAAAAAAAAATCTGTATTTAGCGTATTTTTATATGTGTAATAATATTCTCTTAGCAACATTTTTTTTTTTCTCCAAGAATACTCGAAGTGTGAAAATTACCATTTTATAGTAGTCCGTGGTGAATTCCGTACGAAAAAAAGGGTCTAGTTTGAGGCCCGACAGTCCCAGTGGGACTTATAATAATATAATACACACGAGTTGGGAAACGCCCTTTCTTCTGAGGGATACCTACCTACATAGCACATACAATATATACATACATACATACATACATACAAAGCAGGCCACGTTTTTTTTACTTTTTTTTGTAACAAGTAAATGCATGAAAACAATAATATTATGAAAGTTGAAACAGCGAAAGATTGTAGCAAGTGGAAAGATGTTGTCTCTGTCTACCCCATGGGGAAAAGGCGTGAATTGTATGTATGTATGTATGCAAATGATATTTATTTCTCTCTCTCATATTTCGTCGGAAGTAATAACACTTACTTGCTGCCTTATTTAATGTTAAATAAATAAAGTAAGTATTAGAGTTCTTTTTGAGTAAGACTAAGTGTAGAACCGCCATTTATTCATAAAAAATAGTAATTATTTGGTCAAAGATTATTACAACTGGCGATATAATTAGATACATAGTAAAAAAACTTAGTACCTATACTATCTAAGTTGTACTTACTTAATTTATTTCTTATTTGACAACATGCAATAATAATTAGTGATTCAACAACATTGCTATGAAGAATATTACAGACGCGTCTCATACCCCAGGTAGTTAGATGATCTATACAATAGAATGAATAGAACTCTACCGTCTTTAAAGTTTAAAATAAATATTTTAATTCTGTTTAGAATCGTTTCAAAAGAGAATAAAATGAGACGTAATTGAATATAAATAAAAATTCTGATGAATTGAGAACTTTCCTCCTTTTTACAAGTCTGTTAAAAATTATCAAAGGACATTGAAATTTGTTATTATCATATCTCTAATCTAATGACAAGTTTCACAGACAGACTAATAATTTAGAGACTAGAGAATATCAACAGAAGCGACCTACTATATTATACCTAGTAAGTCGCTTAGCATTAGATAAATAGGTCGCATTAGATTAGAGATCTGATAATAACAAATTCCAATCAAACTATTTCGGAATGAACTTCTTTGATAATTTGATTTGATAATACATCTTTATACCTAATGATAGAATCATGCCTGAACGTATGTACCCATAAAATAAACAGCCTCCTCTTTTTTTGAAGTCGGTAGAATAGCACTCTATCTGTATACCTACATTGAGGTTCAAATATTAAATAAGTTGTTTGGAGCTGGACGCACAGCAAGTAATTGAGACTAGCCGGCAAAGTGCCGCCTGACCGCCTTTTAAACCAGTTTTGGAACATGAAAATAACAATGCATTATAATCAGATAATAAGAATGAATTTCAACTATAAAAACTGCAAAACATGTTAGCAAAAAAGAAATTGACGGATATCTGGATGTATTTTTAGCGTTCTGTACCTCAAAGGGATAAATAATTTAGAAATTAAAAAACCCGACTGCGTAAAACCTAAAAAGAAAAAAAACAAGCACTCAGATGTCCGGTGGTCTAGAAACATAACAACTTAACAGTCGGAATCCACTATTCAACAGCCAATCTTATTTTTCAATGGATCCCGACTGTTAAGTTGTTATGTTTCTAGACCACCGGACATCTGAGTGCTTGTTTTTTTTCTTTTTAGTTTTTTACGCAGTCGGGTTTTTTAATTTCTAAATTATATTTTTTTATTTAATAACTTTTAGTTATAAGTGTCCTAGCCAGCTATTTACCCGATTGGACTTTCTACTGTCTAATAAAAACTTATGAATTGTTGTTACGCAACTTTAAATCGCTATAGATCCTAAATGGTCAATGGAATCAAAAAATGTTGAAAGGAAACTAAAAATGATTTTTAAATACCTATTCAACGATACCCCACTTGACATAGTTTGCTGACTTTCATTTTTTTAATTTTCACAATATGGCGGCCAGTAGTCGCCATATTGAATTTTCACTGACGTCATGTCTTTAATGACACTCGCCGGACTAAGAGGAATCGATTGACGTGTGAATCATGAAAATCGGCCCAGGCGTTTGGTCTGTATAGTGCTTCAAAGGAACATACAAACATACATACATACATAGGCTGTTAAACACATTACCACTCCTTTGCGTTGCGCAGTCGGGTAAAAAGCATGTAAAATGAGGGTGTATCCCATCTGCTCCGGCGACTTGGCCCGGTTGCGGGCCACATGGGAAAAAAAAGTTTTAACTGGCCCGTTGATATGTTTACCGGGCCAGATGACGCAAATCAAGTGCCATCGTCCCCGGTAAGGGAAAAATAGAGATACGCCTCGTAATTTTTTTTATATATAGGACACGTCAATTTGAATTCAGCTCGCCTGATGGTAAGAGATCCGTCGTCAATCCGTTTCTGTTTGTCCGTCTATTTGCATTTCAGCGTCCTTCACAAATCACAAATTCACTAGTGCATTGAATATTAGGACTTCGTTCACGTAATTCACGGACGATAACATTGATGGGCCTCGATTCTGCTAAAGGCAACAACTGTCACTCTAAAAAATGCCATTTAATTGTAGACTTTATTGTTGTCAGTATAAAGTCTAAAATGAAATGAAATTTGGTAGAGCGAATGAAAAAGTTTAATGAATCCTTTTCATTTGATTTTAGACTCTAACTTTATAACGATAAAGACTACAATCAAATAGAATTTTTTAGAGCGACAGTGGCATGACGGTGGTTTGCCGTTAGCAGAATCGAGGCCCAGCTGACGCGCACACAGACAGAAAGACAAGAAATATGTTGTTTTGACGTAATGGTAACGTGTATACATCCAAATGTACCTACTTAATAAAAAAGAAATGGACATACATAGATACATACATACATACATACATACATAACATACATACATACATACATAGTCTCGAAAAACATTACCCTCCTTTCTTCGGCAGTCGGGTAAAAAAGGGTAATTTTAATGTTACAAACAGACACTCCAATGTTTATTCTTTTGTATCTTAGTATAGATAAATAAAATACGTATTGTAGTTGAAATTGAATTAATTATAACTACGAACAAAAAATTACATCCTGTATAAACATCATTAAGAACTTAATCATTAAATTTAATTTACGGAATCTTATAAACACGATGTAAAGGCACAAACCATATCATTTGATGCCGAGCATTTCATGACGGTGCAATGGAAAAAGTAAAGGATAATCCGATTTTAAAATTCAACGAGAACCAATTACAAATGGTTAGGAAAACCCATGGCTATGAAGATGTAAACAAATTGAAACAGGACGTTGAAAATTTGAAGAGTTGGATCCAAAAACAGAATCACTTTAGGGTTAAGGATTTTGGTAAGTTATTTTTTTATATACCACTTGAGTGGCAGACAAGCACACGACACACCCGATGGGAAGCGGTCACCCTGGGGGCCTTTGGACGTGTGCAACACCTCATGGGATTTTCTTACAGCTGCTAATGGTTGCTGCTAATATTTGTTTTTTTTTTATATCATAAAACCTTCTCAACCTCCGAGCGCAGGAGATGGGGGGGGGGGGGAGATGGTAGGACGGCCATCTATCACGCGGTGCAGTGGCGCGGTGTTCGCTCGTCTTTTCTGGGAGCAAAACGAAAATAACCTGGTTACCAAACGCGAGGGTTCTGGGTCGGCTGGGGTGCGAGTCCTGGGTCACTTTAGACCACGGCATCTGAAGACCTGAGATAGGTAAAAGGTGTAGTCGGACTCGAACCGACTACACCTGCATGCTATCTCAGGGGGGATTGGGGATTTACTCAGGATTTTTTTTTTCTAAATCAATACTTTATATACCTTTTTTTTCCGTGCGGAAATCCTCATGGAATGATACCCACCCCACGGCGAGCGGGGCAGGTTATGTCGGACTCTTACCGACTAAAACCGCACGCCGTCTAGGGTCTTCTGACGCTAGGGTGTAAGGTGAGGCCAAAGAGCATTTGCCTCGCACCCCAGCTTGACCCGGGCCATCTCCGGATTCGAGATGGCCCCCTCGGGTTTGGGAACCACGTGGTTCCCGTCATGCCCCCGGAATAGGGGGGTGGGGGGGCGCTGTCGCGCGCCGCCGCCTCGGCAATACTTTATATACCTAAAACTCAAAGTCCTGACTGACTGATTGACCTAGAGACAACGCACAGCCTAAACCGCTGGTCGTGGTCATATTAAATTTTCAAAACCTCAGTGAGATTAAAATGGGAAAAATATTTTCATGCAAGGGTATAATTTATAAATCTTATAATTATAATCTTGATCTTTGTCGCTGTTGTTGCCGATGTACGCCATAAGATTTTTTTAAACTTTTTTGACGTTCAAATTTGATAGATCCAGAATATTTGGAACGTTTATTGATCTACAACAAGGGATCCATTGAGAGGACTAAACAAAGATTCGATAAATTATGTACGTTCATCAATTTGATGCCGGATTTCTTACAAAATTTTGACTTACGAAATGAGTTTCGTTCGTTAATGAATGTTGCGTAAGTATAGAACATACATAATCTGTGATTCGGAGAGCATCTTCATGGTAAAACCTCTTGATGCTTTAAAAAAAATGAAAATCATTGATATTTTTTTTCAATTTAGACATAAAAATAAATTAAGTAAAAAATGTTTTAAGTTAAACGCTTTTATTCACTAAAGGCGGACATCTTGGATTTACAATTTACAATGATACAGAATAGATTAACTTGTATTGTCACCAAAACTAAAGATAATGTGCCAAATATCAGAACAATCCGTCCACAGGAAGGGGGTCAATTTTAAATTACTAGATTTGTCCCAAACAAAGAGTTCATCTATGCTAATATTATAGAGGTAAAGTTTGTGTGTTTGTTAAATTGTAAGGGGTAATCTCGGGATCTACTGAACCGATTTTAAAAATTCTTTCATCAATAGAAAGCCAAGTCATTCGTGAGTGTCATAGGCTATATTTTATTGGAAAACTGGAATTTACACCCGGGCGAAGCCGGGTTCCGGGTCGCAAGTGTTAAATAAAAACGTTTAATAATAATAATAGTTTTACAACTAGTTTGAGTTTTCTTTCTTATTTAGAGATGAAAGAATGATTAATAAAAAAAATTACTTACTCATTTTGAGAGTTGTCATTCCTTAGCAATCAATCAAGGAATTAATAACAATATTTTGTTTATTTAGACAAATATGTTTGTTAC
Source organism: Lithosia quadra (assembly GCA_963576445.1). Lineage (NCBI taxonomy): Eukaryota > Metazoa > Arthropoda > Insecta > Lepidoptera > Erebidae > Lithosia > Lithosia quadra. Next base: position 2,598,080 of record OY754893.1, read on the forward strand.
CGCAACCAACCAAAGATAATTATCGAGTTTATGTTGAGAGGACTACTGGAAAAGATGACAGCGAATTCCAATTAATTGACTACTACAGATATTCCTTGATAGTAAGTTCCTTCATCTTTTTTTTTTTTAATCTTATTTATTTTATAAGCCTAGTACATCAAATGATTAAGTCGGCTTAAAATAATTAGTTACATTGAGGTTAGTATCAATGGAAGATGTGCACGTTAAATTGCAAGCCGTGAGATATTTCTCTCCGTGTTGACAATATTTCAACAGTTTATAATCTGTCGCATTATATCTTATCTTAATATATATAAATCTCGTGTCACAATGTTTGTCCTCAATGGACTCCTAAACCACTTAACCGATTATAATAAAATTCGCACACCATGTGCAGTTCGATCGAACTTGAGAGATGGGATAGTTTTTGAAACGGATTTCGACATCCACGCGGGCGGAGCCGCGGGCAACAGCTAGTTATACTATATAATGTTTCATAATAAGAGATGCCATTATTGTAACATTGCAAACACGGATAAAATCCATGTAATTGTAGGCTTCTGCAGCAGTTTATAGATGATTTTTTTTATACCATTTACTTAGGTGGCAGACAAGCATACGGCTCACCTGATGGGAAGTTGTTACCGTGGTCTATGAACGTGTGCAACCATCAAGAGTGTCACATTCAGGTTGCTGAACCTGGAGGAGGGAGCGCTTGAAAGAGGGGATTGGGGATGAGGAGGGGGGGATTATAATATATATAATTATGGCCGCGGTCTTCTGCAGGGCGGAGGTACTACCCCAGTCGGACTGTTCATGTCGGACGGGAGATACCATCGTGTCCTACCTCCTTTAACAATGGTTTTTAATAGTTTGTACAACGGTGGAAAAAACTGTCCCTTTACTATTTACGATAAGTAGGGTAGCCAGAGCTCACTGTACCCCTCTTTCCCCCAACCCTTCCTAGCCTACCCATCCCTTCCTAGCCCGCCCCCCGGATCACGGTGACCGCTTCCCACCAGATGGCCCGGGGTCAGCTGGGGTGCGAGGGATATGCCCATTGGGTAACCTTACACCCCGGTTACTAAGGCCCGAGACGGCGTGCGGTTTTAGTCGGTTCGATCCCAACATAACCACCCCCGATGGCCGACGGGGGTGGTATCCATGGGGATTTCCGCACGATAAAAAAAAAAAAGGTGGGCCGTGTGCTTGTCTGCCACCTACGTAGTATAAAAAAACACCTTTTTGCCTTTAGATAATGATTTTAATTTCAGGTCGGACACTACTTGTTATGCAACGATTATTGTCACGGACTTGAAATAATTGTTGATACCAGGGACATTACTTTTGGTTTCATTTCAAAAATTAATCCTATCACAATGAACAAAGGACTCACATTATTTGTTGTAAGTGTTATTGTCATTAAATTGTTCATTGCTTTATTTATATTTGCGTGCCAGCTGTGGATTTATGCCGCGTGAATTTTGATTTATAATTTTTTTTTCCACGGATTTTTTTTCCGAAAAAGATATTTAAAAAAAGAAATACCTAAAGACAAGTTAAAAATTATAAATTTGCTTTTTGTCACAATGTACCGTACATAATACTTATAGATACCTATTGATTTAAAACCTGTTAGTTTAATGTTATTACAGGTACTTTGATTTTATTTGTTTGTGAGTAGTTATTAGGTAATATTATTTTATTTTAATTTCATCGTTATCTTCTTAGTTACAGTTTGGCCGCTGAGACTATGCGTTCCTGACACATGTCAATTCTTCATGACTAGTTATGTACAATAAATAACTTGTACCTAGAACAGTTCTCTAAACCTGTTCCCGACTTACAATTACATAATAATAATCACAGTCAGCAATATTGTGACAACGTGATTTCATTTTAATTTTAATTTTATTCTAATTTGGCTATCTATCTGCCCTATTTGTTTTTCCGATTTCTTATTTTTTATTTTGTTTCATTCTTATTTAATTTTATGTAATTATTAATTGTAATGATGGGTTATTACCTGAAATAAAAAAAAAAAATCATATTCATTTCATTCGTTATAAAAATATGATTCAATCTTTCTATTAGCTTGGGTAGAGGCTTATTACAAAATTACATTATTATAAAATTATAACGTTCTATTTTATATTTTTCAACCAACAGATTATTATTATTAAGATTACCAAAATATGCGGTTACAATTGCCTTGTTATTTTGTCTCATCACTATGAAAGCGAACATTTGACATAACCTTGAAACAGCGCAGTTTGACGTGGTTGGACGTGGTATGACTTTTAAAAACTATTGATTTTATATTTTTAATTAATTAATTGTTAATAATTTTAGCCCAAAATTAATCTGTGTATTGTAAATTGGCACAGTAATAATATTTTAATGTTATCACTCGTTAATAAGGTCAATAAACGATATTTAAAATTTTGCCGTAAATTATATACCAGTTCAAAGTTACATCGCCCTTTCGCTCACAACCTGTCAGGAACGCATTCTTTCAGCGATTCTATAATAGTTAGTTTACGAATGTCCTCCAATTGATTTTTTTTCTAGCGCAACGATTTCGAATGCTTTTGCCTTGCAATAAATACTTTTTTGTAATTTTGCTTTTTTAAAAATATTTTTTAACATTGTTACCAATATTGTCTAACTTTATAGGAAGGCTTGAGTCAAAGAATGAAGAGGATGCATTTCTTGAGTGGTTCAAAATTTTTCGATACCTTGTTAGCGTTATGTAAGCAAGCTTTTACCCCAAAACTGAGGGAGAGGCTGGTAGTACATTCAACTGTGGAAACCTTACACGACTACTTTCCTCGAGAGATATTACCTAAAGACTTCGGAGGAGATGAGAAAAGCATAAAAGAATTAAGTGGTAAGTCATAAGTGAATAGAAATTGGCTAAATTCGAAATTTTAGAGAGAGAATCAAACGACTCTATTGATAGAATAGCCGATCACCGTGGCCTATGGACCCTGGAGGAGGGAGGGTTGGGATGTTTGGGGGGGGAGGAGGGTTGGAGATTGGGATTGGGGGGTGAGGGCGGATTGTGAGCTCTGGCTACCCTACTTACCGCCGGGACCACAACACTATGGTTATTATGGCCGTAGTCTTGTAGGGCGGAGGCATATGCTCATTTATGGCAACCGGGACCGATACATGGCTTAACGTGCTCTCCGAGGTACGAGACGAATTTTCTTTCGAATCGAGCTCGTAACGTGTGCGATAGATATTATATGAGATTTGTACAGTTCCTTTTACGCACGATAGGGGCGCTGTACAAATTTCATACAATTTTTGTCGCACACGTTACGAACTCGATACGAAAGAAAATTCGTGCGAGAATCGAACCCGCGACCTCCAAGAAAAGCGTAGATGGTTGATAATACTGATTTTGTCTTTTTTTATTTTACAGATTTGAACTTCAAGGAATTGAGTTCAGATGACAATATAAGAAGTGTTAAATTTATGGAGACAGCGGCCACAGATGAGTCCTTACGATTGAGTTGTAAATTTAATGAGGAATACTCTGGAATGCCTGGCTCTTTTAAGACCTTGTGTATTGATTAGAATAGTAATTGAAACTATTTTTGACCGACTTCAAAAAGGAGAAGGTTCTCAATTCGATTGTATTTTTAATTTACGTTTGTTAAGTACCTCAGAACTTTTGACTGGGTGAACCGATTTTGATGATTCTTTTTTTATTTGATAACTACATTATGATTATGACTGAATTGGGAACGTAAATTGAATTTTATTATTAATTATTCTGCTAGACTTACACTTTGTAATTAATATTATTAAATTAAGAAATTAAAAAGTAATATTATTCAAAATGCTTATTAAATATTTTGAATGAAACCAAATTCGTATTTTCTTTCCTCTTCAGATATACGTCAACGTTTGACATTTTGTGAGATCAAGACGAGATCGGAACTGAATTATTTTAAACATATTTTATTACGATAATAAAAATTGACCCTCAGTTAATATAAGCAACTGTTTTAATTCTTAACTCGAACTGAGTTTGTGAAATCCTAACCTTAGAAACTGATGAATGAAAAATGATATTATTCAAATTTTTATGATTTACTACATATTCAAAATGAGTTATGAAGTATTATTCAGACATTAAATGATTAATTGAGTCACAAATTAATCATTAAGATCTAAAATATTGACAATACATTAGTAGTTAACATAGGTGAGTCGTAGTCACAGCACACTTTCAACTATAAAACTAAGTTCAAGGGTAATTAAATCATTCTGTTAATTGATATATACACATAATAAAGCAGGCTTAGATTCTGAGAATACAACCTTGCCAAAATATGTTTATATTACCAGTAATAAAGTGGTACACATTCTTAAAAACGCGTGACTGCGCACATCCATCACAGAATATTTATAAATTATGTTACTCAGTTTCTCCATGTGTCTTTTAGAGGACAGAAGAAAGCGAGAAGAGAATGGGTAGGTTGTATTTTTATGAAACAGTTATGAATTATCATGGAGACCGTGCCCAGCAGTGGGACATAAATGGTTTGATATTAATCAACCCACGGGCACTGTCTCCTCTCCTCCAACGAGAGGGCTGAGAGGGTTCACTCTTGACATAAAGACTCCCAGGTTATAACTTTTCGGAGACACAGACTCGAGCAGGGCATGCCACTTCTTAGTAGTACGCATAATGTATAATGAACATACCTATAGCTGAAGTGATTCGTGTGCGTAAGAATGGAATGTCTACCATAATATAACGATGGCGCTTCACCCTACGTCTGGTCGTTCGGTGATGGAAAGGGCTTGGAGGACTCAGGTTATGCAAGGTTACTTCTAGGCAAGTACTCTACTGTCGACCATATCATCACTTATCAACAGGTGAGATCGTGACGCGAGTTAACTCAATAAAAAAAAATTAAATGTCTGTCAGTCAATTTGGATAAAATATTTGGTGCAAATAATTCGTCTATTGACCGATTTCTTAGGGCTGGATACAACTAATGGTTTAACTAAAAGTTATAAACCTTATTACAACCTAAAACGAAGTCTAGTATATATATTGGTACTACTATCTAACTTTGTAAAAAATCTCTATAAAATTGAAACTGACGAAGAAAGAAAGGTTAGAGAAACCACCCGTAGGAAAGATATTTCGTCAACAATACAACCAAAACTCAATGTTGTACGACAAAGTACAAGAGTGCAATCAGTGACATTATACAATAAGCTACCTACAGAGTTTAAAATTATCTATAGTGTGACCAAATTCAAAAATAAACTTAAAGCATATTTATTGGGGAAAGGTTATTATAGCATTGACGAGTTTATTAATGACAAACACTAGAATTAGGTAATTATGTAAGGTCAGTACGGGGAAGTGTGTCATACTTTTTGCGAAGTTTACTTTGAACATAAAAATCACATATTTTTAGGTATAATTTCTAAATCTCGGTGCAAACAAAACAAGATATGGTTCATAATTGGCTGAAAACAAAGTGTTTTAGTCAATAATATTCATTAGGAATTAGTTTTTAAGTACTAATTGTAAAGTGCTATGGTAGACACACTTCCCCAACAAAGTGAGGCAAGTGTGACTATGTCTTTCGTGTACAATAGACAGTTATTTATAATTTAGAAATGCAGTGTTTAAGCTACTCGATCGTGTGAACGAATCAATTGATGTTAATACTACGTAATATACTGTGTATGAATCTTTCAAGGTTGTAAAATTTATGAGGTAAGTGTGTCATATTATGTTGGGCAGGGATAGAAAACATTTTTAGGTAAAAGTCATAGCTGATGGATAATCTTCACTTTTATTTAGAGTTTAGTAAAATTAATGTTATTAATATTAAAAGGTACTTATTGAAAGGTAAGTAGGTATTCAAATGAAATATAAAGGTAAATTTTCTTGTTCCTACATTTTTTTTTGTTTCTACAAGAAAATTTATTTTTCATCAATAAAATAAATTTTAGTATCTTCCATAAAAATTAAACAAAGCTAATAAGTAACTAAATCATACAGAAAATATCAACATATTTAAAATTTTACCTTGCTAACTGACTAACACTTTTAGTGTGTACAGGTACCTACAACCTTCCAGAGATAATTAATCCAATACAATATAAAATTGTTAACGAAATAAATAATTAAGATTACTGTCTACAAACAAAATTACAAACTATTATACAAACAAAATTATAAACTTTGCCTTAGAAATTATATAATTAATTAAATCAAACTCAATGTTTTTAACCTCTGACTTGGGGCAAGTGTGTCATATAGACACACTTGCCTCATGGAAAGTAGACACACTTTCCCAGTCACTTGATTTAGAGGTTCGATTTTTTGAATGGACGTAATTCTCTCATTTTCAACAATTCCGACAATATTATAGGAGTAATAATAAGTTTAATTAGTATATTAACCACTTATGAGTACAAAATACACTGATTTACACAAAAAACCAAGATTTTTATGGATTCAAAAAGGTGATGTGAACTCTAATTCGTCTTACAAAATGTGACATATTTTAAAATGGCGATAACTTCATAAATGCTTGACCAGTGCCATCTAATTTCAAATTATGTAACTAGATATTGGTTTCCACACAAGAACAGATGGCACTTTCATCAAAAGCTCTAATAGTTTCCGTAATATAAAGGGCAGTTACACTTGCCTCATAGCTACACTTCCCCGCACTGACCTTATTTGTTAACCATTTGGAAATGTAACTGGTATTGACAATTGTTATTGAAGTGAATTTATTGTAATTATTTTATTATTATTTCGTAGTTGTTATTAAATTTATGTAGTTTTGACAAATTTTCAACACAATGTAAATTGTTATGAAATAAAATACTTATGACTTATGACTTATGACTTAGTTTCGCAATAAATCGTAAAAAAATTTTTCACTGTTAAAACGGAAGTGAAACGCCCGTACTTACTTACTTCAAATCGAGTTTAATTTATTTTTCCCGTTGTTTAAATGCTATATTTCTCACACTATTATATTTTTTGCTATCCAAAACGCTACTTATACTGCACTAAGAGAACACTTTACCTTGATATTCATATTAACTTTTACTTGATATTCATCACCAAATTAATAACTATTTACCTACTGGGCCCGTAGACAAATGTCAGTGTATTCCGTAGCGTAAATCGCAATCGAATAGAAACGATTAGGTCGACCAATCACATCCAAGCTCGTCGCCGACGTACGATGCGCGCGCCGCGGCGGAATCACGAGCTGGAGTGTGATTGGTCGACCTAAACTATTCTATTCGATACGATACAATAGCGATTTAGACTTTTTCCACTTGGCTACGGGCACAGGGAACATTTTTTAATCTTAATTTTAATAAAGAAATTATTATTCTATTTTATTCATTTAAAAAAGATACACATATTTAAGTATTAAATATATAAAAAATAACAAATATATTTTAAAATATAAAAATAGTACCTACTCCACTGGTGTCGGGTACAGGGACCAAGCCACCTGTGGTTAGAGCTCCAAGGAGAAGAAGTACCTCACAATGCGTGCCGTACTTTAGCAAACCTGCCTTCTGCATCAAGCCCTTGAGCCAGCTACCAAATTATCATTATTATTATATTAAAATATCAGAACCTTCCTGCAAGCCCATAGGTACACCTGCAATTAAATGAACGAAACTAACGTAGGTTCTCCTTTGCTCTGCCCCAGGTTCTGAGGCTTAGGTCTTGAATGCTACTTGGATCTCAATTCTGCTATTTTGTATTAGGTAATAACCAAGCCACTATTATTTCACTCATCATCATCATCATTCTCTGAACCTTTATCCCAACTTAGTTGGGGTTGGCTTTCTAGTCAATAATGCCAATTTTAGACTTTAACGATAAATATTTAGAATCTAAAATTAAGTTAAAAGCGAGAAGGGGGGAGGGAGGGTTTGCTTGAGGGGAGGGCTCCCTCCCCCATTGGGGAAGGGATTCCCCCCTTCGGGGGCAAGACGAGGACACAACTGGTTTGGCTCTCAAACCCGGGTGGTGGGGGGTTCATCTCGAACTTGGAGATGAACTTGGTCAGCCAAGGCGCGAGGGAAATGCTTATTGAGGGTCACACCGGTCACAAGGACATTTTGAGACAAGGCCAATTCGAGAAAAGGACATTTCGAGAAAAAGACATTTTGGGAAAAGGACATTTTGAGAAAGGAGATTTCGAGAAAAAGACATTGTGAGAAAGGACATTTCGAGAAAAGGACATATTGCGACGGACCACTTTACACCCCGGTGCTTGAAAACGAAATCCTAAATAAAAGATCTGTTGTATCAGATTATGAGATAGGTATAACGCACACTGGCCTCATCAATATTATTCATACCTACATTAAGTTTATGCTAAAATAAAGGAAGTATAAAGGTGAACTTCTAAAAACCGGAACAACCTCAGAGACTAATATTATGTAACATCGCATTTTTTAAGGTCACCAACACTATAAATGGCCCTAAAACTGTTTATAACCCACGAATTCGCAGACTAATTCTATTTCTGAATAAGGTCAATGATATTCTATTTGGGTCAAAGCAAATAAGGATACACAAATATAAAAAAAAATTAATAAAACTACATTTAAATTTCATTAAATAGAAGTTTGAACAAACCTAGTAAACTTAATAATACCAGAATAAAATAAAAAGAATTGAAACTATCTAATTATAATATTTACGAACTCTTAGCCAATATGAATAAATAGCCATTCTATCATCGCGTTGCTCGCCACAGACGGAGAATTCAACCTCACACGTTGCATCCGACCACATCCCAAAATGATACACACTGTGAGGTAGGTATGAGAGAAGTTTTATTCCGCGCACGCTTAGGCTGTAGAATGATCTCCCTGCTGTGGTTTTCCCTAGCGTCTACAACATGTGGTTCTTCAAGAAGGGCATTAAAATATTTTTTTAGGGTTGACAGCCTGCAGGAGTGTGATTTAACTGGTGTTGCAAACGTCCATAGGCCACGGTGACTACTTCCCATCTAATGGGCCATGTATTTTTCTGCCACCTAAAGTGGTATAAAAATAAACCGCTAACAGTGGGATTTGTTTTTGTTGTTAAGTATAATAACTTTTCTCGTTATGTTCTCAATGAATCTCTTTATGTTTATTAAGATGTAAGTTTACATGTATTTTGATAACATTTAACATATTATACATACACATACATAATCATACAACAAAAAATAATGACAACAAATTATAAAAACATGTGAATTTTGTAGGGTATTCAGTACTTAGGTACACTCTGAAATAAAGGTAAGATTTACGATGTACCTATTTAATTACCAAATGTAAGATAAAGATAAAGAAAACTTTATTGTATATCAAAAAGTACCTAATTGTTTGTTAAATCTTAATATATAAATCTCGTGTCATAATGTATGTCCTCAATGGACTCCTAAACCACTTAGCCGATTATAATAAAATTCGCACACCATGTGCAGTTCGATCCAACTTGAGAGATAGGATAGTTTTTGAAACGGATTTCGACATCCACGCGGGCGGAGCCGCGGGCAACAGCTAGTAATATTATAATGTACAATGACCTTATCAATAACAATGATCTCTACCAACCTTTCGATGAATAAGAACATAAAGACATGATAAGGGCAGTGTACAATTAGGAACAAAATAAAAAAGAAAAGATAAATACATAAGATACATGATTATAATACACAAATAATAATTATTATATAATAATTTTTGACAGATTTTTAACAGAAACCAATGCCTATGTCCGCGTGGGGAATGAAATAAAGATAGAAAGGAAAAAACAAAGGATGGCATAAAGAAATGTAGGAAGAAAGACAAAAGAATAAAGAACTGTATTATACACACTACTGTATGATGACTAAAAATGAGCGGTTACTGAGGTGGTACTCATTGAAGATAAAAGGAAATAATAAATTATGAAAAATCTTTTTTAAGTTCAACAGTTCTAAATTGTATTGTCATCAGAACTAAATACTTCTGCCAAATATCAGACCAATCAGACAACTGAAAGGGTTTGAAATTTCGATTACTAGATTTGACCCAAACAAACAGGTCGAGATAAATAAAACTGTTTAAAAAGTTCCCATTATTGTATCGCCCCCGTAAAATCTAACCCTGCCATATAACCACGTCTGCCTCTCTGTAAGACAGGTGGAATTGTTCTACAAACAATGCATCAGAATCACTATCGCTGGCGGCCAAGGTCGGTCAGCGGTATAACGATTTGATCTCTATTTTAAATTCTTAACAACTCGACTTAGCATTGCGTAATAGCTGGAGTAAGATGTCTGTCTAGCACCGTGATGTGCATTTTTCCTTCAAAATACGTGACTTGAGAAGTTATCTAAGGTCATGGATTAATGAAATTGACGTTAATATTGCGACATGTTACTGCAGGTACTATATCACAATTAAGTACGAAATAAATTGTGTATTCATACTTTATTTTTTGTGTTGTTATAAATATTTAATTATGGATAGGAATTTTTTTCATGGATAACCTAACTCAACATCTTTATGTTATGCTATGTACTAAGTTTCAAAATGAACTGTTCGCTCAACTATGTTAGGTACTCAAACAAATAACTGTATTTTGATTAAGATAATTATAACTACGTTTAAAAAACCGACTTCACAAACTAATATTTTTTACTTTTAGTGTACAGAAATAGAAAAGTATCCATTTATGAGGTTTATTATGTAGAAAGGCCGTAAATTTGATGATTTCCCCTCGATTTTCCCAAGATCCCAGCATCAGATCCTGATACCCTGGATATGCGACCACCTCAGAAGTAGCTTCTTACCATAAAAAATAATTCAAAATCCATCCATAATTGGCGCCACTATCGTGTAACATACATACAAAAAAATAAAAATATCGTACGAATAGAGAACCTCCTTCTTTTTTGAAGTCGGTTAAAAATGATTGTAAATAGACAAAAAAACAGCCCGCTGAGTTTCTTGCGGGTATCGTGGTTTCCCTAGTCTACAATATGAGGTTCTTCAAGAAGGCATTAGAAGGTTTTTACAGGGTCGGCAGCGCGAGAGTGTCATCCCTGGTATTTCACACGTCTATAGGCTACGGTGATCGCTAAGGATGCTAGGTGGGCCATGTGCTTGCCTGCTATGTGGTATAAAAAAAGTGAAGTGAACAGTAAATGGGTAGAAATACAATACCAACATAATAAAACACCATTCACCATACCTTTTTGAGATTATTACTTAACTTACGTGTACATAACATAAAGTAGCCATTACGTCATAATAAATGCGAGTACGCATAGTGATTGAATGGTGCAATTATTCAAATCGGTGAAATTTGTCCCTAAGTGTCGAATATGGAACCGGGTAACGACCTTACTCTATTACCTAATACCAGAAAAATAGCTTTACACTTTGATTTTAACGATAAAGACATGTCGCTTGCAACAGCGCCGAAATATCGGATACTCAATAAAACAAACAAACACGGTTAACAAAATCCGTCAGATTGACTGCACTCCGCCTGATGGTAAACTTTTTTTTTTTTTTTTTATTCAGAATAGGCTTACGTTTGACCACTATCTCACCTGATGGTAAGTGACGATGCGGTCTACGATGAATCACGCTTGCCTAGAAGGAACCTATTCACTCGTGACTTGAATATTCCCAGGTTATAGCTTTCCGGAAACACAGACTCGGGCAGGGAATTCCACTCCTTAGCTGTACGCATGATGAATGTATCCGCAAAGCGTTTCGTGCGTATGAGTGGAATATCCACCATAAAGCGGTGCCGCGTCGCTGTTCGTCTGGTCGTTCGTTGATGAAAAGGGCTTGGGGGTATCAAGTTGTGCAATTCCAGAGCGCACTCTCCGAAATGTATCCGATAGAACACCGATAAACCAGCAACTTTGCGCCGATGGGTAAGGCTCTGAAGCCTTTTCTCGACTAGTGCATCATCGTTGATGAGCCTCTTGGCTCGTCTTTCAATCGTTTCCAGCGCGTCAAGGTGGTATTTAGCTGAGCCATCACACAGATACGAACAGTACTCCATACAGGATCGAACCTGCGCTTGGTACAAATTAAGCAATTGCTCCGGTGTGAAGTACTGTCGTACCTTAGACAGGATGCCCAGCTTCTTTGCGGCCAGCTGAGCTTTAGCTTCTATGTATGACCCGAAGTTAAGCGTGGACGTGAGAGTTACGCCAAGAAGCTCGAGGCGGTCAGTTATCAGCACGGGTACATCTCGGAAAGATGGATCTGGCTGGAATTGGCTTCGCTTGGCAGAGAAGAGACACGCCTGGGTCTTAGCAGCATTAAAACTAACCAAATTAGCTTCACCCCAGTCGGAAACAGCCTTCAGGGACAGGTTCAAGCGCCCGACCATTCCGACAGGTTCCAACTGAGATAAAGTTCCCCCAAGTTCTCTATGGGACTCTATATAACTTTATATGGGACTCTATATAGTTAGTTAGTTATATTAGAGTCCCATGGAGAACTGTATTTGTAACTGTAACTTGTATTATGGGACTATTCAATACGGAGTCCTGGATAGTAACGTAGTCCTAGCCTCCCCACCCTTTCCTACCCCCGCCTCTTCCCTTTAAGGTCGGCAGCGCGTGGGTGACGCCCTTGGTATTGCACACGTCCATAGGCCACGGTGACCACTTTCCATCAGGTGGGCCGTGTGCTTGTCTGCCACATACGTGGTTTAACAAAAAATCTGTCTGTGTCAAATTTTATTCAGATTCCTTAACCGTTTTTTAATTGTAATTTAATTTAAATAATAATATTAGTAGGAAAGATAGACTACAAAGATAAGTATTTATGTTTTATTTGACATCGACTTTAAAAACGTCATTCACTGTATCAAAAGCTATTCAAATATCATTTCATTATTGATTGACAACTTGACGAAATAATTTTATGTTACGTGACAAGCGATCCATTTGATTCCAAGTTATCAACTACCAATTAAAATTGCGTTCGCTGTTACAACATTTGTATAACAGATTTATACTAGCAAATGGCCACGGCTTCGTCCGTCCGGAAGTCGGTTATCGTTTTTTGTCCATATCTTCAGTTCTACTTAAGCAATTGCAATCAATCATAACAGTAAATTTTAAATCTGACTAACCGCTTTGTAATAGAAAAAACGCATAAAAATTCGGTCAGAAGTTTTTACGTCCATCGCGAATGAACAGAAAAGTATTACAATTTTTTTTTGTGATTAAATACGTTCATTTAATGTAACCCAAGTGTTTTTTTAGTATCTTAAATGTATCACCTTTACATGTATTTTTATAGTTAAATGATTTCACTAATTTTAACTAAGCAATAATTTTACAAATTTAATTAATTGTAATTTATTTATTTATTTTAATTAATTATAAAGCATTGATTAATTCTAATTAATTGTATGCAATTAATTACTGAATTTTATCTAATTGATTGATTATTTTCATTATATCATTAATTTTAAATCTCGATTACTTAATTAACTTTAATTAATTAATTAATTATTAAAATTAATTTTAAATAATTATTTTTTTAATAAATAGTATATAATATATAATATATAATATATAATGTATAATATATAATATATAATATAATAATATATAATATATAATATATAATATATAATATATAATATATAATATATAATATATAATATATAATATATAATATTTAATATATAATATATAATATATAATATATAATTTAATAGCAGTAATAGCATAAAGTACGTACCGTTGCTAGTGGACTCCGCATCAGTATTATATTCCTTGGAAGGTTGTATTTATATCATCAGTCAAAATCAAAGAATCAAAATTCAAGCTTGCTTCTTGTCGGAAGCTTTAACTTTGAACTTCTCAAGGGTTTGAAGAAAGAAGCAACTAATTGTGTTAAGAAGAAGTTTTATAATGTAAAAAATCAAAGCAAATTTCACGACGCGTTTTACGCCCGCGTATTATACAAAAACTGCGGGCACGCAACCGCGGCGGGCGCGGGTGAAAACCGCTTCGTGAGTCCATAGCCTTAGATTACCTTGTTAACTCATAGATACTAGGTATCTTTGACTATCGAATGCATGCCGGAAACGTCAATAAAAATATTACTGTCGCCTTGTATTTTCTCTGTTTTGCAAAGAATTCTCTTTCCGTCAATTCCGGGTCTTCAAGTGTAAGAGTGTAAGCTGACCTAAAATGTATTTTCGCTCACACCCTCAATAGGGAACCCTAATTTAAAGGTTATTTTGAACGTAGATAGTGTGTGTATTAAGGCGAATATTATTATAATAATACCTATATTAATTAAGTAGGTATATAAAAAATTAAAGGTCTCAATTTTATTCTTATTTATTTTATATCGGTCACGTCAACATGACTTTACCACGCATGATGGCAAGCTAAAGGTAAAGTCTCAGGAAGGACCATTACATACACCAATGATGCCATAATGCCATAACGGTGGCCCTCAACTTGAAGGCCTCATCTATTGAATTTTCGCGCCCCGCTTAAAGAGACCCGGGACTGTAGGAGGAAGGAAACACGTGAAAATTTAAACTCACGTTTTGATTATATTTATTTTGCGTGAGTTTATGTTATGTTATGTTATGTTAATTGTATTAGTTTCGTGTGAACTGAATACAATTTTAATTTGATTTGCGAAATATAATGTGTTATAATTTTGTTTTTCTTTCCCATCAATTGTATTTAAATTATGGAAACAAAATTAATTAACACGTATATTTTTTCGATGTTTTATAGTAATCTTGTAAATGAACTAGTCTAGAGACGTAATTACCTACGTCATGAAATTCAACTTTTAAGAATAATGGCATTGTTTCCGCATTTTCTCGCAGTGTCTCTTTTATTTATATGATACACAATAAAATTATAGGATAATAAATTGTTATTTTACACAAATATTAGAGGTCGTAAAAACATTTCGCAAGCTACATATTTATAGAGTTTTAAGGACAACATATCAATTTTCGGTTGGTGGTCTCGCGCGGTAGACGTGCCTCTGTATTGTACAAAAATTGTGTGTTATTTACATGCTATAAATAGTGCTCTTAAATTAATGTGATATATTTATCAATAGCATTCTGGATCTCGCAGTGATTAACAAATGTATGTATAAAAAAAATCATATTGATTTTTTTGTGTATATTTATTTTTATAATAACTTTAACTGTATAAAAATATTAAGGTTTTAAACATAGAGCAGCAATATCCTACTGGAATTATTTTAATTAATAGCATTTAATTTTAATTTAATAAATATTTTTGTTTTTGTGTAGTTAAAAAATTATGTATCATCATTGAAAGTTTTAACTTCTTAAATATTTCAAAAATGTGTTTCTAAATAATAACTTACGAGCATAAATTGATATTAGCTATGAATTATTATGAATTTTGATAAGTAAATATTCGATAGAACATAATTTTATTGCAATTTTCACGTATTACGTGTCTACGAATATTGTTTTCGGAAAATTAAGTTCAGAATTATTACTACCTATTGCATAAATCTCTGACATAGTAATCAGATCATTATCACCAGTTTTAAAAAATTAGGTAGTTTAAAGGTTTTCAATATACTTATAGGCACTATGATAAGCAGGGCCTCGATTCTGTTAAAGGCAAACCACTGTCATGTCACTGATACTCTAAAAATACCATTTATTTGTAGACTTTATTCATATCAGCTTAAAGTCTAAAATTAAATGTTGTTTGGTAGAGGGAATGAAAAAGTTTAATAAATTCTTTTCATTTGATTTTAGACTTTAACTGTATATTGGTAAAGTCTACAATAAAATAGCATTTTTTTAGAGTGTCAGTGGTATGACAGTGGGTTGCCTTTAGCAGAATCGTGGCCCAGCTTGCAAACAAACACAATGTCAAGGCTGTCAGTTGCCGGGGCCATCTCGAAGCCGGAGATGGCCCTGAGTCAACCGAGGTGGATTTAAATGACTTTAGTATGAATCTTCTCTGCATGTGATAAAAAGAAAGTTATATTCCGTCTCATGACTCAACAGTCATGAGTCGTAATATCACTTTCTTTCACACACATGCACATACACACATTTTTATTACGAGAATTAACCCTCTGATGTTAACACGTCAGAGGTAAGCCTCTGACGTGTTAACATTCTCGTAATAAAAATATGTTCAAAATTCAGTCTTCAGTTTCAGTCTATTCTCAATCTAATGTTGATCTCACAAATTTAATGTCATAATTATAACTACGTTTAAAAAACCGACTTCACAAACTAATATTTTTTACTTTTTAGTGTACAGAAATAGAAAAGTACCTATTTATGAGGTTTATTATGTAGATATGTAGAATGACATCAAAAACAGAATGTTTGCCGTAAATTTGATGATTTTTCTCGATTTCCCCAAGATCCCAGCATCAGATCCTGATACCGCTTGCTGTAGCCGCTTTGAAACAAAAAAAAACTTCTAAATCCATCCATAATTGGCGCTGCTATCGCGTAACATAGATTTAAACAAAAAAATTAAAAATTGCGTACGAATTGAGAACCTCCTCTTTTTTTGAAGTCGGCTAAAAATAGCTATTCTTTTGGTTAAAAGAAATTGAGACTTCGTTTTCATCTACGCGTAGCTGGAAACTAGGTTGGGTCTAACTTAGTTCAACAACCCTATTTTTTATCTTGCGAAAATCACTATAGGTAGGTACAACCCTCATCGGCCATCGGGGGTGGTTGTGACGGAATCGAACCCACATAAACCGAACGCCGTCTCGGGTCTTAATTACCAGGGTCTCAGGTCTTAATTACCGGGGTGATTCAGCATCCCTTGAGAGACCAACTATTTGTGTAATTCACGAAAATTTGGTACGAGTGTGTATAGGTAGTTTAATTAAATGTTTGCAAAAGTTTTACACAAATAACATAGGGATAATTAGTGTAACTAAAATTATCTACGTCACGCATTATTATCGCATTGTGACTTTAGTTTCTTAATGCATTGCGTATGCGTATATTTTTCTATTATTACAATATATGCTTAAATTCTACACTTAATTTGAAATTTAAACATACAGTATTCATCATCCTTCGAACCTTTTTATTTTTAAACGGTTTTATTTAACTGAACCTGTTTGTTTGGGTCAAAATCTAGTAATTGACATTTGACCCCCTTTCAGTTGATGGTTTGGTCTAATATTTGGCAGAAATCTTTAGATCTGATGACAATAGAATTTAAAACCATTCAAGTAAAAAAAACTTAATTTATTCTTAACGTTTTTTGCGCGTATGTACGTTTGTATACCTACTATGTAGTTTTCTTTGTTCCCTTTTATAGGCAAACGGCTGTACAGATTTCAATGAATGAGGTATCAAATGAAAGAAATTTATCTCCAAAAGTGTTAAGGGTACATAAAATGTAAATATACGCTGGATTTTTGGCGCTAGAATGTATTTCGAGCTCAGTAGTTGTCGGCTTTTTTAGTCTAATTACGATGCGGAACATCTTTATATTTTCTATGAAGCGACTGCCATCTGACTTTCACAACCCATTGGCGATATCGAAGTTCTGTAGTTTGGGCAGTTATTGGACTTTTTAGAGCTCCATCTACACGTAGATCATAAATTTGCCTCCAATTGGGCCGGGTAGGTACCTACCACCTTGCACCTTGTGAAAAACCCTCTATAGTAATTCAACCTCGGTAGGATTGCGTTCAGGGTTCAGCAGGTGCATAGCCGGGCTTGAGGTGATGGTTGTCGCAGTACTTGTGGGACCGCCGAGTATTTGACCTAGTCTAAGCCAATTAATGTGCTTTGTCACGCAGTGCTGCGACGACAATCACCTGCCCTTACAAGAGGCCGCCAAGTTAAGGGCCACCATTATGTCACTGTCCGTGTATGTAATGGGGACTCCCTTCCTGAGACTGATATAAAAAAAAAAAATGGCTACCGGGACCGTTAACTTGCTTTCCAAGACACAGGTATACTCAGACCAATGTAATGCAAATTCATGCATACAAATATTTGCACTTGTGGGAATCGAACTCGTTACCTCCGATGTAACAACAATGCGCTACCGCCATGCCATGGAGGTCGCCATATTTAATCATAAATAGTATTTCAATTGCAAATTTCGTCATTTTGTAAGCCTAAGGCATTATGGTCACCTTCACCTTTGCAAGTATTATTTTGATTACAGCAAATTTTGATCAAAAAGTAATCAAATAATTCTGGTTGTTAGCATTAATGCCGCATTCATAATCTTAAATAATATAAAAATCTGACTTGCATGACAACCTTGAACAAAATTGCTACTTGAACTGGTGACCCTATAACATTTAGTTTTTAAATTGTGCCAAACCTATTACGTATTTCATTTTCTTTTAAGACCTATGTCATGGGAAAATACCCGTCTCCTGTATAGCATAGTGTTGGCATAATATGGGTGTTTATTAGTAGTATCTGCGTAGCTAAGTATATAAAGGGTTAATTTTTCAACTAGGTGTGGATGGTCGAATCCGAAATTATGAGGAATACCGAAAAATATTTACAGTAGTCTCGGGGCCGATATTGGTGAAAATTAAAGTGGCGTAAATTCTTACGGCAAACTGGAAAGATCTCATTTTTTACTCGACTGCGCAACGCAAAGGAGTGGTAATGTGTTTAACAGCCTATGTATGTATGTATGTATGTATGTATGTATGTATGTATGTTTGTATGTTCCTTTGAAGCACTATACAGACCAAACGCCTGGGCCGATTTTTGTGATTCGCACGTCAATCGATTCCTCTTAGTCCGGCGAGTGTCACTAAAGACATGACGTTAGTGAAAATTCAATATGGCGACTACTGGACTCCATATTGGGAAAATTACAAAAATGAAATTCAACAAACTATGTCAAATGGGGTATCGTTGAATAGGTATTCAAAAATCAGTTTTAGTTTCCCCTCAACATTTTTCGATTTAATTGACCGTTTAGAATATATATCGATTTAAAGTTGCGTAACAACCATTTTCACAAAGGGGTTTTTATTAGACAGTAGAAAGTCCAATCGGGTACAAGCTAGCTAGGTACCTACTCATAACTAAAAAGTTTAAAATAAAAAAATATAATTTAAAAAATTAAAAGACCCGACTGCGTAAAAAACTAAAAAGAAAAAAACAATTGGCTGTCGAATAATGGATCCCGACTGTTAAGTTGTTATGTTTCTAGACCACCGGACATCTGAGTGCTTGTTTTTTTCTTTTTAGTTTTTTACGCAGTCGGGTTTTTTAATTTTTTAAATTATATTTTTAAAATATTTTTTGGGAGGAATCATTTTTCACTTTAGTCAATTTAATTGCTTTCCAAACAATGTCTTTATATTTCAATTATTCAATTTCTTTATTTATTAAAATAGTGCAACGTAATTACATCTTTTTGACGTCAAAAACTACTTAATACTAAGTTTACCACCGCTTCCTAGGCGGTAGTGGAGAAGAAACGGCGCAACAAACTCCACTGCTGCTTTTTGCAGACGTCAGCTTACATAGATATCTTAAGACTAAATATGGACGAATGTATCTACTTTTTTAACAAAATCAGGATTACACTAATTTTTTTACTAAGAATTTAGTGGTTAATCACCTTTTTGACCTTAGTCACACTAAGATGAAGATATCGATACTGATTAAAAATAGATAAAAAAAAACAGCCCGCTGAGTTTCTTGGCGGAGTCTTCTCAGGTCTGGGCCGCGTTTCGAACCGGCGCGCGCGGTGGTCCATTTGCTTCTAGTTTGAAAAATAACTTTGATTTTGAGGTTTTGTAAGTGCCGCTTAAAATGGTCTATACAGAATAAATAATTTTTGACTTTGACTTGGACTTTGATTCCAAAAACATACATGTTTTTTTTTTCAAAATAGTGTTTATTAATGACACTCCCTACTAATAAGTAATCTATTCAGGAAATACCTTGCAAAAATCCTTGACAATATCCACGACAATGAACAGATCGTAAAATACTAATTTTTGCTATATATTGACATTGATATTGAGATACCGTAAAGAATATTCAAATTTCATGCAAATTTAGTTCATTAATCAAATTGAATACATTATTTTAGTTATGTCATAGAAGATAAAAATTAAATACGTAGGCCGAATTTAAATCGGTATAATTTGTATGCGGTATCGTAGCTGCAGTATATAATATTGTGTTGTGTAGCAAACAGACTTTCACTTTTGCAACAGTAGTAAGGAATTGATCAACGTTAACTTTGCTTACATACTATTAACTGTTATGACACACATTTTGTTTGTTTATATTGGTCACTAGCTTTATGCTCGTGGCTCCGTCCGCGTGGACATCGGTTTTGGAATTTTTTGACAATATCTCCGGTTCTACTCAACCGATGATGATCAAATGTGCGTATGATTTCAAATCTGACCAAGACCTTTCGTATAAAAAACGCGTCAAAATTATTCCAAATTTTGAAAAAAGGTCTTTGTTAGACTTAAAATATACCGTAAGTTTGATTGTAACGTGAGTGGAGCCGTGGGCGTGAGCTAGTAAATAAATAAAATTAGAAATCTGTTTGTAATATTTAAATAACCGCTTTTTGCTGAGTGCATTTGGATGTACCTGATACATATCTAATAATATTCTAAAACAACATTATTTATACACCAAAACAACGTTTTTTATAATGTCTGTTTGTTCCGGCTCATTTCTGAAACGGCTAGGCTCATTTTGACAGGACTTTTACTGGCAGATAGCTGATGTAACAGGGAGTAACTTAGGTTACTTTAATTTTGAAAAAGACTTAGGGTTAAGTGCATAGAACCTTTAGTATCTAAAATCAAGTTCTCTCTACTCTCTACTCTACTCTATAATCTTTACCTAAGCATAAAAATCACATTTTAAAAACTTTTCAAAGAAAAAAAACGACATCAACGGACTGAAATAAGACCACACGGGAACCGCCAGCTATCAAATAAAAAAAGAATGATCAAAATCGGTTCACCCTGAGGTAACAAACATAAGGGGTGCTAGGTTGAGACCTCCACGTGGTGCACTCTGGAGAACGGAGGCGGCAGTGTGTTCCCCCCAGGGTGGGAGTCTGTCGTCAACGGCTGACGTCAATCAGCGGACCCCATTGCACGAGGGGGTCGTGGTATGGCGGACCTGCAAGGTCCGCGGTCGCCGCTTCCAGTTCCCCTTTAGAGGGGAAATGGGAGACGGCGACGTCAACAGCCCTTTTCAGGGCTAGCTGACCCAAGGAGGGGTCGTGGTATGGCGGGCCTTCAAGGCCCGCGGTCGTCTCTCCCGGTACCCTTCTGTTCATCAGAGGGGACTTGGGAGACACGAATGGATCCATTGGGATCAGGGACGGGTTGGCCCACTGCTCGCGCAGGGGCTGACTGGCTTCTGTGCCACCGTCGGTGTTGGGGGGGTTGGCTGCCCACCCGCGTCGCGTAACCCCCTGGTGATCGACCGTGACCTGAGTGCTAGCCACACTCGGGTAGTCGTGACCTGGGGGAACGTGGGGCTTGCCTTAATTGGCCGGCCCGCGTCAAGGAAAAGACTCTAAGACCCGACAGCGAAGTCGTAAAAACCTACAGATACCTGGGGCCCTCTGTTAGTATTTACCCCGTCTCCTGGAATGAGCGTCACCCGGGAGACGTATTGTAATTCGTCTCATAATCGTGGGAATTTTATGGATTTGAACATTGAAATAAAAAACCCCCCCCCTAGCGAAACAGTCTGCGAGGAGGTCGCGCAGCACCAAGGCGTGGAGGTCACGCCCCCCACCGCGGCGGTGTCGGAGAAATTCGACACTGCCAGCGAGAGAAGCGGCAAGAGCGGCCCGTCGGGATCTGCTGTGAAGCAGACCCGTCGGTCTGATCGAGCGGAGAGGAAGCGCCGATGGCGCAAGCCCTCCAAGGGGACCGACTCGGATTGGGAGAATATCCTGACCGGGTCGGTCTCGTCCTCCTCGAGCGACGGCGAGGCGACAATGCCGGCACGTAAAGTGTCGGCAGGACGCCAGAGGAGTCGTGGAGGAGCGTTAGGGGCTGGGCTAGTCACCCGAGCCCCTAAAGGTGCGGGGAAACCGTCGCTGCCGAGGCCTCCCACCCCGGCGGCGCCGGTACCGAGTGGGCCTGAGAAGACCCGAGCTCTGGTGGAGAGGCTTCGGGTGCGGATTGCCAAATCCGGCAAATACCGAGGCAAGCCAAGCCCTGAGCAAGAGGAGTTGTTGTCCGCAGTGGTCAGCATCGCCAAGGAAAATGAGGACCTCGCGGTGCAGCTGGATGAATCCCGTCGCGAGACGGCTCGGCTGGCTGCAGCTCTCGAGGAGCTCAGAAAGGAGGTGGCGAGCTCTGCCGAACGAGCTGCGCAACCGGAGCAACCAGCGCAGTCGGCGCAACCGGTGCAGCCGGCGCGAGTGACGCGTTCGTTACGGGCCAAGCAGCTGGCGCAACCGGAGCAGCCGGCGCAGTCGGCGCAACCGGTGCAGCCGGCGCGAGTGACGCGTTCGTCCCGGGCCAAGCAGCTGGCGCAACCGGAGCAGCCGGAGCTTCCAGCGCAGCAGACGGAGAAGCCACGGCCTGCGACTCCACCGCAGGAACCGTGGCTGGCGTATATGGTGGCGCTCGAGGAGCGTATGTTGAGCCGGATGGAGGCCATAGTGGACTCCATCCGCCGACCGCCTCTGGCACCACCGGCCAACTACGCGGCTGCAGCAAAGGCGGGCCCGAGCCGCCCAACTGCAGCTCCGGTCCCGTCGGTACCAGCTCGCCCCCCTGCTCAGGGCCAGGAAAAGGGCAAAGGGAAGGGCAAGGGCAAGGGCAAGGGGAAGACGTCCCCAGCCCAGGCCCCAGCCCCAGCGCCAGCCTCAAAAGCTGCTTCGGCTTCCCCCTCGCAGCCCCCAAGGGAAGGGGGATGGGAGGTGGCTGGAGTAGCTAAAAAGAGGCGGAATGCCGCCAAGAAGGCAGCCAAGAAGGCCAGGAGTGCCGTGGCCGCCGCCGCGAAAGGAGCGCCGGGGAAGCTCCGTGCCCCTCGATCCGCAGCAGTCGTCGTCACCCTGACGGCGGAAGCTGCGGAGAGAGGCATGGGGTATGCCGAGGTGTTGGCCCGAGTTAAGGCCAACGTTGACCTGAAGGCGCTCGAGATCCCGGGTGTCCGGTGCAAGAGCACACGGACGGGAGCCCGGCTTCTTGAGGTTCCCGGCGCAACCAGTGGCCCCAAGGCTGATGCCCTAGCGGCTAGGCTGAGGGAGTCGCTGGATGCAGCCGACGTCCGAGTGTCCAGGCCCATCAAATGCGCAGAAGTGCGCATCACGGGCCTGGAAGACTCCACCACGACAGAAGAGCTCAGGCTCGCCGTGGCGGAGGCCGGGGACTGCTCCCCGGACACGGTTAAGGTCGGAGCGATACGCTTTGGCCGCGGTGGACAGGGGGCAGCAGTTGTCGGCTGCCCTATCGCGGCGGCCCAAAAGGTTGCCGATGGCAAGAGCCTCTTGGTGGGAGGCTTCATGAGGGTGCAGGCACGGCTCCTGCAGGCCCGACCGGCCAGGTGCTTCAGGTGCCTGGCGGTTGGCCATGTGGGGGTGCAGTGCACGGCGGAGGTGACGATCGGTGACCGTTGCTTCCGCTGTGGCCAACCCGGCCATAAAGCCGGCGAGTGCGGGGCTCCGCTGCACTGTTACAGGTGTGCAGCGGGGGGCAAGCCGGCTGGCCACAGGGTTGGCAGCAAGGCCTGCATCGGAGGGGAGCCGAAGCCGGGAAGCCGGCCTTCCGCCTCTAATTCGCGGCAGGATGCGGAGATGGGGGTTCCATAATGGATCCTCAACTCCGCATCCTGCAGGTGAATGTGGGCCATGGTGCCTATGCTCAGGACCTTCTGCTCCAGAGCATGGCACAGTGGTCCATAAACGTCGCTGCTGTCGCCGACCCGTACACGCATCGGTTTCTCGGGCCCGCTTGGGAGACCGACGTGGACGGGCAGGCGGCACTGGTCCGCAACGCCGCTGCCGGCACCCCTCCCCTTGTTGTTCTGGCAAGGGGACCCGGATGTGTTGCGGCGTTGGTGGGCGAAATAGCGGTCGTGGCCGCATACTACATGCCTAGCCGAGGCGAGGGTATAGACGCGTACGATCGATGGCTCGTACAGCTGTCCGTCGTCGTCAGAGCCTGCCAACCCCATCCGGTTCTGGTGCTCGGGGACTTCAACGCCTGGTCACGGGCCTGGGGTTCCCGGTACACGAACCCAAGGGGCACGGCATTGGAGAACTGGGCTGACAGATCCGGTCTAGTTCTCCTCAATCGGGGAGCCGAGGACACGTTCGTGACCTCGAGGGGCAGTTCCATCGTGGACCTTTCGTTCGCGAGCCCCTTGTTGTTCGACCGTGTCCAGGACTGGCGCGTCGTCGTGGAGGAGGAGACAAAGTCGGATCACCGATACATTCGGTTTGATGTCTCCCCTCCTGCAAACGCTGCGCCGGTCACACCGGCTCCTCAGGCGCCACGCTGGGCGCTTAAGCGACTAGATCGGGAGCTCCTCCTGGAAGCCGCCATCGTACAGGCCTGGGCCCCTGCGCCGGACAGGCCTGTCGACGTAAACGATGAAGCGGAGTGGTTCCGGGAGGTCATGACCCGTGTCTGCGACGCGGCGATGCCTAGGGCTCCGCCCTATAATCCGAGGCGTCAGGTCTACTGGTGGTCGATGGAGATCGCGAGGCTGCGTCAAGCCTGCGTGATCACGCACCGCCGGTGGGCCCGATTCCGTAGGAGGCGTCGCCGCCCCGCAGATGCGGAGGCCCGACAGGCGGAGTTATACGCGGAATACAGGGAGGCCCGAAAGGCCCTCCGAGTGGAGATAAGGCGGGCCAAAGCCGAGGCCCGCCGTGAGCTGTTGGAGACGCTGGAGCGGGACCCGTGGGGGCGGCCCTATCGCATGGTGCGGGGCAAGCTGCGCCCTTGGGCCCCGCCACTGACCCAGTGTCTCCAGCCAGATCTCCTCGGAGGAGTGGTTAGCTCCCTGTTCCCAGCGAGGGCGGTGGAACAAGTTCCGCCGCAAATGACTCCGCCTCGGTCGCCTGTGGCGCCCAGCGTGGATGACGACGACGTACCCGAGGTTGCTTGGGTAGAACTAGAGCTGGCGGTGCGAAGGCTCAAAGCCAAGAACACCGCCCCGGGACCAGACGGCATTCCAGGCCGAGCGTGGGTCCTAGCTCTAGACGACGATGCTCTCGGGCCCCGACTGAGAGGGCTTTTCAGCGCATGTTTGGAGCGGGGCCAGTTTCCGAGACTGTGGAAGACGGGGAAGCTGGTCCTCATCCGAAAGGAGGGGCGCCCGGCGGACTCACCGTCCGCCTACCGGCCCATAGTGTTGCTCGACGAGGTGTGCAAGCTCTTTGAAAGAGTGATTGCGAAGCGCCTCGTCGAGCACCTCTCCAGAGTGGGGCCGGACCTGTCGGATGGCCAGTACGGCTTCCGGCAGAGGCGCTCAACCGTGGATGCCATCATGCGCGTGAAGGCTCTGGCGAAGGATGCAGTTGCCCGGGGTGAGGTGATGCTGGCGGTGTCCCTGGACATCGCCAACGCGTTCAACACCTTGCCCTGGAGTTGCGTTAGGGAGGCGCTCGTTTATCACGAAGTGCCTCTCTACCTTCGCCGCATAGTCGGGGCGTATTTGTCGGAGAGAGCCGTCATCTACCCGAGCATGACCGGTCTCGGCAGGCGTGAGATGTCGTGCGGTGTTCCGCAGGGATCGGTCTTGGGGCCGCTCCTGTGGAATATCGGCTACGACTGGGTGCTTCGCGGTGAGCTCGTGGACGGGGCAGCCGTCACGTGTTACGCGGACGACACGCTAGTGACGGCGTGCGGGGCGTCTCACAGCGAAGCGACCCTGAAGGCCACGACCGCGGTTGCCCAAGTCGTGGGTCGGATCCGGCAGCTGGGTCTCGAGGTGGCTCTGCATAAAACCGAGGCCCTGTTCTTCCATGGGCCTCGGAGCGTGCCACCGGCGGGATCCAGCATCGATGTGGGAGGCATATCCATCGGCATTGAGCCCCAGATGAAATATTTGGGGCTCGTGCTCGACGGCCGATGGGACTTCGGGGTGCATCTCCGAAGGCTGGCCCCCAAATTGAAGGGCACGGCTAACGCTCTGGCGCGGCTGTTGCCCAACATGAGGGGGCCGGATGACTCCTGCAGGAGGCTCTACGCGGGGATCGTGCGGTCCATGGCCCTGTATGGATGCCCGATCTGGGCGGAGGCCCTGAATAGCCGTAACTGGCGTACGCTGCGTGCGCCGCAGCGCGTTATGGCTATCAGGGTCATCAGGGGGTACCGCACGATCTCCTTCGAGGCGGCGAGTCTCCTTGCCGGGAATCCACCGTGGGACCTGGAGGCGAGAGCCCTTTCGCGCCTATACTGGTGGCGAAAGGAGGCGCAGGAGCGGGGACTGGACCCGGAGCCTCGAGTAATCGAGGCCGTCCACGCCCGGCTCCGCCGGGATACCGTGGTGGAGTGGAAGGACCGACTTGGGCAACCAAGCGCGGGGCACGCCGTTATAGCGGCGGTAAGACCCGTCATGGAGGACTGGCTGGAGAGGCCTTACGGGGGCCTCTCGTACCGGCTGACGCAGGTGATCTCTGGTAAGGGGTGCTTCGGGGATCACTTGTGTCTGATTCGGAAGGAGCCAACGCCCGAGTGCCATCACTGCGATGCGGGCGAGGACTCAGGGCTGCACACGCTGGCCGAGTGTCCGGCGTGGGAGGTGCCGAGACAGGCCCTCCTGGCAGCCCTCGGGGTGGGAGTCCTCACACTGCCGGTGCTGATCGCAGCGATGGTGCAGAGTGCGGACGCGTGGTCGGCCGCCGCCTCCTTCTGCGAGCAAGTGATGCTCGAGAAGGAGGCGGCGGAAAGGGTTCGGGAGAGGCTGCACAGAGCTCTCCCGAACGGCGGTGGGCGCGGACGCCTAAGGCGTCGGAGGTCTAACGACCTCCGTCCTCCATGAGCGCTGGCCTGGGGGTGACGGGGGGAGCCACCTGTCACCCTAGCAGAAGCAGGCCGAGGCGGCGGCGCGCGACAGCGCGCCCCCCCTATTCCGGGGGTATGACGGGAACCACGCGGTTCCCAAACCCGAGGGGGCCATCTTGAATCCGGAGATGGCCCGGGTCAAGCCGGGGTGCGAGGGAAATGCTCTTTGGGCCACCTTACACCCTGGCGTCAGAAGACCCTAGACGGCGTGCGGTTTTAGTCGGTAAGAGTCCGACATAACCTGCCCCGCTGGCCGCGGGGTGGGTATCCATGAGGATTTCCGCACGAAAAAAAAAAAAAAAAAAAAAAGGTAACAAACATAAAAAATACAATCGAATTGAGAACTTCCTCCTTTTTTTTAAGTCGGTTAAAACGTAATTTTGCTAAATCCTTCTGGATATATTGGCATGTTTCTATAGATGTAGTAACACTTCAATGCGTTTGCTCGTTTAATGCCGTAATTATACTGTTTACTGACTGTTGGTATTACTCCATTGCCTGCTTCAATTACAGCGAACTGCAACGAAATAATGTCCGGTATTGCATACTACTTGTAATGTAAATCACTATCTATATCGTACTATTATAAAATTGTAAAGTAGCTGTGTATGTACATAACATACATACATTTTAAGAGGAGGTAGGACACGACGGTATCTCCCGTCCGAAATGAGCTGTCCGACTGGGGTAGTACCTCCGCCCTACAGAACACCGCGGCCATAATAACCATCGTGTTGTGTTCTCGGCGGAAAGTAGGGTAGCCAGAGCTCACTGTACCCCTCCTCCCCCACCCCTTCCTAGCCTCCCACCCCCCTACCCAGCCCTCTCCCCTTCCCTTCAGGGAAGGCAGCGCGTGTGTGACACCCTTAGTGTTGCACACGTCCATAGGCCACGGTGACCGCTTTCCATCAGGTTGGCCGTGTGCTTGTCTGCCACCTACGTAGTATAAATAAAAAAATAACATGTACATTGGAGGTATTAATAAAAACTTGGGTTACTAATGTTATACAACAAGTTGATTTGCATAATTTGAGAATCCTTCACAGGGGGACTAGAGCTACTTATAGCCATCACAAATTCACCAGTGCATTAAATATTAGGACTTCGCGCACACTACCTATTTTTATGGAATTAGGACCGGCAGAATACCTTAGTGACTAGTAGATAAGTAGGTACTAGTCAGTAAAGTCAACTGATAATACAAATATCGCCTGTAAATTGTACTTGTATTTTTAATTTTTTAAATCAGCTGATTTACAGAAAGAAAAAAAATTTAAACAGTTTTTTTTTTCATGAAATTTTGACAAGTAAGTAGCTCAAGCCCCCCTGTGAAGGATGCTTAAATGCAAATCAAAAACGATTCTAAACACAAAAATAAAATAAATTAATATAATAAATAGATATATTTATTTTTTGGAATTCTTGTCTGTTTGTCGGTTTGTCTGAAAATGTTGCGTTCCATGACACACAATAAATTAAAAAGCCTTTGAATTGCCTGACATAAACTGTAATAAAAATCTTATTAAATGTTTTTTTTTTCTAGATGTCGAGCGAAGATTACAGCCCGATCTACCCCTATACGCCAGAAGAGAAAAAAGCAATCAGAAGAGAGCTAGGACTTAAAGATAGCACAATAGAAGAAGATGTTGACGCAATTATTGATTGGTTTCAAAAACAACCGCATTTAGTAGAAGCTGGAATTGGTAAGTATTTTTGTTGTTATCTATGGATAGACAAAACCTACAGACAGAACGTGATGGAGAATACAACTGATGTTACTAGAGTCAGCACACTTGCTTATACGCGCGGGCCAAACTACCAGCTAACGGACGGAGCGGACGACATCGTTTCGCCTCTTTTCAAAGTTGGGTTTACACAGCCAACTAACGAGCTGAGTTACGTCAGCGATGCGAGCGACGTGAGCGAAGCCAACGAAATTCGTTGTGTTTAGAACTCTATATTAAGTTCTAGATTTTAAATGGAGATTGTTGAAAACAGCTTTAAAGATAATCTTATTTACACAAATAATTATTAAACTTGTGTTCTTATTAAATAATGGGTATTATATTAAATTACATAGAATTCAAATTCTTTGCAAAGTTTATAGATTAAGGAAACCGATATTCTTAGGCTGTACAGAAATGGGGGTGGGAGTGGCCCTCTAGAGGGCACTGCTCCGAGGCTCTCCACGTGTCCGTCTGACTAGCAGATGGCACAGTGGGGAGCGAGCGGGGGGCGAGCTGATTGTCTGCGCGCCGACGGTTGGGTGACAGGACGGCCTCCTGTCACCCTACACCCCACCATCGGCGAAGTGGCGCGATGCTCGCCCCACCCCCCCTTTCGGGAAGTCGAGGGGGCCATCTTAAAACCGTAGATGGCCCGGGGTCAGTTGGGGTGCGAGGGATATGCCCATTGGGTAACCTTACATCCCGGTTACTAAGGCCCGAGACGGCGTGCGGTTTTAGTCGGTTCGATCCCGACATAACCACCCCCGATGGCCGACGGGGGTGGTATCCATGGGGATATCCACACGATAAAAAAAAAGGCTGTACAGAAATGATTCCATTGCACGCATCCAAAAAAAAACTCTTAAGAAAAAGTTCTTTGCAAATTACAAAAGCTTAGCTTAGTCTGACTTGTTAGTCAGACTAAGCTAAGCTTTTGCAATTTGCATATAACTTTTGCAATCGTTTTTCCACATGTACTTGGTTGCTTTGTGTAGCAAAATGACCTATATCTCGTTTCAAAATATGAACCTAAGCATCCCATCTTTGATCTCTAAGCTGTCTTTCAGATGATAATAAAATTCTAATAATAATATTTGCCAACAGATAGAGGATTTGTTGAAAGAATGCTGATTATAGCAAAAGGTTCAATTGAAACAACAAAACGGCGAATTGACGGTTGGTACAAATACAGATATCTTTCTCCTGAAATAATACAAGGGAGAGAGGCAACTTTATCGGGATCACAGGATTTATGGACGTCATAGTAAGTATAGATAATGATTATGGCTTGATTATGATAATAGAAATGAAAACTAAAATTTTGTATTGGCCGTCAGAAGTTGATGGTCACTAACAAATTTAAGTCATCTTTATATTTTAAGAAATCTATAAATGAATATTTTGATGTCAAATAATTCATTTCTTTATTTTTATTAAATAAATAATATGACACAAACATAACAAAATTTAACCCCATGATTAGATCATGTCAAATAATTTACACCGTATCCTCCCTGGTGCTAAGGCGTTACGCAGACGGCGGCGGGGCAAGCAGGTCTTTTTGACCGCGACGCTCTCTTATTTGTACGATTATAAGGTTGCATTTGTCCGCGCAATAGCTCATGTCACTTGTCAGACATACGCGAGCTAAATGCGACCTAATGACAGTAATAATAAGAGTGCGACGCGGTCATTTTGACCGCTCCACCCCGCCGTCTGCTTTCGGCCTAAGGTGGCCATAATACTAGCTGCACGTAAGAGATTTGACACACTTTCATATTAACTTGAGTCGCATTTTCTTACTTTAATAGCTCTTTCAAAATTCAGTATCATACCTAGTCCCCTACTGCCATTGCCACTGGACATACAGGAAATTTGAGTAAAATTCAATATTTTTTGTTTCAGCTATCAAATTGTAATGCCTAAGCTTTACAATTGCCATAGAATTACGATAATAAAATTCTTAGACGTGGATTTAAATAGCTTTTCCTGCGACAACTTTATTAGGAACACGTTCATGGTAAGTCAATCAATAACCTATAACATATTTATATACCTACTATTCGTTTATTATTATTTTTTATTTACTCTGCCGGGTTGACTGCACCCCATCTGATGGTAAGCTGAGGTGCAGTCCTAAACGTAGCACGGTCATCATTCCCAAATGATGCCCCTAGAATAGTGACCTCTACCCTGCAGACGGCCTTGACAGATGCTTTTTCACGCCCCGCTTAAAGAACCCGGGACTATAAGAGAAAGGGAATACGTGCGAGGGTAAAGCCATCCACTTCTTTATCGTACGACAAAGAAAGGAATCACCAAACTATTTTGTCAATAGGTCCCGTTTGACTGCCAGCTATCTCAACCACAGAATTAATAAGAGAATAGAAGTATTATCGCTAGCTTATATATTACTAAATACAATTTCGCCAATTTCCTGCAACTTCAACAAAACTCATACAGAACTTAAACTGCATACAATGCCTGTTTGGTCGACGCATACATAGACATCGCTCGCGGACGCGAATCTCGGCTTAAATTATACTTAAAATTTGATTCAGACGTACGGGTGACACTTTTAGCAATACTAAACCTAACATTTCTTTGATCTCACCTACCTATTGGTAAGCGATATGACCAACGATGAAGCACGCTTGCAACAGACGTAACTTGTTCACTTTAGAACTTTACTATTATAAGTATCTACTTAGATCTGGTCAATAGTACTTTTGACAAGTTTGACTCGAGTAGATTAAGATAGAGGTTAACGTGGCGTAATAGGGCTTAATTTTATTGACCTTCGTGGTTACTTTTTATGACCACCCATATTTCTTCACGCAGTACCTATCACATGTCACCTTACGTGAAGGGCATGCCCTTCTTACCTAATCTGTCTGCGTCGAGACCAAAAACAACACTACTCGCCTTTGTAATAAACAAATTTAATACCCAATAATACGAATACTTGTCAGGTTTTATTTTCGTTACGGAATTTCTTGCTCGCTCAATCATTATTACGATGGCCATCTTTTGTACCAGGGACGAAACAACACTATACATAAATGATTTAGAGTATACAACTTTTTCATAAACACAATGCTTAATTCTTAGATGGCAGATATACGGATCAGAACAGACTACTTTCTGGATGACATCTGGGTGCTGGACTTGAAGCATGTAACTTTTGCACATTTACTGAAACTGAATCCAGCTATAACACAGAAGGCAGCAAATCTCACACAGGTATGTGCACGTAGTGACTATGAGATAAGTGTGAAACGGGGTGAATAAGGATAAAGAGCTGAATATGAACAAAATGGTCAGTTAAACTGCTTACAATACATCACAATGAAGAGAATCATAGAACGAACAAATTAATAAAAAAATTCTAATGACTATTTTATCCCCATTCACCCCGTTTTCCTGTAATGGAGTAGCAAATTGACAGTGGGTATACGGAAAGTTTTTTTTTTTCAATCCAAAAAATCTAAAATCATTTTTTTTTGTTCCCGAAAGTAACCCGTTCAACCAAACAAACATACTTCAGTTTTATTAGGCGATAATCAGACGTAGGCGCGGGGTGGTCAAAATGACCGCGACGCACGCGCACCTGAGCTATTGCGCGGACAAATGCAACCTTATAATCGTACAAAAAGAGTGCGTCGCGATCATTTTGACCGCTCAGCCCCGCCGTCTGCTTATCGCGTAATATTACTAGCTATAGCCCGCGGCTTCATCTGTGGCATACTTTGCCCCCCGTGGTATCCTTTTATCCATTTATCCCAAATGTACCCGTAATTCACTAGTTCTACTAACAATAATGTATCGAAATTTGAGCTATTTAGGTATCTATGACGCTCCGTTCTCCTGGGTAGTAGTGTGTAATAATTATGTAGGCATAGCCTAGCCTTTCTCGATAAATGGGCTATCCAACACAAAAATAGTTTTTCAATTCTAACTAGTACGTAGTTTCTGAGATCAAACAAACCAATTAACAAACTCTTCAGCGTTATAATATTAGTACAAATACAATGTACAGTTAATATTATACCTGCATTAATTTATCACTATCGTTATGTTACGATCAGTGAAAAGAAAAATAAAACAATTTTATCTTATATAATTATAATTATATTATGAAACAATGTGCAGTTAATAATATACCTACCTACATAAATTCAACATTATAATATTATGTTACATACAGTAAAAAGAAAAATCAAACAGTCTTATCCTAATCTGTGATGTTTTACAGACGAACTTTTTATGGACAGTCCATAACTATATTATGAGACAATGTGCAGTTAATATTATAAATTCAGTTATCACTATCATTGTGTTACAATTAGTAAACAGAAAAAAGCCGTATTGTAATACAATGTAGATGCACGAACTAACTATGCATTATGTAACGCTTCGAAAGATTGACCTCTTTTGCCTTCAGAATTTTGTTTATTTATTTACATTAATTTTTTAAATTTATTTACATATAACCGCGGTAGCCTAGTGGTTTGGGTAATGGACTGCTGAGACGAGGTCTCGGGTTCGATCCCAGGTTCACTATGACACACACCAATGACTTTTCGATGCTTTGTACTTATCGCAGGTTTATTAGTGCCTCGGATAGCACGTTAAGCCGTCGGTCCCGGTTGCCATACAAACATCTATGGCAATCGTTATGGGTAATTGGAGCCCACAAAAGTCCAACCAGTCTAACTTGGAACTTCGATATCGCCATTGGTCATAATGACCATTGGTTGTGGAGGTCAGATGGCAGTCGCTCCACGGAAAATATCAAAGTTCAGCCGCATCACAGTTAGACTGGAAAGCCGACCTCAACTGAGTTGGGAAAAAGGTTCAGAGAATGATGATGATATTTACATTAATTATTTGTTTACTTAAAAGTGTAAAAATATTAAAAGGTTTGTCTATATTTTAGTGCTAGGCAAGTTTTATCATTTACTAAAATCTAGGTATCATAAAATAGTAAATGGTATTTTTTTAAATAACTACCAATTATAATTCATACAAACTCATACAAATTGTACTTTTACTAGTAGTAATATCAACTTTAAATAAGCACATATTTGAAATGATTGATTGATTGATTGATTGATTGATTTATTTTTTTCATTACAGGGAGGTCTAGGTCTAAGAGTTCACTCAATCCATTTCGTAAACGGACCTAGTTTTATTCAGCATATCATCAACTTCTTGAAGCAATTCTTTACTCCAAAGATAATGGGTCGTGTAGTCATTCATGAAAATTTTGACTCTTTGCACATGAGTTTACCTAAAAAATATTTACCTAAAGACTACGGAGGTGAACAAATGGCTATGGCTGATTTTAAAGGTAAGAAAGCTAATATTGTTTTCATTATTATTCCTTCTTTTCTAAAAATAGTAGGAGACTATATCTCAAAATATAACTTACAGAAAAATCTACTCCAAATTATTTTTCAATCGATTTCAACAAACGATTATAATTGAATATACTGAAAGCTTAAATTTGAAAAGAATTTGAATCAACCCGCTCCACATAACTATCTCATGATGGCTCCAGTGGGGTAAAGCCCAGAGTGGGATGAAATCTCACCTGTATAGATAAAGTTAAAAATTGTAAAGTGCCCTGAATATAACAAACATTCTAAAAAGGTATAAAATAGCTGATATAACTAATTAATCTTTAAGATAAATCTCACTACTTTTTGATATAAAATTAAGTAAATTGAATTTTAATTATCATTTTGTGAAGAATAATACGTAAATGATTTTCATCATTATTCGCCGAATATGCTTTTAGACCATTATCTTTCCATTCAAAACCATTATAGCCTCAAGAGTTTGGGAACAAAAACATGTTTTTCAGATTAATGGTATCTTTACTTTAGTACGAACAATTTAAATAGATGGTTTACTTGTGATAAAAACTAAGATTGAATAGAAATTAATCAGATGAAAATAATTATTAATTAGATGAAAATAATGATTAATTAGATAAAAATAATGATTAGTTTAAATAGAACAAAGATATTTATAGAATACAACATTGTCAGGGAAGTAAATGTTGAGGATTTTTCAGTCTTTCATTTAAATAAATAATAATACGAGTAATAGCTCAGGTTGATCCTGAAATAATCGCAAGATGAACGTATGTTATAGGTATCTACTACAGTTAATAATAATGTAATTTTTTTATTAATAACATTGGTGACAAACAAGCACATGACCCACCTGATGGTGGAATATGTACGTTTGCTCTAGTAAGCTCTGGCTACCCTACTTACCACCAGGAATATGTACAACATGATGGTCATTATGGCCGCGGTCTTCTGTAAGGTGGAGGTACTACCCCAGTCGGACTGCTCAGTTCGGACGGAAGATACCGTCGCGTCGTATCCTACCTCCCTCAACCGTCATGTCAAAGATAGTTATAAAATTCTTTTTTTTTTCAGACATGTATGAAAAAGAACTAAGATGCACCAAAACAAAGGAATTCCTAATAAACGCAATGAGTATTGTCTCAAATGAAGAGAAGCGACCGAAGTCTGACGCCAATGAAGATTATTTAGCTGGTTCATTCAGAAAACTAGACTTTGATTAAATAAACCTGGACCCGAATCAGTAAAACAACGTTTTTAAAACGTGTGATTTCAAAACTTGAGACAGTTATCGGCTTGTAATTTTATAGTCTAACTGAAAATGAATCAAACTGTGAATGATTGATTCACAGTTAGAATCAATCGTTCACAGTTGATTGATTCAAACTATGAATCAATCAACTGTGAATAAGTTCAAAATACTAAAGTTATTTTCCGTTTGCCTTTTTCATCTAATTGAAATCACGTGTTTTAATAACGTGTCGTAACTGAATGGGGTTGTATTTGTACTTTTACAAATAATTTATAAAATTTTTCTTTCTTCTTAACCAATGTGTCGTTATGATTATGTAATGCAAAAATTTCTCGTCACCTCCCGTACCTAGGATATATAAATAGGAGTGGTGGCTGAATTTTATATATTACTGGCCTAAATGGCCTATGTCTGCAGTTCTGCCAGCGTGGACATCGGATGTTGCGTTCTTGGATTAGGCCTATCTTGGTTCTACTCAACCGATTGTGTACAAACACGCGTAAAATTTTAAGTCTGACTTTACCTTCCAAACAAATAAAACCGCATCGAAATTCGTTTAGTAGTTTTTGCATCCAACGCGCACAAACAGACAAGTCTAAGTATTTTTTAAATATCGTCAATATACAGACACAGCTACTTCACAATTTTATAATAGCATAGTATAGAAGATAATAGAATACATTAGTTTAAGGTACAATTTTATTGGAGTTCCCATTGTAAATAGGAGACTAATTCATTATTACAATAAATTAATATTATAAAATGCGCTGGGACTAGAACAATTATTATTATTACTTAATTATAAAAACTGTTATTCTACCGATTAAAAATGGATGTTCTGAAGAGTGCAATTGTTAAATTTAATGCTATAGTTAAATACGCCTAACTTAATTTTTATTTATTATTTTTAAGTTTTAATATATTTTTTCATAAAAATTTGATAATTTTTTGTTTGCATTTTTATTTTTGAAAAATCCTAGCTTCAAATTTGGAATACAGGACCCACTTCTACTTTTTGTATACCGCTTGGCTTGGCTACCGATTTAAATTAAATTGTCGTATAACCTAGATTTAGTATGGCAGAGCTAGAATTGCTTCTAGGAAGTTTTTTTATACTATTAGGTGGCAGGCAAGCACACAACCTACCTGATGGGAAGCAGTCACCGTAGCCTATGGACGTGTACAACACTTAGGCTGTCACACATGCGCTGCCTACCCTAAAGCGAAGGAGTGAGAGCTAGGAAGAGGACGGTAGGCTAGGATGGCCTACTTACCGCCGGGAACATAACATGATGGTTATTATAGCCGCGGTCTTCTGTACGACGGAGGTACTACCGCAGTCGGACTGCACAGGTCGCACGGGAGATACCATCATGTCTTGTGTTGTAATAATGTACAACACAAGCCGTCTAACTAAGCCTTTAACCCTTATTAAATACCTTCGCCGAGAGGTAAGTCTTATATCTCATCTTTCATGCCGAAAGATATCAGTAAATCTCAAACCTTAGCATATAGATCTATTTTATGTACCAACGAAGGAACTATAAATTGTTGAATAATAAAAGAGTTCAAATTGTTACTTCAGGGGCCTTACCACAAACTCTTAAAGCAGTATTATTTCAATATTACTGAACTTTCATAGTGTGAATCGGACCATCGACGTCGACGGATACTAGTGTTATGTGGTCTAGCATTCTCTTACTTTTACATGTATGGTATGTTGTGGAAGGTTGTGGATATATTTATTTCATTAGGTAAATTTCTTATTAGATTTACAAGACACAGAACACTTATTTAAATAACGGACAACGTTTGACCGAGTCCGATTTACACTATGAAAGTTAAGTAATATTTAAATAATACTGCTTTAAGAGTTTGTGGTAAGGCCCCAGGTCAGGAAAGGAGAAAATTTATTATATGGTACGCACACTGGGCGACAGGCAACAGCGACAGCTCGGCGTCTAGACGCGACGACAGGTTGCGGCCGAGAATTTCATATATTTTGTTCTAAGCTCCGCACACTTGGCGTCAGAGACGCCGAGTCGCGATGACAAGCTAGGCTAGTCGCCGCGTCTCGTGGCGCTATGAAATTGTCAGCCGCAGCCTGTCATCGCGTCTAGACGCCGAGCTATCGCTGTCGTCGATCTCTAGATGCCAAGCTGTCGCTGTCCCTGTCGCCAAGTGTGCGCCTAGGGTAAAAAATACGCAGCAGGCTATGGAGCGAGCTATGCTTGGATTTTCTTTGATGGATGAAATTCATAATGAGGTCATCCGCCAAAAAACTAAAGTCATCGACATAGCTCGCTGAATGATCAAGCAGAAGTGGCATGGGCTGGTCACATCTGCCGAAGGACCGATGGCCGGTAGAGCAAACGAGTCCTAGAGTGGAGACCGCGAACCGGCAAACGGAAAGTAGGACGCCCCCAGTACGATGGACGTACGACCTGAAAAGGTTAACTGGAATAGGCTGGATGCGCTAGAGAGGATCAGGTGCTTTGGCGTACCTAGGAAGAGGCCTATGTCCAGCAGTGGACTGTAATAAACTAATTGATTGAATAATGGTTTCATAAATAAACGTAATGAAAGAAAGAAAGAAAAACATTTAATGTGTTCGAATGTCCTCTTAAGAATTTATTCAATGTCCATATACAATCATGTTGCTTTACTATTTTCATAGGGGCTTTATCATGATAATTTCTATAATTATTAAAACGGAGATAATACGTTTCACTCAGTAAGTGGTAGCGTTTAGTAACATTTATTTTAAGCATTTCATTTTATCAATGTGTGTCATACGATTTTGCCTATCGTAATAGAAACATGTATATCATTGTTATTGGTCACATATTATTCTACATCGCCAGTTATACTCAAGGTACAGAATTTTCAAAGATTTCAGTTTTTCTTTTCATAAATGTATTTTGTTCCTGGTTGCATTTCAAGCTTCTACTTAGAGTCCAGGATTCGCTTACTCCTTCACCTCCGTTTGGTTTATACGGCGTTTATGGGATCGACTTCCAGACTCGTGAGGAAAGCCTGCGCCCGAGCCTCGTCCGTCAATCAGCAGGTAAGCGCTTTACCTACAGGTGAGGTTAAATTCACAGAAAAAAAATGTTTTGTGGGTTAATTTTCTGTCAGATATTTTTTTTAATTGAAACATGCTGGCTACTCATGCTGCTCGGTAGCTGCATAATTTGTAATCAATTTTAAAGCTGTGCGAGTATTTTGGTGTTCAAAACTTATTTTCATTATTCACTTTTTCACTTATAATTTTATCCCCGTTCATTCCTCTTGCAGTACTTTATTTCAATTCATTGCATAAAATTTTGAAGCAGAACTTTGCGGCACCCCAAGTTGTATTGAGTAGTCGAAAATTTCGAATATTATTTTTTTATATTTAGTCCGCCGGATTGACTGCACCCCGCCTGATGGTAAACTGAGGTGCAGTCTTAAAAGTAGTGGTCACCAGTCCCAAGGGATGCCCTAGAATGGTGGCCTCTACCCGCTTAAATAATCCGGGACTATAAGAGGAAGGGAACACGTGCGACTCGTGCGAGGGCAAAGCATTCCAGTGCTTTAGCGTACGACAAAGAAAGGAACCAAACGCCTTGAGGCGGAATGTGGCTGGTCACATTATTCTGTACCCCATGATCGCAATTAAATTGATGATTGATTGATTGATTTAAATCTAGGATCTGTCCAGGTAACTGACAAAACATTCCCCCTGTAAACTACACTGATCACTGGTTCAAGTCCCGTTCTGGATGTTTTCTTTCTCCGATCTAAATCTACTTAAAAATTAATTTCTGTTTAAATTTCATGCAATTATTAATTTGTTTTAGATGCCCTTTGCAAAAACCTGGACGTTGAAATACAAAAGATTGACAATACTAAGATAGTTGGGGGCAATGATGCTGATATTAGAGATTACCCTTACCAAGCATTTTTGTTACTATTTGATGGAACGTATTACTATGAATGTGGAGGATCTATTGTTAGTCGAAACAGTATCGTGACAGCTGCTCATTGTCTTAATGAGTAAGAGTAACATAAAATCTTAACTATAATGAAATGCGGGCTAAATGCGATCTAATGACAGTAATAATAATAAGAGTGCGTCGCGGACATTTTGACCGCCCCGCGCCTCCATCTCTTTACCGCCTAAACGCGTTTTACTTATCTTTTCTTAAATTCTCATAATTTTTGGGTTAAATTACAGTATGCAGCTAATAAAAGTACGAATTGGCAGTAATCATAGATTTTGGGATGGTTCTACATATGAAACTAAGATATTTTACCAACATCCTTTTTTTAACCGTACCACATATGATTATGATGTTGGAGTGGTGAAGGTTAATGAAGGCATGGACTTAGATGGAGAGAACTCTACCGCTGTAGAGCTAGCAGGTTACTTTAACGATCCACCCGAAGGTGCAGAAGTGAATGTTACTGGATGGGGGAATACAAAATGGGTAAGTACAAAACTGTTAGACAAACAATACCACATTTTAAGAGTTTTTATAATACTTAGGTGGCTGACAAGCACACAGCCTACTCCATGGGAAGTACGCAGAGACAACAGACTGCCATCTGCTTCTGTCTTTAAATACTTCAGGCGCTTTCTCTACTGTCATTAAGGCGTTAAGCAGATGGAGGCGTGGGGCGGTCAAAATGACCGCGACGCAATCTTATTATTACTAACATTTAGACCGTGTATATCTGACAAGCTATTGCGCGGAAAAATGCAACCTTGTAATCGTACAAATAGAGTGCGTGGCGGTCATTTTGATCGCCCCGCCCCGCCGCGCCGTCGGCTTATCGCCTAAAGATTTATCTACATATCAGGGCCATGCCCATAACGTAGACAGACCGTGCCCCTTCACCGGTTTAAAAAAATATTGATGTTATTTTTTTTCTACTTAAAGAAATCCGTTCAGTGGTTTGGAAGATATATGAGGTAATAAAGACTCTTACAAACATACATACATACAAGATACGCGCGAAAAATATAACCCTTTTTGGCAGTTGGGTAAAAAGGGAGGATTAACATAATATTATATTGATTTTTATAGGAAGAAGACCCCGGCCCTAATAATACTCTCCAGGAGGCCGTAGTAATTGTTATTAACAGAACGTACTGCACTTCTAAAATCTCCAACGCTAATAAAGCAAAGTTTTGCGCCGGCCACCTCGAAGGTGGAATTGATACATGTACGGTAAATATTATGACTAGGTACATTATTATTATTCTCTTTGTTTATTTTTGAATACATATAAATTATATTTTGAAATATAAATTTAAAAAAATGCATTTAAAATATAAAAAATAGTACCCCACCGGGACCAAGCCACCGGTGATGGTTAGGGCTCCAGAGAGAGGAATCTCCTCTCCCCTCCTCTCCAGCTTGTGGACGTGTGCAGTTTGCAACACCAGAGGCATCACACTCGCGCTGCCGACCCTGTAAAAATCTTCTAGTGTCCTTCTTGAAGAACCCCGTATTGTAGTCGCTAGGGAAAACCACAGCAGGGAGATCATTCCACAGCCTAAGCGATTGATACGATTTTTAAATAGAACGGGAATACTTACAACACGATGGTTTTATGGCCGCGGTCTTCTGTAGGGCGGAGGTACTACCTTAGCCGGACTGCTCATTTCGGACGGGAGATACCGTCGTATCCAAGTTCCTTAGATATTATACTATGTCCATTTTTCAGGGCGACTCTGGTGGGCCAGCTGTTATCAATAATACCCTGACTGGTATAGTTTCCAATGGTGTTGGGTGTGGCCAAGTAGGTTATCCCGCGGTCTACACCCGCATTGGTGATCTGTGGATAAGATTTTTCATCTGGATAATGACAGGGGCTTAAACCCATAACTTCGACATGTAACTGATTGACTGACGCCACAGAAAAAAATATAGCTAATAAAATAATTTTATTGTAGTTTTGTTTTATTACTTGCTGTGATTTAGGATTTTTAATGTTTTTAGCTGACTGCGCCAGGGAGGGTAATGTGTTTCGCGCGTATGTATGTATGTATGTATGTATGTATGTATGTATGTATGTATGTATGTATGT
Organism: Lithosia quadra; assembly: GCA_963576445.1. Taxonomy (NCBI): domain Eukaryota; kingdom Metazoa; phylum Arthropoda; class Insecta; order Lepidoptera; family Erebidae; genus Lithosia; species Lithosia quadra. Next base: position 2,639,581 of record OY754893.1, read on the forward strand.
ATGTAGATATCTAGTTGTCGTTGTTCCCCTCTAGAGGTCTAACGGCTCAACAAATTTCGATGAATGAGGTCTCAAATGAAAGTTATTCATCTCCTGAGTATCATAGGGTACATGAAATATAAACAAAAACCATAGTTTTGATTTCTGGTGCTAAAATGTACCTACCTATGTTGTCTAAAATTTATTTAAGACTCAAACTTATCGAGTAGGGTATCAAAATGAAGGAAATTATAAGTAGATTTCAAAAATATAATGATTATAAATATGTGGTAAAATGTTATGGCCGATGAATGACCTATCTTTCATTTAAGACCTCATTCATCGAAATCCGTCGAGTCGTTAGACCTTTAGAGGGAAACAGAGAAAACTAGATACATACATACATACGCGCGATACACATTACCCTCGCTGACGCAGTCGGGTAAAAAGAGGTATTTTAATATTACAAACAGGCACTATTATATGTATGGATGTATAGATAAAGTAACACCCTTCAGTACCAAGACTGACCCGTCAAGAGGGCGGGTCCACTTGTGAGTTATGATCCGAACAGAGGTCAGAAGCGCCCTCTATTGTTCACAGATTAGCAATTGATTCCACACAGCCTATTGTACTTTCACAGGGTTAAGGGGAATTTGTATTGTGAATATCGTAATTCTTTTATAGGTACCTATATCTTTTATCTTTATTTCATACTTGCCTACACCCGCGGCTCCGCCCGCGTGGATGTCGGTTTTCAAGTTTTTTGACTATATCTCCGATACTACTCAACCGATTTTGATCAAATTTACCTAAAATGGGCGTTACGGGTAGTTGAAGCCCTAAAAAAGTCCAACAAGAACGGTCTAGCTGCAATGCTTCGATATCGCCTAATGTCACCATTGGGTTGTGAAGGTCAGATGGCAGTCGCTTCACGGAAAATATCGAGGTCCAGGCAAATCCGCAGTTAAGACTGGTAAAGCGGACCCCAGACTCCGAGGTGAAAGTCTAAATCTGATCAAGACAAGTTAAAATTGATCAGCACAGGCGCACACTGCCTACATTTATGGACTTAGGACCGGCAGAATACCTCAGTAACCAGCAGATAAGTAGGTACCTAGTGAGTCAAGTTCACTGATAATGCAAATATCGCCTGGAATTAGCATTTATTTAAAAAAAATATTATATATTTTTCCGCCACTCCACGAAAATGACGTCACATTGTGGGTGTGGACTGTGGCTTGTCGAAATATGACACGCACGAAATGTATGCGATTTAAGACATCATAACCCGTAACCGTTCTATGGATATAAGTTTTCTGTGGTAGTAATATATAGTAAGATGAAGCAACTTCATTATACATAATAGGAGCTTTGAACGTGACCACTAAATATGCCAAGTACTGTATAATTTGAACCCAGAATCACAAATTCTCTTGGTCAAGCGCTCCCGGTATCTTAACTAGAATAGACTTTATGTATTTTCGGTGGAACCTCTAGCTAGTTAGTAATTTAAATGGGAAACGTGAACCTAAAAACTTATGGAAGAAACGCGTTGAATAATACAACTGGGGGCCTAAGCTGTAGGCCGCTGTGAATGTTATATATACCTAATGTTTTTCTTCTGATGTAAATTATGTCAACTGACAGATACGATGAACATCTATATATATATATATATAAAAGAGCGTGGAGAGTGGAAATGGAGAGTGGAGTAGAAAGTCGAGTAAAGAGTAGTTTAATTGGTGGCGATACCGCCTTCCACGCGGGCAAAGCCGCGGGCGAAAGCTAGTACCTATATAATTATGAAACATTAATGTGGCCTTTTTAATAATAGGCCTCCTGGTGACCTCCTCCTATACCCGTACCCTCTTTACTTTGCCCTAGCTTCTTACCATCCAGCGAGGTTAAGTCAATTGACGGACTGAATATAAAAAAAAAAATGTTTGTGTAGAGAAAATGTGTTACAACAAGAAAAAATATCCAGAAATCACATTGCAATCAAATAAATTGGGTAACACGTTGCAACCCAAATTGACTCACATGACACCACGGAATAAAGAATACATGACACACAGAGCTCACTGTACCCCTCCTCTCCCCCACCCCTTCCTAGCCTCCCGTCACCTTCCTAGCCCTCCCTCCTTCCCTTCAGGGTAGGCAGCGCGTGCAGTGATACCCTTAGTGTTACACACGTCCATAGGCGATAGTGACCGCTTCCCATCAGGTGTGCCGTGTGCTTGTCTGCCACCTATGTACTATAAACAAAAAAAAACATATTATGGTTAGCCACTGCCATTTTTGTGGCACAGCCTCGTGTTCAAAGCTTTTCGTCCGTAGGTTCTTTAGTATCATGATGGAAAACGTTTTCACCTCAAATATTACAATTTCTGAGGTGAAATATTTGTGTTAGAGGTAGCATTGGGAACTACCGCCCAAGAAATAATTGATCTTTGAAATGGTTAGTCTGAAGCGAGTAATTTAAATTAAATATTATTTACCTTCTTTCTGGGCAAAATATCTATTTTTTACATGTTTTTGCAATATACTGGGGTTGTACCTCCGCCCTACAGAAGACCGTGGCCATAATAACCATTGTGTTGTGTTCCCAGTAGTAAGTAGGGTAGCCAGAGCTCATTTTTTTTTTCACTATTTAATGCCTCGTATTATGGACGGAATCTAACTAAATAAATACTTTCTTGCAACACAACAAACATGGCGGACTAAAACTATAAAAATGTACCTACTTATATTATTAATGCCCTTGAATTTCGAAGGCGAATAAATATTCAGCCATATTATCCATTCACCCGTTTTTGCGTGAAAGGGGAACAAACATACAGACATACATTCTTACAAACTTTCGCGTTTATAATATTAATTCGGAAGGATAGGATAGGATGTATCCTCAAAAATAAACGACATGTAGTTTTGAATTCGTTCACGAAATGTGCAATGGTGTCACGTGGCATTGTAGTTTTCATTTCACCGTACAAATTGTATTTGCTATCCAATTTCATACGCGAGTATCGCGCTGACGTTCCATTTTTACACTTTAGCCTTTTAAAAGAGTTTTTGTTAACTATATTTATTGACGTCAGTTATGGTTAGTACGTATTTGCAGAACGGTGAATTGGATTTTTAATAGACTTGAAACAAGCTACTGTTTAAAAAAAAAAACCTTTTTAAAAACAAGGTTTTATTATTTACAATGTTGCATTGTCATAGACTTACATAAGTATGCCAAATTTCAGCTCAATCGGATAGCCAGAAGTGGTCAAAAAATGGCTTAAAAAATTTTTTACAAACAACGGGACAGGTGAAAGTAAATAAAAGATTGTAAAAAAAGCAGTCGAATTGAGAACTTCTTTTTTTGAATTCGGTTAAAAATATCTCTATAGTCATATTCCTCAAAACTCTTTTGCACAAAGCACTCAAAAATAATACTATTAGCATAAAAAGCGTCTGTTTCAGAAATGCATATTCCTATTGAAATACATCAGAATATGGACCTATAAAACTTATGGATGTTACGCTATGAGCACGAGGCCATGTCATAAAAATGGCGGCGACTAACCATGTGTGAGTGAATTTTGGGTTGTAATGTGTTACCCAGATTCAAATGTGATTCCTGGATATTTTTATTATTCTAGCTGTCAGTACGGTTTTTACATAATTTCAGTGCACAAAACATTTTTTTATATATTAATTGTAAGGGGTAATCTCGGGATCTACAGAACCGATTTTAAAAATTCTTTCACCAATAGAAAGCCAGATTATTGCTGAGTGTCATAGGCTGAATATCATCACGCTATTGCCCAAGGGAGTGGAGCAATGATCATGAATTTCATGTGAGCAACTCCGGTAGATTCCCATACATTTTAGGGAAACTGATAAATTATGGGCATACTTTATGGGTTAAAAAGAGTGCATCATGGTTCGAAATTCGCCACGGGCGAAGCCGGGGAGGGCAAGCTAGTGTTTTATATATATTATAGTCGGTGGGCTCGCATTTGACCACAATCTCACCTGATGGAAAGTGATGGTGTTATCGACAATGGAGCACGCTTGTATAGAAGCAAGCTATAAGCAATATATAATAACGGACGACGTTTGACCGAGTACGATTCATGCTATGAAAGTTAAGTAATATTGAAATAATACTGCTTTAAGTTTGCAGTAAGGCCCCAGTTGTATTCTTCAAGGCGTTCTATCTGTAATGTTTTATAGATTCATGCATGAGAACTAGAAATTCAGAATTTTCGCCATTTTCAAAGAGTTTCCACCTATTTTCAAAGTGCATCAGTATTTCGCCGTAGTGGCTCCCTCTAAATTATATTGAAACGCTATCTTTGAGGATGCTTTTATAGATTTAGGGAGCGGGTTTGGTATAATAATTTAAGACTAGCAACACGTTCATGCTTTGCTTCATTTTATTTATGACCTTTTTAAGTTAAGCTATCGTATTTTTTAAATAATAACTAGCTGTTGCCCGCGGCTCCACCCGCGTGGATGTCGAAATCCGTTTCAAAAACTATCCTATCTCTCAAGTTGGATCGAACTGCACATGGTGTGCGAATTTTATTATAATCGGTTAAGTGGTTTAGGAGTCCATTGAGGACAAACATTGTGACACGAGATTTATATATATTAAGATATGGCCTGTGTTCATCGGGGATAATGTACCTTTCAAGTGGCGAAAGAATTTATCGAATAATTACAGTGGTTTCAAAGTTTAGATACCTCAAACAGATAGGTAATCAAATCCATAAAATTCAGGCGCTCTTTTTCTTATATAAGTAGGTATATAATTTTGTCTCTGTGTTCAAAGCACTATCTGCTTAGGAAACAGGGGCCTTACTCCGAAAAACGAAAATATTCGCATCCGTTGACGTTTTGACCATTTAGCTACCCCGAAAGTGTTTCGTTTCGGATTTCGAATCCGTCATCGATCGTTTGACATTGAGGTTGTCGATGGTTATCAGTACACCTCCTACTCCCAAAATACATTTGACGTTTTCGCTGTCGTTGTTTGACAAATTGTCCGTTTTCGTTCGATCCGAAACGTTCATGTTCGATTTTCAGAGTAAGACCCCAGGTCTCTTGACCACATTGTACAAACCTAGAATGTTATCTTTTAAACATTGAATATAATGCGTCTTTAGGTGGTAAAAAAAAAATCTTTTGTATTTGCTTATATTAACCTGTGTACGTTTTGTGTTCATGAATAAAGTTAGTTTTCTTTCCTTTTTCTTTCTTTTCTTTCTTAATTGCACCCAAAATTTGTATTGTGTACTGAATATATCACGGGCAGAGCTGCGAGAAGCAACTAGTATTTATCTATTTTGACGCGATTAACTCTCAGATTTGAACTACGAGAGAAAATATCCCCCCTATATCCCCCAAGCCTCCCTCCAAGATCGGCAGCACGTGTGTGACACCCCTTAGTGTCGCAAACGTCCATAGGCCAAAGTGACCGCTTCCCATCACGTGGGCTGTGTGCTTGTCTGCCATCTTAGTCGCATAAAAAATAGTCTTAAGTAAAATTAATAGCTACAAACCCACAAGATCACAAATTTCAATGTTGACGCCGCCAAAAAAACTTCCCAACATAATTCAATTTGTTGGTGTACTCGCGAACGGGGGAAGCGGGCTTGTGAAATATTTACATGTCTTTGGCCTTTCTGTCTCCATGATATATTCAGTGCGTACGCCGAAAAATGTTTACGAAAAACATATTTAATAGGAACATTTTTTTTGCAACCCTTATTAGCGGCGCTGAATAAAATTTTTACACCTTCATGATAAGTGTTGTTCAGGAAATCGAGTTTTTTTTTAACTTTTTGTTTATTTTACTTTTATTTTTTGTTACTAGCTATGAACTTTTGAGCTGTTTTTAAGTGGATTTTAATTTTGAATGTTTTTTTTTGCGTAGAACCCTAAAATTATATTTCTAAAATTAAATTGGCTTTTTTTCACTCGGTATTTTTTTCAGGTAGCAACCACACTGCTAACAGGGGATAAACAAAAATACTACTGCATCAATATTGCTGTTGTTTCCATTAATGGTTATAGTATATAATTTGACAAGCTTTTGTTAATACATTGTACTATATTATATAATAAGTACATTGGCTAAAATATAATATTTGATGGAGGTGGTAGGCGGTGCGATTGCCTTTAGTCGTAATAATCGGCACCCATACGGGCAAAACCACGGGCATCAATTAGTTAAAAAATAAATTGGAGTTCTTTTCCGCGAACCACAGGAAAATATTCCAGAGATGACAGTTTCCTATGTTATTTTATCTATCCATCTATCCATATTTTTCATCTATCCACGTTTCATGTATAGAAGACCGCGGCTATAATAACCGTTCCCGGCCGGCGGCGAGTAGGGTAGCCAGAGCTTACAAACTCCCCCCTTCCCTCATCCCTTAATCCCCCTCCAACCCCCCTAAACGCCCCCCCCCCCTCGGAAGCACGAGTGTGACGCCTTTGGTGTTGCACACGTCCATGGGCACGGTGACCGCTTACCATCAGGTGGGCCATGTGATTGTCTGCCACCTAAGTAGTATAAAAAAAACTATTTTAATCGTTGCATTTTTAATAGTTATTAGGATGTCTTACTTATTCTTCAAAAGAGCTTTTTATACTAGCAATAGAGAGATAATATTATTAGTATACCTAAATACAAGAAAATAATATGAAGTAGAGTTTGTCTAATGAAAGCTGAACCACGACATTTATTGATTTGCAACACCAGTAGACTATAAATGTCACCTCCTGTCATTTCTCTGTGATTGCGCGTTTACATTATGATTTTGATACTTTGTATGTATTCACATCAAATATTAACGAGATTCAGATCAGATGCGATATCCAAAAATATTCGCTTTTGTATTAGATATATTTTGTACTTTTCGACAATATTTATTTAATTATTATAATTAATTATAAGTGTGGCTGATGATGGATCAAGCAGCTCGTATGATGGTGAAGAATATTTGGAATCTAATTTTGAATATACTTAATTAATAATATTTTTTTCTAATAAATGAATTTCATCTGATTCCTATAAACCCGCTTGAAGATAGTTTTTAATCTGGAATAACACAGGCAACATATCTTGCACACGTTCATAGGCCACATTTTGCCCGTGAAATATATTCTCAAGGGTAGCGGGAACGGGATCATAATTTCACGCAGGCAACAGCTATCTTCACTACATCTGCGGTTTTAGTAGGTTCGATTCCGACATAACCATCCCCAATGGCCAACGGGGGTGGTATTCGTGGGGATTTCAACATGAATAAACCTGCTACCTTTTCCCCCGATATTCCCACAGTACCAAACTCCCACGCAGGCGAAGTCGTGGGCAAAGGATAGTATTTAATAAAGAAATCAATATAAATAAGAATAACACCAAATAAAGCGCAATAAAATTCTTTAAAAATATCAGTTAAACTATAATAGGTACATACTTTTATTTCACGATCAAAATGTTTTTATCCAACTATAACTGGTAATACCTGCCCTAATTTTTTTAAATTTGCCGCGGTTTTGTTGGTCCAGCTTTCATTAGACAAACTATACCTATGTTTCTCTAGTATTGCCAGCGTTAATATCGCTTGTTTTCCTCCAAAAAAATCTCATAATGTTACCGCGGCTGTATTGAGTAAAAAAAATTCAGCAACGTGACCCCGAAATAGTGTAGACAAATGCTTTATTCATGAGTACCCAGTTGTGTATAGCCGTTTTTCTCTCCGAGGAGTACTATGACGAATATATTTTAGGCACACCGCTAAAGTTTGATTATCGAAGTTTCACGAAAAAGGCGCTGTATTGTTCAGTTTCGATAGTTTAGTTCAACTTAAATTTATTGTTTAAGTTAAGTTTGTGGGAGAGGTTCCCGCCGGTAAGTAGGGTAGCCAGAGCTCACTGTATCCCTCCTCCCCCTCCCCTTCCTAACCTCCCCACCCCTTCCCAGCTCTCCCCCTTTCCCTTCAGGGTAGGTAGCGCGTGTGTGACACCCTTAGTGTTGCACACGTTCATACCACGGTGTTGCTACGGTGACCGCTTCTCATCAGGTGGGCCGTTTGCTTGTCTGCCACCTACGTAGTATAAAAAAAAGAGGAATTAGGAAACAGGGCTAAGAGAGTTTCTTTGTTGACAACGCTGGAGACTTTGGTATCTCCGCTGACAGACCTGAATCACTCCAGTGAACTCTGGCTACCCTACTTACTACTGGGAACACAACACGATGGTTATTATGGCGCGGTCTTCTGTAGGGCAGAGGTACTACCCAAGTCGGACTACTCATTTAGGACGGGAGATACCATCGTGTCCTACCTTCATAAAAATTCTTCATATTCTTCATAATCTTTCATAATGGATTTTTTTGTATGTATGTTACGCGATAGCGGCGCCAATAAAATTATGGATGGATTTAGATTTTTTTTTGTTTGAAAGAGGCTACTTCTGAGGTGGTCTCATATCCAGGGCATCAGGATCTGATATTCCATCTTGGAGAAATCGAGGGAAAATCATCAAATTTACAGCTAAAATTGTGTTTTTGATGCTTTTGTACATAATAATCTCATAAATAGGTATTTTTCTATTTCTGTAGGTACACTAAAAATTAAAAAAAATATTAGTTTGTGAAGTTGATTTTTTAAACGTAGTTATAATTATTCATACACAATTTTGTATACTGTCGCAGTGTTTGTATACCTTAATAAACATGGCTTCCAACGTGGCTTTATACTCAAAAATATTTCAAAGGTATATTGTCCTGAAGAATGCCGTAACTTCGGTGTTTGTGAATTTTTAAAGCGCTCATGTTTAGTGCGGGGTTTAGGCATTTCACTCATTTATATGTATGAATTTTAGGTTTCAAGTTAGTTTCATGAGAGATGTTAACATTAAATAAAGTACTTCAGTGTGTCTTAAAAGAGAACTTGTAACTCTGAATCATTAATTAGATAGGTACTTACTTCTACTAAGGCAATAATTGTAAATAGACCAAAAAAAACAGCCCGCTGAGTTTCTTGCCGAATTTTCTCAGGTCTGGGCCGTGTTTCGAACCGGTGGTCAATTTGCTTCTATTTGACGTTTTGTAAGTGCCGCTTAAAATGGTCTATACAGAATAAATGACTTAATTTGGCTGTGACTTTGACTTAAATTTTAGGTAATCTATAGTGAATAATTAAATTGAAAAATATGTCTGTGACCTGCCTTAAAAGTACGTTTTTTTTATAAAACTTAGGCAGCAGACAAGCACACGCTCTACCTATGAGAAGCCAAACTTTCACAACTCCCTCCTCCCCCCAATCTATACTTCCAACCCCCCTCCAAACTCCTCAACCTCCCCCGTCTAGGGTTGGCAGCGCAAGTATGACACCCCCAATGTTGCACGCACACATCAATTGTAGACCACGGTGACCGCTACCCATTGTGCTTACATCCTGTATGCTTGTCTGCCACCTAAATAGTATAAAAAAAACAAACTAAATTGAACTAAAATAAGCTTCTATATTGAGCTAACTAAATATAAATTAGACGGTATACAACGGACTCAAACCCGTTGGAAGTCGTGGAGCTTAGTAATACCCTACGTTCTAGTAGCGGCACGTACTTGGTCGAAATATGGTGAGGATCCTTTAAAATGAGAACATACGGGCGAACATTGTGTTAGTACGAATTTATTTTAGTTTTTAGTTGCGATTTTCTATTATTATATCTCGGTAGGTACTATTTAAACATAGTAAAGTAACTGTGGAGATTTAAAAAAATACTTGGGTTATTCTGAAAATTCTGAACACAAAAAAATATTTTTTGAAAATCTTATCTATTTGTTTGCGATGGACGCAGAAAATACTGAACCGATTTTAATGCGGGTTTGAAAGGTTTTGTCAGACTTCCTATAGTTTTTACTTCGGTACGTATTTTTGATCACAATCGGTTGAGTAGAACCGGAGATATACCTAGTCAAAAAACGTGAAAACCGACGTTCACGCAGGCGAAGCCGCGGGCATAAGATAAATGTTTACAGGATTTTTTGAAGTTCATGAAGGATCATGACACGTAATCTTATACAACTCGTACATTACGTACCATAATCAGCCAAAAAATTAGCAATCTCTCCACCAACGGAGAAGAAAGATGTCAAAAATAAATTAACAACTCAAATAAAAAAATACAAGATAGAAACTCAACAATGAACAGCTGAAATATATCTTACAAGTGTAACAAGACATAAAGTCATATAAAAGTAGCTCAGAACTTCAAAAGAAGTGAGATTTATTTGAGCCCTGTACTTTACACACCAAGAACCAAATATTTTATAAACGTTTCTTTAGTTTAAAGTAGCCCTTACCCGCGGTTCTGCCTGCGTGGACGTCGCTTTCGCGTTATTTGGTCCTTATTATCGAACTTATCGATCGATGCCATAAAGTACACAGGATTTTATATTTTCAGATTTTAGCCGGTTCGATCACCGAGTGTTGCAAGCAAATTTTCGAATATCTTTTTTATAAAGGACATGTCAACATGACTTCACATCGCCTGATGGTAAGCTAAAGGTAATGTCTCAGGGCCAGGGTAACTACCACATACATCCATAGTGCTACAGTGAATCTTTTAATGCAGTTTTAATTAATTTTAAGATTAAAATGAAGTCTTCTTTCAGTAAAATAAAATTGTGTTTGTTTAGCCTTTCACGTAATATAACCCGAGTATTTCTTTCAAATATCTCCAATGTACACATATACACACTTCCCATCAGGTGGGCTATGTACTTGTCTGCCACCTACGTAGTATAAAAAAAACATAGCTAATTTACAATATCTATAATTATAGTCTTCATGTCATTCTCCTCCATACATTCCTGTCATCTCCTCCGTCACTCCCTTCATTTCCATTTCCTATTTCACGCATTCCATCCATCTTTTCCTATGCCTACCTCTAGCTTTCTACATTTTTTTTATTAAATCAAATAAATTTTTGCGACAAGTATATGGATAGGTACGTAAACAGGTTTCAGGTAACAGGCCGCCACAACATAAGTGCCGCCATATTTCAGATATTGGCATGCAATAACGTCATACATAATTTATTATGACGAGAATTTAGTCAATAAATAATAATTAGAAATTAAGAATTTGCAATTTTTTTTTTTTACAGAATTGTAATTACTCTCACTACATCCATAGCCTTACAGAAAAATAGCTCCACCTTGTCATCAAATGCTTGTCACTGGTAATAAAATGTTTCTTACACGAAAACCGTATTACCAACTTATATAACACTCATTACGAAACTTTAAGTCGCTTTTTTGTCCCGGGATGACTTTCATTCATAATTTTTATTTGTGACGTAGATTTATCATGTTTATGACACATTGTCAGCAATGTTTTGTTTTAGACTAGCTGTTTTCGCGACTTTGCACGCTTGGATTTAGATTTTTTTTATAATACGACACGTCAAAATGACTTCACCTCGCCTGATAGTAAGTTAAAGGTAAAGTCTATGGACCGGTGGTCATCACTACATACACCGATAGTGCCACAGTGGTGGCCCTTAAAGGACCCGGGACTATAATAGAAGGAAGGAAACACATGCGCTGGAAAGAAAATGGGTAATATTTTAAGGCGTAACAGGCAACTTTTATTTAAAAAAAAATTAGGGGTCCATGCAAATTTTAAAATCTAAGTCCATGTGGGTTATGGCATGGGCTCAGCTATTCAATAACATAAAAATAAACCGGTAAAATAAATTATTAGGTAAAAAATAAAAAATCCCGACTCCTGTTGAAAAGCCTAAAACAAGTTTGATAGCTGACGGTAACCAATAATTTTCTTTTAGTTTATGATTTCCGAGAAATCAAAACTATGGTTTTTGTTCACATTTCATGTACCCTATGATACTTGGGAAATGCATACCTTTCATTTGAGACCTCATTCATTGAAACTCATCGAGCCGTAGGTTAGACCTCTAGAGGAGAACAGCGAAACACATTACCCTCACTGGCGCAGTCGGGTAATAAAATACCGTCGGCTTTCAACAAAACCTTCTCTGTGATAACGTTAACGTGAATTCGATTGTAATTACGCTTTTACATGCGGTTGGAGACCCTTGCAGCCTTCGCTCCGGAAACATTACGCTGAGGAATTAATAATAGGGACAGTTATGCGAAACACATTGCGGTCAATGATTTCTTAATCACGTACAGAATAAGGTCTCATAGTTGAATTATAATAATCGTGCCTCGGAGAGCACGTTAAGCCGTCGGTCCCGGTTGCCATACAAACATCTATCATGGCAGTCGTTACGGGTAGTTGGAGCCCTAAAAAGTCCAGCGGTCTAGCTGCAATACTTCGATATCGTCTAATGTCATCATTGGGTTGTGAAGGTCAAATGACAGTCGTTTCACGGAAAATATCGAGGTCCAGCCAAATCCGCAGTTAAGACTGGTAAAGCGGACCCCAGACTCCAAGGTGAAAGCTTTGGATGCGACTGGGATTAACGCTAGGTTGAAGAAGAAGACTAGCCAGATTCGTTTAGCCGTTAGGACGTGATTGAGTAACAAAATACACAAATATCTTTTTGCGTAGTTCATGAGATGCCGGTGACCGACAAACTTACAGATGGACAGTGGAATTTGCTTGTTTTTAAAAGTATTGAAATATAAATCCGGAAATAAGATGTCAACTGTTAATAAAAATGTATTTAAAATTCGTTTAGTTAAATTTTATGTATGAATCCTCTATCCTGAGAGCTCATGAAGGATCTCCATATGCCTTAGTTCGTTTAGAAGTGGCCACCTAAGATCTGACGAGGGTGGAGAGCTAACCCACTTTAACTTCGCATCATATTATGGTATTTGAATTTGTGTTTATGTAGATTTGCGTTTCAGATTAAGCTGAATATCTTGTACCTAACTAATATTATGGTTGGTATACCTAATTATTTTGAATGTATTGTAGGTACCTTGAATTAGTAAAAATCAATACTGATAATCCAAAACCGTCAAAAGACGATTCTTTTAACGATTTTGGAGAACCCGGCTAAAACAGCATAAAATTAAAGTCCGATCGTTGAACTAACAGGTGAATAATAGGCCACGTCATCCGATTAGTCAAGCAAACACGAAAATAAAGACCACGTCACCCGAACAGTTATACCAAGAAGAAAAAGTCCACGTCGTCCGATCAGTCGAACCAATCGGAAAAAAATCCATCTCATGCGATCAGTCGGACCAAGAGGAAGAAAAATACCGCATCGTTCGCTCAGTTGGACCACGTGATCCGGATCATTTTGTAAAGCATTCTCTCTAGTTAGTCATTTTCTGTTGAGTTTCATAGCTTAAATTATCATCTACCTGCCCTTGTCCCAATTATTTGCGGTGCAACATGGATTTCTCCTCCATACATTCCTGTCAGATGTCATCTCTTCAGTTACGCCCTTCCTTGCCATATTCTCTTTCACGCAATCCATCCATCTTTTCTTAGGCCTTAGGTTTCATAGCTTAAAATATAACTCTTGATTTCTTCTACGTTGGCTAAAGTGTGTTTTAAATCTTTTTCGTTCGTAATGTATCTGTCCTTGTCACTTACCCCTTGTCAATCTTCATACAAAATATCTGATAACTTTTAACTAACTATAACAAATAATACTTCTTTATAGAGAATTTCCTGACAGAAACTTTTAAGTGACAACCCAACGAAAATTAAGCTCGGTATGCTGCCTCACTTGCTCTTTTAACCCTCGACTGGTAATCAAATATTGTGGGTCTGTCAGACCCACAATATTTGATTACTTTGTGTTTTTTTTAAATGTAAAACGCTAGTGTTTTGGTAAATGAATTCAAATCTGTGCAGTGCCAGTGATTTCTTGTATATTTTTTAATAAGTCATCATAATCTTAATAGTCTCGATTGCAGCTGAGACTTTTATTTCATGTCTTTCCTTTTCCTTCTCCTTCATTTGGTTTAGCCGGCTTTTATGAGTGCGATTGTTATCGAACACCCCAATTCGTTTGTAAATTTGTTAATGCAGGTAAGGTGATTCTGGGTCCTAAAGACCTTGATGGGGTCCTATAGACCCAAATGCGCATAAACACCGGCAAAAGATGGTTAAATGAACTCTGTTGTTTAAGAAGACTTACGAAATTCAGACATCTTAACATAACTTCAAATAAGGACTCCACAAATTACAATTTTGCCAGTTGACTCCGTCGCCGAGGCAATCAAAAAGTAATCTCACTTTGTATATTCACATCAAATTGGTTTTCCATCATTGTGTTTAAAACAGAATTCGATTAAAACTTCGTAAAGGTCCTACGTTTGATTCCTGGGTTAGAAATGATGTTGCTATATCTCTCTTCTATTAAGTTATTCTTAGTAATAAAACCTGTGTGGTGATTGTAATAAGGTGCACTTTAATAGAATACATACATAAGCTCACGCCTCTTACCCTCTAGGGTAGGCAGAGACAACAGCCCACCACACTGTCATTAAACTTTTCATGCAAACCAGGTTGGAGTGCAGCTTTTGATCTACCTTTTTTCAATTCCTCATTCATATGGTCAGTGTATGTTCAGGTCAATTAATGGAATATTAGTAATTTATGTATTATTTACGCGAAAAAAAAAAAAAAAAGTTAAGGAAGTGTTAACATACTTCTGCCTAACCTCTCAAGGCAGTATAGGGTAGAACAGCAAGTACAGCTTACGAATAAAATTTGTGAAAAACCAGCAAAATACATCATTGGTATAATATATTATGACGTCACAAAGTGACGTCATAATACTGATACTTGAATTGAACGTTTCGCATTAAAATCCGCTGAATTTATAATGTACCCGCTCTTTACCAAACCATACGTTAATTTGAGTGAGTGAAAACCGTTTATTTAGGACTCATTAACACCGTTTATGGTAGCATATTTTATTGCTTCATAAAAGATTTAGGACAAGAAATATATTTCCATTTGATTCACATTCCAGACTTTATTTTAAAGAATCACCTGGCGATTGAAACGGGGATACATTAAAGTAACAGATCGCCGACTATACGATTTTATTATACTTCTTAAGTGGCAAACAAGCACACGGCCCACCTGATGGAAAGCGGTCACCGTGGCCTATGGACGTGTGCAATACCAGAGGCATCACACTCGTGCTGCCGACCCTGAGAGGGGGAAGGGGGCTAGAAAAGGGAGGGTGGTGTTACGAGGGATGAGCTCTGGCTACCCTACTAACCGCCGGGAACATAACACGATGGTTATTATGACTACGGTGTTCGCAAATCAACGAAACTTAAAATGACTGACAAATTACGGTAATGGCTTTGGCAAATGGCTGACATTAGACCTACAGGTGAAAATTATTTTTGTGTTAGATAACCTGTGTGAAAATGTGTTAGTTAAATTACACAAACAAACATAACATAACATAAACTTACGCCTATATCCCGGAAGGGGAAGGCAGAGGTGCTAGCACCCACATTTCGCCAGTTTATGTTTAGGTCCCAATGTAATAGGTGGAGAGCCTATTTCCATTAACCGGGCACTTATAAACCTGCGATAAATACACACATAACCTCAAAAAGCATCGAAAAGTCATTGCTGTGTGCCATGGTGAACCTGGGATCGAACCCGAGACCTCGTCTCAGCAGTCCATTACCCAGACCACTAGGCTACCGCGGTTCTCCAGTAGGCTACCGCGGTTATGTTAAATATGTTGAACAAACAAAGATATTATAAATAAAACATTATGAGTAGAACAAAAACAATACGAGAACAAAATACGACTTTATGTTAAAAGAAATGCTCTAGTACATTAGTGAAACGGATGCTTGCCTTGTCTGTGTACTAGGCGAAACTAAACTAGTGACAGGACATTTATTATATCGATAAATAAATATTATATTTATATACATTATATATTATGCTCATGCCTTTTTCCCTCCGGGGAAGGCAGAGACAACAGACTGCCATCTGCCTCTGTCCTACCTTTCATAAGCCTTTCATGCAAGCCCGCCGGTTTCAACTGCTTTTGAGCTGTCCTTTTTGCAATAACTCATTAATTTAGTCAGTTTATACTCTGCAAGGTCGATTATTGCCTGCCCACTTACATGTGCCTTACATGTATTTGGTGTATAAATATTCTTAGACATAATGGACAAGTACATAGGCGGACTTAATGCCACGTATTTTCTACCCGTCAAACAAAGATGGTGCCGAGAAAGATCCATATATACCTACATTCATCCATTACATATTCACAAACTTTCGCGTTTATAATATTAAGGATGAAATACCAGAGCAAGTAGGTAAATATACAACTGCACTATGCTTTATGTACTGCGACTGCACTGAGTAAGAATCAATTATTTTTTATTTTATTTATTTATTTATATCTATTTACATAATTATTACATGTATTCACACATAGTAACAGTCAAACGCTCTACCTTCACACCATATAGATCAATGAAAAGTAAACAATAAAAAGCATCGATATCTCTATCCACAAGTGTTACATCCCTACAAAATGTCGTGCCAGTAGATTATTATCCCAGAGATTACCATCCCGGACGAGACAGAGCCAAAATACTAAAAAGAGTTGCAAATCCGCAACTCCGACTGAATTAGGTGGCGGTTATATTGCCGCGCTATTTCACTTTAGGGATCAGTTGAACGATTAAGTTATGCGGAATTTTAAAATGCATAGCAGCCGCTCTTTATAATAATATTTCATTAGGACAGTATATTTTTTAACCGACTTCAAAAAAGGAGAAGGCTTTTTTGTATGTATGTTACGCGATAGCGGCGCCAATTATAGATGGATTTTGAAAAATTTTTTTTGTTCGAAGGAGGCTACTTCTGAGGTGGTCCCATATCCAGGGTATCAGGATCTGATGCTGGGATCTTGGGAAAATCGAAGGGAAATCATCAAATTTACGGCAAAAATTCTGTTTTTGATGCCTTTGTACATAATAAACCTCATAAATAGGTTTGTGAAGTCGGTTTTTTAAACGTCAACATGACTTCACCTCGCCTGATGAAGCTAAAGTCCTAGTGGTGCCCCAAATATCCTTTCACATTGAATTACGATACCAACAAAAGCTATAACAAACTATAATTTGAAAACCAAAATAAGACGAAGAAAGCAGGGTCTCGATTCTTTTAAAGAAAGCCACAGCCATTCCACCAAGACTTTAAAAAAATTTAGACTTTATTCCTATGATGTTAAAGTCGGAAATTAAAGGATATCCTGTAAAGTGAATAAAAAAGTATAATGAACTCTTTTCATTTCATTTTAGACTTTAATTGTATGAGAGTAAAGTCTACAATTAATTGGCATTTTTTAGAGCGTCAGTGGCATGACAGTGGCTTGCTTTAACAGAATCGAGGCCCAGGA
The DNA here is from genome assembly GCA_963576445.1 of Lithosia quadra. Lineage (NCBI taxonomy): Eukaryota > Metazoa > Arthropoda > Insecta > Lepidoptera > Erebidae > Lithosia > Lithosia quadra. The sequence goes on from OY754893.1 coordinate 2,656,984, forward strand.
AGCCCGATATTATTCAAGTTTATGGTAACTCAACAATTGCCTCTCATGAATTTTAACAAGGCATTTTCTGAGGCGAGGCCATCAAACACTTAATCTCATCGTGGAAGAACAGTGGTGAAAGAAAAACAACAAGTAGGTATAACGTAACTATGATAGTAGGGTTTTTTATACTACGTCGGTGGCAGACAGGCACACGGCCCACCTGATGGGAAGCGGTCACCGTGGCCTATGAAGGTATCACACACGCACGCACATGGGGAGGTTAGGAAGGGGTGGCAGAGGAGGGGAACAGTAAGCTCTGGCTACCCTACTTACCAGCGGGAACACAACACGATGGTTATTATGGCCGCGTTCTTCCGTAGAGCGGAGGTAGTCCGGAAGGCGGTTCACTAGTCGGACAGCTCATTTCGGACGGGAGACTGATACCGTCGTGTCCTACCAACTTCACGGTGACCGCTACCCGTCAAATGGGCCGTGCGCTTGTCTGCCACTTAAGTAGTATAAAAAAATAGTTTTAACTTTCTATAACTCCCAGGTGATAAAAAGAAATATAACACAAAACTTATATTGTTTTTGTGGTCCAGTCTGTAGACTTCGATGTACCGTCGATTGTACCCTCAGCTCCCGAGTGGAATTGAGTCTGCATATAAAAGAACGCTTTAGAAATTGAATCAGCTACTTGTTTGTGGTAAATTGTGTTTATACCCTGGAGTGAAACAATAATGTATAGGTTGAAAGGTTATAGGAACTAGTAAAAGTTAAATAATATTCTTTAGTTTGTTAGGTTATTATTTTTGGATTGATTTTCTATAGGAAAAAGTTTTTAAAACCTCCGTACCTTTATTTTTTTATAGCGCACAGGTGGCAGATAAGTACACGGCCCACCTGATGGAAAGCGGTCACCGTGGCCTATGGACGTGTGCCCAAGGGCCTCACCCACGCGCTGCCGACCCAGAAGGGAAGGGCGGAGGGCTAGGAAGGTTAGGAAGGGGTGGAGGGAGAAGGGGTACTGTGAGCTCTGGCTATCCTAGTTACCGCCGGGAACACAACACAATGGTTATTATGGCCGCGGTGTTCTGTGGGCGGAGGTACTACCCCAGTCGGACAGCTCATTACGGAAGGGAGATACCGTCGTGTCCTACCTCTTAAAAAATCATTAAATTAAATTACAAGATATTGTAGGGTATTTTACAAAATAAAAATCTTAAGACCATCTGTCTGCCCTCGTTCCAATAATTTAGGGTCGGTGCAACATATCTCTCTCTCTTCCATACATTCCTTTCAGATGCTACCTCCTTATTCACTCCCTTTCCATGTCTTCTTTCACGCCTTCCCTTTATCTTTTCCAAAGCCTACCACTAGCCTATATTCATACTTTGAAGCTTTATACATAAAATCTAGGTAAGACAATCTTTCGAATCAATTTCACCTCGTCTGATAGAAAGCTAAAAGTAAAGTCTCAGGATCGGGGGTCACCGCCACATATAGTGCTTCAGTGGTGACCATCAGCTTGACGGCCTCATCAAATGTTTTTTCACGCCCTGCCTAAAGGACCCGAGAATTCGTTAAATTTTTATCAAATTACTAAAGTATAAAATCTTTATACTCGATTTTCCCAAAATAGCGATTGTGTGGCTTGACACAGTATTGCATATTTGCATCCAAGTATCCCTAAAGACAAAATTAAAAAGTTATCAACTTCGCCAGCGGACGCCAACGAATGCAAATCATATGCACAGAAGTTACTTAAACACCTACCAGTGTTCACATTTTAGAACGAAACTTAAAACGATATTACTTAGAAAATTCACTTTTGCCTGAGAATATGTACGAAAGTACTTTTTATCGCAAAATTCTCGAAGGAGTTTCTAAAGACTTGTCTCAAGACCACATAGTATTATCTGGTGTGTATGAATAAATAGGTAATTAAAAAATATTCTACGACATTCTACACAGCGCTCTCTAGACCCAAAGAACAGCATAGTTTAGTTCGTGTTGTAGGTTCTAGAATGCGAATAAACATACTTTTTTTTTAAAGAAAATGAAACAGAAACAATAACTAAGTATGCATACTAGTTAATAGGTACCTACTACGAGACGAGATCGTGTCTATAGGTTAAAAAAAAGTATTCTTCTATACCCAATAGTTGCTAAGCTCTGCCCCACAATTCTGCACAAAATATTAAGCTCAAGTATTCTCTCACAGTACTCCTGAGTCAGACAAAACGACTATTAACTAAGGGATTTAGCCCCAAGCGGAGTGAGGAGGCATTTACCAGAATTTGCGATGCAAAATACTGGGTGCACTGAAAATATGTACATATTTCTAGAACACCATTTTGGGGTGGGAACACAATGAAGGAAAAAAAATGATATGGTTTTATTAGCAGATTGGATTATAATGGTAGGTATGTGTTCAGACGAATTGTTCGACATGATGCCCACGGCCACTTTTTATCATCGCACCGCTCGCCACAGGCGGGGAATTATTCATCCTCACACATTGCATCCGTCTGCAGTGCGCACTGTACCTAAGGTTTGAAAGGAACTTTATTCCGCGCACGCTTACTGCCGCACTCAGAGACGTTTAACGGATACTTAAGTTGTTCCTTAGTAAAATTTGAAAAAAGTTACCACTCAGAGTCAGTTAAGGATTCATTAACACCCCTAATGACACTTTAAAGTTAAGTTATACAAAACCCTTACTTAACTTTTAAGGATTGATTTTTACATCTAAAAAACAGAATTATCGTGAGGAAATCCTCATGGATACCCACCTCGTGGCTAGCCGTGCCCCAATTAGGTCTTTACCTATGAAATTGCCGTAATGTACGAAAAAAATTAAACGATTTTATTTTCATGTATTTTTATTTGTATTAATCGAAGTAGTAATTACCCATACAATCAATGCATCTTTGCCAACGCAGCGGCAGTTTATTGATGCGGTGAGCTTCTAACCCCAGTTCTTGCAACTTGGAGACCGTCTGCTGTGCAGTATAAGGTCGCACATTGTCGTGTAGGAGCAGCGGAGACGAGCGATTGAATGCTAGTTGCAGATGTGCCAGTTTCTTCATCATTGTGTTCAGTTCTTCACAGTATACATCTGCAGTAATGCTCACCCCGTTTGGTAAGAAGCTGTAATGAATCACACCGGGCGCTAGACCACCAAACAGTCACCATCACTTTTCTAGGGGTAAGTTTTCGTTTAGGTGCTGAACTAGGATCCAACCAACTTTCTGAGCGCTTGCGATTATTAAACAGAATTAATTTTTCATCGCAACTAACAATATCATTTTAAAATTCCTTTATTTCTGTGTCTGTTGAACAATGCACAATAATTTGACGTTGGCTATATTGACATTGGCAGTTGTCAGTGATGCCATAGAATAAAAGAGTCCAGATGTTTTATTATCAGTATATGAAAATAGGTATTTAATTTCATCTATATATAAAAACTAACAGTAAAAGAACGGATTGTAATTTATATTACTATAAATAAACGTTTTTAATATGTTTAATATTATTGTTCTAATTTTTACTGTTAACGCTTTTTAGGTGTGGCTACACCGACGCCTTATCGATGCACTATCGATACTGTGATTTTGTCACTGCACCGCTCTACAAAACTTAAAGTTGTGATTAACTAATGTACCCTTAAATTATGACTCTGGGATGTTCCATCAATTAACAGATTTAATGATAATTAGTTAAGTATCATTTAGGACTAATTTAAGGAACCTTTCTGAGTGCGGCAGTTGGGCAGTGGAATGATCTCCCTGCTGTGATTTTCCCTAGCGACTACAATATGGGGTTCTTCAAGAAGGGCATTAGAAGGTTTTTGCGGGGTCGGCAGCGCGAGTGTGATGCTCCTGGTGTTGCACACGTCCGTAGGCCACGGTGACCACTTCCCATCAGGTAGACCGTGAGCTTTTCGGCCACCTAAGTGGTATAAAAAAAAAATATAGTTACTCAGGGTGAGGGTCAGGACCTTCACGCGGTGCAACCGGGCATAGGAGGTGAACAGCGCCTCTCACTCGTCACGGGAGACGTCGCTCCACCCGGGTTGGGAGTGGCCCTCTAGAGGGCTGGGCCAGAAACTCGCCACATGTCCCTCCGACTAGCAGAGGGCACAGTGGGAACTAGCAGGCGGGGGGCGGGCTTATTTTACCCGCGCGGATGGTACCCACTGACCCCGCCATCAGTGAGGTGTAGCGATGCTCGCCTTACCCCCCCTTCGGGGCCGAGGGGGGCTATCTTAAAACCGTAACCATAGCATTGTACACCTACCTTTATATTTCTCTGTTCTGGACGCTATAATACCTGGTTTAAGTAGACTAACGCGTACTGTGTTAATTTATACGTTACAATAAAGCAGACCTGCCTTGTTGTATATCAAGTTATTGGTGTAGTTATTAATCGTTATTAATTCCGGAAGAATCTGACCCGTTTCGGATATAGGATGTTTATTAAACAGTTTTATTTAACTCGACCTGTTTGTTTGGGTCAAATCTAGTAATTGAAATTTGAACCCCTTTTAGTTGTCTGATATTTTGCAGTAGTCTTTAGTTCTGATGACAATACACTTTAAAACTGTTTTACTTAAAAAATATTTTTTCATAATTTATTTTAAATAGCTGAAGTTTTAAAAGGAAATTTAGAACATTGACATTAGAATTTGAAATCATCATCATCATTATTCACTAAACGACATTAAATGTGTCGTATACATTCCTAAATATACACATTTTTCTGTTAATCCTTAGGAAAAATAAACTTGCAAGGTAGTACAATTTTCCTGATGAGAATGAGTATGAGTTAGTACCTACCTAGTTACACTAACCAAATAGTATTTGTCACCTGAGCCATAGTACAATTAGTTATTCTGTGCCTGAGTCACGATAAAATAAACTTAGGCAAAGTAGGGAGGACAGGGAGGGGTGAAATTAAAATTTACTACTTTTTCTACGTCTTTCACAAAGCGCGGCGAGTGCACCACTTTGCGTCACACCGACCTCGAGCCTCTGCACTAGGGAGGGGACGTATCACGGGAATATCAGTGGGATACTGGTGAAATGGAAAAATATTAATCCCGCGTGAATTTGGGTTATTGCAAATTTTAGTGATATCTCCGGTTCAACTCAACCAATTGCGATGAAAGTACGTTACATTTTAAGTCAGACTAAGACCTTTCTAATAAATGAAACTGTATCAAAGTCAAATTCAAAAATCATTTATTCTGTATAGACCATTAGACGGCACTTACAGCTGTCTTTGCGTCCATCACGAACAAACAGACAAACTGACAAGAAAAAAATATTTTTACAATTTTATAATATAGATTTATTTATACTAAACTCATAAAGATATTTATTGGCGAATTTAATGCCATATTTTTTACCAGTCAACCATAATAATTATATTATGGTGGTAGGTTTTAAGCTGTAATGAGTTAGGTATAAAAAAATCTCGTCAGTTTAGGTATAAAGACATTCTGGTCCCCTCTTACACTTGATGTGGTCAACATTTTTACTCTTCAAATTATCTCGTTCTGACGAAATTAATACACTATTTTCTTTAAAAATACGGGCTTTCCCGCATCCCGCGACGTGTCCCATCACTAGAAGGGTGTCTCATTCACCAGGACTGTAGCACCCTCGACATGCTGACGTTTTTCTCAAGTTCTGTTACACCCTCTCACACTTTTATTTTCACAAAACCAAATGATGCTTAATGCTGTTTTTGGTTTTTTGAACCTTTGTCTTTGTTAGAAGTAAGATGGCGGGTGTTGTGTCGTTTTACAAGATCTTCAAAATGTCTTTGAACTACAAGAGGAAGTACGATAAAAATGAGATTTTAATTATTCACCTTTACATTCTATACTACAGCTCTCAGCCTCTACAGCTACGTAGAGATATTGTTGCTTTGGCAGTTTTTTTACCGGCTCTACCATGGCGAGCGTTCCGATGAACTCTTTCAATTAATCCCACCCTCTCCTTTCCTATACAGAAATACACGTGCCAGGTTGAGGTCACCTTCACACAGTATAATAAATTTCATCAAGAACCAAGCGGTTCGGTGCTTCTTTTATTTGCTGCACCATGAAGACTTCAAATTCTATACCAGCGCATGTGTTTCCTTCCTCCTATATAGTCCCGGGGCGTTTAAGCATTTTGGTAAGGCCGTCAAGCTGAGGGCTGCCACTGTAGCACTATCGGTGTTTTTAGTGGTGACCCCTGAAACTTTACCTTTAGCTTACCATCAGGCGGGGTGAAGTCATTTTCACGTTTCCTATATATAAAAAAATACGCTACAAAATCTTCAGTAGTGGCTATTTTATTAACACTTCTACCAAAGGTGCAAAGATAAGTGCATTTTACCTGACAGCAAAAAAATGGACAGTAAAACACCTAATGCACAACACACTGAACGAAGTTGCGTCGTTAGAAACCATTTTAGTTAATATATAAAACATTTTCTCGGCACAAGCAAGCTTAACTTTAAAACAAGCTTATTTAAAGAAGTGTTTGCTGCTTAAAAGTTTTACTTAGTTTTATAGTGAGACTAAACACACATAGGTACAGAAAAACTTTGACCCTTACACACCTGTATCAACAATAATGACAAGTAACCCTTTACAACCTGACTGAAAAAAAGTTCATATTTAGTATTTTGACATAATATTCTTATTGTTAGTAGGCCCAGTGATCTAGGAAAAATTATGAAAAAAATCAGGAAAGCCCAGTTTCCCGGGAAATTCCCTGCACGATCGTGCACCCCAGGTATAATCTGACATATGCATGATCGTGCATATTTTTAATGTTATATATTTAAACACAAATAAAACAAATGAGGTGAAAAAAAATTGTTTAATCCGTATGGAATTGTTAGTCCCATACATAAATAATCATAATTAAATATGAAACAATTTGTAAGTAACTGTAATCAGCCTAAGTCTTATAGTTAGGAACTAGCTTTTCATGGAACCAAAGAGACTAAAGTGCATGCGTAAGCGTGCTGAAATTGTTGCCCTTGTTGAAGGTGTGCTGGTGGAAGGTGCAGGATCAGGAACGCCTTCTATATTATTTGCTTGCTCATCCAAACCATCAAGGAAAGCCTGATCAAAATTCAGGATCTCATCTTCAAAGTCGTCGAAGAATTCTTTGATTTCTGACTCATTTCCTTCTCCTTAAGCATCTATAATTATCATCTTCGCCAAGAACATCTAAAAAGAACAAACAAATAGGGATATATTACATGATAATTAAATTTCAAAAATAGGATATTTACACAATTAAGGAACTGTTGAACCCTAACAAACACGTACGTGCATCTTCAAATTAGATGATCAATTAGTAAAAAACTAACAAATGAAATTACATCAAAATGCGCAAAACACATTTATTACTTCACAATAAAGTGTTTTCAATAAAATTAATCGTAATTTTGAAGTAAATACTTAGTAAATAAAGTACTTACGTGAAGCGCCTCTCCCGCTAAAAAATGCAGCCATCTTTCACCACGCACTGCGGCTCACTAACACGTCATAACGTGTAGAAGTAGTTTTTTCCTAGCGCGTAAGATCATGCACGATAGATCGATGCCGGTTGCGTTCGGAAAAACAAAATAAAAAAAGTGCCAGATTTTTTCTAAGTTAAATGCACGCTTGTATGTAGTCGGGTGTAAAGGGGTAAATTGATTGTTAGTAAAAAAAACTCACCGCTTTTTTTAAGTTGGTTTAGTAAGTACTTATACTAAAACATTTTCCAGAATACAAAAAAAAAAAACACTTTTCTGAAAACCACATCAAAAGTGGTTGCATCAAACGTAAGATAATCACAAGTTAACCTTATTATGAAGTCAGTTAAAAAGAAAAATGAAACTTGAGGAAAGTTACATAACATAACATAAACTCACGCCTATATCCCCGAAGGCAGAGGTGCTAGCACCCACATTTTCGCTAATTTATGTTTAGGTCCCAATGTAATAGTAATGTAATAGTAATAAAAGGAAAGTTAAATTATATCAAAAGTGAGAAAAAGAATTTGGAAGAATCAATAACACAATTCGTATTAAATTTATGAACAGCTCAAAAATAATGAAAAAATAAAACAATAAAATCATAATTATAAGAATCATAAGACATTGCATAGTGGCAGACGTTACACGTAATTATCAAAAAGAGAAACTCGTAATAATATATTAGGTACTTACCATTGCAGTTTTCGATAGGTAGGTACTGCATTATTAATAACTTTGAAAGATTCAAATCTCAGAACTTTACCCCTCAAACGCGATCGAGGACTGATGAAGTAGGTATTGAATTTGAATTTTGCAAACTGAGAAAATTTTGGCGTGTACAAATAAACCTATTTGGTTAATGGAATAATGAATTCGTGATTTTGCAGCGAATTTATTATGAATATTAAATACTTCATGATTTAAACTTTGTTGTGTACCAACCCCAATGGGAAATACGCGTGATTTGTAAGTATACATGTATCAAAGTCAAAGTCAAAAATCATTTATTCTGTATAGACCATTTTAAGCGGCACTTACAAAACGTCAAAATTATAAATATTTAAAACTAGAAGCAAATGGACCACCGCACCGGTTCGAAACGCGGCCCAGACCTGAGAAGACTCCGGCAAGAAACTCAGCGGGCTGTTTTTTTTTAGTCTATTTACAACAATTGCCTTAGTCTAGATACAATGTTATTTCGAGTAACATAGTTGAGTGAACAGTTCATTTCCAAGCTTCTTTATCATCCAAATAATCTTGAATTTTATAATATGCTTTTTGGGAGAGTTTTCTTTTAACAACATTTTTAAATTTACTTACATGTAAATCTCTAATTTCGCTTGGGAGTTTGTTAAAAAAGCGTATACAGTTACCCCGGAAAGAATCACTGATTTTTTGGAGCCTACTATCACAGGCCACAAGATTGTTTTTGTGCCTGGTATTTATATTGTGCCTATCACAAAGTCTTGGAAATTGTGTATTTACTGTCAATTCGCGATGCAATAGATAAAACCAATGATAAAAAATGGCGATAAAAACCCTGTAAATAAATCACAAGTCAGTGCAAATAAACAAAAACGATATGTAATCCTTAAGAATCTGCTGTTGTGTGTCCGTTTCTTACTTATCCTTTCACATCAAGGGTGGGACATCGTAACAAAAACAAAAGATACTACTAGGTACACAGTGCGTAGTTTTTCCTGATTCTGTTGCTAAAGTCCGCAGATGTGCTCCGTTTTCTTCCTTATACAATCTACATGAATGTTTTTCCTATAGGTACTTGAAACCTGTAACATACGAGCATCAAATTAATAAATAGTACCTATGTGCCTAAGGTTAAATTTTCTTTTAAATTAAAAGCTTATTGTTAATAGAATGACATAATTGATACGATAAATTACATTTATTTTTAAACAGTTTTATTTAACTCGACCTGTTTGGGTCAAATCTAGTAATTGTAATTTGAACCCCTTTCAGATGTCTGATTGGTCTGATGTTTGGCAGAAGTCTTAAGTTCTGATGACAATACAATTTAAAACTGTTTAACTTAAAAAATATTTTTTCATAATTTATTAGGTATAATGTAAAATTACATTAACTATCTAAACATAAAATAGAGTTTTAGAGAAAGGCCTAGTACAACCGGCGTGCATGTATGGAAACAAAATTATGAAAGTTGAAGAAGCGGGAGGTGTATGCCAAGATCGTAGCAAGTGGAAAGATGTTGTCTACCTACCCCAATGGGAAAAAGGCTTGATGTGACACAATTTTTTTTGCAAATATACAAAAAATTTCAAAGCACAAATTCTTTCAAATTTGTATTTAGCCTGCAAACGATTCTATATTTTATACTTTCTATTAATTATGTATAACTTGCTTACAAAAGGCAACGTTAGAAACGGTTTTTTTACAAACTTTCTTATCGAAGACTGCACATCAATAAGCGATTAATTAAAATAATATTTGCGCCCAATCCTTTTCTGATTCAGAAAACAAACAGCTGATTCGAGTTATCTTTCGTTTAAATCAGCAACATTTTAAGAGAACCTCTTAAAAAATCTCAAGCGGACCCTCCTAAAACGTTCAGAGATCTGTGAGAAAATATTCAATGCCTCAGAGAACCTCATTGGTATTCATGAATTTCAATTCGTAAGCGTCAAGAACGCTGACCGAGGCCTCCGGTGGCAGTTTATGATGTAATTGATAACATAATTTGAAGAAATGATTTATTTCTGATAAGGAAGACATTTGAATTTTATGCCGTTAGGATTTTTTTATACTACTTAAGTGGCAGACAAGCGCACGACCCGCCTAATGGGAAGTGGTCATCGTGGTCTATTGACGTGTGCTACATCAGAGATGTACACTCGCGCTGCTTTGAGGCGGAGGGGGTTAAGGAGTTTGTCAGTGAGTGAGTCAAACTGTCATACTGAATTTCGAAGTTCATATTCAATAGCTTCTTCAATTTCTTCAATAGCGATGAACTGTAACCCTAAAGTACCGAAACGCGACTTACGGTAGTGCGAATGTGCGCACATCGATACCCATAATTTCGAATGTTTTCCAGCACGAAGCACGATAGCGCGAAAGTACCTATTCCACGTCTGTTTTGAACTTTAACAGCAGGATTGAACTACCAAATAACGGAGATAGAAATATGTAGCAACGTTCATCATCATCATCATCATCATTCTCTGAACCTTTTCCCAACTCAGTTGGGGTCGGCTTTCCAGTCTAACTGTGATGCGGCTGAACTTCGATATTTTACGTGGAGCGACTGCCATCTGACCTCCACAAGCAATGGCGATATCGAAGTTCCAAGTTAGACTGGTTGGACTTTTGAGGGCTCCAACTACCCGTAACGACTGCTATAGATGTTTGTATGGCAACCGGGACCGACGGCTTAACGTGCTCTCCGAGGCACTAAACGTTCAAGGATATTTAAAACGTGAACGGACTTTATAACCAACGAACCGGTTTGTAATTGCATCGAGTTAGATTTAAACTATTATAAATGAACACCAGGTCTGCTCTGCAAGAGATTAGTCAAAATATGGGTGCATATTATGCATCCACAAACTTCTATAAACTAATAATAACAGGATTCCCACTTGGTACGTGAACCAAGGGCTTTAAATTTCAATAATATTCATGCTGGATTCTAACGATTTATTTCTATTACTGAATCCTTGTGTAATATGGCTTTGATATCCTGTATTAAGTTCTATACTTTTTTAATATTTAATTTTTTAAGTATTTTTATGATTTTGATACAGGTAAAAAATAACAAACATTTAACAAACAATAATTGATGTTTTTATTATTTTTACGTAGATACTTTAATAAACATAACTGATTATGTATAAAAAGATATAGATAAGAGAGAAAAGGAATGGATAATATACGCTTCGTATATTAACCATTCCTTTTCTGTCTCCACGACCCACCTGATGGGATGGGAAGCGGTCACCGTGACCTATGGACGTGTGCCATTGACTGACAGGCTGTTGTCTCTGCCTACCCCGGCAGGAAAAAGGCGTGAGCATTATGTATGTATGTATTTATGATCGCATTAGATGCCATACAATATGTGTATGGCATTTAATGCGATCATGGTACAGTTTTGACTCAGCGTGATAAAACCTTGTGCTTTTTTTTTCTAAAGATATCTCACTTCTGAAACCTACACAAGATCAAGAAACACTTATTACTACAATCACGTACTTGTCCATGTGAGTCTTCTAGTCAATAGATTATCGAGATAAGTGCTACGCTTCAACACAACTGTGGGGCGAGCACGAATTTTCTTTCATATCGAGTTCGTAACGTGTGCGACAAAAATTGTATGAAATTTGTACAGCGCCCCTATCGTGCGTAAACGGAACTGTACAAATCTCATATAATTTCTATCGCACACGTAACGAACTCGATTCGAAAGAAAATTCGTGCTCGCCCCACTGAAATTGACAAAGTGAGACGCGCGTGACTTTTACGATACCGTGTTCAGTGATTTTGCTGCCAAAAGAACGCTGGATAAGGTCAGAGGTCAATTTTACATTTACCTACATTTATAATATACATTTTTAAGAATTTTGTCTGTCTTTCTGTCTGTTTGACGGGACTTTCGCTTGTAGATAGGTAGGCAATTTTATGAGGCGTAACATAGGCTACTTTTATTTTGAGAAAAAGAATAATTAAGCAACTGCACATAATAAATAAAAACCTTAAAAATCTAAACCGGAACGGGAGAAGTCGTTGCCCACGACTATGTACTTACATAAAAATTACCTGCACAATGGACAGCTTTTCTTACAGATAATATTTGAATGGATAAAATTGTTAGACACTGAGTGTAGGTACCTATAATAAATTATCACTACTTAGCTTAACTAACCGTAGAACTTAGAAGCTGAGTAATACAAATTTTAAGTTAATAAGTCTCTAGTTTATCTAAATGTATTAAGTAGATAGTAAACGTAGTAACGGTAAACAACCTTTTAAAAACAAGCTTTTATTATTTACAATATTGCATTGTCATGGGATTTACATAAGTATGACAAATTTCAGCTCAATCAGATAGCCAGAAGTGGTCGAAAAACGGCTCGCAAGATTTGATTACAGACAACGGGACAGGTGAAACTAAATAAAAGCTTGTAAAAAAGAAGATAGTATACGATATTAAAGCTAAAATCTGACCGGGGCGAGAAATGTTTGATACCTAATAAAAAGTTCAGAGCAAAAGGCATGACACTTATTTTGCTAATATTGTTTTAACACTGGTACGTGAGTTTCAAAGAAAAAACACGGAGCAAAAGCTAAATATAGAAAAGCTATCGAAGTCTTTTCATTGTAAAGGAAAGGGAAAATGGAAAGTGGGGGTTAGAAGAGATTCTGTACTGATATATCACAGGAGACTTTGGTTTCCCCACTGACAACACAGAGACCCTCCAGTGAACTATGGCTACCCTACTTACCGCCGCGCCCGGGAACACAACACGATGGTTATCAAGGCTGCGGTGTTCTGTAGAGCGGAGGTACTACCCCAGTTGGACTGTTCAGTTCGGACGAGAGATACCGTCGTGTCCTACCTCCGTTAAGTTACGTTAAATTACGGGTATTTATGGGTTAATTAAGTGCCACAGGTTTGAGTTTATCACGAGCGAATCCACAAGGGATAGCTAGTAACTAAATGAAGTAATAACTAATTGAGTGTTTTTAGAAATTAACTAGCAAAGAATACAAATACATTTTGTACTAAAACAATGAAATTTTATTGTCTTGCTAAAGTGCGAGTTCGTTCCTTTTAATTAAATAATAACAAAGGAATAACTGTGAACTGAATCATTTTTATAATTTGAAGTGCTCCCTTCACTTCTAGGAACATTTTAATAAAACTTATAGTTTATGACGGTAAATGTTAAAAAATTACATTAATGTTATATTTAGTAGTAGAGAGGATGGATGAAAGAAGATTGACGAAACAGATATATGAGGCAAGGATGAATGAGCAACCCGGTAAATGTCGACCTAGGTGTATAATAATATTCTAATCAGATCCAGGATGTTTTGGAGAAAGGCCAGGTCAAGAGTACCCGCAACCGGCCGGCGGCGCGGCGGTAGTGACTTCGACTGCTGTGACAGGGGCGCAGGTTTGATACCCGCTCAGTGCAAATATTTTTATGCATTCAGAATATTATTATGTTTATTTGTAGGTATTGGTCTGGGTGTTTTTATATTGTATGTATGACTTTGAATTCTTTACCATGCGCATGTGTTTCCTTCCTCCTAAAATCCCGGGACCTTTGGGCGGGGCGTGAAAAAACATTTGATGAGGCCGCCGTCAAGCTGAGGGCCGCCACTGTAGCACTACGGTAGTGCTACAGTGGCGGCCCTCCGGTAACCGGTAACCGGTAACCGGTGTATGTAGTGATGACTCCAGTCCTGAGACTTTGCCTTTAGCTTACCATCAGGCGAGGTAAAGTCATTTTGACGTGCCCTATATAAAAAAAATGTATTTACAAATAAAAACCCTCATTCTAGAACCCATAACACAAGCTAGTAAAACTATGCTTACTTTGGGTCTAGAGAGCGCTGGATAGAATGTCGTAGAGTATTTTATTAGCAAGATTTCTAGATGGTTCTACGAGTATAAATGAACTCGTCTGGCTTGTTCGAAGAGATGCAATTTCAAAAGTTAATTAAAATTTCCCTATGAGCGCCTGTATTGTCGGCAACTTGCAAACTTAATAACTTTAAGGGTTAAGTTTCTATTCAGACGTGGGACTAACTTGAGGTGCTAAAGTTTGCTAATGATAAGGAAAGTTAAAACAGATGAAATTTTTGCTAATAAGCTTAATATGCATAAGTAGTCGGTTTACCCGATTTCTGTATTTTTTATATGTATAGGACACGTCAATTTGACTTCACCTCGCCTGATGGTAAGCTAAAAGTAAAGTCTCAGGAAAGAGGGCCACCATTACAAACACGTACCATCGTCGTCATAGCACCGCGTGACACCCACCACTCCCACTAGTGCTGCGACCACAATCCCCCCTGCCCGGCTATGCACTTACCAACCCCGGAACGCAATCCAACCGAGATTGGATTACTATGGAGGGTTTTTTACAATCGTGCACGGTGGTACCTACGCGTTCTACCTACTTACAAGCTTAAATTTAACTTGCTCTGTTATTTTTAGGTAAGTATTAGTTAGTTTGGGTGGTATGGGACACATAATATATCTTGAAATAGTAGAATTAATTTATGTTAGCCGTTAGTCGTCACATAATTAATAATAGCAACGCATTTATGTCCCACTGCTGGGCACGGGTCTCCTCTCCTCTACCGAGAGAGCTGAGAGGGTTCAGACCATAATCCACACATTCTGTCCTAATGCAGGTTGGTGGATTGGACATGTCCTTAGAATTTCTTCTAAGACATGTGGGTTTCCTCACGATGTTTTCCTTCACCGTCAGCAGATGGTAAATCATGTGATTAGCACATATAAATTTCAAAAAGTGAAATTCACATTGGTGCTGTCCGGCCGGATTCGAACTCGATACCTCTGAGTAGAGGCCGTGTTCTTATCCATTCAGCTACCATCGCTGCATCAAATAATAATACATTGCAACCCACACAAGGATAACCACCGCCAGTTTTGCGACGAATTCTCGTCTTTAACACATTCCATCCAAATGCTTTATAGGAGGAGGTATTGCTACATCATACCATACCGCCAATCATAATGATTCAATCATTACCTAATCATTAATCAATTAGAATACAACATACCTATAGTGATAGCTCTCACCCAAATGGTGTTCGACGGACATCGGAAACGAATTAGTGGAATTACATCGCCTTAATGGGTGTTGCCAAACTTTCTGCGGATACCCCTGATGACGGGGAGTGTTGCCATGACCATGATTTGACGATGGTGTTAAATGATTCTTCATTATAAATGACGATTTATGTTTTTAATATAGCGTTAATAAGATACCCGTAGGTACCTAGCGTACATACGTACATTTTAAATTAAACGCTTTTAAGCACTAAAAGCGGTCATATTGTGTTTCATTTGTGTAAATTGACATCTCCAAACTAAAAAAAAAGGTATTTAATATGCCCTTTGTATTGAATTTTTTTTTAAATTAATTAGTCATGGGATGGGAACTGAAATTACATACAATTATGTGAACGTTTGCGAACCAAACATATGTTTTTCATTGTCATTTATTACAAAAATATTTTGAGGCTGAGATGATTATCGGAATTTAATTTCAAATATATTTTATTACGAGCATTGACCCTCTGGTGAACAAGGGCGTTTCGTAAACCATGACTTCATCGACAAACAGTTTCAAATTTTAAATAATGCTCATTGCAATTTCCCAGTTACCTACGTCTAAAGTATACATTTAGGCACTTAGGTGCACAGATTCCGTATATTGGTTTACCCTTTCAAACCTAAAGAGAGTGGCCTTGAATAGAGCTAGGAGGCTCTCCGCGCACATTGGAGAGCAGGCAAGAGGCGGAGTTCTCCAAGTGCAGAGGAGGTTGTGGGGTCTATCCGATCTAAACCAGCCAACCCTTTTGCCAGGGACAAACATAAGGGGACGGGGACAAAAAAGCCTTGTTTGGGAAGTTTGGGAACACCGAACACAGTTTGAGAAACATGTGGGAGGCCATCTTAAAAACGTAGATGGTCCGGGGTCAGCTGGGGTGCGAGGGATATGCCTATTGGGTAACCTTACACCCCGGTAATTAAGACCCGAGACGGCGTGTGGTTTTAGTCGGTTTGATCCCGACATAACCACCCCCGATGGCCGACGGGGGTGGATATCCATGAGGATTTCTGCAGGATACAAAAGGTACACCGACTTATTCGTGAGTATTAAGTATATATTATTCTTTAGACACACAAAAATCCAAATGACCAGTGGTTGTAACCTTGTGTTGTGTTCCTATGTTAAAATTTGATTGCTTGCATTATAACCTTCGCTTTAATAAAAACCTTTTTACATCAAGATTATAATACAATGCTTGTTTTTTTTAATTACCGATCTAGCTGGACCAGCTAGATTGGTAACCAGGGGCCTTATTCTATTTGCCATTGGTTGCGCTAATCACGCGAAAATTACGATTAAGTCACGGAATGGTACAAACGTCTAGTGTAAATTGTCATCGTAACCGTATCGAGCCTCGATACGGGCGTGACACGGCTGTGAAATAAAACTATAATTGTTATGCGCGCGCATTTAACTGACATTTGCGTAAGACTGGACTGACAGACTGTGATATTTGAAAATTTTTGGCCATCTTAACCACGTCCTAAACGTGATAGAGTCTATCTCAAGAACATTAGAAATTTCCTTGTACTTAGCTGGACGTTTCATTTCGAACGAGCGGTTGTCTCCAGGGATTTTTGAATCTCGGCCGGAGGTCATCTCTCTCGCACACTGCCTAAAATTGCCATGATACGTTAAAATTTCCCAATCCAAACCTGTCAAAGTCAAATTTACGCAAAGGCTGAGTTCTTCGGAGCTTCATTTTGATTCTAGTTGAGCTTTATGAAAATTCACAGAACACCGTACATATTAATTATTATTAATTGAGTAATATTTATAGAAATTAATAAAAAAATTGACACATATTCGCTTCTTAGATTGTGGGTGACAGCCATTTCAATAAAGAAGCAACACTGTTTACCAAAAATTCGTAAGGTGACCAACCATCCGTATTTTGCGGGATAGTCTCCTACTAGAAGCTCCTGCATTGCAATAAATACATAGCATAGTCCCACAAAATGTCAAATGCTTTCCGCACGTTTACAATATCCATCATAATATATTACAATATTAACTGTAGAGAGGTCAATTCTATACATCCATACTAAATTATTATAAATGCGAAAGTAACTCGGTCTGTCTGTCTGTTACGCTTTCACGCCTGAACCGCTAAACTGATTTTGATGAAACTTGGTATAGGAGTAGATTAGACCTAGATAATGAACATAGGGTATGTTTGGTTGCGATAACCGACATCCACGTGGGTGGAGCCGCGGGCAACAGCTAGTTGAATATATTAAAAAAATAACTACATAATGGGAAATAATTAGTGATCGATACTAATGCAAAAAATGCAATCAGTATTTTTTTGTCTTTCTGTCTGTCTATCTGTATGTGCACGCATGGATCAAAACTACTGGAGGGATTTTGATCAAACTTGATACGATTATAGTTCATACTTCTGGGCAACATATAGGCTACTTTTTATACAAGCTGATATACCCATGGCTTCACCCGCGCTTCGTTTTTAGGTCGCTTTTGGTCATATCTCCGGTTGTACTTAACCAATTGCAAGCAAACATACGATAAATTTTGAGTCTAAGTAAGACCTTTCTAATAAAAAAGCCGCATCAAAATTCGTTCAGTACTTTTTACGTCCATTGCTAGGAAGCTGGTCATAATAAGTATAAAAGTACCATACGCACACAAAGAGGCAGTTGAGAATTTATAGAGTTGGCATCTTACATTTTTTGAATGAATTGGACCAGGGAAACCTCAAAAGGTGCTGTGGTCCAACTATTTTGAAAGTTGGACAACTACCCCTAGTAAAGACCCATGGTCCAACTGGTTGGACAGAGCAGATGGACCACTGCCCCGCACTGATAATTTCAACTTTGACGCTTATTATTTATTGCTTTCTAGACATAACCTATACCTACTCAAGTAGGTATTAAGTTATCGTTTCTAAAAACCACTAAACTTTTTTATTTGTTCACGACTGTACATACTTAGACCACGGTATCGGTAGTATAAACTTACTGTATACAGGTTGATTCAAAATATTATTATATATTTATTTTTCTTCACATACAGACAGATAGAAAGACAAAAAATTTACTGTTTGCATTTTTTGCATTAGTATCGATCACCAATCATCCCCCAATAGTTATTTTGTAGATATATGCAATGAACAGAATTGACCTCTCTACAGTTTTATTATAAGTATAGATCATGTATTTGTCTTATTTTGTTCCTTAAATTTACGAAAGAAAGTATAATAATGGGACAGGGATTCACCTGACGATTTTTAAAATTCACATTATCTTTCAAGTCCGTATCGATTCATTCGTTTTAATCGACCTTTTTTAACAGGTCACCTCATTATGAATATAAAACTGACAAACGTCAAATGTTACCTATTAATGTGACGCTACTATAGGAAACACCCTTTTGTTGCTACTCTATCGCATTGGGTTTGCCTGTAATGACACCGTATGTATAAAATAAATAAATACATAATCCTTCAATTAATGTAAATAATTTATTTTGTTATTACATGCTTACATAAGTAAGTCTCAATTAATAAATAAATAAGTTACAAAATTACTGTTTTCATCTTTAATAGCTTTTAAATATATTATAGTAAAATAACCTTTTCAATGAATTTGGCCTCTCTTTATAGTATTAGTAAATATGGAAACGTAGACTATACCATTTATTTTCATGAGCATAGACGTAAACTATATCATATATCCCAACCTTGCAATTAAACATGGTCACCGCAAAGAAAGGTACGCAACCCAACCAACTAGATGGAGACACTGCAATGTATGGCCTTGCAGTATCCATTGGTTCTAATATTCTTGGTCTATCTACAATCGTACCAAACCGTCAAAATGACAGAAAAACATGGGATTCTAATCGACAAATCTAAGCGCGCGGTTGACTGACATTATAGCGTAAGACTTGGTAGTCTTACGCTAATGTCAGTCTACCATATCTATATTATTTACTTATGATAAATCTGTAGAAGTGAAAATTCTGTACATGGAAAATATCAAAAAAATAAACGGCTGAGGGTGTTACTAGACCGACACCAAACCCAAAAATGTGATTATAATTTTTTTGTCTGTCTGTCTGTCTGTTTGTTCAGGCATCACGCAAAAACTACCGTTTCGATTACGATAAAACTTGGTATAATTATTCTTTAATATCCTGGGCACCACACTGGGTACTTTTTATTCCGGAAAAGTACATACAATAAAAAACAAACTTCACGCTGCTGCCTACGGGCAATCCGGCAGGGTGGGAGTGGCCCTCTAGAGGGCTACTCCAAGGCTCGCCACGTATCCCTCTGACTAGCAGAGGGCACAGGGCCCCCTTTCGCGGGGTTGAGGAGCCCATCTTTAAACCGGGATATGCTCTAAGCAATCTTACAACTGAAGACTTGAGACGGCATGCGGTTTTTATGAGGTCCGAGTCAAAATTAACTACTCCTGTTGGCCGATGGGGGTGTTTTTTTTATACTACGTAGGTGGCAGACAAGCACACGGCACAAGTGGTATCCGAAGGAACCTCCGCAAGAAAAAAGGAATTTGAAACGGAATTCGAAATCCACGCGAGCCAAACCGCGCGCAATAGCTAGTACTAGACAATCTGTGGTAAGACTGGACTTCTTCAACTTAGTGTAAATCCCAGTCGCATCCAAAGCTTTCACCTCGGAGTCTGGGGTCCGCTTTACAAGTCTAACTGTGGATTTGGCTGGACCTCGATATTTTCCGTGAAGCGACTGCCATCTGTCCTTCACAACCCAATGGTAAAATTAGGCGATATCGAAGCATTGCAGCTAGACCGTTGTTGTTGGACCTTTTCGGGCTCAAACTACCCGTAATGACTGCTATAGATATTTGTATGGCAACCGGGACCGACGGCTTAACGTGCTCTCCGAGGCACGACCAGACCAATGCAAATACCCATATTCATGCATACAATAATTGCACTGAGCGGGGATCGAACCCGCGCCTCCTGCGCAGCGGCTGCGTTCACTACCACTACGCCACACTTGGAAAACTTGACGTGCCCGATAATAGATATTTTGAAAGGAGTTTTTATTTTGGTTTACTTTGTTTGACATTGGCATACACCTACCTATTTGCCATAAATTGCAAAAAAAAACATTGATGTCAAATACGGGAAAATAAACAAATCATTGTCATTTATGCGAAAAATAGGTAAATGGAAGTTTTGTAAAACGATTACTTAAAGCAGAATATAATTATATAATAAGAAATAACACGAGTTCAGTAT
This sequence comes from Lithosia quadra, assembly GCA_963576445.1. Lineage (NCBI taxonomy): Eukaryota > Metazoa > Arthropoda > Insecta > Lepidoptera > Erebidae > Lithosia > Lithosia quadra. The sequence goes on from OY754893.1 coordinate 2,677,596, forward strand.
GAACGTTTAATGTGAAAAGAATACCCAGTCTTTCATAGGTAACAAGGAAAGAACATGAAGGAAAGTTAAAAAGTAGAGTAGTGAAATATACAAGATTATGTGGCATTAAAATGTAAATAAATAAATAAATCTAGCCGTTGACTCAAAGAAGAAGAAATAAAATGTATTTTACATTTGCTGTGTTGATTGCATGATATTTCTCATAAAATCCTAAAAGGTATAAGCACAGGTATAAGGTATATAATATTCGTTTTTACAAGCTTGCAGGTGTAATAAAAGATCTTAGCTACATGGACCTAAGAATAACTATGGACGGAGCCATGGGAACAAAAAAGTGACGCTGCATAGTCAGCCAACTTTCGTATACGTATACAGTCGCCACGCACACTCTCACATCATAGTCAGCCACTTCGCGGCAAACGTCGGCCGAATCGGTCGATCTGTCAGTTTAAGCGGGAAGAAAAAAAAATCAAATACAACATGTCTTGTGCAGTGAAATGGTGTAAAAACCGTAGTCTGTTTGTCTGTATGTATGTCCGGGATAAACTCAAAAAGTACTGCATGGATTTACTTCAAATTTGGCAAGAATATTATTAGGAAGTCGGGTCAACACATAGGCTACTTATTATCACGCTCTCACCTACGGGGAACGAGCAGTGAACGTTTATATCTTCAACGCATTCTGTAACAACGTGTAATCTAAACACGCATATTTGAATGGTGTTATTATGTTAACCATGCTATAAGCTAGCTTCACACTATAAGTAACTTGACCGATAAATTACACAATAAAAAACAAACTTGATTTTGCGGTTCAATCCGTAGACCCGATTACTGCACCAACCGCAAATAATAAGTTTGTCGTAGGTTACGTAAATAAAACTGTAGAGAGGTAAATTCTGTACATTGAAATATTTACAAAATAACTATTCGGGGATGATTGGTGATCAATACCAATGGTAAAAATGCAATCAGTAATTTTTTTGTCTTTCTGTCTGTCTGTCTGTCTATGTGTGCACACATGGATAAAAACTACTGGAGGGATTTTGATCAAACTTGGTACGATTTATTATAGTTCATACTTCTGAACAACATAATAATATCAACCCATTTATGTCCCACTGCTGGGCACCTTGCACCATCGCGCATCGCTGCGATCAACACCGGCAGTGTGAGGACTGCCACCCCGAGGGCTGCCAGGAGGGCCTGTCTCGGCACCTCCCACGCCGGACACTTGACCAGCGTGTGCAGCCCTGAGCGTCGGCTCCTTCCGAATCAGACACAAGTGATCCCCGAAGCACTTACCAGAGATCACCTGCGTCAGCCGGTACGAGTCTTACCGCCACTCCATGACCGGGTCTTACCGCCGCTATTACGGCGTGCCCCGTGCTTGGTTTTTTTCTATAGTCGATAGGCTCGCGTTTGCCCAAGACGGTCTTTCCACTCCACCACGGTATCCTGGTGGAGCTGGGCGTGTACGGCCTCGATTACTCGAAGCTCCGGGTCCAGTCCCCGCTCCCGCGCTTCCTTTCGCCACCAATATAGGCATAACGCGTTGCGGCGCTCCCAATGTATGTACATACACCTGTTACGGCTATTCAGGGCATCCGCCCAGATCGGGCACGCCGCCGCAAAGGGCCATGGACCGCACGATCCCCGCGTAGAGCCTCCTGCGGGTGTCATCACTGTTGTACAACACTCATGTTGGACAACAGCCGCGCCAGAACGTTGGCCCCCTTACACCCTGGCTTCAGAAGACCCTAGACGGCGTGCGGTTTTAGTCAGTAAGAGTCCGACATAACCTGCCCCGCTGGCCGCAGGGACATAACCTGCCCCGCTGGCCGCAGGGTAGGTATCCATAAGGATTTCCGCACGGAAAAAAAGGCTATTTTTTATATAAGCTGATACCCGCGACTCCGCCCGCGCGTCAAGGTTTAAGGTAGGTCATCATTTTTTGGTTATATCTCCAGTTCTACTTAGCCAATTACAACCAAACATAGGGTAAATTTTAAGTCTAAGCAAGAACTTTCTAATAAAAAAAACCTCATCATAATACATTTAGTAGTTTTTACGTCCATCGCGATTTTCGGCTTTTGATGGGGTCTTTTTAATAGGAAGGTATTGGTTAGACGAGTGGAGTGAAGAGTAGAGTGGAGAGTGGAGGAGTGAGTGGCGTGAAGAGTTGTTTTATTAAAATAGACTTGATGGCGATACCGACCTCCACGCGGGCGAAGCCGCGGGCGGAAGCTAGTTATACATAAATGTTCATTCAATATTTCAAAACAAAATTTCAATTGTTCGGTACAAAACCAGTGATCCCAACATAAAAGTGTGCAAATTTCCCCATATTTTGGGGAAATCTGTAAATTGTGTGACTTTATGATGAAATAGCATAAACTATTTATTAGTAGTGATAACCGTAGAGATTTAACTTCTTTTTTATAAATACATGGGATTAGGAATCGCAAAAATACAAATTGTAACTAATATGAATTTTTTAACTTTTTTGTTAATTAGGTACCTAGTTTAATCGTGTGAATATTCCCCACGGTTACCATCCATATAAGTTTTTTTTTTATATAGGTATAATGAAAAAAATAATGTAAAAAATAACTAAAATATTATTTTCATTAATTTATGATAAAATAATATTTTTAATAATAATGCACGAATCACCTTTAATGATTGTTCATTTATATATTTTAAAATTTACCAAATAATTCTCCCTATTCCTCAACTAAAATAATAAAAAATGGGGAAATTTAGGTAAAACCTCGCATCCCTACAATTTACTCACACAATGATTGATGCCCGCCATTTTTTGACACAGAGTAGTTACTCTAGGCACTCCGTCCATACTTTTCCTAAGTCTATGCTTAGCTATAATAAAAAATATTAAAGAATCATGTTGTTTTTTACTTATCTGATCCTACATGCATGCATAGGTACATAATAAATCCTATCCTACTAATATTATAAACGCGAAAGTTTGTGAGGATGTATGGATGTTTGTTACTCTGCCACACAAAAACGGCTGAATGGATCTGGCTAAAATTTGGTACAGAGATAGATTATAGTCTGGAATAACATATAGGCTACTTTTTATACAAGCTTATGCCGCGGCTCTGCTCGCAAAGTCGATCGGTCGGGATTTCTAGATATATCTTTGTTACTCTTTCACGTAAAAACGGCTGAATAGATCTGGCTGAAATTTGGTAACGAGATAGATTAAAGTATGGAATAACACATAGGCTACTTTTTATACAAGCTAATACCCGTGACTCCGCTCACGGAGTCGATTAGTCGACCCACGGAGTCGATCAGTCGGGATGTCTAGATGTATGTTTGTTACTCTTTCACGCAAAAACAGCTGAAAAGATCGGGTTGAAATTTGGTAACAAGATAGATTAAAATGTGAAATAACATATAGGCTACTTTTTATACAAGCTAATACCCGCGACTCCGCCCATGGAGTCGATCAGTCGGGATATCTGGATGCATGTTTGTTACTCTTTCACGTAAAAACGGCTGAATGGATCTGGCTGAAATTTGGTACAGAGATAGATTATAGTCTGGAGTAATATATAGGCTACTTTTTATACAAGCTAATACCCGCGACTCTGTCCGTGGGAGTCGATTGTTTGGTAATCGTTTTTTGGTCATATCTCCAGTTCTACTTAACCAAATGCAATCAAACCTAAGGCAGATTTTATGTAAAATCAAGGCCTTTCTAATGAAAAGACGGCTTTAAAATTTGTTCAGCAGTTTTTGCCTCCATCACGAACAAACAGAAGTGTGGAGTGGAGAGTGGAGTGAACAGCGGAGTGGAAAGTCGAGTGGAGAGTCGTTTCATTAAAATAGACTTTGTGGCGATACCGAATTCCACGCGGGCGAAGCCGCGGGCGGAAGCTAGTATACTATATTGATTAATACTAACTTAATTTCTGCAGCTCTTTGATTAGATCTCTCAATAGGTTTCAATCTAAAGGATTGGCTAAGAAAATGAAACAATCCTTTAATAATAATAATAGTTACCTATAAGCCTTTATTTCAGACATTACACATAACATGACACTTACAGTTAGATTTACAATATTTAGGGTATTTTGCCTATTGGTATAGGCCTCCCAATGCCTTCTATCCCTACCTGTCTCTGGCCAGTCTTTACCAAGTGTGGCCTGCTACGGCGTTTATCTCATCTTCCCATCTCTTGAACTGGCAGCCCCATAATATTTGCTTTTCATATTTTCCTTCAACGTCCAATAGGTACCTATCTCTTCCATGCTTTGCCAACTTTTAGTGCCAATTTCGAAACAATTCTTACTTTAATTTCGTATGAATAATTTCTGATCTAACGACAGCGGATCTGATGCATCTCTCTGCAATTTCCTTTGACGACGGAATATAATAAATAATACTCATCCATTTTGGTTTAAGTTATTTAGGTATGATTCCAAAAAAACGGCAAAAAAACCGTAAACAAAGTCGTTGTCAAATGACTGTAGTTGACAATGTCTGAATGTCACAGTCACCTCATTATGAGTTCAGAAATTATATGAAATTCCAAAAAGTTTGGATGCGATTTTCATGGAAAAACAAGTCCAAATATTGATGTAGGAACCAATTAACACTATTTCATCTTGCATTATACGCAAAGCTTATCAATTATCATACCTCTAAATTAAAACCGGGAAAATGATCACTGTCAGAAAAGTGATAATTACTGACAGTTATTTTCAGAACGAAACCACGGTACAATCGTATGGCAATTAGAATACACTATTTTGCTTTCGATAATTTGATAAGATTAGAAAATGACGTTTGGGTGTGATACAATCACACTTTTTCTACGGTTAGTAATCGATGGCAAATAGAATAAGGGCCCAGGTAATAACCAGCTAAATTCGATCGCCGATAGTATAAACGTATTTAGCTCAATTTTCCTGATTGAGCAAAATGTGAAGACTTGGGCCCAATACGGAATATGTTGGCCGTCAAGCTAAGGGCCACCACTGTAGCACTATCGGTGTATGTAGTGATGACCCCCGATCCTGAGACTTTGCCTTTAGCTTTTTATCAGGCGAGATGAATCCATGTTGACTTGTCTAATATAAAAACAACAGTTTATTTAAACGGAAGTTAAGTACTTCAGAAATCCAGCAATCGTTTCTGGGTAGGTAGGTACCTTTTTTATTGGACACTTCAACCTGACTTCACCTTGCCTGATGGTAAGCTAAATGTAGTCTCAGGATCGTAGGTCACCACTACACAAGCCGATATTGCTACAGTAGTGGCCCTCAGCTTGACGGCCTCATCAAATGCTTTTTCACGCCGCGCTTAGAGGACCCGGGACTATAGGAGGAAGGAAACACATGCGCTGGTAAAGAGTTCCAAGTCTTTATCATGGTGCTGCAAAGAAAAGAGGCCTAAGACAATGTAAAGTTTAATTGTTTTCATTTCTCCTGAATGATATTATATTTTGTTAAAAATGTTATAAAGCGGTCTAAGTATTTTTCCTTCATACAGTCTGGATGACCTACATACTCCCTCAAACAACGTGAGTTATCAGACTAACAGAGCGAGAAGGCGCTATTTATTTTATTGCTATCGCATTCAGAAATTTAATTCGGTTGGAGTTCGGTGGTTTCCGGGCAGTCGTCCGAATGAGTCGTTCAGTAGACCGTCTATACGCCACTTTTGCTCATTCACTGCGCATAGCAACTTTCTTCGACCGCTAGTACGCATGCGCGAACTGTGTCAGTGACGGTACTCTCTCCGCGGACATAACCTCTCACTTTTAACAAATTTTGTTAAAATAATTATAAAAAAATGTCGGCGTATTTTTCATTTGAAGCTGTGGGTGTAGTGATTTTATTAATATTGTTGTTTTTCGGATTGAAATTGACAATTGAAGTTTTGTATGCGTATGCTCTTGGACCTGCTATCAATAAAGTGGATTTTAAATCGAAAGGAAAATGGGCATGTAAGTACCAATCTGTACCAATAATATTATAAATAATTATATATTTTTTAAATAATATTGCATGCATTAGCTAAATTTTGGTTTACACACATATTACTGTTATTTACAAATGTAGGCGACTTCCTAAACACACGTGTCACTGACCTTTGGTCATAGACTAGTTTTATGAATGCATTTTTTAAATTGATCAGTGTAATGTCTTATATACCGGTATTCTGGATCCAATAATTGGATTTAATTTTGAATAACGAAACGTAATAATAATAATTATTATGGTATTATCAATTTTAGTAATTATTATTACGCTTCGTTATTCAACATTATTATGCTACTAATGTGGCAAATTTATGTAAAGTTTTTACTTAACTGTTAGCATTTACAGTTTCTTCCATTTTAAATGCGAAATTTTAAACAGATAAGTGGACGTTCGTTAGGCACTTGCTCATGCTAAAATGGCTGTAAGAATCCGATTGAAATTTGGTATAGAGGTAAGATTATAATCAGGATCGGTACATAGGCCGCGGTAGCCTAGTGGTTTGGGTAATGGACTGCTGAGACGAGGTCTCGCGTTCGATCCCAGGTTCACCATGGCACACACCAATGACTTTTCGATGCTTTTCGAAGTTATGTGTGTATTTATCGCAGGTTTATAAGTGCCTCGGAGAGCACGTTAAGCCGTCGGTCCCGGTTGCCATACAAACATCTATGGTAGTCGTTACGAGTAGTTGAAGCCCACAAAAGTCCAACCAGTCTAACTTGGAACGTCGATATCGCCATTGGTCATAATGACCATTGGTTGTGGAGGTCAGATGGCAGTCGCTCCATGGAAAATATCGAAGTTCTGCCGCATCACAGTTAGACTGGAAAGCCGACCCCAACTGAGTTGGGAAAAAGGTTCAGAGAATGATGATCGGTACATAGGCTATTTTTGATTTCTATGGGTCACAGAAACGAGATCAATACACCTAAATTAAATGCCGGATCGTTCCTGGTACAGGGATTGGCCATCGCAATCTATCCAGCGTGAAATCGCGGCAAGTGTGATGGACCCTGGACACTTTTGCACCAGGTGCGGTCGTACGGTCAGGGGTGGGGTGGGGTTTTTTGGACAAGTCGCTAACGACGGTTGATCACATCCTTAATTTTTGTATTGATAACTAAGTAATTTATTTGCATTGTTATCACCTAAGACTTGAACTTTGAAACAATACGATTTACGTATGAATATTCAGTTTTAAGCAACTATTTCTATATTCCAAAATCCAATAGTCATGTCGTGGGAATATTAATGAGTGACGTCAGACAACATTACATTACATTAAACAATTATTAACTTTAGTTCGAGTAAAATTATGAGAAATGTGTTTTGACTGAAGAAAACTTTACCTCATCCCTCATCCATGCGTAAATCCCAGTGCTGCCTGGCCCCTGTAGCCCTAGGTCCACTTTCCTAACCCTATCCTTTTAATGAATTTGTTTACATTGGCTTCTGATTCCTCATCCCCCAGAGCCGCGTCTATCAACTAGTAGATCCTACTATTATGTAGGGTAAGTTGCCTCGGGAGACGCTGCTGCCTGCGGCCAATCCGGCCGGGGTGGGAGTGGCCCTCTAGAGGGCTGCTCCGAGGCTCTCCACGTGTCCCTCTGACTAGCAGATGGCACAGTGGGGAGCGAGCGGGGGGCGAGCTGATTGTCTGCGCGCCGACGGTTGGGTGACAGGACGGCCTCCTGTCACCCTACACCCCACCGTCAGCGAAGTGGCGCGATGCTCGCCCCACCCCCCCTTTCGGGGGGTCGAGGGGGCCATCTTAAAACCGTAGATGGCCCGGGGTCAGCTGGGGTGCGAGGGATATGCCCATTGGGTAACCTTACACCCCGGTTACTAAGGCCCGAGACGGCGTGCGGTTTTAGTCGGTTCGATCCCGACATAACCACCCCCGATGGCCGACGGGGGTGGTATCCATGGGGATTTCCGCACGATAAAAAAAAAAAAAAACAAAAGGGTAAGTTGCCTTGAGCCTCAGGTCCTTGTTACCCTCATACACCCGTAACGCTGTAATATTTATTAGTAGTAAAATGATAACGAAATGTATGTTATTTGAACAAAAAATTAACCAGGTAACATACGTAAAGGTCAATGTGTACGTACTTGTTCGGCAATAGTTTGTCTATGAAAGTGAGTGTCGAAAACGCGTGTTCATTTAAGGTATTCATTCTTCATTCCTATCATTGTTTTTAATGAGATATATAAATATACCTACCTTTTAGTTCAGCAATTTTGAATCGCATTAAAGTTATTGCATACTTCTTCTTTCTCTTTCGTGTCAATGATTCACTTCTTCAAATTATTCGGGCATAAAATTCTGCCATCTTAACCGCGCTAACAGTGGCCTTGTTAAGATCGTCTTGACTGCAGGGAGTAAGGCATAAGGGGCTATGGGGTAATGTTGGTACGACTCAAATTGGTGCTATAAGTTGGTGTGTTCATTCACCCTTTTATATTCAATCGAAAACTATACAGGGTGGATTTTATTCGTGGATTATCGATGAAGCCGTCAAACTGAGGGCCACCATTATGATAATACCGGTACGGGTATCGGTGTATGTAATGGGGACCCTCTTCCTGAAACTTTACCTTTAGCTTACCATCGGGCGAGGTGAAGTTATATTGACGTGACCGATATAAAAAAAATTAAGTCAGGTACCTATGCGAGTTTCCGATAATAATCTTTGAATGATTGTTTCTTGCCAAAAATATGTGAAGGAATTCTTTTGAGTAAAATTATTATCTCCAGTATTTTGAGTTGGTAGGTACCCCTCAGGTAAGGTTAAAAAATTCCACCCTGTATATTATCTACGTGACGTAGTGAACAATTTCGTGGTATTTTAATAGATACATTAGAAATTTAATCATTAAAAATGCAACTTGTAAATAATGAGCAATTTTAACCATTCACAAAAAAATCTAGCTGTGATTATGATTAGTCTTTACTTCTTTTGTGAGAAGAAAGTAGACAATTAATATTTTTATACAGCGTGAAATAAAATTTAAATATTATGTAATAATTTTTGTACATACATTCTAATATCAGTGCTCAGTTAACATTAAGAAACGAAAGATCTAGTCTGCAGAAGTCTAAAAACGTAAAATGTAGGTATTACATTATTATCTAAATCAAATTAATAAAATAATAATAATAATCAATATTGTGTTAGTGGCACTTTATTCTTTATCTTATTATACCTATAGGAAGTTTACCTATTTACCCCTTTTGCCTCTCGCTTAAATATAAATGAATTAATTTATTAGTAACACTATTTAAACTTACTTCCTGATTAATTTCTGTTTGGGTTCTAAGAAATATTAACTTCCTCTGGTACTTTCCAAGTGTCATTACTCGATGTTTTAGTGAGTCATAATTAAAATCAAACTATTTTTAACAGATTCAATCGTAAGTTCTTTTATGATGTTATACTGATAATTCGATATTTTTATAGGTACCTACAGTGGTTACAGTAATGGGAGGTGCAATTTACCCGTATAAAAAGGATGAAATATATTTTTTTTAAATTGGAATTAATTGATTGAATTGGTTGATGTTCTCAGGTTAATGACCTGTGTTAATGACCTTGTCATTTATCACCTCTGTCACAGAGCATATTGTTATGACGTCATCAACTGTTTTGTAGGTAAAGTAACTTTTCAATTATTACAAGAATACGTACGGTAGAGATTTCCGCAAAAAAGAGAATGCGCTCTATTTTTACCTGCTTCTGTGGCAATACTGAGAATACTGTAAATACTGAGGAACCAGTAGGAAATTTTATGTTCTTAGTAGAATCAGTTTCTGACGGGATTTCCAGCTAAGATTGTTGGTATAAAACCACCAAATTACAATGAATTATTAATTTATGTCTTCTGATTATTTTTTGTTTATCATACTTACGCGGTACCTAACTAATTTAAATGTTAACTATACGTATCGAGGCATAGAATTTTATATCATGGTGTTGTGATAACACGTTAACGACCAGACGTACGGAAAACGGCAATGCGCCATCTTTATAATGGTGTCCATTCGGTATGGTGTCCGTATACCTACTATATGCGCAGTTGACGATTCGCAAGTTAAACCAGCTACACACACACCGATAAATCCGCGGCGACATGGGAGATGTGGTAGCAGTGTTGCCACCATAGTGGTTTTAATTGTCCCATAATATTGAATCATTATTTAGAAGAGTACCTAATGGCAAAATTATTTTTTCTTAAGTTTGGATTCTCCAACTTTTGGATTTGTTTGGACTCAATTAAACCACTAACAAAAACCACTAGCCACTAAATACAATTTTTCACCGATAGCAGAAAGTCGAAACGTAGATTTAGTGGTATAACCACTAAAGTGGCAACACTGCCACCACATCTCCCTTGTCGCCGCCGATTTATCGGGGTGTGTGTAGCCGGTCTTATTTCATAACGAAAATCCTATCGAACTTTTTTTATAGAAGTTTTTTACTTGATCTCGCCCAAAAGGCTAAACCCTGGATCTCATAATATATGCGGTGTGTAACGAGACCAGAATCTCACGCAGGCGGAGTCGCGGACAACAGTTAGTGTGATCATAAAAGCATGACTTGCTTCCGTCACAAGATTTTCCGCGTTCACTTGCCTTCAACTATCTCTTGCGCATCTTTCATCGTTCCACAACTTTTCTAAACAACTGTAATTGTTATATTACACTTTTATTTTCAACCAACTGTTGCCCGTGGCTTCACCCTCATGGAATTCTGACCCCGTTTGCGCTATCCATGGGAACTTATTCCAGGGGAACAGTAAGGGATCTGGTTGAAACTTGGTAGATACAGGGATAGCCCTGTATCTACCAAGTTTCAGCCAGATCCCTTCAGCTATTAAAGCGTGGTTGTGTAACAAATATTTTAACATCTCCACAAATTCATATTAAATTGACAATGACAATATAGAATAGGATTTGACTATACCCATGGCTATTCGAACCTGCAGTACTTACTGATCTTTTTGACAAAGAAACCTAATCCAAAATATTATGATAGATCTTCGTGAAATATAGTAAAAAATGACACACTAAAACATATAATAGACCTTATTAGTAAAGAGTGAAAGTATAAGATTGTTTGATTAGCGCTGAGCGAGATTGTCCAGTTAATTGAACAGCAGCGCCGTGATTTTGAGTGATTGATTGCCGATTGACCAATTTCATATTTGGAGCCGCAAAAATGTTTAGCACTCCAAAAACTCGCAATTATACTCGGTAGATATCTATCAGAAGTATTGATCAAATTGTAACCTACCAATTCATCATCTTTAACCCTTTTCCCAACCCTTAGACTTTTCAATGTGACTACGAAGCGGTGTACTTTAATAATTTTCCTGAAGCGACTACCATCTGACCTTCACAACCCATTGGCGATATCAAAGTTCTATATTTAAACCAATTGTCGGAATTTTAGGGCTACTAACTACCCGTAACCACTAGCATAGATGTTCGTATACTTTGTGTGGAACTGGTGGCTTAACGTGCTCTTCGAACGGTCAAGACTAACTGGCTCGTATAAATTAACCTTGCAATTATTATGTTAACCCTACTCGGTTACCACTTAGCCATGAGCTCCTCAACTATAACCTACCAAATTGTTGTCGCGAATGACTGAGTCGTCAACATGAGCCTTAACCGTTCAAGCTTCCGCGCCGTTTCGGTTGTTAATTTTATTGCAATGAGTAAAAAAGGCATTAAAATAATCGAATATAGTAATATTATGTTGCTATCGTACTGTAAGGTCACGTTCTTGACTACGACAATCGCGAGAGGGTTAGTACAGTCGCCATCAATATTAGCTTATTATCTTATGCCAGCGGCTACAATAAAATTGTATTTAAACCTGTTTTATTTTGAGGAATTTTGTGTTTTGAGTCGAATCTCGTAGGGTGAATGCGGAAAGTTAAAATAAATGACCTTGAATGTTGTGGTGATGGAGTTTCAATAAAAACCACTTTCGTTTTTAATAAGAACTTAACATTTTGTGGTATATATGTAGGTAGGTACGAGTACCTATGGTTTCTGGTTTTACGTGGTTATTGATCAGTGCATCCGGATATTATGACTGAACAAAGCCGAGACACGGACAGTTCTGTGGAACTTATCTAAAGATTTCAACTTATATTGTAGGTACATCGATTTCTTGATTGAGCAAAGTCCCTTTAAAAATATTTATCTACACTTTAAATGAGGTTATCCAATAAAAAGCCGAAATTAGGATCGTAGGTATATTTCGTAGAGAAAGGATTCAATTCCCAGGTCGGTAAAGTGTTAACATCTAGGCTGACGAAATATCCTAAATTTTAAAATAATTTATATTCTTCTGGCGTTTAGGCTACGCATTTTCGGAAATGGACACCTTCCATTTCCTAAAATGGGGCATTTTATATCCTAAAATCTGCCTTTCCCAAAACATCAAACAATTCGGAATTAGAATAATAATAATTTAGATTTGGCTAGGCCCGGCCCTCAAGTTATTCTAAATTTGTTGTGTTTGTTGTCATAACATGTTAACATACAGTTCTACTGCCGTTATAGGTACATGCACTTTCCATTCTCAATGAACTTGGCCTGCGGTACACTCATGCATAATCGGTAAATACAACGTGTTAATGTTCAAACAGTAATTGCATAATTTGCTCGTAGACATAATTGCATTGCAAGTAATCTGTCATTCGATCTAGATTCTTTTCCTTTTATTTTATTTGCGAAAATATTTTTTTAAGAATTAATATTAATATCTACATTATTGGAAAGACATAATTAATACATAATTTCGATTTTAGTTATATTTTTATTATGGGTTACCTCCTTTTTACCTACTTATATTATTAACTTCACCAAATACCACCTCGTCTGAAATAAAAAAATTCTGTCTTAAACTAAATTAGAATCTTTGTATTCAATTCAAACGCAGAAATTATGAATTAACAAATTTTCTGCAGTTTTCATCTAAGTACTTAACTAAGTTAAATTATAAGTTACTTACCTATTAGTCTCAAACAAACTAGCTTGGAATTTTTATGACGCGACGTAACCATTCAGATACATAATAACAATGAGAAAAAAATGTATTAATAAAATTAACATAATTAAGAGCAGAAAATAAATGTTTACTTCAATAACTTTGTTTTGTTCTTTTAATAAAGTTTTAAGTACTTAGTTCAAGTATAAATTAAAACATAAAAATAATATATTATTTACTTAAAGGTTGAATATTTTTTATCATCACAGCACGTGCCTATTATACTGTAAATATACCTACTTCACAGGCTTATCCCAAGTTTATCTTACTTTAATTTAACTAAACTTAAGTTTTTACCTATTAGCTGGACTGGACCTATATATTTTTGTTTTTGTGTTCATTTAATGTTAATTCACATAATATTAAGCCTTGAAAGCGTTTTGTTTTTGCAAGCAAGAATTGTGGGCTAAATTTTTATTTTATTATTATAAATTTTCTGTTATTTTCAAAAAACTACTATTCTTAATTTTTTTTGGATTTTTGTTTCGTGTTTTCCTCATACAGTCCCGTCTGAAAAAGAATTAAATGAGGCTGTCAAGCTGAGGGCCACCACTAGCACTATCGGTGTATGTAGTGGGGACCCCGGTCCTGAGACTACATTTAACTGTGAGGTGAAGTCATGTTGACGTGTCCAATAAAAAACAATGAGTCGTTATTAAAATTCATCAGACCTAATACACATTTACCTACATATATGTATAATCAAAAAATAGGTGTATTATGTATGCATAATACACCTATTTTTTGATTACGCTAAGAAAACATTATAATGTTTTGAATATTAAACAAGTAACTTAATAACATAAACTAACCGAGCCTAAAATTCGCCCAGACGACGCGACGGTCCATTGTCGAGATAAAATTATGTTAAAAATTCAGTTCCGATCTCATCTCGATCTCGTGATGATCATGTTTTTCTAATGATTGTTACAAAAAATGATTTATTTATCTTCATTTCATAATATATCATCGCCCGGCTGTTAAGTAATAAGTACGTATCACTTAAAAAAGCGGTAGACACTATCAAAATTTATAATTATCCAATATTATAGGTATACACTGATATATCTTATTATTAAGTATTTCTCACATTACTAGCAACGTCTTATCTTCAACTCGGCTTTTCGTCCGATAAAGCAATGATAAATTGATACAACAAGATATAATGTATGGAATGTATAAAATACACTCGTAACTTATTGCTGACACAATATTTATAAAATATGGCACGTATATGTAAAAGTTATACTATAGCTACTTGTCAATCTATAACTACTTAACTAGCGACCCGGGACCCGGCTTCGCCCGGGTGTAAATTTCAGTTTGCCAATAAAATATATAGCCTATGACACTCACGAATGACGTGGCTTTCTATTGGTGAAAAAAATTTTAAAATCGGTTCAGTAGATCCCGAGATTACCCTTTATAATTTAACAAACACACAAATTACCTCTTTATAATATTAGTCAAGGTGAAAGAATTTTTAAAATCGATTCAGTAGATCCCGATATTACCCCTTATAATTTAACAAACACACAAACTTTACCTCTTTATAATATTAGTCTAGGTGAAAGAATTTTTAAAATCGATTCAGTAGATCCCGATATTACCCCTTACAATTTAACAAACACACAAACTTTACCTACCTCTTTATAATATTAGTATAGATAAAGCTAAAGACTTTGTTTTTAAACGCTCTAATGTCAGGAACTACTGGTTCGAATTAAATAATTCTTTTTGTGTTGGATAGCCTGTTTATCGAGAAAGGTTATGCTATATAATTATCACCCGGGAGACCGGAGCAGTATGGGTTAAATAGGTGCCACGGGAATGAAGTAGTATGTCACAAGCCGCGTGAGGACAGTTCGTAAAAGATAGTTTCTAAAACAATTGGTTTTATTTTTAAAGACAATCCATACAAATAGCGAAGTCATCGGTCGTCGAACTAAGCAAGGAGAACTATTATTAGTACACTCACATTCTTGCCAAAATAGACAGATTACAAAAAATAAGAAGAATTCAGAAAAAACTTTCATCTTATTTGGACTTATAGCCCTGCAAATGATGTGTTAGATGAAATTGTTCAATTGCTAGACACTTACAAATTAGCACAAATAAAATTAAACAATACATTTAGGTATAAAAATCTTTTAAATGCATACTTTTATTATACAAAATTGCATTGTCCCGCAATATACTTACATTATGCGTGCACAATTTCAACTCAATCCAAAGCGGGAGTGTATCTAACATGTAAGACTTTATTTTTTCAGACTACCAAAAAGTGAAAGTAAATTAAAACTTGTAAAAATTAAATTAAATACACTAAAATTCTTTAAAAACCCAGGTCTCCTTAGCAGGGTACTTAGAATCTAGGCAATTATCCCCGCGCAGAATTGCCATGGGAAACCTTCGCACGATGAAATGAGAATTCCAGCGACTGGGACCGCAATAACTGGGACCGCGGTTCCAGTTGCCGGTTCTATTAAATTTAAATATTTTTCTTCCGTCGATACAAAACCGTCCGTCGAAACCTTCGCACGATAAAATTGCCTAATTGCTAGGCTTAGGTTTTTCAACGAGCGATGTGTCAAAATATGCCCATCATCAATCATTCACCTACTACTACTCAACATCGCAGTTGAGTCTATCCGTATATTGAAAACGAGTTTTTCAGCGTGTTTTCCATCCATCATTTTCCGACAAGAAGCCTCCTGACTTAAGAAGTACTTACTATCTTGAATCTGCAACAGTGTTATCGGACGATGTTATTAGACGGCTACGAGGGCATCAGGGGCGCGGGTTCGATTCCCACTCAATGCAAATATTTTGTATTCATGATTAATGTGCATTGGTCTGGGTGCTTTCTGTATATTTGAAAAAATGTATCTAAGTATGTTTATCCTCATTCTAGGACCCATAACATAAGCTAGTTACGGTATGCTTACTATGGGTCTAGCTAGCGCCGTGGGAAATGTAGAATATTCATTTAAATTATTACTTATTTATTTATTTATCATAATCTCTTTTTCAAAGACGTTTAGGATTGAATGTTTTAAAACACCTAAAATATTAAACTAAAAAAATCACACAAAGCACAAAAAGAATTTAAACAACCCGGTAGTATGAATTACCTCTAAAACTTTACGTACAATGTAACAAAAATGAAATAAAAAAATAAATATTTATGCATTAATTACAAAAATAATTACACATCAACTTGTTTATTTCAATGTAATGATCCTCATTCAAGTTTTTAATGTTCAGGTACTTTTGAAAACGACTTTTCTGGAAATAAAATAAATACAAAAATGAATAATGATGCAAAATAAAACAAAGTTATAAAAACGGATATTTACCTGCGTGAATAATGGTTCCGGTAAATTAACCTCCAAAAGTTTTGATCACAGTACGAAAAAACCATTCGTACAGTGAAATTTCGCTTCATAATCAGAGGGTCAAAATTTCGTAATAAAATTATATTCAAAATTTAGTTCAAACCTCGTTTCGATCCCACATCAAATGTCATAAAAGTATTGGTAGGTACAAAAGTTTTTAATATCCAATGTTATAATGTTGTGATTATGACTGAATCGTGATTGAAATTTGAATAAAAAAACTGACTTCAACTGGACTAAATTGAAATAGGACAATACGGGAAGCGTCAGTTATCAAATAAAAAAGAATGATCAAAATCGGAAGTGCTGAGGTAAGAAACATAAAAAATACAGTTGAATTGAGAACCTCCTCCTTTTTTGAAGTCGGTTAAAAAGGGGCAAGTAAATAGGTATTGTAATGTAGTAATTTTTGTCTAAAGAGATTATTTTTATTTTTTTTCTTTATTTTTATAGCTACTTTTTTATATTCATTCTATACTTATATTATAAGAAACAGAATTTGTACATCATACAAAAACACATAACATTTCAAAACTTTCACTACACTGAGTGATAAGATTTGTCATTGTCACTTTTATTTTAATAGGCATAAAGTTGAATATCCAATGACTCTGTAATTACTTAGTAGGTACATCCGCATTGAGAAAGTGTGTTACGTAATTTGAACGATTATAATACTTTCTGTGAGTTTATGGTCTATTACAAAGATAGCCAGCAAACCACGATGGCGGTAAACTAAAGATATCAGTGCACAATAGTGTGATTTTATTGTAATTGTGATGTGAAGCGTTGGTGACTTAGTAGTTAAGGTGGTCGGCCGTACATTCGCCAGGTTCCGGGTTCGGGGTGCAGGCTGGAACCTCCACGCGGTGCACCGGGGTAATGGAGGCGAGCAGCGCCTCCCACTCGCCAAGGGAGACGCTGCTGCCTGCGGCCAATCCAGCCGGGGTGGGAGTGGCCCTCTAGAGGGCTACTCCGAGGCTCTCCACGTGTCCCTTTGAATAGCAGAGAGCACAGTTTGGAGCGAGCGGGGGGTGGAAACCACGAAGTGGCCGAAGGTGGGATATCCCTAGCTAAGCCAGCCAGCCTGTTTGTCAGTTTGTTGGCGATGGACGCAAAAACTACTAAATGGATTTTGATGCGGCTTTTTTTGCTCGATTTGATTGCACTTCGTTTAGTAAAACTGGAGATATCGCGAGTGTGAAGCCCCTGCCTCTGGTGTTGCACACGTCCATAGGCCACCGACCGCTTCAATTAGGTGGACGATGTGCTTGCTAGTGTGAATAGGTTATGCATAATTTGTATTTACATTTTATTTAATTGTAAATTACTATGCAATTTTTCAAGGTTCCAGTTAAGCGTTGGTAAATACTATGATAAATTAATTAACCTCACAAAATGGCGAGTTTCATAATAATGAAGGTTGAATTCATCGCTATTTTATATTCTTGAAAATATTTTTATTTATTTGCTACCATGTACCATGTTTCGCTTTTGTGCGTGAGTGTACAGTATTTTTAATATTTTTTTAATGCATGAGTGTGCATCGCCACATATTTCATCATTCATCATTTCAAGTTTCTTCAAAATCAGTTTAGTAGTAACGACCATTTATAAAACTAGTATAGAGCAAAGAGTAGATATATTGCTGCTGATTCTGTTGTTAGATCTCTAAACTTTAAATTCTCTAAAATTTTCTAACTGCATCTGTTTCGTTCAATATCAGATAGAAAAGGACAGATAATTTGTTTTAGTGAACACCTGTCAATTAAGTCGGCGCCTTGACGGTACCCTTCAATTTTAGTCGACATCTACGAACATGCGACTTAACTTACTACGCACCAACAAGGCGCTGTCTTAATTTGACAGTCTTAACTTAAATAAAATCATCTGCCCTTTTCTATCTGATAATGAAAGAAACAGATGCAATTAAAAATTTTTAGACAATCTTAAGTTTAGAGATGTAACTACAAAATTAGCAGCATTATATACCTAAATATAGATTATAGTACCTATTAATAATTCATTTCTGCTGATAAACGATTAAGCAAACGTACCTCCATAATTATTCCTAATCCGAAACCCGAACTCCAGGCCTTGGGTACATAATGCGCCTTCTCCTGGCAACACCACTGCTCATATATCTGTGGATAGTGCTGAATCAACACGAGCAGCTCTCCTCAAATTTACATAATTTGTAATTGATACCAAGTTTTGTACCGTCAACAAAAACATCCTATAATATTGCCATGCTAATTTTCTACACTACATACTATTATTAGGTGAATCTTGGATTTTGGTATAATTATTTATTTAATAAGCCATTCGATTGATTCCCTGGCACCCACTACTTTGAAGATTTTTAACAAAATAACAATACCTAAATGAGTTAAATTTAACACCTAAACAGATAATTTAACATAAAAATCTTATGAAAATTACATTCATACATTGTACCACGCCTTTTCCCCTCCGAAGTGGAGTAGGCAGAGGCAACGGCCCGCCATCTGCTTCTGTCCTTTCATACTTCACGAGCTTCCCCTACAACTGTCATTAAACCTTTCATGCAGAAAATTATGTAGACACAAATTATTACAAAAATTAATTTATCAACTTCAAGATAAGTGGCGACGGCCACTGTGGTGTAGCGGTAGTGCATGCGGCTACCACGCAGGAGGCGCGGGTTCGATTCTGGCTCAGTGCAAATATTTGTTTGTATGAATATGTCTATTTGCATTGGTCTGGGTGCTTCTATGTTACACAATAAGTAGGTATATATTTACAAAAAAAAGTATAAAAATACCTATGTTTATCAAGCTAGTTAAACTAAGCTTACTTTTTGGCTAGGGAGCGCTGTGTAGAATGTCGTAGAGTATTTATTTAAATATGTTGGGTAGAATATTTATTATTTATGTCGTAAAGTAGGTATTTATTTAATATTTTTTTGCTAGCTGTACTTGGCACGTTTAGATGCACGGTGCTTATGTTGCACTTCCGAGTATCCTAACTTACTCAATATCCCCTAACTTATTACCATAATTGAGGGTCCAGATGGTATCCAAGTAATAAATAGGCAATTATTGCAGCTGAAATATACCTACCTTCTCAGCATCACGGGATTACCCCTCAAATTCTGACTGCAGTATCTACCAAGACCTTTCTAATAAAAAAAACCGTTTCTGCGTTTAGTAGTTTTTGCGTCTATCGCGGACAAACAGACTAACAGATAAGAATTTAAAAAAAAAGTTTGTATTCAGAATCGTTCATAAAACATAACCCAAGTTTAACCGACTTAAAATAAATGAGGTTCACTGTTTGACCTGCAAGTTTGTCCGTGATTATCTCACGTTCGGTTGAACCGATTTTTATAAGGTTTTCATAAAAGAATTCTTACTTTCCAGAGAAGGTATGTAGGTACACTTAATCGTTTTAAAAAGTGATATAAGCTGGTTCCATTTTGGTATAAATGTTTAACAGAATAAAATGCATTATTTTTTTTATATACCACGTACCTAGGTGGCATACAAGCACACGACCCACCTGATGGGAAGCGGTCACCGTGGCCTATGGACGTGTGCAACACTAAAGGTGTCAATATGCGCTGCCTACCCTGAAGGGAAGGGGGTAGGGCTAGGATGGGGTGGGGAGTCTAGGAAGGGGTGGGGGGAGAAGGGGTACAGTAAGCTCTGGCTACCCTAATTACCGGCGGGAACACAACACGATGGTTATTATGGCCGCGGTGTTCTGTAGGGCGGAGGTACTTCCCCAGTCGGAAAGCTCATTTCGGACGGGAGATATCGTCATGTCCTACCTCCTTAAAAAAAACGCAGTTTTACGCCTTCACTTTGATCACAGTTATTTTTATTTTTAAGTGAAATCCGACCTTAATCGATGAGACGATTCAAGGTAGGTTGAAATCGGCTTCCAACATTTCAATATCATGTTTGAAGGTCTTTCCTGCTTTCTTATTTTGTTTGTAATTTATTTATAC
Organism: Lithosia quadra; assembly: GCA_963576445.1. Classification (NCBI taxonomy): domain Eukaryota; kingdom Metazoa; phylum Arthropoda; class Insecta; order Lepidoptera; family Erebidae; genus Lithosia; species Lithosia quadra. Next base: position 2,698,069 of record OY754893.1, read on the forward strand.
AGTATTTTTTTTAAATAATTGTATATACTTGACTTACTGTGCTTACCCTAAGTGTGGTAGCTTAACCTATACTAATATTATAAAGAAGTAAAGTTTGTGTGTTTGTATATTTGTTAAATTGTAAGGGGTAATCTCGGGATCTACTGAACCGATTTTAAAAATTCTTTCACCAATAGAAAGCCACATTATCCTTGAATGTCATAGGCTGAATACCATCACTACTGCCCAAGGGAGCGGAGCAATAATCATAACTGTGAACAATTCCGGTAAATTCCCATACATTTTAGGAAAACTGATAAATTATGAGCATATTATGTGCATCGGGGTTCGAAATACGCCAAGCGAAGCCAGGGTGGGTCAGCTAGTTTATTTATATTTTGAAAAGGCCCACAGGGGACTGAATATCATATCGAACGAATATTATTTGTAATAGGGTCTAGATCTGTACCCAAGTTTAGAATTCTCCTATCTGCATGTCTTTTCATTAAACAATTTTGTCGTAAAAATGTCTTTCCTAAATTATATCTCTTTTGTTTCAGTGGTTACTGGCTCCACAGATGGCATTGGAAAGGAATACGCCTTAGAGGTAATGTTTAAAATCCGCCATTATCAACAGATACTAGAAATTAAGAAACGAATAAGATCGCAAAGGGTATATATGAGACCCTCGCAGCCAAGCCGCCTTTAAGTCAGTATTCCTACTGATTGACGAGCAAAGCTCTAGTGCAATGCAATCGAGACCAGTCTAAGATAATGGTGATAAGATTATAAATAAATACTGTATAAAAGATTAAAAAAACTGAAGGGTCACATTGTAGCTAACCGCCCCCACTGACCGCGGGGCTGATATTCGTGGGGATTTCCTCAAGAAAATAAAGGATCACTATAAATTGTAGCATTATGGAGTCTGTAATTGTGCCCTGGTGATCCCATTTTTATATGTCGGTAACGTCAAGATGACTTCTCCTCGCCCGATGGTAAGTTAAAGGTAACGTCTCTGGAATAGGAGTCACCATTACAAACACCGATAATGCTATAACGGTGGCCCTCAGCTTGACGGCCTCATCAAATGGTTTTTACGCACCGCTTAAAGGACCCGGGGCTGTAGGAGGAGGAAAACACGTGAGCTGGTAAAGAATTCCACGTACCTAAATAAAGAAATAAACGTTATAAAAATATTTGACGAAACTATCACGCACATACTTCACAGTACGATAAATGCATTTCTTATTATATTTGCTTTACCTAGTTCAGTAGACAGTCTCAATGACCTTAACTGTCTTCTATGGTGAGAGCTGGGAGCTCTCAACCGATTAACGTTAAGCAACGTTGCTCAAGGCACCCACTGTGGTGCACAAATTTTCGGTTTCGAGCGTTGCTTACGTACATTATATCGTAATAGGTTTTTAAATACGAAATCACCGTTTTTAATCTACTATATAATAATAAGCCGGGTTTTCCTTCCTGACGCTATAACTCCAGAACGCACGAACCGATTTCCACGGTTTTGCATTCGTTGGAAAGGTCTCGGGCTCCGTGAGGTTTATAGCAAAGAAAATTCAGGAAAAATTTCGACAGAAAAGCGGGAAAATCATAACCGACATCCACGCGGGCGGAGCCGTGGGCAACAGCTAGTTTCTTTTAAATGTAAAATTGAATTTCCATGAGATAGACTCTACAAGGTATGTAAGGTAGGTGTACTAATGGAAAACGGATGACCCGAAAGTCCCCGCACCGCGGCTGACACCCGCGCCGTCACCAGCTTCAAGATGACTCTCTCTGGTTTGGGAACCATGGTATCCCCGTCTCGCATCTGGAATGGGGGCAGGGAGAGGGGGGGAAGTGGGCCCTGTGCTCAGAAGTAGCTATAGCCTCGGATGCCATCGAATGATGATGATAACGGCCGGTCATACAATCATTTTCGTAGAGGTAGGCCATCGGTATCACAGTCGTTAAGGAATTGGCCTTACAATCAAGAGAATCCTAACCTAGGCCTTATGACCAGTGCCTATTGAGTTCCTGACACTTAAGTATAGATCAGAATACAATAATCTTAATATATATAAATCTCGTGTCACAATGTTTGTCCTCAATGGACTCCTAAACCACTTAACCGATTATAATAAAATTCGCACACCATGTGCAGTTCGATCCAACTTGAGAGATAGGATAGTTTTTGAAACGGATTTCGACATCCACGCGGGCGGAGCCGCGGGCAACAGCTAGTAATAATATTATAATATATCTAACATGCCTTTTTCGTGAAAGTAATATCATACAGACAAGAAAATTGTTACGTACTACAGAATGTTATAACATAATATATTATGACATGTGTAATGTATCCGGAGAAATGTTGGCAATCTGGTATTGCGATCGCTGTAGGTACCAGACTTAAGGCTAAGCGAACATTAGAGACAAGACAGTCTTAAGACAGAAAAGTAGTGGGCGTTGATCAACTGTTTACATTAACGGGTTTTTCTACGAAAAAAAAAATTCAAAAAAATCATTGAGATAATTTTATAACACACACACACCCTATTTATATATGTATAATAATAATAAAATAATAAATGTATAATTCCAAGAAACGTCTATTTTGGACCAACCGCGAATTGGACCAACCGCGAATTGGACCAAATGCGAATTGGACCAAATGCGAATTGGACCAAATGCGAATTGGACCAAATGCGAATTGGACCAAACGCGAATAGGACATAATTTTGAACATTGGACCAATCGCGAATTGGACCAATCGCGCCTAAAGGGATCAACTGTTTACATTAACGGTTTTTTCTACGAGCAACGATTCAACCGTTATCTCTTTACTGGACAACATTAGTGTGTAATTACCTTTATAATAATTTAAAAAGACATTATGATGACAATGCATGAATATCTAGATGAGAAATTTATAGAATAACGTTAAAGGTAATTGATAACATATTAATAAAATTATGTTATTTAAAAATGTATAGAAATTAACATTTATTTGCTCGCTATCATATAGAAGAATATGACTGAACTATATTTACTACAGCATACTAGCAAGTCAAGATATTTGAATATGAAAAGCTAGTTGTTTATTCGTTGACACCGTTTTGCCGTCAATCGTTGCTCGTTCGTTATCGTTTTCATTATAAAACAGTGGATAAAATTAAATTAAAAATTTAAAAACCTTCGACATAGCTAATAAGTACACTCCAGACATTCACCTTTCAACCAAAAATAAATCACAGTCTCTTCATTCATAATTTACACACACGTAAAACTAATAACACTCCATCGTTTTTACGTCGAGGGTTAAAATTCAACTAGTTGTTTTTCAGTAAGGAGATAATCGTATCTCTAAACAGCGCTCAGCCTAACAGTCAATACGGAAATCATTAATTTTCATAGTTATACCTACTCACAATCCATTACGAATATTAATAATTTATCCCTCAGGGGTGCGTCTATCATAAAATACACTACAAACAGACAAGTCATTTATCATCTCGGAGCGGCTGTGTATACACTTGACTGGATGATTCACAAAGCGAACTCTTGGTGCCGTTACTTTGGGTGACATTTTCGCATGAGTAACATAAAAAACGTTAAATATATAGTTATAAATACGCTGCCCGCAAGAATATCGGTTGTCACAACTTTTGGTCATATCTCCGGTTCTGCTCAACCGATTGTAATCAAATATATACGCCTTAATACCTTTTTAATAAAACACTGAATTAAAATCCGTTAAGTAGATTTTTGCATCCATCGCGAACAAACAGATAAACGGATAAGACTTCCAAAAATAAATGTTTTGTGTACAGAATCGTAATTATAACAATCACCCAATTTTAAATCTCCAAATGTATAGACACAGCTCATTTACAATTTTATAATAATACTGCGGATCCGACAGATTTGTGTAAATATTTTAATTCGTTAAAAAACTATTTATAACGGATTTATTTCGTGCTATTTTATTATTTACTTTGGGATCAGTGTAATCCTCCTTAACCATTAAGCTGCCCTTTATAGATGTGCCTTTTATAAAAACTATCAAAAATTTCTAAACAATAAATAAATCCATACCTACTAATATTATAAATGCGAAAGTAACTTTGTCTGTCTATCAGTCTGTTACGCTTTCACGCCTGAACCGCTGAACCAATTTTGATGAAATTTGGTATAGGAGTAGATTATACCTCGAGAATGAACATAGGCTATGTTTGGTCGCGATAACCGACATCCACGCGAGCGAAGCCGCGGGTAACAGCTAGTAGTAAATAACCAACTAGTTGGTTCCTTGTTAAGTTGGTTGGTTTTTAGGTACACCCCTAACTAAATTCACTTTGTTCTAGCTGGCTTCCCGGGGCTGTGATATCGTTCTAGTCAGTCGCTCTTTGGACAAACTAAAAGCGACAGCACAATTAATCGGTAAGTACCATACCACTACAATATAATATTATGGGCACATAACGTGCAACTTTTCAAAATAAATACTGTCTTTATAATACTGATTATAATTATGTACTACGTCCTACGTCAATAGAATAACTACTATTCACGTAGTAGTTGTATTTTGGGCCTTCAGAGAATTAATCATTTTTTGTATTAGGCTTTAAGGGAATTAGGTAGGCATTTTGAGAATTAGGCTTTCAGAAATTTGGGCATTTTGAGAATAAGGCTTTAGAGAATTGGGCATTTTGAGAATAAAATAAGGCTTAGAGATTTGGGTATTTTGAGAATTGGGCATTTTGAGAACTGGACATTTATTGGGGAATTAGGCATTTTGATAATTATGCTTTTAGACATTTGGGCATTTTAAGAATTGGATATTTAGAGAATTAGGCTTAAGGGAATTGGGCATTTTGAGAATTGGGCATTTTGATAATTGGGAATTTAGGGAATTAGGCATTTTGATAATCAAGCTTTTAGGGAATTGGGCATTTTGAGAATTAATTTTTTGGCGATTCTGTAGTCCTTTGAACAATTGACTGATAATTATCTTGTTACAGAAACTGAACACAAAGTTTCAACGAAAATCATCCAAGCAGACTTTGGTGAGGGTGAAGAGATCTATGAGAAGATAGAGAAGGAAATCGAAGGTCTCGAAATTGGCACTTTGGTGAATAATGTGGGCATTTCCTATGCTTATCCGGAGTACTTCCTTGATCTACCAGATTGGTGAGTTATTTAGTTATTTGAATCTTAATTTTACCAATTCTTAATTTCCGAATGCTTCAAATGTAATTTTGTGCTCGCCCTACTGATTTACACAACCCAAGCACGGTACATAATCCCAAGGATATACATTTTTTTTCGAATGATTTTGATGAAATTATCGTAGTGTAGATAACCATACGTTCTGGAATAACACACAGGCTAATCGTACATTTGAAAATCAACCTCTAAGGAGGTTAAAAGGGTGACAAAGTTAATATGGACAATTTGTTTTGTACGATTTGCACAAATTAAGTAGGTACAAATAAAGTATGTTATCTCAAAATAAGTTGCTGTAAGTCGTGGAAATGGGTCAGTATTTCATGCGAGCAGAGCCACGGACAATAGCTAGTTAATAAAACATAAATTTAACTCAAAACAATTCAAAATTAGCACAAAAACTTAACTGATGATCGTATAAATTTGTCTAAATTTGAAGATTTTTCCTGTTGTTAAGACATAACCAACTACATATTTACATCAGATTCAGTTCATAAAGTGCTTGCAAAAAATGCTTAATTACCCGTAAATATGTCTTTTATAGTCATTAATACCAAGTTTATTACATTACCTTGTCATTATGGGCGGTTTTCAGACAGAAAAAATTACGTGAATTTTTTTTGTTATGACATAATTTTATACAAGTTCTGGTCGTTAAATTATCATGAACACTACGTAATCATTACATAGTCAATACTTCTATTGCTGATACTACTGATATGATATTACTTAATACTAGGTACTAGATTGTCTGTACGGAAAAAAGAACTTCTACATAAGTTCAAGGAGGTAGGACACGACGGTATGTCCCGTCCGAAATGAGCTGTCCGACTGGGGAAGTACCTCCGCCCTACAGAACACCGCGGCCATAATAACCATCGTGTTGTGTTCCCGCCGGTAAGTAGGGTAGCCAGAACTCCCCTTCCTAGCCTCCCTACCCCTTCCCAGCTCTCCTCTTTTCCCTTCAGGTTAGGCAGCGCATGTGTGACACCCTTAGTGTTGCACACGTCCATAGGCCACGGTGACCGCTTCCCATCAGGTGGGCCGTGTGCTTGCAAAAAAGAAACTAACGCAATAAGCCGATCTCGGGCTCTTTAGTACTTACAAAAAGTGGACGCAATCGGAATCTTAAAAATATCGACGGCTACCTATAAAAACGTTTTTAATTTACGTTGAAAACCACGCGAGCTTCCAATTTCACTGAACTGAACCAGAGATAAGGCAGGCGAACTCGCAAGTTAAACCAATCACATTATTTTCAAGAGACATGACTATCACCAGTGAACCGGAACGGAGACTTCGCACACTGAATCGGAAAACGGTTCATAAAGACTGAAGACATTTTAATCTACTATTGTAATTTGTTTTTTAAAATGGTTTCTATAATCTTATTTCATCTGCGGTAGCCTAGTGGTCTAGGTAATGGACTGCTGAGACGAAGTCTCGGGTTCGATCCCAGGTTCACCATGGCACACACCAATGACTTTTCGATGATTTTCGAAGTTATGTGTGTATTTATCGCAGGTTTATAAGTGCCCGGTTACATTGGGATCTAAACATAAACTGGCGAAATGTGGGTGCTAGCACCTCTGCCTACCCCTTCGAGGATATAGGCGTGAGTTTATGTATATATATGTAATATTATTATGGTTGGATATTCCACTCATGAAACGTTTAGCCTACACATTCGTTATGAGTACAATTAAGAAGTGGAATCCCCATTTTTTAATACCATTACCGTTGACCATCGGGGACTCGGACTGACTAAAACCGCAGGCCGTCTCGGGTCTTCATTAAGGGTGTAAGGTTACCTAAAAGGCATTTTCTCTCGCGCCCCAACTGACCCATAAACGGGCCATAAACGGTTCCCTCGGTCAGCATTTGCCGTAGGCAGCAGCGTCTCCTCTGCAAGCGAGAGGCGTTACTCTGCACCGCGTGGGGGTTCCGGCCCACGCCTATTGTTTTTACACCTAGTAAATGAATTATGCATTCAAGACAAAAGACAACTATTTATTCTAGTCAATGGTAGGAGTTTTATGACAAGTGTATGTTGTTATTATAATGTCGTAAATATGTCGTAAAATTTTAATAATATAATGTAAAATACAATGTACCTAAGCATAATAGGAAAATGATTGCCTCAACTGATAACTAGGTGAAGGTGTGTGGTAGATACGTATATTATATCAATGAGTATTTTTAACCCACTTCGAAAAAAGAGGAGGTTCTCAAATCAGATGTTTGTTTATTTTTTTTTTTGTATTCAGGTTGTATTCGGTTACATGTATAGACGGATTTTAAAAACTATGTAAGTAAATGGACCTATTTAAATTTCGTAAAGATTGAATGGGTTTCTATGCCGACAACGTAGGAGACTTTTTGGTATCCCCGCTGATAGCACAGAGTCCCTCCAGTGAGCTCTGGCTACCCTACTTACCGCCAGGAACATAACACGATGGTTATTATGGCTGGTCTTCTATAGGGTGGGGGTACCCAGTCAGACTGCTCAGTTCGGACGGGAGATACCGTCGTGTCCTACCTCCATTAATTTAATGAGTCTGTAAAATCTTAAATCACAATTTTAGCGTTGTTGTCATCTATAAATTAATCTTAATTCTTAAGACTTCACTTACTAGCCTACCATTACATACATACAAACGTACGAATGACGCCTTTTTTCCATTGGTAGGCAGAGACAACATCTTTCCACTGCTACGATCTTAGCATAGATACGTCTCTCGCTTCTTCAACTTTCATAATTGTTTTCATACATTCACGTCGGTGGGTACTTTTGACCTAGCCTTTCTCTAAAACCTACCATTAGGCGAGGTAAAGGTAAAATCATAGCTTGAGGTGATGGTTGTCGCAGCACTTGTGGGACCAGTTAGTATTGGCGCAGTCTAAACCAATATCTGCGCTTTGTCACGCAGTACTGCGACGACAATAACCTCTTTTTTATGAAGCCGTCAAGTTGAGGGTCACCATTACGACACTGTCGGTGTATACAATGGGAACCCCCTTCCTGAGACTTTATCTTTGGCTTACCATCAGGCGAGGTGAAGTTATACTGACTTACCTATATAATAAAAAGAAATCAGTTTCAATAACTTCAAAATATCATTCCGATTTATTTCACACCTGCCGTCTCAATCGTTTTCACACACCGCGCCGCTATCGCGTCCAATTTCACAAACGTTCGGTTTCCCACGATATTAGCTGGAGTTGGAGTCACGACCGACAATAGCTTTTGATAGCTTCTTTCTGTATTATATTCTTGGGAATTTACTTGCGTTTACAAAGTCGAGTTTTTGGTGAAAAATTCGATATGATTTTGATAAGTGATTTTTTCTAATAATGTAGTAAAAATAGATTTTTTTACTTATTTTTGATTACCGTTGCAGAAACGTTGGGGTGTTATATATTTGACATGTGTCTATTTGTGCATCGTAGCTCCTGAATGGAAGAACCGAGTTTGATGTGTCTTTTTTTTAGATTTAAAAATTAATTATTCAAGACTGTTGTCAACTTGTTTGCACATCAATATAATCAATAGTAATGACCGGATCGTGATAACTATATATTGACTGTCTCCCGATGATGCTTAGGTACTATTCGAAAGGAATTTCGTGCTCGCTCTACAGTTCTATCGTTCAAAGTGTGTCATGTTGTTTCGTCCTGGACTTTTTTAAGATTTAAAATAATACTTCAAAATTTACTATTCGCTACGTTTCTCTACACAAACATACAGACACGTACAAAAACATCTTACTTATAATTTATACCCTTTCTACTCTAGAAATGTGACCTCGACTGTAATAATGGCTGCCCCAACATTACACCTAATGGTATGAGCTTAATCGCGTCGGATGGCTTAGCGCGTTGTATGTTGAATTCAGTAATGAAACGTACCAGTATGAATACATTTCACACGTGTGTTCTAGGTAACGTGATAGTAGGGGAGGCAGCGTTAATTTTTTTTACCATTCGATTTATTTGAAAAACTTACAGCTAACACAGTTTATATTTACAAATTATAGCTGAATTAAATTGTATGGCTGAAGGCCATTTAAAGGTTTTCACGAATACAAAAACTTATATAATTTTGGCAACACTGATTACCATACTTGTGTCGTTTAAAAACACTTCCCCTTGTGTCACCCAATTATAATTAAACAGTTTATGCTTTTTGATTTCAAGGTTGGTGATTACACTGATTACAGTCCCTTATTACATGTTCATTAACGCAAACCTTTACAGTATGTACCTCAGACCTAAAAATATAAGCGCTGACATTTACATCAATATTAAAAGTGACCTTAGTCAACTCTTAATAAAAACAAAACGTCCAACTTAACCTACGTGACCTACATTTATTCAATACTAGCTGTGTCCCGCGGCTTCGCCCATGGTAGGATAAAAAGTACCCAATGTTCGTCTGCTTGTTCTAAGCTACCTCTCCACCAATTTTCAGCCAAATTGGTTCAGCCATTCTTAAGTTATAAATAGTGTAACTAACACTTCCTTTTATATTATATAGAAGAACAAACCTTCAAAATTCAATATCAAAGTAAAATTCAAATTGTATATACTCATACCCGTTCAAAAGTTGGAGCGTGATTAAGTAAGAAATGTCCAAACATATTCTAAAAATTACACAACACAAAACAACAAAAACACATAACATAACATAAACTCACGCCTATATCCCCGAAGGGGTAGGCAGAGGTGCAGGCTAGCACCCACATTACGCCAGTTTATGTTTAGGTCCCAATGTAATAGGTGGCGAGCCTATTGCCATTAACCGAGCACTTATAAACCTGCGCTAAATACACAAATAACTTCGAAAAGCATCGAAAAGTCATTGGTGTGTGCCATGGTAACCTGGGATCGAACCCGAGAACTCGTCTCAGCAGTCCATTACCCAAACCACTAAGGCTCTATCTCCTCTCAAAATTTAATTCCATTTGTTAACAGGGACAAGCTGATCTCAACTCTGATCAGAGCGAACATCGTGTCGGTAACGCGTATGACCAAGCTGGTCGTGCCTGGTATGGTGAAGAGGGAGAAAGGTGTCATCATCAACATTGGATCTGCCTCCTCGATCATACCTAGTCCTCTACTCACTGTTTACGCGGCTTCAAAGGTATTTTAATTCAATTTATTGTCATCATGGATTACCAACCTTTTTTTACCAGCTTTTACGTCATGCTTTTCATTATTTTCCACATTGCCTTTTTATCCACATCTGTATCATAATTCTTATGGTTACCTTAGCATTAGCTTCGCTAAACCATCATCATCATACCAAATCACCATCACTTTTGTGTTAATACCTACCATTCACTTTAAAATTCAAAGTAATCTAATCAAGCAATCAATTAGCCTATTTAATTTAGCCATAGGCCTCTCGCAATGTCCAGAAAAACTAAATGCAAGTTTAATCCTAATACATGCAACTTTTGGTGTCAAAACATGGTTAACAAACATTTACAGTTTTATAAGTAGATCGTATAGATAATAACGGGAATTAACGTGATCATGGTATAGGTAGTACCTATATACATACCTTTGGAATGTTATTCCCTAAATTCCTGTTAACATTTTAGTATATTATCATGGAATGCGAAAGTTTAAAACTTAGTAATTCAAAACTTGTACATTCATCACTTGAAGAAATATTTTCTCTTATAATCTTTTATATTCAACTTACAAACAGAAACAATATTTCATAGGTAGTCTCACAGGACCTAACAACCTGTCTAGCGGATAAAGAAGTCTTCTGTCTTTTACTACAGTTATTGTTATGTAAAGTTGTGTTCATAGTTTTGTGAGAATCACCAGCAATGCTATTTTATAAGGAAACAGTATTGCGTTGTTCGACCAACTGCTTAGGTGATAAGGTTCCAGGCCTTAAAAATCATGTTAAGTGTCGTGATAAAGCAGCCTATCACGACGCGTTGCCCCATTATTATTAAGGCCAGGAGGTAATGCTCAGTTTGATTTTACCACTAATCTTTATCACCGAAGCAGTCTAAGTCTCAATAAGGAATTTATTCCTTTGTTATTTTTCGAAAATTACTACCATGTTGGTTCTGTGGCATTAAATTAGCACTAATGTTAGCGTGCACTTTTCTTGGGTCTCATTCCTCAATGAAGCATAATGATTTAGACCTTACTGTTAAAAGAATCTCAGTAGTAGTCGGAGGGCCAAAATTATAATTAGTGAAAACATGGTTGTGAAATGCACCTTTGCCAATAATAGGTCTGGGAAAGATGCATCGATTGCATGGGTAATTACTTCGATTAATACAAATAAAAAATACATGAAAAAATATCGTTCAATTTTTTTCATACATAACGGCAATTTCATAGGTAAAGCCCTAATATATATATATATATGTATGGGTATGAGGTTACAAATAATGTTTGTAGTGTTATGAAAATAATATATATTATTTAGATAATGACAATCTAAAGGGTAATTTTGTTAATGAACGGTTCAAAGATATGTGTTTATTTTGTAAAATTTCAAATCCGGCAATCATCATAGCTATTTTTTGTCCGTATACTTTCAACCAGGTTATTCCGTGTCAACAGTTCTAACACTAACTTTTGTTCACAGGCTTACGTAGACAAATTCACCGAGGGCTTAGAAATGGAATATTCCAAAAAGGGCATTATTGTCCAAAGCGTTTTACCCGGATTTGTTTGCTCCAACATGTCTGGAATCCGACGAAGCTCTTTCTTTGCCCCAACAGCAAAAAAATTCGTTAAATCCGCAATTAATTTAGTAGGGACAATGAAGAAAACCACTGGCTACCTTCCACATGCTTTCTTCGTGAACACGATTAATATTATCAATTGCATCTCCTACAACTTTTCGGTGTGGCTTGTCACTAGGAGCATGGAGAATAGTCGACGAAAAGCTCTCAAGAAGTATAAAAATCAATAAATTATTAACGCTTATATTAATTGCATTAACATCTGCATTGCTATAACACTGGTGCATCTGCTATTTACGACTGTTGCCTTTGCACGCAGTGCAAGTAAAATAATTGAATTTAATATTAATAGTTTTGCGACCAGAAGCGGTCATTTCTTTGCTACGCTTAGCTAAAACTAGAGCAATACTTGAATTTCTTTTCTTTGATATTGGATTGAAAAGACGATACGAATACTAATTTCCATATTTGCCAAGTATTGCAACTTTTGCTCTGGTGTATATTTTAGCGACGTATTTAAATAAATTGTTAAAACCAAAGATATTTAAAGTGAAATTCAGACTTTTTTAAAATCTAATCTTTGTTTTTGTCACAAATATGAACAAAAAAGGCGTGATAGCATATTGAGGTTATATTTTTGTTTCAAATTAATTTATGATTATCAGGGGTCTTACCACAAACTCTTAAAGCAGTATTATTTCAATATTATTTAACTTTCATAGTGTGAATCGGACCTTCGACGTCGACGGATACTAGTGTTATGTGGTCTAGCATTCTCTTACTTTTATGGTATGTTGTGGATATATTTATTTAATTTGTTAGTCGATGTACAAAACACAGAACACTTTTAATAATAGCGGACGACGTTTGACCGAGTCCGATTCACACTATGAAAGTTAAGTAATATTAAAATAATACTGCTTTAAGAGTTTGTGGTAAGGCTCCTCCTGTAAGGGGTAAAATGTTTACTAAGTCATGGGTACAATAATATTGTAAATTTATTGTGATTTTAAAGTTACCAATCTGGCTGATTAATATGGCATATTTAGTCGATTACTGCCATATTTAAATGATGCTGTTTTATATTTTCTGTGACATTGCTTTCGTTTGAGAGATTAGCTTTGTCCAAATTGCAAACTTTTTTGACGGCATCGTTTAATTTGTACTATAGTTAGATGTATATTATAGACTGGGTATGTATAAAATTCAATTTTATTAAACTCGGATTAAATATAAACGTGTTTAATTAACCTGTGGTGTTGGTATTTTAGAAACTGTAAATATTGATTCAAGGTAATTTTGAAACAATTATGTATGTTAACTTTTCCCATAGATTTAGATCAGTAGAGACCATCTAGGACTGGACTTAAACCTGCTATCAGTCCCTTATAGAGGGAATACCTCAAGCGGGGTGAATAGGAAAGGAATGAAGGGGTGAAAAGGGATAAAATGGTCATTAGAATTTGTTAAATAATTCCTTTAAGAAATTTTCAAGTATTTAACCGGATATTCGATAATACTTTTCATCGTGACGTGGAAGTGGTTTATAGTTTCGCATAGAAGATAATAACTGCAAAATTTTACTGACCATTTTATTCCTATTCACGCCTTAGTCCCTATTCACCTCGTTTGACTATACTCTAACTAACTCAGTTACCTAGACAAATTTTGTAAATATTCAAAATACTGCATACCTTTAGCAGCCTTTTTTTATCGTGTAGAAACTCCAACGGGTACCACTTCACTGACTTCACGAGGTGGTACCTGTTATCTAGTAGTTCTGTCGGGATCAAACCGACTAAAACCACTCGGTGTTCCATCCACGTGAGTCTTTAACCAGGGACCCCAACTACCCGTAACGACTGCCATAGATGTTTGTATGGCATACTTAAGCATAATGTGAAAATAATCCTTTTTTCAACTGTCGTAGAAAATTATTTATTTTAATGTGTTCTGTGTTGAATTTTCGAGAACCAACAATCTTCATACTAGATCTCTAGATCTATGAACGATTAGATCTACTGTATATAACACATCTGGAGCATAACTGGTGCGGTCGGTCTTGACTATAGCATCGTGTATATTGCTTTACAATGCGAAAGGAAGGTAAGTGGTGATGGCAATTACTAAAAAGATTTCTTATACCACTAAGGTAGTAGATAATTATACAGATTGAGATAGTTTCTGTACTGACGACCCTGGAGACTTTGGTCTCTCCGCAAAATCCCTCCTGTGAGCTCTGGCTACCCTTTTTTCATACTACGTAGATGGCAGACAAGCACACGGCCAACCGTGGCCTATTATGGACGTGTGCAACACCAGGAGTGTAACACACGCGCTGCCTACCCTGAAGGGAAGGGGGACTAAGAAGGGGTGGGGAGGCTAGGAAGGGGTAGAGGGAAGGGGTACAGTGAGCTCTGGCTACCCTACTTACAACCCGGACCACAACACAATTTTTATTATGGCCGCGATCTTCTGTAGGGTTTTTTTTATACTACTTAGGTGGCAGACAAGCACACGGCCCACCTGATGGGAAGCGGTCACCGTGGCCTATGAACGTGTGCAACACTAAGGGTGTCACACACGCGCTGCCTACCCTGAAGGGAAGGGGGTAGGGTTGGGAAGGGGTGGGGAGGCTAGGAAGGGATGGGAGGAGGAGGGGCACATTGAGCTCTGGCTACCCTACTTACCGGCGGGAACACAACTCGATGGTTATTATGGCCGCGGTCTTCTGTAGGGTGGAGGTACTACCCCAGTGGGACTGCTCATTTTGGACGAGAGATACAGTCCAATGCTACCTCCAATAAAAGTGGGTTGAGTCAAGCAAGATGCTGTCACTGCCTACCCCAATGGAAAAAAAACTAAATTTAAATGTATGTATGTATGAGTCAAGCAATAAAAAACTAGCAGTGGTCAATTAAACCTGCGAGTTAAACTGGCACAACACCCGATATCCTCGCGTTTGACCACTATCTCACCTGTTGGTAAGTGACGATGTGGTCAACGTTGAAGTAGGCTTGCCTAGAAACTAAATTCAGATAGGGCATTCCACTCCATAGCAGTACGTATAAAAGCAATATCTACCATTACATCGATGGTACATCGCCATATTATTAATATTACTCCAATTGCATACTCCCATTGTTAGTAAATTGTAGACTTTTATGTTAAAAATTAATAATCGTGGATACCAGTAGATATTCGTTTATATACTAATTTATGTAATATTAAATTATATTAGGTAATAAAAAAATAAATTATTAATATCAAGAGAAAGGAGTAACTATTTATAAATAAAAGTTTAGGTGTCGAAATATTCCTTCCCATCGATGTCGACTGGTAACGTACCCAAAAGGCTGGCGGCATTACCACGTTGGATGGCAATGCCGATTCTTTGTGCAAAAAAGAACCAGCCCTTTGGTCGCGTGAAGCGTCGACCAATCGCTTTGCGATTTCTTTATAAGGCGACCGTGCGCTCGGTCGGACCCCACGAACCTAATGTTTCGACCCCTAGCGGTTCAAAGATATAGTTGTGAATTAAATTGTTATAGGTACTTGCGCCGTTTATATACCTACTTATTCATATTTTAATGTATTTTCTTTTACAGAAAAGGAAAGCAAGAGGCCTGATGACTTCTGAGTAATAGAAATAGAACCAATTCTCAATACCGCTTGTTGCTTTGAGTTTTATACTTTTGTTGTTTTTATTCATAAATATTTATTTATTACAAGATTATACCTAGTCTTCATTTATTTATTTGTCCTTTAAAACTTTCCGTGCATAAAGACGTTACTGCCATATAGGTATATTATTGGAATCAAAATATAACATAATTAGGTAGTTTACGTATTTTTATATAGGTATTGTCTCCCATTTTGCTAAGGAGGAAAGTGAATTTATTATATTTCTAACTCACTCAATTTACTTCTGATTATTTCGATGCGGGTTCCAACTTCCAAGGCAGTTTAACCACGTTGACTTCCCAAAAATCATTAATTGGTATGTTCGTAGGTCATTATTATTAATCCGGGTAGGTATACGGGTGTTACAGTAGTAGGAATAAGTGGGATTAGTCCCTATAGAAACGCCATTTAAAACCTCCTTTTTCCAAATGTGTCAGTTCCAAAAAAAGGAAAAATTTCACTGGCCAAAGCATCTACAGCTGTCAATTTTTTTCGCATCAATCATTCGTAACAATGTCAAAATCCAGTGTAATAAATCCAATAAAAATTCAATAAATATAAAACCAAACGAACAATTTCCTCCAACCAACTGATGCGGCGTAACCACATTATGGAACCGGCTGGCAATATTTTAAGTCCCATATCATAAGCATGGGAAAACGTAACGTATGTGCACTTTCTTTCAACATAAATCAACTGCTCATGGTTATAGGTTCTATGGTGATACTGGTACTACTGTTTTTGGTTGTATGCCATATTACAACTGCGAGGTGAAAAAAGTATGGCGAAGAAGGGATGCTATTCAGTTGATATCGTACAGCTATTAGTAATTGCATTTGCTTTCGTAACCTTATTGATAGTATTGAATTGGATGTGCAAATATTTCCGCCAAACAGCAGCCTGTTAAGATGCCCCCTAAGGCGTGTGTTATGGTAGTGAGTCTGACGCAAGTGCTAACTATTGTCGGCTCTTGCGCAGTTTTGGTCGTTCTATTTATGTTCCTGTGCCATATAATCACAAGCAAATGTTGAAAAGATCAGCAAGGTGATGACTGGACTGGTTGATGCTAGTATCAATGTCACAAGCATTGTACAAGTGGTGATATCATTTATGTTGTGGCTAATTGTCATGAAATGGCTCAGTGAATACCTAGTGGCACTACCACCATGAATTTCAGCAGAAAAGGAAAGCATAGAATGAAAAAAATCCTATATTGTCATCGTTAATTAAATTAAGATATGAAACTATTTATTTTACACTGTTTTAGTAATAAACAAAGATAACAAAATAATGGCATTTTAAATGTAAAAGTATGTTTATTGTGTTTAAATCACAAATTGAATTCGCAAACTGTCGAATCCCAAAATGTTGAATTCGCAAAATGTTGAATTTTTCAAAAAGTTGATCTGCAATACGGACTTGAAAGTCCATTATGGACTATATATTTGGAACACTGTAGTATTGTATAGTAAAAAAAATTATCGAGAATATTCTATTGTAGACTGCGCCTCTCGCATCCAGAGGACTCAACATTTTGGGATTAAACATTTTGAAAATTGAACATGGGTCCAAAAATTCAACTTTTGAATTGAACTCCTGACTTACGTTTACATTTTTTTTCGTGTGAATATCCCACGGACGGCTTCCCTATTAGTTATTCTGTTCCCCTGCTGACCAGCAAAGGCGGTTATGTCAGACTGACTAAAACCGTTTGTGCTTCTAACTTGGCAAGACATGCTGCTAAAAACCTTCGTATGTTGTGTATTCGAGTCTAGCTCACGTGTTTCCATCCTCCTATAGTCCCGGGTCCTTTAAGCGGGGCGTGAAAAAGCATTTGATGAGGCCGTCAAGCTGAGAGCCACCATTGTGGCACTATTGGTGTTTGCAATGGTGACTCCCATTCCAGAAATTTTGCCTTCAGCTTACCATCAAAAGCTATTATTGATAACCCATTTATTCTGCAATTTGGAAATATTTTCTACAAGGATCTTCCTCGTTCTGTAACGAGGAAATTACCTTTTTAATCTGAAGAAACGCAAGGGCAAGGGTATAAATGATTTTACCTCAAGATTGCAAAATTAATAGAACAATTAAAGGTAATTAAGTTATTATCATTGTCTTTCTGTTTGATTTTCTTCTACACAAAACGGCGATTTGCTATGATGAAAATCGATGCTTTGTTTTCAACAGTAGTAGGTAGTAACTTTATAGTTTCTCACTTGCTGATGTCTGTGGCTCCACCCGCGAGGAGGTCGGTAACCGGTTTTTTAAGAACCTCCGATTCTACTTAACCAACCAGATGGACGACATTAAAAAGGTAGCTGGGATAGACTGGATGCCGAAGGCAGAGAATCGGGTGGTACCTATGGCTCATGTTGGGGGAGGCTTATGTCCAGCAGTGGACGTCGATAGGCTTACTGATTGATTGATTAACTTAACCAACTGCAATCAAGGCAAGTAAAAAATCAAATGCAAAAAAAAAAATTACAGTCAAGTCCAATATAAAATTGTGTCAAAATCCGCGATAGACGGAAAACTACTTAAGTTCTATCGCAAACGAACAACCAAGAATTCAATAAAAAAATAGTATTCAGTCATTCTTTAAGATACGTTTTTTTTAATCTCTAATTTCTGTGTGTCCTGTGAAAACCGGTACATGTCGAAAAAGTCAACTTTACAGTAGACTAGTTTTTGTGTTTAAAAATTCATAAAATTTGTTAGAATAATTTGTTTTCAAAACTAGTGACATATTTTATTTTATTGTGGGATTATTAACAATCTACTAGGTTCCTGCTCAAGAGTGTTCAATATAGGACGAGATATTTTAAAAAAACTATTTGTTGTATCAAAACACACCATATGGATGCTCGCGTATAATGATTCTAAATGAGATAAATCGATTTACACGCTATGTGAAGGTTTGGTGAAAGGTGATATTTGTTGTATTATCAGGTAGTTTTATATGAAACTAATCATCTCCTGTTCAAAGCTGTCTAACAAACAAGTAATATTTTTCAATTGGCGAAAGCACTGTAGGCACAAAACTCGTAAAAATAGATTTTTTATTATTTATATCATTTTACTCGTGAATAAAGTTCGTGTTTTTTGACATAAGTAGACTTAAATCTTAACTCAAGTTTGTGTAATATGATACAAGAAACAATCTAAAGAAAAAGGTATAAAAATAGAGGAATAAAAAAGAAAAAAAAATACATAATCACTTTTATTTTAGGTGTTATTGAGTGTCACTTGGTTTGAAAGTTGGAATATTTTAATTTAGTTAAAAAGGAAATAAACATCAAGAACATAAGTCAACAATACAACGTTAAACGAAAAACAGTTTCTACCTCCGCCCTACAGAAGACCGCGGCTATAATAACCATCGTGTTGTGTTCCCGCCGGTAAGTACGGTAGCCAGAGCTCACTGTACCCCTCTTCCCCTTCCCCCCACGGGGTTGAAATACAAGCCTTCCCACCCCTAGCCCGCTACCGTTCCCTTCAGGGTAGGTTCAGCGCGTGCGTGAAGCCCGTAGTGTGACACACGTCCTTGGGCCACGGTGACCGCTTCCCATCAGGTGGGCCGTGTGCTTGTCTGCTACCTTTTTTTTATTTTTATTCAAGATAAGCTTACGTTTGACTACTATCTCACCTGATTGTAAGTGACGATGTGGTCTACGATGAATCACGCTTGCCTAGAAGGAATCTTTTCACTCGTGACTTGAATATTTCCAGGTTATAGCTTTCCGGAAACACAGACTCGGGCAAGGAATTCCACTCCTTAACTGTACGCATGATGAACGAGTCGGCAAAGCGCTTTGTGCGTATGAGTGGAATTTCGACCATAAAGCGGTGTTGCGTCGCTGTCCGTCTGGTCGTTCGCTGATGGAAAGATTTGGGGGTATCAGGTTGTGCAATTCCAGAGCGCACTCTCCGAAATGTATCCGATAGAAGACCGATAGACCTGCAACTTTGCGTCTATGGGCAAGGCTCTGAAGCCTTTTCTCGACTAGTGCAACGTCGTTGATGAGCCTCTTGGCTCGTCTCTCGATTCTCGATCGTCTCCAGCGCGTCAAGGTGGTATTTAGTTGAGTCATCACACAGATACGAGTAGTGTACTCCAGACAGGATCGAACCTGCGCTTGGTACAAAAACTTAAGCAATTTTATTGCAGTGTGAAGTACTGTCGCACCTTAGATAGGTTGCCCAGCTTTTTTGCAGCCAGCTAAGCTTTAGCTTCAATGTATGACCCGAAGTTAAGCGTGGACGTGAGAGTTACGCCGTTCTGCTACCTACATAGTATATAAAAAAATAACCAGGGGTTAAAAACTTGTGGTATATGGAAATTATATTCGGTAGATCATGAGCAGCTACGAGCAACATAGTCAACATGCGTTTTGCACGGCAAGAACGATGCTGCAACAATGAAATTTTACATTATAGACTATCATAGAACATAAATAACTAAGTAAAATAATAACGGTATTCATTACCTACAGATAGTGCAATCGACGCTTTGAACGACGAAGACGCTTTGCTCCATCTATTTTCGGTTGGGGGGATCGCGGGGTACAGTTCTATAGACACTAGCGTCATCCGCCAACTGTCAGCGGTTTGTGTGCGCGTGCACTTATAGATAAATAGTGTAGGTATACCGATAACACTTAAATACTAGCGGAAGTATACGCACATTATATGGTTGCCTGGTAGAGATTGCCACGGAGCAATAAGGCCGCCAATTGTTAATACTTTAATTTAAGTATTATTGTTACTACTTTTATATCCTTGGTGTACAATAAAGAGTTTTATTATTATTCTTATTATATAATTAGGTGTTTAGGAGCAATACTGGGGCACATCTACGTAAATTGCAATGTTTTTCACTTTTACACATTAATAAATAGATTTATTGTATATTGATATAAGTGTAGTAATTATTTTGTGTAAATGGTTATTAGTTCTTGTTATTATGAATATACGAATAATAAAACAGAATTTGTGTAAAATGATACATCTAATAGGTACACTGTGCGCCATGTTGGATTGCTCAGAGAGCGTGCGCGAGCACCTTGTCCAGTAGTATTTTACGGCGCTAACCCCGCGCGGGCGGCGGTACCCTCGAGTAACGCCCCCTGCATCCCGCGCACCGCTCGCGTTCGTAACATGTATTACTTTGCACAATATTTTGGATCAAAACCGTTTTAATCTTCTCGTCATTATTGATATAATTTTAGTTGAATTAGTTTACACAAAAATATTAGTTTCCTATGTATGTGAGCAATAATACAACTTTAGTTGTATCGATGCAGTGTACGAATTTACTTTGTGTCAATTGATATAACTAAACATGTACCAGATGACACCTTATTAGAAGGTAATAAATATAATGTTAATAATGATATGACTTGAGATACATTTTTACACACAAATAACTTGAATATCATGAATGATAGATGTCAACATATATTTATTTACACAGTCATATTTTATCAAATCACGCCATTTCGTCTTAGATGTACCACACTATCTCAGAAACGAAGAAACTTATCAAAATGGTGAATAGATAGAAAAATAGGGTATTTTTTTCTGATTGAGGTGCTATAATAATATCAAATTCGATATAAGTTGACTTGTACCCCTTTTCACAGGACGCACAGATTTATAGCTACCTCACATCTACTTTACAATTTTATAATTTTATTTACCTACTTACGTCTGTGAATGTCACAAAAATAATCTCCATACTCAAAAACCTTCACGTTTATAATATCAGTAGGGTAAGATTACCATGACAAACACTTTGTTCACCTGTGTAAAGTATGTATGGTATATTTGCCTTCCCGTGCCCCAGTTGCATGTATTTTCCATTCTTGCCGCAGTAATCAAGCAAGCGATCCATTTGCCTGATCACGGGGTAACAATCGGTTCTAGGGCGGGCTTAATGATGGCTCTGCGTTTTTGTTTTAGCGAAAAAGAAAAACGCTATGTGCATCAACTCTTTTGTTTTTCTTCTGTGTCTGCAGATAAAGGTGTATACACATTCATAGGTCACTCATGTGCACGTTTATTGGAACGATATCATGTTGTTTTATGTCTTTGTCCTTTTTTTTAAATATTCCCAATGCATAGACACTGCTACTGTACAATTTTATATTAGTATAGATATTTATGCGTGAATCCGCATTAAACCAGTGAGGTAGGTAAGTTTATTTAATATTTGGAAAGCTTACAGGCAACAAATTGCTATTAACAAGCTTCCACATTTAGTTAAATCGGTGTTATTTATATGAAAGAGAAATGAATTAACAACATAAATCCAAAAAAAAGGAAATACATTAACTAAAAGGTATTCCTCAAAAATAAAACAAACAGAAAAAAAAAGAAAAGAGAACAATAAGTTAGTTTTATTTATTTATTTATTCATTTATTCATTTATTCATTTATAATTGCAAATACAGGTATATGAGATGTTATGCTAGTACATTTTGGGTAACACTGTATTTAGCCTTGCGGCGTGCAACAATTTGTAAGGAGAAAATGGTTACAAAATTAGGTTAGAATAATACTTACATGTCAATTGTAAATAATATTTAAATTATCTGAATACATGTCAGTATTATTAAGAGTCAATAAGAAAAATAAACCAATTAAATACTATGTCAATTGTAAATAATATTTAAATTACCTGAATACATGTCAATATTATTATAAGAGTCAATAAGAAAAATAAACCAATTAAATACTATGTCAATCGTAAATAATATTAAAATTACCTGAATACATGTCAATATTATTATAAGAGTCAATAAGAAAAAAAATAAACCAATTAATACTTGTCAGATCGTATTGTTATATATGAAAACAAATAAATATAATGTCAGTGTTCCTGTCTATCACAATCGATCACGCAAATAATCCGCCACAGAATAATAACACTTCCCCAATAACATTTTCTTAAGTGAATCTTTAACATTTTTATAAGAAGGTTCCTTT
The DNA here is from genome assembly GCA_963576445.1 of Lithosia quadra. Taxonomy (NCBI): domain Eukaryota; kingdom Metazoa; phylum Arthropoda; class Insecta; order Lepidoptera; family Erebidae; genus Lithosia; species Lithosia quadra. The sequence continues at coordinate 2,720,676 of OY754893.1, forward strand.
AAAATTGACTTAGGTAAGTGATTATATATTCGAGGGGCCATGCAGAAAATGCTATTATTTAAATAAGCTGTGGAGTTAGAGGGTATACAGACTTTCAAATGATGTCTTCTGCTTTTCAAATTCTCAAACATATGAGCGTTCCTCCTCACAAACAACACTGTTTCCAAAATATAAACACATGGCAGAGTCAGAATGTCCAGTCTTATGAAGAACGGTCGACAGCTATCCATTGCCTTTATGTTACAGATGGCCCTTACACATTTTTTTTGAGCTTTAAATGCGTATTCGACATTTGTACTGTTGCCCCAGAAAATTATGCCATATCTTATGATTGAAGCAACGTAACCATGGTAGGCGGTCAAGACTGTGGGTGTGCTTGAAGTTTTTGCAAGTTTATAAAGCGCATAAGAGTAACGGTTCAACTTTAAACACAAACTTTCTATATGGTTTTTCCAATTTTCCAATTCAATTTTGTAGTAGCAATTAGTATATAGATTTATAGATCAACTAGCTGTTTCCCGCGGCTCCGCCCGCGTGGATGTCGAAATACGTTTCAAAAACTATCCTATCTCTCAAGTTGGATCGAACTGCACATGGTGTGCGAATTTTATTATAATCGGTTAAGTGGTTTAGGAGTCCATTGAGGACAAACATTGTGACACGAGATTTATATATATTAAGATTAACCTATGCCCGCGGCTCCGCCCGCGTGGACCTCAGTTTTTTGCGTATTTTGACTATATCTCCGGTTCTACTCAACCGATTTTGATCAAACATGCGTAGAATTTTAAGGCCTTTGAAACAAAAAAAAACCGCGTCAAAATCCATTTAGTAGGTTTTACATCGGTGGTTTTACGTTCATCGTGCTCAAACAGACAAGAATTCAAAAAAAAACTATTGAGTTCAGTATCCTTCATATAAATACGCCAATTTTTTTTTCAAATATCTCCAATGAAAAAACAGATAAGTAAGTTAAAACTTTACAATTTTATAGAAAATACAAATACAGGGTCTCCCGTAATGAATGGATAAACCGTAAACTGGAGATGCTCCGGATGTGAGGCTATAAGAAAATCATATCATTTTGCTAGGGTTGTCAACCATATGGTAATGGCATAGACTTTTATACTTTTTTAGTAATTTCTCTACTTTTTTTATTAATTCCGTAGCCATTTCTTCAAATTTAAGTATTTTCCTGAAATTTTTTTTGTATTATACTCTTAAAGACGTGTATCATTCACTTTTGATATGATTTTAGGTGTCCTTAACGCTAAACGTTAATAAAATAGTCATTTTAAGAGAATTTTTTAATTTATTTTTCTTAACATCAACTTTTGATCATCTACTGTGAAAAAAAAAAGTACGGCGCTATAGCTGCCCATGATCTTAATAAATTGTCTAGTATGTGTAGTTTCTAAAAAGGTATAACAATGTGTACTTTTAAAGCAACATTATGTTACTAGGAGCAAGGACGTTTATCAAGGTCAAAATTTAGATTTTTCAAGTAATGTTAAAAATAGTTGTAAAACTCGCCTTAATGATTTTATTCTATCAAGATACTTTACAAAAAAACTAACAGGCCACTAACTAGGATATTCAGAATGAAACCAAGTTGTTTAAAAAAAAGAATTTAATGAAAAACTTAAACTAAATGTTCAAAATGTCTTCCGCCGGCAGCAATGCATGCTCGGCAACGCCTAATAAAAGATCTTTTTATCCGACGCGCATAACCAGCTTCTTTAATTTTACGAGCTGCTACTTGAATGCGCGTACGCAATTTTGTCAAAATAGGTAGAATCTTCTCTCATCTGCCGCAACAAAACGTTACTCTAGCAGCCCAGTCCCTTGGCATTAATGTTTGAACCCTTTGGTAATGATAGGGATACAATTCGTGCCTCTTTAAAATTCTGTGTACAGATGTTTTAGGTATACCTGTGCGCCGTGAAATAGCACTTATGGACGTACCAGGGTCCTCTTCGACTATTTCTAGTACTTCGCCTGCATTGTGTCGTTGAGGTCGTCCTGCGCTTGTCCCGCCTATGCCGCTTCCAGGAAATCGTCCTTCCATAAATGCATTATGTACTCTGATGAAAACACGGTAATCAGGGTGTCGCGCATTTGGATATCTTTCGCGATAAACACTAGCAGATCCATTGGCGTTGCCATTACATTCGCCGTAAATGAAATGCATGTTTGCGTATTCGGCGGGCGTGTATTGTTGAGGCATAATATCGATTGTCGATAGCAGAAAACGAAGTCCGTAAATGTTTGCAAAGTTGTCAGTATCACCACGTTAACAAGTCCAAATCACAAGGCAAATCAAAGTCCGATATTAGAAAGCAGTAACAAATTGACGAAACTAATGAAAACAAAAAAAACTGGAGGAACTAAATTCTTTTTTTTTAACAACTTGGTTTCATTCTGAATATCCTAGTTAGTGGCCTGTTAGTTTTTTTGTAAAGTATCTTGATAGAATAAAATCATTAAGGCGAGTTTTACAACTATTTTTAACATTACTTGAAAATCTAAATTTTGACCTTGATAAACGTCCTTGCTCCTAGTAAGATAATGTTGCTTTAAAAGTACACATTGTTATACCTTTTTAGAAACTACACATACTAGACAATTTATTAAGATCATGGGCAGCTATAGCGCCGTACTTTTTTTTTCACAGTAGATGATCAAAAGTTGATGTTAAGAAAAATAAATTAAAAAATTCTCTTAAAATGACTATTTTATTAACGTTTAGCGTTAAGGAAACCTAAAATCATATCAAAAGTGAATGATACACGTCTTTAAGAGTATAATACAAAAAAAAATTCACGAAAATACTTAAATTTGAAGAAATGGCTACGGAATTAATAAAAAAAGTAGAGAAATTACTAAAAAAGTATAAAAGTCTATGCCATTACCATATGGTTGACAACCCTAGCAAAATTATATGATTTTCTTATAGCCTCACATCCGGAGCAACTCCAGTTTACGGTTTATCCATTCATTACGGGAGACCCTGTATAATCACTTAATTGAATACCCAAAATGATGAAAACATCTACACAAAACATACTAATTAACGCTAATAAACAGATTGCAAAAAAATTGTACCTATTTACTTAATTTGTGACGTCCGATCTATTGTTTTCAACCAGTTCTATTTAATCAGTGTTCCCTTGTCTGTGCCAATTATAGATCTGAACCCTGATAGAAATCAGTTCTCTTAAAAAAAACAATAACATTCATAATAATATATTTTACATTGCGCTTAACAATTTATTTTTACGACAATTTTATTAGCTTCGCATGTAATTAACTACCTACTAATTATAAAGTTGAAGAGTTTTTTTAGTTGGTTGAACGCGCTAATCTCAGGAATATAGTTTTTTTTTTGAGTTGAATAGTTATTGAGGAAGACTCTAAGATATAATATCACCACGCTACTGCCTAGGGGAACAGTGTAATAATCATAATATCGCACTTTCGGTAAGACATGGGCCGAAGTGCTAAAATTTCTCAAAATGAGTTAAACTCTTGTTATGCCAAAGTGCCTTAAAATAGAAAACACATACGCTGGTAAAGTATTCCAAGTCTTTATGGTGCAGCAAAGAAAAGAGACACCGAACCGCTTGATAACCTGCTCGCTCGACATTATTTTTTAAATATTGAAGCAACTAATACTGGTAACAATAGATGTTGATTCTAATTGTAGTGCATTGTCAGCGCACGCCGACTGCCTTCCAATATGTACCGATTCCATTTGCCAATTATTTACATACATTAATATGCAAAATGCTACTTCGCTACTCTATATGTGACACATTGTTGGTACCTACTATTAGGCACTTGGTTGGTGGGATTAGTTAGTTAAATTAGGCATTCAATGTATTTCGTGTTGCCTAATCTATACTTACATATTACCTATATACTTTACTAGCGACCCGCCCCGGCTTCGCACGGGTGCAATGCTGATACTATTTCTGCATGTATTATACATATAAACCTTCCTCTTGAATCACTCTATCTATTGGAAAAAACCGCATCAAAATCCGTTGCGTAGTTTTAAAGATTTAAGCGCACATAGGGATATAGGGACAGAAAAGGCGACTTTGTTTTATACTATGTAGTGAAGTAAAAAATGATTTTCAGTTAAAGCTTTTTGCACTAAAGGCGACCAATTTTTTTTTTGTTTTCATCTACTGGTCAAGCCCTTCATTTGATGTCTATATTGCGGTAGTTGTGAAAAAATACGTAAACCGCCATTTTGTTGTGGCGGCCATCTTTGGTTTACAATGCTACAATAGATTAACTTGCATTGTCACCAAAACTAAAGATATATGTGCCAAATATCAGAACAATCCATCTACAGGAAGGGGGTGAAGTTTCAATAACTAGTTTTGACCCAAATAAACAGGTCAAGATAAGTAAAAGCGTTTAAAAAACTGTAGAGATGTCAATTCAAATGTGATGCCCCTGGTGTTGCACGCGTCCCTAGGCCACGGTAACCGCTTCCCATCAGGTGGGCCATGTGCTTGTCTGCCACCTAAGTGGTATAAAAAAAAAAAAAAAAAAATTCAGTACATTGAACATATTTACAAAATAACTATTGGGGGATGACATTGGTGATCGACACTAATGCTAGAAATGCAATCAGTAATTTTTTATTCTTCTGTCTCTCTGTGTGTGCACCAATGGATCAAAGACTACTAGAATTTAGTTTAATCATAAGTTGTGTATCCTTTTTTTTTTTTTTTTTTATCGTGCGGAAATCCCCATGGATACCAGCCCCGTCGGCCATCGGGGGTGGTTATGTCGGGATCGAACCGACTAAAACCGCACGCCGTCTCGGGCCTTGTAACCGGGGTGTAAGGTTACCCAATGGGCATATCCCTCGCACCCCAGCTGACCCCGGGCCATCTACGGTTTTAAGATGGCCCCCTCGAAACCCCGAAGAGGGGGGGGTGGGGCGAGCATCGCGCCACTTCGCCGACGGTGGGGTGTAGGGTGACAGGAGGCCGTCCTGTCACCCAACCGTCGTCGGCGCGCAGACAATCAGCTCGCCCCCCGCTCGCTCCCCACTGTGCCATCTGCTAGTCAGAGGGACACGTGGAGAGCCTCGGAGCAGCCCTCTAGAGGGCCACTCCCACCCCGGCCGGATTGGCCGCAGGCAGCAGCGTCTCCCGTGGCGAGTGGGAGGCGCTGCTCGCCTCCGTTGCCCAGGTGCATCACGTGGAGGTTCCGGCCCGCACCCAAGTTGTGTATCCTTGTGCGTGTTCCGATTAAAAGTTTTTCTTTCTTATATAAACATTTTTGCATTTTTGTAGGTCTGTAACAAAACTTGAGTATCAAAATTTGCAAAAAATACAAACACTTCTGAAGGTTTGGATCCACTCGACCATGACCTGCTCCTAGCTTTGTAGCAAAGTCGTTTAAAGTTACAACGATGTATACTCGTAGATATGAGCTGGCCGTGTTGGAACTGTCCAATTCAGGAGCTTTATGGCCTGTAAACTTGTTAAGTTCTACAACTTTTACCAGTATCTACTGCATCGCTTGAATATTTCAGACTGCTTGTTTCTAAAAGTACAAATATTTTTCTTTTGTTGATACAAAAAAAGTCTTGTTATTCTCGGAAGAACGGGGTTGGCAACTTTTTTTTAACGTATATTATGTTCCTTCTAGATTTTTTAAATTTTATCTTCCAATTTCAAATATCCAGAACGTGCCTAATACTCTGACCAACTTAGTTACAGTTGGTCAGAGTATTCCGCCTGTAAGGAAGAATCTTTTTTTTATTGGTAGGTAATAGGCTCACGTTTGGCCACGATCTCGCCTGTTGGTAAGTGATGATGTGGTCGACAGTGAAGCACGCTTGCCTAGAAGTAACCTATTCACTCTAGACTTGAAGATGCTTTCCGGAAATATCCCGGGTTCAACTCCACTGTCCTGGATGCTGATTGTATCCGATTTGATCATGAATTTAAAAATATGAGTTTACTCTAACGACTAAATGGTATTTTACTCTGGCTAACTACAGAAGTTACGGTTATTTGCTTTTTCAGTTTTTGACCCCATAAACCGGTAACCTTCTATGCATAGTATTTATAACGGCCTCTGAGGCTTAGCGGTATTACATGCGACTGCTACGACAGGAGCGCGGGTTCGATTCCCGCTGAGTGATGAATATTTCTATTTGCATTTTTCTAAATGTTTCTATGTATAATATAAGTATATATTTAAAAAATAAGTATATAAGTTATGTTTATCAGCAGTAGAACCCATAACACAAGCTAGTCAAACTAAGCTTACTTTGGGTCTAGAGAGCGCTGTTAGAATGTCGTAGAATATTTCAATCAATCAATCAAGTAGCCGATTGCAGTCCACTGCTGGACATAGGCCTCTCCCAATGTACGCCATAGCGCCCGAACCTCCGCCTTGCGCATCCTGTCTATCCCAGCTACCCTTTTTCAGATCGTCCTTCCATCGTGCGGGGGGGCGTCCTACTTTACGTTTGCCGGTTCGCGGTCTCCACTTTATATAAATAAAAAAAATAAATTTAAAAATTCAAAAACCCGACTGCCTAAAAACGGAAAAGATAAAAACAAGCACTTAGATTGATGTCCGGTGGTCTAGAAACATAACAACTGAACAGTCGGGATCCATTATTCGACAGCCAATCTCATTTTTCAATGGATCCCGACTGTTCAGTTGTTATGTTTCTAGACCACCGGACATCAATCTAAGTGCTTGTTTTTATCTTTTCCGTTTTTAGGCAGTCGGGTTTTTGAATTTTTAAATTTATTTTTTTTATTTCATACTTTTTAGTTATTTACATAGCTGCCCGGATAATAATGAAGTATAAAATCTATCTTTTATGGAGTTAATAATTTTCGTGTAGTGAAGGTAAATCACCGAAATTCAACCTTAATTATTATATTTTTGCTCATATCTCCGGTTCTACTAAACCGATTGTAATCAAACAAACGTAAGATTTTAAGTCTGACCAAGACCTTTTAAACAAATAAAACTGCATCGAAATTCGTTCAGCAGTTTTTGCGTCCATCGCAGTCAAATGTTTGTGGCGCCAAAAATCCGCCATTTTGATTTTCTATAAATTTTAATATACCTGGTGTCATTTACACAATCATGACGAATCAAACAACACCTTGTTTGTCAAAATCTATCAAGCAGTTCAGGCTGTAGAGCGTGCAAGACAAATTTTCAAGATTTTCATTTTGCCGCCAAAAATCCGCCATTTTGATTTTCTAGAAATTTTAATATACCCAGTGTCACTCACACAATCACGACGAATCGAATGATACCTCGCACGTCAAAATCCGTTAAGCCGTTTAGGCTGTAGGCCGTGACAAAGAAATGGACATACATACATACATACATACATACATACATACATAGTCTCGAAAAACATTACCCTCCTTTCTTCGGCAGTCGGGTAATAACAAGCATTTCGTTTACAAAGGATTATAAACAAAATACGTTGGAAGTACGAGGTTTCCATTAATTAATGATGTTAAGTCATACTTGTCTCAAACGAGAAAATTAATAATACACAAATGATAAATGTTTTGTATGCGTCAGAGAAATGTGATGTGTGGAATTAGCGATGGTAATTCCAATCTCTGTTTTATATTGATAGGTAGTGATATTCGAGTGAACGTCTGTTGCTTAGTGATCTAGGAGTCAGCCTCTTGATCGAGAGGTCCTGTAATCGAATTCAGGCCCCTTATTCTGTTTGACAAATCGTACCAGGACCAACCACGTTCGTATTAGCCATTATTAACACATTGTAGTTGGTTTAGTTTTACACCGGTTCTTGTTCTTTCCTCTATGTTAACCTATTGAAACCGAATGACTTCTCACGTTTCGACTGTGATTAGAACTCGATGTCAAACAGAATAATGCCCCTGGTTATTACACGTAAACTCACTTCTAAAAAAGCAATTTAGGTTAACTGGAGGGGTTAGCGGCAATACTCGTAATTTCTGTTAACTGTACTTAAAAAAACAAGATTTAGGAGGTAGGCAGAGAAAACAGCCCGCCATCTGCTTCTGTCAATTTAGTTGAAACACATTCGACTTAAACTCGTAATAATTCTTATAATAAAAACCGATTTCAACGGACCAAATTGAAATGAGACCAGACGGTAAGCGCCAGCTATTAAACAAAAAAAGAATCATCAAAATTTGTTCACCCAGTCGAAAGTTCTAAGGTAATAAACATAAAAAACAGTCGAATTGAGAACCTCTGAAATTGAAGAATTGAGGTGCTTACCATCAGACGAAGTACATTAAAGAGGTAAACTAGAGAATTATATTATTTATGTAACATTAAGTTAACACAAACAAAAAAGTAAATACAAACATCTATGGCAGTCATTACGGGTAGTTGGAGCCCTAAAATGTCCAACAACAACGGTCTAGCTGCAATGATTCGGTATCGCTCAATGTCACCATTGGGTTTTGAAGGTCAGATGGCAGTCGCTTCACGGAACATATCGAGGTCCAGCCAAATCCGCAGTTAAGACTGGTAAAGCAGATCCCAGACTCCGAGGCTGGGATAGAAGCTTTGGATGCGACTGGAATTAACGCTAGGTTGAAGAGGTTGAAGAACATAACATTAAGTTAAATTCAATTACACACATCTTAGTTAATAAAGGTAAGTTTCGTGCCTACACGACTAGAATACATTACGTAATCAAAACCAAGTTCAAATCTTGTAAATTTGAATTGTAATTTAGAACTACCCGCTGTCGCTCGTAATCTAGTTAATTTATTTTTAAATTAATTACATGGTTGCTAAGGTGAATATTTTGTGCGCTGTTTCTTAGATGGGTGTACAAGAATATACTAAGTTGTGGAAGAGACTGTACCTCTATATGGGAGACAATGAAAATTGTTGTGGCGGGTATCAATCCATATGTTTAGCTTGTCAAACTTGGGGGGTAGTTGTAGCAACCGGTGTGCGGGTATATCGATAATCACAAAAATAACGGCTGTGAGTTTGCGAGCGACGCACGTCAGCTGATGAGCGCGGTACAGCCAGTCTAGCTTGGTGCTTCATACGAGTCAGAAGTCTTAGCTGCTCACCGCATACGAGACGACATTGGCTGATGGCCACCAGCAGAACCAGGGAAGCAGCCGAACAGCAGCGCTGGGTGAGTGATATAGGTACTCGTTTTACTTGGTTGTGGCATAGCCCCTTTCGTTCTCGGTAATGTTGGATTGACCGCCCTCCACGGTATCAATCGTAATATTGTTCTCAACCCGCTGGAGAGCATGGCTATTTATACGCCTGCTCCTCCAAAAATGCTATGTTGGCAGGAAGTTAATCTTCCTACAATACCGGGTTCTTTAAGCGGGGTGTGAAAAAGTATCTGTCTACTAGGCCATCAAGTTAGGGACCACCGTTTTGGGACGAAGGGTGTCTAGAATGTCGGCCCGTACCATCTGAACTTTACCCTAGCTTCTTACCATCCAGCGGGTTAAAGTCAATTGACGGACTGAATATAATTATATTTAAAAAAAAACAAATTGGTAGAGTTAGTTGCGGCTTTCTGACACGTGATTATAATAGTTAAATATGATTACTTGTCAAAGAGCTGCAACTAGTTCAATCAATTTTATCAACTAAACTGTCTGGATACATCCTGGATATTCGAAATTTTTCTATACATACATCTTGAGGCGACGCTGTAGCCATCTACTGAAATTCCTATGAACTATCGAAAATAATGTCGAATATTCAGGATGTGTTCAAGTAGCTCACTTGGACAAAATATTCTCCATAGGAAGGAACTGGTCACGGGTTAAATTTCCGTCCGGATTTAGAATTTTTTTTAAATAAATTTACACAAAAAACATGATTATATAATCATCACCTTTAAACCATCTACGCGGAATAAAAAGTGCTAAGTCGCTACAATACCAAAAAAAATTAAATGTGTTTTCACTTAAACCCAAGCTTCAAACCCAACTTGTTGCTCAAAAGAGGGTACTTCTAGAGTCTCTATAGTGTTGTACACGTAACGAAGTCAGTGGCAAATTTAATTAAATCCCTCAGCGCAGTGAAGATTGATGGAGCAGAGAAGCGTCTACACGTACACCAATATATCTTATTTTTACACAACTCACCGTTGAACCTGCTAAATTGTTCTAGCGAAGGGGTTATGACCGTGTGTGCTAGACGTCACTTAATTACGAGAGCAGTTTGGATGAACAAATTCACAAAATCACATAGACTTTGAAACAGTTTCTGTTAGAGCATGCTAATCTGGGTGCGAGCTGGGACCTCCACGCGGTGCACCTGGGCAACGGAGGCGAGCAGCGCCTCCCACTCGCCACGGGAGACGCTGCTGTCTGCAGCCAATCCGGTCGAGGTGGGAGTGGCCCTCTAGAGAGCTGCTCCGAGGCTCTCCACGTATCCCTCTGACTAGCAGAGGGCACAGTGAGGAGCAAGTGGGAGGTGAGCTGATTCATCGCGCACCGACGACGGTTGGGTGACAGGGCGATCGCCTGTCATCCTACGCCCCACCTGCTCCTCACTGTGCCCTCTGCTAGTTAGAGGGACACGTGGAGAGCCCCCTTTTTGGATGTCTAGGGGGGCATTTTAAATCCGTAGATAGCCTAGGGTCAGCTGCGATGCGAGGGATATGCCTATTAGGTAACCTTACACCCCGGTAATTAAGATCCGAGACGGGTCGGGAGCAGTTGTGATTTTGTTTCCTACCCCCGCCCTTTCCCTTCAGGGTCGGCAGCGCGTGGGTAACGCCCTTGGTCTTGCACACGTCCATAGGCCACGGTGATCGCTTCCCATCAGGTGGGCCGTTTGCTTATCTGCTACCTAAGTGGTATAAAAAAGTCATCTGTAAAGAAAAAATAGCGGTAGACTGAGGCGTGCGTTTGAAAATAAAAAGTAAATGATGCTTTAACTCAAAGGCCCTGTTCAAACAGTATCCAATCAACGGTTAAATAAAACTCCTATTAACGCTACCCAAATATGCAGCTCGAACTTGGCTCTAACTAAATATAAAAAACATTACCCTCCTTTCTTCGGCAGTCGGGTAAAAAGATAATCATTCGTGTAGATGTGACCAGTGTTTACCTTGTGATTCTAACATTTCCTTGACGTTAAATGGAATTTCTCTGAGCAGTGCTTAAGTACTGAGGACTAATTCAGAAAAATCAAGTTTATAAAACGTGTGATTACAATACTTAAAAAAACTTATAGATATTAATTTCTCAAAATTTAATTGAAAATGAATCAAACTACCTATTAGTTATTTCAAAGGTTTGATAACCTTACAAGAGCATAGATAGGTTTTATTATATTTTCAAAGTTTTTTCATCAACCGGCTCTATCATGGCTATGAGCTCTACCAAATTAATTCCACTCTCTCCTTTCCTATACAGAACTCCACGTGCCAGACTGAGGTATCACCCTCACACAGTGTCATCAATTTCACCAAGAACCAAGCGGTTCGGTGCCTCTTTTATTTGTCTCACCATAAAGACTTGAAATTCTTTAGTAGCTCACGTGTTTCTTTCCTCGTATAGTCCCGGGGCCTTTAAGCGGGGCGTGAAAAAGCATTTGATGAGGCCATCAAGCTGAGGGCTGCCACTGTAGCACTAGTGGTGTATGTAATGGTGACCCCAGTTCTGAGACTTTACCTTTAGCTTACCATTAGGTGAAGTCATTTTGACGTGTCCTATACAAAAAAAAAACTACCAAGGTCAAGGATCATCAGAGCCGAAACCCTAACACTCTAAAAATCCAGTAAGTCTGCAAATACCCTTTCTTTTCCGTGCGGAAATCCTCATGGGTATCCATCCCGCGGCCAACGCGGCAGCTTATGTCGGACTCTTACCGACTAAAACCGCACGCCGTCTAGGGTCTTCTGACGCCAAATACCCTTGTAACCTGTGCTTGTAACAAATAATCCAATCCCAAAGATGAAACTGCTGATGCAATTCGAAATCCATTGTTTTCAAAGTTAGTGTATATTGGACTTAAATAAAACAAACAGTGTGCAATCCGAATGAAAAATAAAAGATAGAAAGCTAACCGTTCGCGACCGTATCGATTCGGTCAGCATTTCTTTATCGTATTTAATTCTACCCTTGGGCATGATTCAGTAATATAACGTTTTTAAAACTTGTGATTTCATAACTTACGAAAACTTATTTATTTCAATCAATCAATGAATTATTAGCCTGTCGACGTCCACTGCTGGACATGGCCTCTCCCAATATGCGCCATACCAGAATACAGAAAGCTATAACCTGGGAGTTTTCAAGTCACGAGTGAATAGGTTCCTTCTAGGCAAGCGTGATTCATCGTAGACCACATCGTCACTTTCCATCAGGTGAGATTGAGGTCAAACGTAAACGTAAGTAATTAATAAAAAAAATAAAAAAAATACCACTCGATTCTCCGCCTTCCGCATCCAGACCATTCGAGCTACCTTTTTCAGATCATCGTCGGTCCATCTGGCTGGGGGGCGTCCCACCCTCCGTTTGCTAACTCGCGGTCTCCACTCTAGGACTCGTTTGCTCCAATTTTTTATTGATTTAACTTTCAAAAATAAACATCAAATTATGTTTTTTTTTTAAACATTTGATTACCTACTTCACGAAATCGAATCCTACAGTCCGGGGTCCTTCAGCGTGGCGTAAAAAAGCACTTGATAAGGCCGTCAAGCTGAGGGCCACCACTGTTGCACTATCAGTGTATGTAGTGGTGACCCACGATCCTGAGACTTTGCCTTTAGCTTTCCATCAGGCGAGTTGAAGTCATGTTGATGTATACAATATAAAAAAATCGAATAGTTTTATTTAGACAGGTTTTATTCATACCAGATAACAAAGTTTTTTGCCATTTTTTCGTCTAATCGAACTGAAATCACGCGTTTAGAAACCGTGATGTAACTGAATCGGGCGCTTGCTTTAGAATTTTATAAGCGAAGTTAAAAATTCTGCACTGTGTCGCTAAATAGAGATGAGAGAATATTTTCGCTAGAACGATAGGTAGGTATAGTTACAAAATATAATTTACTGCTGTCTGGGTGGCAATCTGACCCTAATGCGAATCTATTTCATAGATCTGTTATTCCAGATTATCCTTGTAACCCGTCAGATCCGTTCAACCGTAATTGTCTTATTTTGTTTTTTCATTGATTGCTAATACTATCATGAACGCCTGTAGATTTTGTTGCTATTTTTGCCTATTAGTAACCTAAGATAAACATTTTGTAAGGAGAAGCGGACCTCGTCTTAAGATCACCTTTGAGCACAAAACCCGCTTGCCTACTCCTGCTTCCTCAATCATGAAAAAAAACAGAGTCTCAAGTTGGTATAGGTATGTCCTAAAATTCTTGTTAATCAATCAATCATCAATCATTTCTTTATTTGCGAATATGGCGAATATTGTTTTGCCCTCCTTATCTAAGAAGAACCGAATCCTTGTCGGTGGCGATTCACCACTCCTCGGCCAATCCTTTGTCTTCCTGATACGACCCGATTTATCTTTTTAACGGACTTCAAAAAAGGAGGAGGTTATCAATTCGACTGTATTTTTTTAGTGATTTTTACCTTATATCGACTGGGTGAACCGATTTTGATGATTCTTTTTATTTGATAGCTAGCGCTCCCTGTGTGGTCCCATTTCAATTTGGTCTGTTGAAGTCGGTTTTTTCTTTAAAAAGTTTTTGAGAAACAAATCGCGTCGTATCAATGGGGCCAATCATTTTTTTTCTTCATTTCTAGATTATTTTCAAGATAGGTACCTATTTAGATAATATTTTTGTGCTGCTTTGCCTCCCACATACCTCAATATTATTACAGTACCCAATCTAACCACTAATACCTTATTCCATCGTATACGCTTCACCGCAACTTCAAATTATTCATCAAGTTATTTTCATTAACATTAATTAAAACTAAATTACTAAACAAAACTGAGACCACATCGCAAACGGGCAGTAAATCAATAAAACACTTAACCTTTTAGTATGAAACTTTCACTATAGACACGACAGCGGATTAAACTAACATAGGTCCCATCGGACTAAAAAGGGTTAGCCGGTTATAAACCCACTAGTTGTAATTAATTTCTACTTACAATTGTTAATTTGTTCTATGGGATAGGTGAAGCTAATATCGTTTGAAAGGTTGGGGACACACGGGTGAAAAGAATGGTCAACAGATTTGATTTTATATTCTTTAGCAAGTGCATTGCGAAATGGTGGATTTTTGTCGAAAATATTATTAAGAAATAAACTAATGATAGGTCCATGTGTATCAATCTACCTTAACATAAACTTTATCCATGCAATTAACTGTGGATTTTGTAACGTTTTATTTCATTCAAATCTTATCTTGATAGCGACGAGCAACAAAATATAATAATACAATTTGGTACTGTACAGTCTTTCAAACGTTTCAGATGATTACTTTGGCTTACACTGTTTACATACTCGTAGAAGCGACTGTCGTCTGACCCTAAATACCCCTAGATTAAAAAACTAAACTCAACCATTTTTTTTATATAGGACACGTCAAAATGACTCCACCTCGCCTGATGGTAAGCTAAAGGCAAAGTCTCAGGACTGGAGTCACCACCATATACCTACACCGGTTATTTCGAAGTGTTATAACCCAGTTATGTTGTCGAACATATTTGACCGTATGTACGAAGTGTAAATGAGGGTACTCGGACATTTATTTGAGTTTCATTTTCCAAGTGTCGTGTTTGTAGAACTCGTATTTGAGTTCTGAAGGACCAATGGTCAGGAGTTTGTAAAGGGTATATCGCTTCTATTTGTTCTATAGCTGCTATATGGAATTAACAAGGAACGGGGTTCGATTTTGTAACCGTTATCTCGAGAAATGTAAGTCCTTTTGAAAATATTAATTGAGACAAAAAATACTTATAACTGTTGGATATGTTTCATAATAAAATTATAAAATTATAAACTAGCTGTACATTGGAGATATAAAAAAAATATACGCTGTAGCTGAATGGATAAGATCGCAGCCTCTTCTCAGAGGTATCGAGTTCGAATCCGGCCAGACAGTACCAATGGAGACAGTACCATGCAGCACTATCGGTGTATGTAGTGGTGAGCCCCGGTACTGAGACTTTACCTTTAACTTACCATCAGGCGAGGTAAAGTCATGTTGACATATCTAACATAAAAAAATCGTAGATGGCCCGAGGGCAAGCAAATACAGTTTATATTTACAAATCATATATAGCTGAAGGCCATTTAAAAGTTTTCACGAATACATTTTTTTATACACTACTTAACTATGTATAATGTTATACCCGAAGTGCGGCTGCACCTAGTTTTAGCCGGTTAGGTTAGGTTAGGTTAGGGTAAGTGGCTACACCTAGTTCTAACCGGGCTAAAACTAGGTGCAGCCGCACTTCGGGTATACTAGGTTTAACCAAGAGTAAGTGACTACACTTAGTTCTAACCGGCTAAAACTAGGTGCAGCCGCACTTCGGGTATTAGCCGTAACGTAATACAGTCCGTAAACGAAACAGTTATTTTTTGCCAAAAAAGCGGAGTGTATCCCATCTGCCCCGGTGATTTGGCCCGGTACCGGGCCACATGGGAAAAAAAAGTTTTAACTGGCCCGTTGATATGTTTACCGGGCCAGATGACACAAATCAAGTGCCATCGTGGAAAAATAGAGGATACGCCTCGTAATTTTTTTTTATATACAGGACACGTCCTTTTGACTTCACCTCGCCTGATGGTAGGCTGAAGGTTAAGTTACCATCAGGCGAGGTGAAGACAAATCGATGAGTCCTATATACCTATTAAAAAAAATTATACACCCAAAAAGCGCTCCGTCAAAACCTTCTGGGTACATTAAACGAACAATACGTATCACTTGCAAACACAATTTGTACACAACGGGTACAATATAATTTACAACAGTATAAGGAAATTTAATTACAGGGCAACTGCAAATCTTAGCATAACACTAGTTTTAATTAACGCAATTGTAATTAAACTGCCTTTGAGTTCTTTCTGGGAACAGAAATATTGCACTAAGTAAATATAAATCCCTGTGTTTATAGTATTTTTGTTTAATAACTACTTTTTTTATCTATACTTCTATACTAATACTCTATTATAAAGAGGAAATGTGTGTTTGTATATTTGTTAAATTGTAAGGGATAATCTCAGGATCTACTGAACCGATTTTAAAAATTATTTCACCAATAGAAAGCTACGTCATTCGTGAGTGTCATAGGCTATATATTTTATTGAAAAATTGGAATTTACATCCGGGTGAAGCCTGGTCCCGGGTCGCTAGTCTTTAATATTAGAAAAACGGCTTTATATTCGTATTGTCCAAGAAGGAGATAGCACACGACGGTATCTCCTGTCTGAAATGAGCTGTCCGACTGGGGTAGTACCTCCGCCCTGCAGGAGACCGCGGTCATAATAACCATCGTGTTGTGTTCCCTGCGGTAAGTAGGGTAGCCAGAGCTACCCCTCCTCCCACCATGCTTTCCTAGCCTCCCCACTCCTTCCTAGCCCTCCTCCCTTCCCTTCAGGGTAGGCAGCGTGTGTGTGACACTAAGGGTGTCACATACCCGCTGACTACGTAGCACACGTCCATAGACCACGGTGACCGCTTCCTATCAGGTGGGCCGTGTGCTTGTCTGCCACCTACGTTGTATAAAAAAAAAGATGCATTTGATGATAGCAACCAATTTAAGCCCTCTATTATATATTATTATTATATTATATATATATTAAGCCGGTTCCAGGTAGGTACCTACTATTGATCAGGCCTTTCTCCAAAACGTCCTGGATCTGATTAGAATATTTAGGCCTAGGTGTAATTATTCATAGCAATAAAAAAGAAACATCAAATAGGATTACGTAACGTAGATATCTTTTCTAAAGAGATCCAAACGGTTCTCTAAAATCCGCGCATTGAGCGTGGAATGCAATCGTATTAGAGATTGCATTCGTAACAGGAGAAGCGGGACTGTTTTCAAGATTTTGTATCTAAACAAATTTTATAATCCAGATAAAATCCTTCTACACAATTTGATATAAAAGATAGGGAGTTACTATAATAAAATTCTTCTCATTAGTATTTGAAGAAATTATAGGTCTGTCCATACCACCGTCTGTCCCTACCATGGCCTAGAAGAAATTCTAAGGAGATGTCCGATCCACCAACCCGTATTAGGCCAGTGGGTGTGGATTAAAGTCTTAACCCTCAAAGCTATCTCGTTAAGAGGAGAAAAGACCCGTGCCCAGCTGCAGTGGGACCTACGTAAATGGGTTGCTATCAGGGCTTCGATTCTGCTAAAGGCAAACCACTGTCATACGACTGACACTCTAAAAATGCTATTTAATTGTAGACTTTACTGTTATACAGGTAAAGTCTAAAATGAAATGAAAATAATTCATTAAACTTTTTTATTCGCTCTATAAAAATCATTTAATTTTAATCTTTAAAATGATAACAATAAAGTCTACAATTAAATGGCATTTTAGAATGTCAGTGGTATTACAGTGGTTTGCCTTTAGCAGAATCGAGGCCCAGGTAGAAAACTACTTGTTCCATATCCGTTATCCGCACAATACATACATAGGTACAATACGGAAACCGTACGCATAGAATTTATACCTAGCATATTATACAACCCTGTTAAACTGCGCGTGCTGTAAGCCCATTTATCTTGCCAACCAGCAATGGAGCTTGACGAGAACCGATGAATCAATGGCTTCGATATATATACAAGCACAATACTGACACAATTGCACAATAGAACGCTTCATGCTTCGGCGAAGAGGATATCCTGTACAGAGTGCTTCTGTAAGGTTTGGGTTTATATCGAAGAATATTAGAAGCAATCTTATGGCTAACTATACTTAGAAGCATTAGTATTTTAGTTTTTTTCTCACACCACTTAAAGGTTTTTTTGTACCACTTAGGTGGCAGACAAGCACACGGCCCACCTGATGGGAAGCGGTCACCGTGGCATATGGACGTGTGCAACACCAAGGGGAAGGGGGAGAAGGGGTACAGTAAGCTCTGGCTACCCTACTTACCGCTGGGAACACAAGACGATGGTTATTATGGCCGCGGTCTTCTGTAGGGCGGAGGTACTACCCCAGTCGGACTGCTCATTTCGGACGGGACATACCGCCGTGTCCTACCTCCATCAAAGGTCACAAGGCAGAAATTTGTCACAAAAGTTGTCCGGGTAGGTACCACCGTGTGCGATTGCGTAAAACTCTACATAGTAATCCTATCTCGGTTGGATTGATTCCTGAGAAATGCTTCAGCTTACCATCAGGCGAGGTGAAGTCATTTTATCGAGTCATATAAAAAAGAATATTCAAATTGAAGTGTCTGTCTGAAAAGTCTAAATTAAATCATGGCACGTAATAAAGAAATGCTACAATTCCTACTCAAAGTTGTCAACAAAATCAAATAAGGTTTCACAGAAACTATCCAAGCATCTATTACAAATCTATTTAGTTCGTTAGCAAGGGAACGTAGGGAATACTATTATTTATTCTATAGCCATAGGTAGGTACTTATTAGATCAAAAGAGAAAAACTTATAAGACAATAACAGTGAGATTGATGGAATGACTGAACAAAATGAAAATAGCCTACGTAGCTCCAAAATTGTGCTTATACATGTTCTGAAAGAATACGAGTGGAGTGGAGTCGATGCGTTTTTTATTTTAACCGACTTCAAAAAAGATGGAGGTTCCCATTTTTTTGTCTGTTAGGCACCTCAAAACTTTCGACTGGGTGCACTTAATTTGAAGATTTTCTTATTGCATAACTGGCGCTTCCTGTGTGGTTCTATTTCAATTTGATTTGTTGAAGTTGTTTTTCTTTGTTAACTGTGAAATATTTTTTTTTATTGCAGGCACCAGATCCAAGATTTGAAATATAAAATATAGATTAAAGAACCTTCTTCTTTTGTATCGATTATAGAAGAGGAAGGACCTCTTCGTTACATAAATTATGTCTATAATGTGTCTAATTATGAATCTAAGGTGGCTAATAATATGAATTTTGAATTTTTTGATTCATTAATATTTACATAGCTGTAACTAAATTATTGAAATCCACCCCTCTTGGTGGGGAATACGAAAAATAGTTGATAATGATTAATTCAATTTGCAAGTACAATAGACATAATAGTGCAAAGCTAATCCTGAAGTAAAAATAAAGAAAGAAAACAAGCACCACAAGTAAGTATACGTAGTTCTACCTAGTTCTGAAATTATTTTAGTCTCCACATAAATAAATAAAAAATACAAAAATACGTACTTACGCTCGTTTTTTTTTTATACTACTTAGGTGGCAGACAAGCACACGGCCCACCTGATGGGAAGCGGTCACCGTGGCCTATGAACGTGTGCAACACTAAGGGTGTCACACACGCGCTGCCTACCCTGAAGGGAAGTGGGGAGGGGTGGGAAGGGGCGGGGGAGTTAGGAAGAGATGGGAGGAGAAGGGGTACAGTGAGCTCTGGCTACCCTACTTACCGGCGGGAACACAAAACGATGGTTATTATGTATAAATTTATTCACAATTTTTTACATACAAACACTACTCCACACCTCTGAATGCTACATTAGCGCAATATGCGTTGGACCATCCGAATGTAAGGTCATTAGTCAAACGTCGGACGGTCAAACTAACTTACTTTTTTTTGTTATTATATCAAACATATTGCCTCTACGATCAACGCCATAACCGTAACTATCAAATAAGTTATTAGATGATGATGATGATGATGTTGATGATAATAATACTTTGTGATTTTTTTATATAGGACACGTCAACATGACTTCACCTCGTCTGATGGTAAGCTAAAGGTAAAGTCTCAGTCATCAAAACAAACACCGAAAGTGCTACTCACTGGTGGCCGTCAACACGGCCTCATCAAATGCTCTTTCGCGCCCAACCCTTCACACGCTGTCGTCACACTCGTTATAGTGCGCAGCATCTAACTTGGCTAGATTTTGGAGTAGTGTAGACCCCACTACTCAAAAACCTTGCCAAGTTAGATGCCGTACACTATACTTGTTCCTAGGCGACGCATCTTGCCACAAACAAGTAGTGTACAGCATCTAACTTGGCAAGGTTTTGGAGTAGTGGTTGCCACACTACTCCAAAATCTGGCCACGTTTGATGCCGCGCATTATACCGTTGGAATAAATCAATAAAACTATGAGAGTGGTGTCTATATTTTATCCATTTGCAGGATTTCTTGCAGTAGGTACTATAAAATTCCACGTAGCACATCCAATTGGCTCGTTGACGTGATATAGAGAGCGCTTGCACTATCGGACCTATGAATTTAGACTCACTACGTTTCTCGTGAAAAATCAGGTTTATTCTACAGAATTAAGTATTTTTACTACTTCCAATAAGAAAGTAGAATTTAAGAAGATAGTACCTAAATAATAGGAAGGTAAGTATTTTTATACTTCCAATTTTTTTATGTCGGCAAAGTCAATATGACTTCACCTCGCCTGATGGTAAGCTAAAGGTAAAGCATCTGGAATGGGAGTCACTATTACAAACACCGATTGTGATAAATATAATGGTGGCCCTCAGTCTGACGGCCGCATCAAATGCTTTTTCACGACCCGCTTAAAGGACCTTGCTTAAAACGCATTAAATCCATCCCTTCTTAACCTACCCCTTTCTAGTCCCCCCTCAGGGTCGACAACGCGAGTATGACGCTCCTGGTGTTGACCGCTGCCTATCAGGTGGGCCGTGTGCTTGTCTGCCACCCAAGTGGTATAAAAAATTGAAAGGTTTTAGAGCGTAAATATTTTGTCACGTCAATATGACTTCACCTCGCTTGATAGTCTCAGGAAGAGGGTCCCCATTACATACACCGACAGTGCCATTATGGCGGCCCTCAGCTTGACGGCCTCATCAAATGCTTTTTCACGCCTCGTATAATATTATTCACATTAATAATAACGGTAAAACACATCTCTTGTAAAACTATCAAATATGTACCATAATATATATTAGTGTAGGTACTAAAGAAAACAAAAGGAAACTTATTGGTTTCATCAGCAACAAAAGCAATATATAACAAGAACTCGCTACTAAATCAATACAACTGCGTATCCTTTTCTTCTTAAAACTATCGAGGAAATGTATCGCGGAACTTTCTCGCGATAAATATTTATAGATGTTTGTGGTTTGTAACGAGTATTGTTTATTGGCGAGATAAGAGGGAACGTGTCGGTGGACGGAGGGTTATGGAACGCCAGGTAAGTGTTGGAGCTGGAGCCTTCTTTTAGATATTTTTCTTTAATATGTGTAGCCTAGTGGTTTGGGTAATGGACTGCTGAGACGAGGTCTCAGGTTCGATCCCAGGTTCACGAAGTTATGTGTATATTTATCGCAGGTTTATTAGTGCCTCGAAGAGAGCACGTTAAGCCGTCGGTCCCGATTGCCATACAAACATCTATGGCAGTCGTTACGGGTACTACCCGTAGTTGGAGCCCTCAAAAGTCCAACCAGTCTAACTAAGAACTTCGATATCGCCATTGGTCATAATGACCATTGGTTGTGGAGGTCAGATGGCAGTCGCTCCACGGAAAATATCGAAGTTCAGCCGCATCACAGTTAGACTGGAAAGCCGACCCCAACTGACTTGGGAAAAAGGTTAAGAGAATGATGATGATGATGTGTGTATAATAATTAAGGCCAACAACAACGGTCTAGCTGCAATGCTTCGATATCGCCTAATGTCGCTATAGGGTTGTGAAGGTCAGATGGCAGTCGCTTCACGGAAAATATCGAGGTCCAGCCAAATTCGCAGTCAAGGCTAGTAAAGCGAACCCGAGACTCCGAGGTGAAAGCTTTGGATACGACTGGGATTAACGCTAGGTTGAAGAAAAAGAAGCTAGATGTCTGTTTAATTACGGCCGGCAGCGCGAGTATGACGCCCCTGGTGTTGCACACGTCCATAGGCCACGGTCACCACTTTTCATCAGGTGGGCCGTATGCTTCTCTGCCACTTAAGTGGCATAAAACAATTTTGAGAAGCGTGCGACTGTCGTGGTATGGACATGTTATGAGAAGAGATGAAAGTAATGTTTTAAAGGTTCAAAATATGAATGTAGAGGGCTTTAAGGGCAGAGGTAGACCTAAGAAAAGATGGAGGGAATGCGTGAAAGACGATATGGAAAAAAGGAGATGATATCGGACAGGTATGCATGGAGGAGTGTGACCCTGGCGACTACAATATGGGGTTCTTCAAGGAGGGCATTAGAAGGTTTTTGCAGGGTCGACAGCGCGAGTGTGACGCCCCTGGTGTTGCGCACGTCCATAGGCCATGGTGACCGCTTCCCATCAGGTGGACCGTGTGCTTGTCTGCCACCTAAGTGGTATAAAAAAAACCATAGGTGCTGGAAAGCACCCAAAACGGTAGATGTACATAATAATTACACAATATTATAAATATTAACTCCACTTACTGAATAACACTCAGTTATTCGTACAACATAATAATAAATATATGAACCACTTCTCAAACATAGTTATCGAAAAAACATTTCGAACAAATGAAACGCCTTAATACGTTAGAAATAAGAAAGTTATTACTGCAAATATCTCAGTAGATATAAAGATACCTTTCCACGGGCGCCAGCTCCGAGCTTCAATTATAAAAATTTAGTAGTCCCTCGGCGACCTGATAAGACCGTTCGTAAATTATTCATACTACTGTGGGCCAGTCGGCGGGAATCTATCAAGAGACCTTTGTTATAATGTGATAGTTTATCGTTTGTTTTCATTGGAAATTCTATTTACGAAGTAATTCTATTTGCAAAGTGAATCTATTCTATTCTACGATATTCTACACAGCGCCATCAAGACCCAAAGAAAGCATAGCTTGTTATTAAAAAAAACCGGCCAAATGCGAGTCGGACTCGCCAATGAAGGGTTCCGAAGCAGCAAATAACTATAGCTATACGAGCCCATATAGCTTGTGATAGCTAAACAAGCTAATTATTAATACCAGTTTCACAAGAAATATTTAAACCAATTATATCTTTTTATCTATCTTTGTGTGAAATTCTTAATGGGGCTCACAGAATACATCTACTTACCAAGTTTCAACAGCATAGGCCTTATAGTTTCAGAGAAAAGTGGCTGTGACATACGGACGGACAGACGGACAGACAGACAGACAGACAGACAGACAGACAGACAGACAGACAGACAGACAGACAGACAGACAGACAGACAGACATGACGAATCTATAAGGGTTCCGTTTTTTGCCATTTGGCTATGGAACCCTAAAAAGTGTACTTGAGATTCCCTGCCCCAACGCGGCAACGGCGCAAATCGCAGAGCATCCCAAGTGCACTCTTAAGACATATCTCAGAGGTAAGTGTCATCTATTATTACGAGCCCAAGATAAATATCACAGGTTGAATTCGCACTTTTTTATACCACTTAGGTGGCAGACAAGCACACGGCCCACCTGATGGGAAGCGGTCACCGTGGCTTACGGACGCGTGCAACACCAGGGCCTTCACACTCGCGCTGCCGATCCTGCAAAAACCTTCTAATACCCTTCTTGAAGAACTCCATACTGTAGTCGCTAGGGAAAAACTACTGCAGGGAAATAATTCCACAGCCAAAGCGTGGAATAAAATTCCTTTCAAATCTTACAGTGCGGACCGTAGGCGGATGCAATGTATGAGGACTCAGTAGTAAAGGCATTCAGAAGAGACTAAAAAAAATAAGGTTTTTATAGTTTTCTTGGGCCTAGATAGCGTTGTGTACAATTTCCTAGAATACAAGATTGATGTCCATAGCTGTTGTTGTATAGGTAGTTAAATTAGTTTTCTGGGCGATTGAACAAGTATATTGCCAAAAAAAAAATTTGGATTTGAAGTTGTTTTGCAAATAGTAGCGGATAACCAGAGCATGCCAGAGGGTCTGCTATAAAACACGTACTTGGCGCTCCAGCGATAAGCGAGGGCCAACACCACGCGCTGCATTTTATATGCACCAGGGCTGTCACTAAAATATTTGTGCTGTAAAAGATAACATCAATATCAAACCTTCAAAAAAAAGTTAAAAAAAGAAAATTGTTTTATTTTCTTTTTTTAATATTTACTTTTTTTTTCTATCTCCACTGTTATAAAAATTGTAAATATAAGTTGTGTCAGTACAGGCCCCGTAGAAAAGTGCCAGTGTATTCCGTAGCGTAAATCGCTACGGAATAGAAACGATTAGGTCGACCAATCACATCCAAGCTCGTCGCCGGCGTACGATCACGAGCTGGAGTGTGATTGGTCGATCTAATCTATTCTATTCGATAGCGATTTAGACTTTTACTACTTGGCTACGGGCACAGGAGATATTAAAAAGAACTTACTTGAATTATGTCATAAATGAACGATTCTAGACATACTAATATTTTATGGAATTCGTGTCTTTTCTGTTCGCGTTGGACGCAAAAACCGCAGAACGCATTTTGATGTGTTTTTTTTAATCTACCGTATGTTTGATTGCAATTGATTGAGCCATGTGAGCAATGCTAACCAGTATAAGTTTTCAAGTCACGAGTGAATAGGTTCCTTCTAGGCAAGCGTGATTCATCGTAGACCACATCGTCACTTACCATCAGGTGAGATTGAGGTCAAACGTAAGCCTATCATGAATAAAAAAAAAAATAAGAATAAAATCTCTTCAAAACTTTTTCGGGACAACCCTAAACATAAAGTACAGTGTCGATGCCGTCCCATGTTGCGAGCACGACCTCACCTTGTCACGTGTAAATCAATTGGTGTCCAAACTCAGACCTGCCGGACCTACGTTAGTTACACTGTACGCACATATTACCTCAACACGGTGTTTTTGTTAGATCAGTTAGACGAAGCGAGAAACATACATTTGAAAAAAAAAAAGAAAACTGTTTCGAAGTCTGGGGGGCTACCACAGTCTCTAGCAATATTATTTCAATCTTATTTTGTGAATCTTACGATCGATCGACGTCGACGGATACTAATGTTATGGGTGATTATCAAAAGCAAAAAAAATACACGGCAATCCTGAAAACGGTAGTGCAATGTGTTGGTTTTACGGTTTTGATTACTTTTTATAGTAGAATAGGTACTTCTCTACAATGGCAAAAAAAATTGTTGAGTAATGTCCTCTATTACATAAAAAAAATTAATTACAAAGTGACATTTTATCATCACGGTGACCTGTCCTAAATCGAATTTCACTCGTAAAATATCTTATCCTGCAGTTGTATTTAATATTTGGACTAAAATCGACTTTTGTATGAATAAATTATAATATGACCCATAAAAAAAACTAATATTGTTTGTTTATCTTATTTCTTATACATTTTATTAAACATTTACTTTTGTCCTGTAAAAAGTTATCATTTCAGTGGATAGTAAGTTTTAGTAGAGTAACTTCGTCAACATAGCGTTCTTGCGCTCCCCGTGCCTTTCCTTACTTTGAATCAGTCCACCTCCGTTCGTTGGAGCGCACAAACGCGTCACAACATCATCGTGGATGCCCGCCAAAAAGTAAGTATATCATTTCAGTGATATGGGGACAAAAATAATGTCATTTCAGTAGCCGTTATAACTCGTGTTAGGTTCATTCAATTTATTTCAAAATTGTGGTATAAATTCGCCGTAAGATATGTTTTGTTACAGCAGTGTTGACATTTTAATAATAATTGTAATATCGGAGTTAAATGTAAAAGTTATTACTTTTATCACCTCGGTGTTATCATTTCAGTGGATTCGGTGGACTGTAATACGGATAACAGTCCACCTAAATGAAATTTAAATAAAATCATACGTTTTAGAGATCCTTGAGTCTAAGGTTGAATCATAAAATTTTGGTGAGATAATTCTAGATATTGTAGGTTTTGGTAGTATTAGTTTTCGAAAGTACATAATTGGATTATATAGCCAAACTGTTTGCCATAATTTACGATAACGTGATCTCAACTTAAGATGTTTTAGTTATATTTACGATTAAGTCTTTAACTCTTTTGAACATACTTACATTATTTTTATAATTTTTCTTATTAAATCATTGTGTCGTAAAAATATAAGAGTTGATTTAGTACATTTTGAAGTTTTACTTACAAAACACTATTATTATTACCAGTAAAAACAACACTCGTTCCGCAAAAAAATTAACTTTTTACCCGACTGCCGAAGAAAGGAGGGTAATGTTTTTCGAGACTATGTATGTATGTATGTATGTATGTCCATTTCTTTGGCACGGCCTACAGCCTAAACGGCTTGACGAATTCTGACATGCAAGGTATCATTTGATTTGTCGTGATTGTGTGAGTGACACCAGGAATATTAAAATTCCTAAAAAATCAAAATGGCGGACTTATGGCGCCAAAAAGAAAATGTTGAAAATTTGTCTTGCACGCTCTACAGCCTGAACGGCTTGACGGATTTTGACAAGTAAGGTGTTGTTTGATTCGTCGTGATTGTGGGACTGACACCAGGTATATTAAAATTTCTAGAAAATCAAAATGGCGGATTTTTGGAGCCACAAATATTTGATCGCGATGGATGCAAAAACTGCTGAACGGATTTCAATGCGGTTTTATTTGTTTTAAAGGCCTTGGTCAGACTTAAAATCTTACGTTTGTTTGATTGCAATCGGTTGAGTAGAACCGGAGATATGAGCAAAAATATAATACTAATCTATATATACTAATATACTAATATAATACTACTCACTACTTGAACATTATTAACTCCATAAAAGATTTATTTGCACTTTATTACTATCCGGGCAGCTATGTAAATAACTAAAAAAATAATGGATCCCGACTGTTCAGTTGTTATGTTTCTAGACCACCGGACATTAATCTAAGTGCTTGTTTTTTTCTTTTCAGTTTTTAAGCAGTCGGGTTTTTGATTTTTAAATTTATTTTTTTTATTTCTCTAATATAATAGTTTGATCTTATATTTAATAAATATCACAAATATAGTCTAGTGATATCTCTATGGAATTTATTTAGATTCGTTTCAGACAATCTACGGAATCCTCCTAAAAATAAATGACGTCCTTAGCTGTATCATTTCAGTGGGCTAATTTCATTCCGGTGCACAGTTTAGTCATTTCGGTGGACGATTTATCATTTCAGTGGACACTTTTCATTTCGGTGGACTCCTAAAAATTCAATCTTAAATATTTCGGTAAGTTTTGATGTTACATGATGTCCACTCACGCATATGTTACAAATAAGATTAAAGTTTATTTTCGTTATAAAATATCTTAACAAACATTGTTATAAAAAAATCTCACCGAAATGATACAAAAAAATCACTTGTTGAAAATGACCCTTATGTGGTCAAATAGTATCTCTTACTTTTATGTTCTACGGTGGGTAAATTTATTGCTTCTAATTTTTTAGATTTACTTGAAACAGAATAATTATAATGACGGACGACGATGGGCCGAGTCCGATCGAAATAGATAAAAATATAGTCACATACATACATACATTATTCAATCATTTGTCAATATTTTTTGTGTGTATACATACAAATACCGCCTTTTTCACGTTGTATTAATTTTAGATTACATTTTAGAAAAAGGCCATTTTAGAAGATTCATAAAATGAGGTCGTACGGGCACCGTTTTTTGAAATAGGGTCGTACGGGCACAATTTTTAGATGGGGTCCAAACTTAGAGGTCCTACGAGTACGTCGCCAAAAAAAGGCTTTCATAATTTGTTTTCATATATTACATGAACACAAATTATGAAAGTTGAAGAAGCCAAAGACGTATGCGTGTACAAAAATGACGTAGCAAATGTATCTGCCTACCCCAATGGGAAAAAACGTAAGACGTAAGTATTAAACGTTGGTAGCTCCTATCTATAAACCGAAGATCAAAGTCACACTCTGTCAGCAAATAAATCAATACAGGGGCCTTACTCCGAAAAACGAAAATATTCGTATCCGTTGTAGTTTTGACCATTTAGCTACCCCGAAAGTGTTTCGTTTCGGATTTCGGATCCGTCCTCGATCGTTTGACATTGAGGTTGTCGATCGTTATCAGTAGGTACACCTCCTACTCCCAAAATACATTTGACGTTTTCGCTGTCGTTGTTTGACAAATTGTCCGTTTTCGTTTGATCCGAAACGTTCATATTCGATTTTCAGAGTAAGGCCCCAGGATCGACAATTTTGCAGTTTGCCTGCCCCGCTTTTCACTTTGTGATCTGTGACTCAAATAAAAAAAGCTTGAATAAAGCTCTATGGTAGCGCATCACGATACTACGATTTTACGAGGTTCGGTCGCACCAGTTTGAAAAATACAGTCAGCATATTTGAATTTTATTGTTCCTAAGCCAGCTCAGTATTTTGGTCAACCACAAATCTGGGAGACTGAACTGTTTGGTAGGAATTGAGCTTTACTGATTTTATTTCAGAATTTATCTACTTGGTCATATGCATAGTTATAGCCCACAGAAGTCCGAGAACTCGATTCAATTATAGAACTTCGATATGGTATATTATGGATAGATGGCAGATGGTATCTCCCGTCTGAACTGAGCAGTCCGACTGGGGTAGCACCTCCGCCCTACAGAAGACTGCGGTTATACTAAACATCGTGTTGTGATCCCGCCGGTAAGTACGGTAGCCAAAGTTCACTATACGCCTCCTTACCCCACCCCTCATCCTTTCCCTTTAGGTTTTGCAGCGAGAGTGTGAAATTTCTTATGTTGCACACATCAATCAATAGGCCATCGTGACCGCTTCCCATCAGTTGGGCCGTGCGCTTATCTGCCACCTAAAAAATAGATGGGTTTTATACCAGGAATAGGTTTCTGTGGATTGTGGATACGAAGTTTATATTTCACTTCAAAGCCGCGTGTATCTTATAAATACACAAAAGTGACATTTTCCATCTACATTTCTCCAATTTAACAGTCTGCTACTGTGAAATTTGTTCCATCAGCATAAATGTCTTACAAAATTTTGAGTGGACAAATTTGGAACATATTCCTTGCGTTGTTCCGTCAGTGACAAATGTCAGATGTGGTCCGCAATGAATCTTGGTCGGTAAGGTACACTGGCACCTAGACATTTGGAGTAGAGTAATAGTTTCACTTAGTAGCCCTCTAACTTACAAATGGTTAGACTTTTCGGTGATGTATTTTTCACGTGACGATTATTGATACATATCGCTTTCACTTAAGCTTACATGGTATACGCTATTGCTAATGTGTTACAATGTTGTAATGTTGTTGTTTAATAATGCGATGCGGTTGGCTTTTAACTGGTTGTTTTTTTAATTCATACACAAAATATTCTCGCTAACACAACCAGCTAATCTAAATTGCTTGTTAGGAGAGGGTTCACGGCGGTAGTGTAATAGCTGTATTCAAATCTGTGACATCTCAATCGTAAATATCTTAAGGCTTTTAGATTTCTCATTATTGGAAGTTATAAATGACCAATCACGTCACGTTACCCTTTTGTATGATATGGGATCATAAGTCTCAAAACTTTTAACTTGAAGTATAATAATTATGATACTGATTTGAATTTTACAATAAAGTTAACGAAGAGCCGTGTGTCGATGATTTGATTTTTGCATTTGAATCCTGTTTTTTCGGGTATTTTTTTCACAAAATCTGCGCTATCAACAAGGTTTTCCTAATAAAATAACACTTAAACATTACTTAAGCCAGGAATTGAATAGCTAGACTATCTAAATGGCTATTCAAGGAGAACACTTGCTGGAAATTTATTTTTGATATATTAATTTACCGGTAATTAAAACTGTCATTCCATATATTCAGATGTTAATAGTTCCAGTCTAGAACAATCGCAAATTGTCGGCCAACATTTTCATAAATGTAGGCCGACAATTCGCATTTCATTCATCGCGCATTTATCATGATTAAGTCAAAGCACAAAACTGAGTATTAATCACAAAACGACGAGGTATTATCATCAATAATCGCGAATAACGCCGCATCAAACGCTGGGGTAAACAGTCCAGCTAAATTTGATTTATACACTGAAATCTCCAATGAACTGCAATATACTCGTACCATAGAGTAATATAATTATTTTGTAGATGGGTCACTTTTGGTACACAAAAATACTGTTGTTTTGACGATTTTTGACTGAAGTATTGACGATAGAAAAGTATAGAACGAAATTAGATAGTGCACTGACCTAAACTGGCAGGTTAGTGGTTAGCAAAAAAGACCGCGGTACCTAGCCTAGTGGTCTGGGTAATGGACTGCTGAGACGAGATCTCGGGTTCGATCCCAGGTTCACCATGGCACACACCAATGACTTTTCGATGCTTTTCGAAGTTATGTGTGTATTTATCGCAGGTTTATAAGTGCCCGGTTAATGACAATAGGCTCGCCATCTATTACGTTGGGACCTAAACATAAACTGGCGAAATGTGGGTGCTAGCACCTCTGCCTACCCCTTCGGGGATATAGGCGTGAGTTTATGTTATATGTTATGGTAGTGGTTAGGAAATCCACTTGAAATGCTGGTCGTAGGTATATGCGTTTAACAAGTCAGTCCCCTGCTCACGAAAAGCGTCGATCATTTCCTTCTCAATCTCTCTTAATACACACTATTGTAATAATAACAGTACAACAGAGAAGAATGTTAACATTATTAATAAATAATAATACGATCCCTCTAAGTGGTGTTAAAACTTACGTCGTTGGGGCAACATTTTAGTGGCGCTAATGCACTTGCGTCGGTTATTCGATGGCCGATCTGTTTAGTAATTAATGCGGTATCCTGTGCCAAAAATGGAACATAATGGGTTTGTGCACTTTGAGGAGTATCTTCGAGTAATGTAAGTAAACTTTTAGGTTCATTGATACTTCGAATTGTTAGAGGAAAGGTTTATTGGTAAAGGAACATTTATTTTTATAGACTTGTTTAGTGGTAAAGTGTGATATTGATATTGGTTGTAAAGTCAGCAGCAAAAGTAAATGATGATTGCACAGATTTTAAACTTAAACAACTGAATGAAAATTCTTAATTATATTGTAATTAAACAGCATTATCAAGGAACATAAACTACTTTTTTAAATAATTAAACAATATCTGTATTTATTTATTCTATGGTAATAGGTATAACAGTAAATCAGTATCCCAACAAATCTGTCAGTAGCTGTTGTGAAAATTGTTAGCGATAAACCCTGTTGAAATTGATTTTTGGGTTGTTTTAGAACTATTCTTTGTTGTATACATATCTCGCAGCACTCCTCTACCCCCCCTCCCCTCTCCCCCCAACCCTTCAGGGTAGACAGCGCGTGTGACACCCTTGGTGTTACACAAGTCCATAGGCCACGGTGACCGCTTCCCATCAGGTGGGCCGTGTACTTGTCTGCCACCTACGTAGTATAAAAAACCAGACCAGACAGTATAAAAGATTAGACCAGAATAAATTAGTCAGTTAATTGGACGCCTAAGTGATTTAAGACTTAACTTTGCCTGGTGTTGAAGAGACATCAGATCACACCCCGTTCCTCCACAGCAGATTTTTGGGACCTAGGTCAATCCTAAGTCCCAAAAATCTTGATGCCCTATATACCGCCTCGGACCCATGACGCCACCCAATTGCACCACCGGTAGTGTCAAGGGTATTATTCAATCTCCATAGTACCACCGGTAGTGTCAAAGGTACTATTCTGATAAATAATGAAACCACTAAATAAATAGTGCAAGAGCATATTGCATTGATTTTTTTTCATTCTAATAAAAAAATGCCTTTGAGACTATCGGTGGTGTCATGGGGATTGAATAATACCAATTGTACCTTTCACACTACCGGTGGTGCCATGGGGATTGAATAATACCCTTGACACTACCGGTGGTGCTATTAGGTGACGTCATGGGTCCGAGGCGCTATATACCTGCTGCAACTTGAAATCGTTATTAAGTCCCAAACTAAAAGATCCGTTCATGCTGAAAAAAGGTATGGTTTCACTACCCGGATATTAATAAATCAGAATCTGAAACTCATTTTTCGGTGTATTCTTCAGCGCTGCCGTAAAGATATAAATTCAAAGTGCTTAATATGATGAAATTTTATTCGCGAGTTTTCAAGATAAGCCTGAAGGAATCTCGGCGACTAGCAAACAATATGAATAAAACCGTATCTGCATCGTGTATGTATGTTTCAATATCTACGTGGATAGGGTTGTCTCATATTATGAAAATATGAATATGAAATATTTATTAGAGGCAGTGGAAGAATTGCGGGGGGCGAGGTTGGGTGACAGGACGGCCGCCTGTCACCCTACACTCCACCGTCGGCGAAGTGACATCTTAAAACCGTAGATGGCCCAGGGTCAGCTGGGGTGCGAGGTATATGCCTATAGGGTAAACCTTACACCCCGGTAATTAAGACCCGAGACGGCGTGCGGTTTTAGACGTTTAACAGTCACGTTAATATGTGAAGAAAGAAAGAAATTGTGTTATTAATTAATTAGCATTAATTACTCGTAGGCGGCAGTAGGTATGTCCCGTGCGAATGGAAGGTGCTGCCGTCTAGGTTGGAGGCACCCCAGCACTGTCCTACGTATAAATATTTTAATTTTTAACGTAGTGATAACCCTAATAAAATTATATACAGATGGATAGGTATACCCTGGTTGCCTCGAAGCGGTCGCGTTCGCAATACTCATGTAAAAATGATGCTTTAAGGAGACCTATAAAACTTCCTACTATTATTACATTATTTCGGTTTTAGATTTTAAGGGACTTATAATATAGGTAATGCTTGCTGTGTGTTTAAAGACCGTGGTAGCCTAGTGGTCTGGGTAATGGACTGCTGAGACGAGGTCTCGGGTTCGATCCCAGGTTCACCATGGCACACACCAATGACTTTTTGATGCTTTTCGAAGTTATGTGTGTATTTATCGCAGGTTTATAAGTGCCCACTGGGACTATATTGGGACCTAAACATAAACTGGCGAAATGTGGGTGCTAGCACCTCTGCCTACCCCTTCGGGGATATAGGCGTGAGTTTATGTTATGTTATCTTATGACTTATGGGTATACTATTCCAAACTGTAATCATTTCATCTAGATCAGTTCAGTCATTCAGATGTGATTGAGTATCAAACATACACACATCTATGATATCGTACCATCAAAATTTCGCATCGTAAATTAAAATTCTATGCTTTGAGATGAGAGGCGAGCTACTAAACTATTCACTTAATTTAAAACTTAATTTAAAAAATGACTGGAAAAGGAATGCTTTGACGCTCAAAGTCAATTTCTAATTAAAACTGTTATACTATTGCGACTAAACTTTGATGTTTTCCGTGAAGTGACTGCCATATGACCTCTGCAAATCATTGGTGATATTGAAGTTCCGTAGTTAGAGCAGTTGTCGGACTATTTAGGGCTCCAATTACCCGTAACGACTGGATAGATGTTCGTACGATAATTGGAACTGATGGCTTAAAGAGGGAGTCTTGGAGGGGTCTCGATGTGTTAAGAATGGTCACCCATCCTAAGACGGCCTAAGGCTAATAATGCCTAACTTAGCAGAAAGTTAACCTACTAAGTTACTATTTTAGCCACGAGCCCCTCAAGACCTAATAAATACAAGAAATAATAAATAAATAAATATTCTGTGACATTCTACACAGCTCTCTCTAAACTAGACCCTAAGTAAGCATAGTTTAACTAGCTTCTGTATGGGTTCTAGAATGCGAATAAACATACTTCTATACTTTTTTATAAATAAATACATAATTATACGTATAAACACCCAGACCAATGCAAAAAAACATATTCATGCGTACAAATATTTGCACTCAGTGGGAATCGAACCCACGCCCTCAGATGTAGCAGTCGAATGCACTACCGCTACGCCACAGAATCCATATAACATAGCAAAGCACGAATTGTCTGTACCATTGTAATTTTACTCGCCTTTCGTCCGCCTTTAACTCGGGTTCTTCCAGCTGGACAAACTATTTTGTCAAACTGATTTGACCACGAGGAAAAAAATTCCTGTTGGTCAAACTTCTTGGATTGAGTCCTTGTGGTCAAACTATTTTGTCTAACTGATTTGACCACGAGGAAAGAAAATTCTATTGGTCAAACTTCTTGGATTGTGTCCTCGTGGTCGAACTCGCCTCTTCTATATTATTCACGCCATGCATAAAAATCATTGATTGTCTTTCGTTTGAATCAGTTGCTTATCTACCTACTGATGTAAATCTATCCTATCCATCTATCTATCTATCTACCCATATAAATAAGATTGCACCAATCTAAATTTAAGATTATTGCGAGGTTTATTACTCCTTCGACCAATAAAATAGGGTGGTATACCACTTAAGTGGGCCACATAAAACACTGTTAGGCCTTTTAAAATCCTAGGGGGTCATTATGGGGTCCTATCCCTAAATTAAAGTAAATAAATAAAGCTGTACACCGCTACGCCCTTAATTTGTACCTGCTGTTGGCATCTTACAAAGATACGCGATCGCTGGATTGTGTAATAGTTTTCGAAGAAAAAAGAATAAGTTGAAATAATATTTTTTATATCACTTTAGGTGGCATACAAGCCCCCTGATAAGAAGCGATGACTGTGGACTATAGACGTGTGCAACATGGGAGACATCACATTCGCGATGCCGAAACTGTAAAAACCTTCTAAAGCCCTTATTTATACAATCTAGGTGGCAGATAAGCACGCGGTACACTTGATGGGAAGTGATGACCGTGGACTATGGACGTGTGCCATAATAGGGGCATCACACTCGCGATCCTGAAGGGAAGGGAGGGGGGCGGAGTCTGTAGGGCGGAGGTACTAATCCAGTCAGTCTACTCAGTTTGGACGGTAGATTTTTTTTATATACCACTTAGGTGGCAGACAAGCACACGGCCCACCTGATGGGAAGCGGTTACCGTGGCCTATGGACATGTGCAACACCAAGGGCGTTACCCACGCGCTGCCGACCCTGAAGGACCCTTAAATTGATTCTTGAAGAACGCCATGTTCCTTGCATGTCCCTTCCAGCATCCCTATATTCCAACCGTCCACCACGGAACAATTCGCTAGGCTCGTAAATCGTCATAATTGGAGGGAACCTTGGACGTACTGAACATAGGCCTTATATGAAAGTGGCTCCTGCATCCCTTTCACACTTAACCTAAGTTATAAGAGCGAAAGAGAAAACACGTGAGGTTATATACAACAAGACGTTCATTTGCAATTATTGACAGCAATTGAAGGTGGCAATTGAACATTGATTTATGTACGTTTGTAAGTAAGGGTCCGAGTTAATTGATGTTACTGTCAATCTGGTACATTGATAGTGTTAAAGTCTTTGTATGTGGTTTTATTAATGATGTGAGGATTGAGGAGGATTTCCGATGGGTTTAAGTTTCGAATTTGGACTTATTCGGTCGGACGTTCATTGAATTTTCAAATTCGATTTATGATGGAGTTAAGGTTTCAAAAAATACACTGATACATGAATAAAGATTTTTTTCGAGGTTATCCAACTCTTTGACACCTACCTACATAGTAGACTGAAAAGGACTAAGACTTTTGAGTTAGTATAGTGAAATGAGTGTTATGTAATGCAGCGAGTGCTACTCTTGAAAAACACAAAAACTAAGTTTCCCTCCACTATAATACAGACCTTGAAAAGCGTCATTTTTTTTCTTTAATCGCAACTCATTTATGTCCCACTGCTGGGCACGGGTCTCCTCTCCTCTAACGAGAGAGCTGAGAGGGCTTTTTCATTATTTTTTTATTTATTTACTATTTTTTACTTTATACATTTTATTACTATTTTACTTTTTATATTTCATTATTATTTTGCTATTTTACTTTATAAGTTAGTAGCCTCAAGGTTAGATTGCAATTATTACGAGGTAACAGTCAAGCTGTCATAGAAACATAATTCTATGGTTGTGCCTTACTTGCTTAATTTTTTTTAATCACGTCAATATGACTTCATCTTACCTGATGGTAAGCTAAAGGGTAAAGTATCAGTAGTGGGGTCACCATTTTCATTCACCGATAATGCTCAGTTTGACGGCTTCGTCAAGTGCTTACATTGATAGTGTTAAAATCTTTATAAGTGGTTTTATTTAAAAAAATCCAAGTCTTTATAAGTGCAGCAAAGAGCCCTAAAGAGTGCCTAGACCTGGTTCCCGCTCATTGAACTTGTTTTCGGTGCCTTTTTATAAGGCAAATTATACCAGCAATAACTTCTTTAGACGTAGTGTCAATGCATATAATGATGATTTTGGGGGCTTGGACATTTTCAGCAATCGCTTGGCTGCTTATAAAATAAAATTATGCAAGCAAATTCTAGCTAGCCACATAAATTGCTTAAAGATTGTACCTATAGATAATTGTGTTTTATTAAATGTATATGGAACTCTAGGTCAATAAGTATTAAGTTGTGCCCAGATTTAAAAACTGTAAATGACTGTTTGTTTCCTAAATAAAACAAAATAAAATAAATAAAATAAAGAAAAGAGACACCGAACCGCTTGGTTCTTGATTATAATTATAACTTATAATATAAGTAGTAAGTAACGGTATCGAAAGCACTTTATAAATTCCATTTCAAAATCACCCTCTAAAGTCAGAATTTTCGCACAACTAAGCACAACCGTGATCACTTTGAAACTGTAATGGGTTTTAAGCAAACGATATTGTAAACCTCTTTATGTAAGCACGAGATGGTACCTGTTTAGTGCTTACGATTCTAACCCGCAGGCTCGGTAAACGAAATTCGAAAACCACCAATTTACCTAAACGCTTACATTAATGTTGGGTCGTTTCTTCAAACAACACTGAAAGCTAAGCATTCTAAAAGACAATATACCCAACATAAAACGGTTAAAAAGCGAAAAAACTTTTAAGAAAATCAGCAGGATTCAAATAAACTGTAGGAAAACGGTCTAAAGATATTTATTGGTAAAATATTCGCATGGGACCTCATAAAATGCTTGGAAAAGACTGGTTTTGTTTCCAGCATCCAAGCGTGGTGGCATGTAAAGGAAACTTTACATAATCAGATGGCATCGACAAACAGTTAGAAGGGTTCATATGCGTTCAGAAGTTCTTGTGTATATTTGTACAGGATTTTTTTTTCAGGTAGGTTTAATATGTAAATACAATCGTATCTACATTTTAAGTTGAATTTTATTTCGAAAATAAATCTGTTTAGTAAGAAAATATTTATGTAAGTACTTTATGTAATATCGGAAGTAGTGTTATAATGTTGACCCCCTCTCCTGAGACTTTACCATTAGGCGAGGAGAAGTCAAATTGGGTGCGGGTCGAAACCGTGGTGCACCTGGGCAACGGAGTAGCGCCTCCCACTCGCCACGGGAGACGCTGCTGCCTGCGGCCAATCCGGCCGGGGTGGGAGTGGTCCTCTAGAGAGCTGCGGAAAAGTAAAATTACCTGTCTAATATTTAAAAATAATAACTTCTTTTTGAAGTAGATTTCACCTCTGCTTACTAAAGGTGAAATCTACTGCTGCTATTGTCTTACTTTGAACAACTTATCCGCAAATGTATCATAACACTTATTGTTATAAACCAAGTTAACAATATAACTTATATTAGTAAAACTTCATCGTTGCATTCATACACTCTGCATATCTTTCGAGTCACAACTTTTAAGCCTTTGACTTGGCATCGTACGGGAAGTTTGTTTTAACTTAAATAACTTGATAATTTATGAATAGTATATACATCTTTTTGAGTTGAGAAGAGGTGAAGATGCTTTCTATGTATAAATATGTTTTAATTTTGATGTAATTAAACGTAACCGTCCAGCGAGACAAGCACACGGTCCACCTGATGGGAAGCGGTCACCAGTGGCTTATGGACGTGTACAACACCCAAGGGCGTCACCCACGCGGTGTCGACCCTGAAGTTAAAGGGCGGAGGTAGGAAAGGGAGGGTCGGGGGGGAGGTGGGTAACAGTGAGCTCTGGCTACCCTGCTTACCGCCGGGGACACAACACGATGGTTATTATGGCCGCGGTGTTCTGTAAGGCGGAGGTACTATCCCAGTCGGACAGCTCATTTCGGACGGGAGATACTGTCGTGTCCTACATTCACCGTTAAAAAGTTAATTAAATTTATTTATTCTTGGTCATGTTTGATAACAACCGGTTGAGTAGATACGCGAAAACTGACGTCAACGCAGGCCACAAGCATAGGCTAGTACCTACATAATATTATACTCGTACAAAGAAACACCTAAATAATTGAGAAGTATATCAAATATATACATAAATGCATGACGACGAAAAATATAACTTTATTGAACTAAATACATTATGTCTCAATTATGGACACAGTCGGTGCACGCGAGTGTAATATGAGCCGGGATTGCTTCCGCAATAACCTGGGAGGTACGGAGGTACCTTCACTCCGGAAGTGGTATGTCAGATGGGAAATATATGACCGTTTATTTACTCTCTATGATATAATTTAATCTTTTGTGTTCCATGTTGTATTCAGTTTTGCTTACTTACCTTAATTTTTTTTGAGCTATTTTCGTTGTTGATAACTCATTTATTTGCCATCGCTGGATTTACTTCCCACTCCTCTAACGA
Source organism: Lithosia quadra (assembly GCA_963576445.1). NCBI lineage: Eukaryota > Metazoa > Arthropoda > Insecta > Lepidoptera > Erebidae > Lithosia > Lithosia quadra. The sequence continues at coordinate 2,759,351 of OY754893.1, forward strand.
GGAGTCCATAGGCCACGGTAACCGCTTTCCATCAGTGTGGGCCGTGTGCTTGTCTGCCACCTAAGTGGTATAAAAAAAAACGAGAGCTAAGGGGGTTAGACCTTGAGCCACAAACGCTGGCCTAATGCGGATTGGTGGATCGCACATGTCCTTATAATTTCTTTTAGGGCATGTGGGTTAACTTAAGATGTTTTTTCCTTCATGTCATGTCATAAATTCCACAAAGTGAAATTCATATTGGTACTTTCTGACCGGATTCGAACTCGATACCTCTGAAAGAGGCCGCATCCTTATCCATTCAGCTACCATCGCAGTAATTTAGTATTCATTTTCGTTGTCAGCTGCACCTAATCTAAATCAGCTTATAATAATATAATTGAATTTTATTTATGTATAATAATGTATAGGTACAAAAATTAAAGGTCATGATTTTTGTGTGCCTCCATAATTACTTCAAAAGACTTTCACTACCACAAAGGTTCTCAAACAAACGTCAAATCCGGCCACTTTTCTTTCCACATTATTTGATTATGTTCATCCATGCGATTATTAGAAAACAATATTTTAAGTTCACACTCGAAAAACTCCTAGATACTAACATTTCAATGGAAACGATTTAAATTTTAACCTGTCGAGGTAAAAGCGACTTTATAATGATGCCTTAAGGTAAATTTTCAAATACACTGCTTGCTTTTCACAAATGAGTTTCATGAATCTCGCCTGTAAATTGATTTTGACTTGTTGTGAGCGTTGGACAAAATTAACAATTAAAACGATGAAATTAAATTAGCTCTATTGTTTTAGTAAATATTCTGTGAGAGCATTTAACAAGAACTATCTAGAACAAAATAAGTTTCTGTATTTTACAAATTATCAATCAAGATTCATTAATTAACAAATCGCCATTCACAAATCAAATTAATAATCTTCTTCTTCAACCTAGCGTTAATCCCAGTCGTATCCAAAGCTTTCACCTCGGAGTCTGGGGTCCGCTTTACCAGTCTTAACTGCGGATTTGGCTGGACCTCGATATTTTCCGTGAAGCGACTGCCATCTGACCTTCACAACCCAATGGTGACATTAGGCGATATCGAAGCATTGTATCTAGACCATTGTTGCTGGATTTTTTAGGGCTCCAATTACCCGTAACGACTGCCATAGATTATGGCAACCGGGACCGACGGCTTAACGTGCTCTCCGAGGCACGACCAGAACCAAATTAATAATCATTCTTACAAAAAAACTGACTTAAACTGGATCGAATTGAAAATGTAAACCACACGGAAAGTACCAGCTTTTAAATAAAAAACGAATCATCAGAATCGGTGAAAACAAGCAATGGTAGCTGAATGGGGAAAGACGCGGACTCTATTCAGAATTATCGAGTTCAAATCCGGCCAGACAGTACCAATGTGAACTTCACTGTGTGGAATTTATATGTGCTAATCACATGATTAGAAGATACATCTGTGGAACGACTGGTGGTGCAGGGTAAAGTCGAAGGCATAAGACCGCGCGGCAGATCACCAATGCGCTGGACCGATCAAGTTAAAGTGGCACTGAACGGTCCACTCCACGAGTGTACGAGGAAGGCCGCAAGGCGGGAGGAATGGCGTCGAATAGTGAAGCGTGCCATCAACTCCAGAATGACGACCACGATCACTCTGCCAAGAGTGTAACGACGAAGAAGAAGAATCACATGATTTACTATCATTCTGCTGAAGGTGAAGGAAAAATATCGTGAGGAAACCCACATATCCTAGAAGAAATTCTAACGACATGTCCGTTCCACCAACCCGTATTAGGACAGCGTGTGTGAATATAAGGTCTAAACCTCTCAGCTCTCTCGTCAGAGGAGAGGAGACCCGTGCCCAGCAGTGGGACATAAATGGTACATTGGAGATATTCAAACCTTCATCATTCTATTGGTAACCGTCGCGTCGTGTGCGAGACTGGAGATACAACGGTTCGTGTCCTACCTCTTCTTCTTCTTCGAATCAGTGGCAACTCATTTGCATCTGCAGACGAACAGCGATGCGACACCGCCTTATGGTCGATATTCACTCATACGCACGAGACGCTTTGTGGATAGATTCATCATGCGTACAGCTAAGGAGTGGAATTTCCTGCCCTAGTCTGTGTTTCCGGAAAGCTATAACCTGGGAATATTCAAGTCACGAGTGAATAGGATCCTTATAGGCAAGCGTGATTGATCGTAGACCACATCGTCACTTACCATCAGGTGAGATAGTGGTCAAACGTAAGCCTTTCTTGAATTAAAAAAAATCTGTCCAGCCCAAAATTTGACCACGCTGGTTCAAATCCGCAAAACAAAATTGCACCAATGCACTGCATTTTTGCTTACAATTTTACCAACTTTTTTTAGTTTTTTTTTTAACTAAAAGTTAGATACGTGTCTCTTAACTTCATTTTCGATAAAAACAGGCATTCGGAAAAATGTCGATTACTGCATTTATAATTACGACGGCAGATACTGCGCCCTCAGTCGCTTGGTTCAAATCCGCAAAACAAAATTGCACCTATGCAGCAATATAAAAATGTTGAAACCAATATAACTTTTTTTAGTTTTTCACAGTAACTGCGTGTAAAACACCGTTTGTTTTAATAACAAGGAGCAGTACCCGAAACGGGCAATAACAACAGCTCAGAAAGCTATTACATCGGTGGTAGCGCAATTTGAGGCTATTCTGCCGTGAAAATCGCCAGGCAGTTTACAATAAATCCACATATACCTTACTATTTATATCGGATGCGATAGTTGGATAGTGAATTTTACTTTGTAACGTTCGGGGAATTGAAATTTAAAAAGATACCCTATAAAACTCCTGTGAAAAAAGAAGGAAAGTACATTTATTGAACACATGTTTAGTAATAAGTAGGTATAACTGAACTGTTCTTCAACTTTTAAACAGACATTCTGTACACGAATTTTTTTTTGTTTTTCTTGTTGATTGTCTATTTGTTTGCGATGGACACAAAAACTAGATTTTGGTGTTCTTTTTTTAGAGCCGTCTTGGTCAGAATTAAAATTTTACTTATATTTCATCACAATTAGTTGAGTAGAAAAACGATATTCGACCTCCGCGTGGGCGGAGCTGCGGGCATAAGCTAATCACGTATATGCCTCTCATACCATTGACTGTATATATTTGTAGAACTGTGGGCTACCTATAACATTTATATACAATATTTACATATTTGCAATATTTATTACGTACTTACATATTTACACATTGTAACATCAATGTTATATGTATATACAATTATTTACAAAAACTCAGATAATTTATATTTATACCATTTTAGATTTTAAATAATAACATATAATACACACACTAAATACTAGAAAAATATACTACACAAAATATATAATAATATTGCATTTCTATAAATTCTTCTGAACTATATTATTATATCGCGACGCGACGGTGTAATTGAGGCCGCAAGAGTGCGACCGAATGTAAACGAACCGTGCGCCTAAATACTTCGTTCAGTTCAGAGCTGTGAGTGAGAATTTGCACCACACAGTTTGGAATATATTGTGACTGCGAATACGTATGTAATAAATGTCTCCGCGCTTATATAAAATCACCCGCATCTCGCTAAATAATAAAAGTATTTTGTGTGAACTTTCTATAAACTATTTTCTGTGCTATTACTTATTGTGATCGTGTTTCCAATCTTCCATCTGAACTGACTCTGTGCATCTCAACTTTCTCCTTCTGTAACTTTCTTGCTTGTTCTGTGTAACTACCTTCCTATTGTGTGATCTAAATATAAAACTCTAATTCTCGTGTGTAACTGTTTTATTTGGTCACCTGAACTATTACCACGGAACATTACCACACTGGTGACCCCGTTAGAACTGTGAAAATGAGTGAGAAAGAGTCTGAACAGACTACGTCCTCGCGCTCGTCTGAGCCTGTGAAGCACGTTTCCACGGACGTATTTCGGGTGTCTGTCAAGCTACCTCCATTTTGGCCTGATGAGCCAGATTTATGGTTTGCTCAAATTGAAGCACAATTTGCGAATGCGAACGTGACCGGTGACGTCACGAAATTTAATTATGTGGTCGGACATTTGGATCCACATATATCTAAAGAGGTGAAAGATATAATTATGTGTCCCCCCGCTCAACAACGCTACGAAAAGTTGAAGAGTGAGCTGGTTAAGCGGCTATCAGCTTCCCAAGAGCGTAAGGTGAAGCAACTCTTGATGCATGAGGAGCTAGGAGACCGTAAGCCCTCTCAATTCTTACGTCATCTTCAGGGTTTAGCGGGTCCGAGAGTTCCTGAAGATTTCTTACGTACTATTTGGAGTAGCCGCCTGCCAACAAATATCCAACCACTGTTGGCAACGCAGTCGGAGAGTACATTGGAGGCACTAGCTGAACTCGCAGATCGTGTTCAGGATATTGCAGCACCTTCAGTTCACGTAGCTTCTACTTCAGCAGCTGCACCGACTGTCAACGAACTAGCGAGTGAAATAGCGGAACTGAAGCAATGCATGAGAAATTTGACTACGCAGCTTCGTCAAGGCCGACCAAGCCAGCGTCAGCGTAGCAAGAGTCGTGAACGCAGCCGTTCTTCTACCCGTTCTGCTTCCAACTACCAGCAATTCCCTCTATGCTGGTATCATGGCAAGTATGGTGTTAAAGCTCATCGCTGTATCAAGCCATGTGACTACAAGGCGGGAAATGCTCCGGGCAGTCGGTAATGGCGACTGACGATTGCCCCACTTCTACTGGTCGCCTGTTCGTCACAGACATCAAAGACGCAGTTTCTGGTCGATACTGGAAGCGACCTCTGTGTCTACCCTCGCTGTCTGCTTCGTGATCGTCGTGCGTCGACCAATTATCAACTGTGTGCCGCCAATGGCACGCCCATATCTACATACGGTTGTGTGGCGTTAAACCTGAACCTTGGTCTACGTAAGGACTTTAAGTGGAGTTTTGTTGTAGCTGATGTTACTAAACCTATTATCGGTGTCGATTTCTTGTCATTTTACTCTTTAATCGTTGATTGTCGTAACCAACGATTAATAGATAGTAATACAAATATGTCTACTTCTGCTTTGAATCATTCAGACTCCTCTATATCATCTGTAAAGGTTACTACTGGTGATTCAAGGTATCATAAAATTTTAAATGAATTTCCTGACATAACACGACCAGCCGGCACACAACGCACTATTAAACACAACACCTTACACTACATACGCACGACACCAGGCCCTCCAGTTTCTTGTTCACCTAGGCGCTTAGCGCCAGATAAATTAAAAATTGCCCAGCAGGAATTTCAGCTGATGATGGCCAACGGTACTGCCAGACCTTCAGACAGCCCTTGGTCATCACCTCTTCATTTAGCTCCGAAAAAGGACAATGGCTGGCGACCCTGCGGAGACTACCGTAAGCTCAACGCGAGAACCATACCAGACAGGTACCCGATAAAGCATATCCATGACTTTGCTCACAGCATTACAGGTTGCAGCGTCTTCAGCACAGTCGATCTTGTTAAGGCTTTTAATCAAATTCCTGTCAATCCAGACGACATACCGAAGACCGCGATAACCAGTCCAATAGGGTTGTTTGAATTTCCCTTCATGAATTTTGGTTTGCGGAATGCAGGGCAAACGTTCCAGCGCTTCGTGGATGAAATGACACGAGGTCTGGATTTTTGCTACTCATTTTTGGACGATTTTCTTGTGTTTTCTCGCAGTAAAATTCAGCATGAGGAGCATCTACGGACTTTATTCGGAAGGATGAGAGACTTTGGTATGGTTGTCAACACGTCTAAGTGTGTTTTCGGTGTTCCAGAAGTGACCTTCTTAGGTTACAGTGTTTCGGCTAAAGGCACCAAACCACTAGACTCTAAAGTCGAGGCCATTAGAAATTTTCCTCCCCCTAAAGACGTACGCCAACTGAGGCGCTTCCTGGGCATGATAAATTTTTATAGGCGATTTATGCCCCAAGCAGCCCAAATTCAAGCGCCCCTTCACAAACTTCTAATCGGCAATGTGAAAGGTTCCCATCCAATTAATTTAACTGAGGAATCTCTTAAAGCCTTTGAGGCCTGCAAAGCAAGTTTAGCTGATGCAGCCTTACTAGCTCACCCCGATTGCAATTCCAAACTTGCATTAGTGACCGATGCGTCGGACACAGCAATCGGCGCGGTACTTCAACAGCTAGATAAGGATGGCTGGCAACCCTTAGCTTTTTTCTCACGTAAACTCAGTCCTTCTCAAGTTAAATACTCTCCTTATGACCGAGAATTACTAGCCATATATGAGGCTATTAAATATTTTCGGCATATGCTGGAGGCTAGGCACTTTGTTATTTACACGGATCATAAGCCACTTACATTCGCATTCCATGACAGGAAAAAGACCTGTTCGCCAAGGCAATTCCGCCATTTAGATTTCATTGCCCAGTTCACCACTGATGTGAGACATATTTCTGGCAAAGATAATGTAGTGGCTGATCCCTTATCTCGTGTAAATGAACTACAAGCCCCAGTTAATCTTGACCTTCTAGCCGAATCACAAGCCTCAGATAATGAGCTACAGCATCTTCTGCAAGAAGGGTCATCTCTGCAATTAGAGAAATTATTAATACCCGGGAGTCGTAGTTATTTGTACTGCGACGTCAGTACAACGCCTCCCCGGCCTTTTGTCCCTAAAATGTTGCGTAAGCAAGCATTTGACAGCTTACATTCCCTCAGTCATCCTGGTGTGTCGGCCTCTGCCAAATTAGCGGCAGAACGATTTGTATGGCCAGGCATAAGAAAAGATTGTCGGGAATGGGCACGAACTTGCCTGTCGTGTCAGCGTGCTAAAGTGAGCCGCCATGTGTCTGCTCCCTTAGGCACTTTTAACTTACCAAAAGCACGGTTCACTGAGGTCCACATTGACTTAATAGGGCCATTACCAATGTCCCAGGGCTATAAATATTGTTTGACAGCAGTCGACCGTTTCACTAGATGGCCTGAAGTCATGCCCATCGTCGACATTACTGCTGAAACAGTAGCCAAAGCCTTGGTATCTGGGTGGATAGCCCGATTTGGTTGCCCCATTACTATTGTGACAGACAGAGGTCGACAATTTGAGTCGGCTTTGTTCGAACAATTGTCCAAAATTGCAGGGTTTCAACACAAACGAACAACGGCATATAGACCTTGTTGCAATGGGTTGGTCGAACGAATGCATAGGCAATTGAAAGCATCAATTGTTTGTCATGCTAATGATAAATGGACCGAGAGCTTGCCATGGGTGCTACTTGGCATCAGGAGTGCATTTAAAAATGATCTCCAGGCGTCGTCAGCCGAGTTAGTTTACGGCGAGCCACTTCGCCTGCCAGGGGAATATTTCACTTCTAGTGATACGGGTGTTACAACTGACCCCATTGAATTTATTGCCAGAATACGCTCATTTGCCCAGAAGTTACAGCCTGTACCAGCTTCACGCCATAGTAATGGCAGAATATTTATTTTTAAGGATCTGGCTACCACCGACCATGTCTTCCTTCGTGAAGACGCCTCGCGTGGGTCCCTTCAACCTGCTTATACAGGCCCACATAAAGTATTGAGTAAGGCAGACAAATTTTTCAAAATTGAAATTAAAGGTAAGCCAGTCACCGTTTCCATTGATCGTCTAAAGCCTGCTTACATATTGTCAGATGAGACAAACCACAGCGACATTCCTTCTGATAATGTAAAAACTTATCAGACTCGTTCTGGTCGTCGCGTTAAATTTACAGATTTTTATCGCCCTTGACGGTCTCTGGAGGGGAGTGATGTGGGCTACCTATAACATTTATATACAATATTTACATATTTGCAATATTTATTACGTACTTACATATTTACACATTGTAACATCAATGTTATATGTATATACAATTATTTACAAAAACTCAGATAATTTATATTTATACCATTTTAGATTTTAAATAATAACATATAATACACACACTAAATACTAGAAAAATATACTACACAAAATATATAATAATATTGCATTTCTATAAATTCTTCTGAACTATATTATTATATCGCGACGCGACGGTGTAATTGAGGCCGCAAGAGTGCGACCGAATGTAAACGAACCGTGCGCCTAAATACTTCGTTCAGTTCAGAGCTGTGAGTGAGAATTTGCACCACACAGTTTGGAATATATTGTGACTGCGAATACGTATGTAATAAATGTCTCCGCGCTTATATAAAATCACCCGCATCTCGCTAAATAATAAAAGTATTTTGTGTGAACTTTCTATAAACTATTTTCTGTGCTATTACTTATTGTGATCGTGTTTCCAATCTTCCATCTGAACTGACTCTGTGCATCTCAACTTTCTCCTTCTGTAACTTTCTTGCTTGTTCTGTGTAACTACCTTCCTATTATGTGATCTAAATATAAAACTCTAATTCTCGTGTGTAACTGTTTTATTTGGTCACCTGAACTATTACCACGGAACATTACCACAGAACGAAGTGAGAAAATCATCAAACAGCCTGTCTTACAGGTATAATAAGCGGTCGCTAGCGCCAATGATTGCTTCACACATCAAAGGTGTCAGTCACAGTGTAACCGACCCGACCCGACACTCGCTCTTAATGAGCTCGGGTAATAGGCTCACCTGTAGAAACATTAACCATGAAATTTTGGTGGTATTAATAATGTGACAATATCGGGATAAAAAATAGTGTAGCATTCGAATAGTGAGAGAATTTTAGTAATTGGTTCAGTAATTTCAGAGTTTATAGATTACAAACAAATAAATCTTTTCTTTTTGTAATTTTAGCATAGATATCGGAAATATAGACTAGGTACTTGAGCACCAAGGTTTCCATACATTATTGTAGAACTAATCGTGTACCTACGGGCATGCACGCATCGCAAGGTGGCCACCCTAAACGTACTTCTGGGTCGCAAGTCCCAGTCGCCGTCACGGGATTCCTCTCTGTACCACGCTAAGGACCCGGCGGAATCCATGGAATGCTGAGAATCGGATCTCACGGGCGAAACCTCGTGCCACAGCTAGTAGTAGATATAGATAATGATGGTACCTAACTCCATTGCATACACAAAGAAGGCTTAGGGCCTTCTTTATTTATAAGGCTGTTTCAAAATCAAAAAACAAATTATTGCTGAGTATTCTGTCGAATCAAAAAGGAACATAGGTACCTACTCTGGAGATACTCACGTATCTAAATTACGAATTTCTCGAACCGATCACGTATCACAAAATACGCTGAATCCACAAACTTCAAACAAAGAGTAGAGGTAAACAGTTAGTACCCACCTAGCACACTCCACGTATGATTTTCGAAATTGCAACGTACTGCACAATAAATGCGAACTCCAATTCGTACCCCAATATTTTCCATCAAATTTCGAATAGTTTCGTAGTAATGACGTACCACCGGTGTAACTCCAATATACGAGTATATAACTAGCCGCTCCCCGCGGCTTCACCCTTGGTATATTTTGCTCCCATGGCAGGTGCCAAATAGGTATTTACTTCATACTTTTTTATTTAATTGAACAGGTTATTATGAATTCACCTCGATAAGGGTAAAGTCTTAGGAATGGGGGGTCTCCATTAATACACTATAATAATGCAACAGTGGTGGCCTTCAGCTTTGCGGCCTCATCAAATGCTTTTTCACGCCTCGCTTATTTAGGGACTATAGGAAGAAGGAACAACATGCACTGGTAAAGAAGAGAAAAAAGTCTTAATGACTTTACTAAATAAATTTTCCCGATTTCCCGCAGCTATCTAACACAAAAATTTTTTTTTTCAACAAACCAACAAACTCCAGGTTTAGAGTATAGATACTGTTTATTTTTTATTCAGGATAGGCTTACGTTTGACCACTATCTCACCTGATGGTAAGTGACGATGTGGTCTACGATGAATCACCACCAGTAAAATAAAAAAATATCGAGTTGCAATTTTTTAATCTTTTTAAATGTGATGCAATTATGTGTTGTGCAAATAATTCCAGAGTTTTGCGGAGATTGGGCAAATTGAGGTTAAAATTGATGTATTGGGTATTTAATCTGGTCATTTTACGAAATGTACGATAAAAGTTCGGTCATTTTATACACCGAGTGTTCAAGTTTTATAGAAGTTTTATCTTTTTCATAGACTGAGTAATAGTATAATAGGTACTTATAGAACAGTTAGGAAAAATCAATGATATTTTTGTTTGTGCTGAAATACCCACAGATATCACCCCCGCGGCCATCGGCCATGGACCGACTAAAACCGCACGCCATCTCGTGTCTTCGAGCGGCGAGGTGTACTAAGGTGACCCAAACATCCCCAGCTGATCCGGGTCACCTCCGGCTTTGAGACGATTCCAACAAATTACAGAACCCTATTTCCAGAATAAAAAGAAGCTTAGTGCTATTCCAAAGTATTATCAATCTCTATTTCAAATTTCATGCAGATCCTTTCAGTTGTTTATGAAGCAAGAGTAACATACATTCACACACACATACTCACACACATCACAAACTTTCATATTTATAAAGAAGTCAGAAAAAAAGGTTACTCTAATTTGGTTACTCTTTGTTAAAAAGGTTTTTTACATCTGCAATGTTAAGGTTAAAAAAAATATTCAAAACAAAAATACGTGAATTTTGAAATCTGCGACCATTAACACATAGAATTGATTACAGAAATTAGTGAGGTCGTGTTATTACATCGTTGGGTATTTTGGACCCGGGGCGAAAATGGCGAGTCGTAAACGCCCCATTGTCCTGTGCCCTGGTTTGATTTATCGTTCGAGGTGGGATTAAACTCAGTATATGATTAAGGCTGTGGTATTTTATTGTATTAGACTTGTGAAAATGTTTGAAATTTTGAGTGAAAATTAAAGCAATATAGACATTCATTTTAACTCAAATGAGTTTAATTAAGTTTTTTATTATGGTAGGTAGCATGGCGAAGTTGAGGGGTAAAATTAGTCACTTTACCCCTCAGCTTCGCCCCTTTTCGGCCCAATTTTTATAACATTCAAGCTCGTAATATATTAGTTCTATGGGGCAAATTTCCATACATTAAACTATATGAAAATTTACCCAACTTGTTGAAATATAAAATATACAAGTATGATTATATAGCTTTCCTCAATAGATGGGCTATAACAATATTTTTTTAATTCGGACCAGTGGTTTTCATTTACTTTACCCGTTTCATGAAATTCCTTGTAAAAACTTTTGAGCAAACATAGCAGTCAGCTACAGGCTCCAAATTATTGCTTTCGCAAGAAAACAGAACTGAGCAAAAACAGATCTAAACAGATACATAACTGAAGCTCCATATTATACAAGTGTAACAGAAAACAGACGCTTGATTTAATAGCTATTTAGCGATTTGTTGTATTGTATGAAAAATGGAAATTTTACTTTTGCTCAAAGAATTGTTATATTTTTTCCTTCCATAATTATGGATGAGCATAAAATTCGATACCATTATCGTACGGAAAAGTGCAGTAACTAGGAATACCTTTATTTCATGCGGAAATCCCCACGGATAACTGCCCCACAGCTAGCAGGGGCGAATAATGTCGGACTTGAACCGACTACAACACTGTCAATTTTAACTACGAACACCTAAGGGTATGAGTATATTTATGCCACCTCGTTCTACGCAACGAGTCTGGAACGTTTGGCAGCAAATCTAGGCCATCATAATTTTATTATAGGTATTATTAGTCCTGACCACTATTTAATTATTGACCTTGTTTTGCGAGCGAGAAATTCATCAGGCTAGTGATAAGGTGCTAGTCTCATGGGGCTCACAGGAGCTAGTGATGAAGTGGATAATATATTATGTCAGACTCGAACCGACTAAAACTCACGGTGTTTCGTCACATCAGCCAGATTCTACATCTAGTGCATCTTAGAAAGAAACTGAACTATCTTGGCAGGAACCAACTAACGTCACGGACAACGAGTTGGTTAGGATCAATATCTAAATCCTTCTCCCTTTAAGAGGAGGAAGATCATTATGCGATCTACAACACTCTTTTTTCTTATAAGCCTGGTGTTATGAATCTGTGGTAAGAATTAAAACAAGTTTCGTATTGTTTTAAAGTCTTTATTTTTCTATTTTGAAGATGTTATTTTTACATTTTATATAATAAATAAAATATTGACATCAGTTAAACCACACTTCAAAAAGTTAATAATATTCCTATTTTACTTATTAGCAAAAAGGTTTATTTTCACATTAAAAATTATATTTTTAATAAAACAAACTAATTGATAAATCCTCACTACTATGCAATCACATTATCACTTCAATTAATTTATTTGGAAATCAAAATATCAACATTTAAAGTTGTTACTTGCTGCAATATAGCCTTGATAGTAACGTAAGTGTAAGATATAATTTAATGCGAACAAAGAAAATGTTTAGCACACCTGCTGCCTCATGCGTGTCACGCTTGCGCCTACACTTCATGCAAATCGTATCTATTTTTTGCACGAAATCCGCACCATATTATTTGCACGAAATGTGCGTGCATGAGGCAGCGAGCGGCTTTATACATTTAATTTTGCCTTACACGCTACAGTTTTTCACATCAAGGCTATTGAGTAACAGTTAAACAGTCGTTTCACAACTGCTATTATTTATGATACGTATTAATTATATTAAACTATCAATATTATACTGTGTACAATATAATTTGGCATATTTCCATACTTCTAATTATTACAACAATACATAAATCATTCAAACGCACTAATGTATAATATCTACGTACAAAAAATTGTATTTTAATAATCAATAAACCTTAAACAGTACTTTTTATTAAATATGCTTCCATAATCATACTTATCAATAGATACTTATTTTAAAACACAATCATAATGCTTCTATATTTCATATTAATAACTAAGTAATTAACACTTACGGTCAGTCATTTCTTTACAAAAATTTGGTAAACCCGTGACTGTTTGTCGAATTCATCTAATGTTAAATCATAAAATAGTAGCGACTACATGAGCTTGTCGGGGATGAAATAACACCTAACTACATAGGTGTTAATCTTTCTGGTAACTTTATTTCCTTCAAATTATATAAGGATCTGCGTATTGCACCACCCTCATATCGATTCGAAACGTGGTGCAAAACTTCTGGCAAAGATTCGCTTTCAGAATGAATGACCGTTTCATCAGTCAGATTACCGCTTCCGTCTCGTCAAGATCTGTGTAGGAATTCCGAAGTAAGTACCTTTTGATTGGTGGCTTTCAAGATTTTCTCGTGATGTCGTAATCGGTGAACAATCTCATCATGAAGAACGTTGAAGCACATAGCCGTGAGTGCGAGGCCAGTCATAATGTATATTGAACAAAACCAAACAGTACCTGTAGACGCTCCATTCTTCTGAGTTGCTCCAGGAGCCAAATGACCAAAACCAATTGTACTGAGGCTCATGAAGCAGAAATAAACTCCATCTATAGGACTCCAGCCTTCCAACTGGTACAATACTAGTGCACCAAAGAAAATGTATGTAAAAATAGCTGTTAAACACAAGGAAATAGGAGCTAAAATGGATAATCCTCGTAAAGAAACTTTGGAGTCTGTATCAGTGCAACTCATGGAATCACAGTCTCTTAAAAAGCTTAGGCCTTGAGTTTTGTCTTTAATGGAATTAGTACTAACACTGTGAGCTTGGGAAGCCGATATTATCGTCCCTGATGGTGACCTAACATAGTATGGCTCTTGTAGATGAAGTGTTTGGTGTCTATAATCGTCCTGCCTTCTTACTTTCTCTTTTCTTTCTTTACTCGTCATAGTTCGCTCGTCCAGACAGCAATATCCACATTTTGTGCATAAACAGCAACAGAGAGCTCTGCTGAATACGCTTCTAGCTAATCGTGAAAGTAAAGCTCCAACTACAGATAAGTACAGAAGTGTTAGAGGAATACCTATGACTGCATACCCTATTGTAACTGCCTTTCCTAAGGCCGTTCGGGGTGTTACACTGCCGTAACCTGTACAAACATTAAAAGAATATTAGTCAAGTTGACAGAAAATCACAATCTATAACTGTATGCATTTTAACGTTTAAATTTTTCCTAATTTAGTCGTAAAATATGTAATTGGAAATTTTAATACATAAAGACGACCCAAAATACTGAACATATCTTGGAAACCCCGATTTTTTTAATAAAATGCCTGTTTCGTATTTACTATTAGGTATACATATAGACGATACATATATAATACTAGAGAAATTAAAATAATAAGTGATTAATATCCTTACCTATAGTCGTCAGGACTGTCAATGAATACAGAAACGCCTTCGCAAAGTTCCATTCATAATCGTCTATCACCAAAGCTGGTGCTGACTCCAAAGCTCTTGCACCTCCATATTGTGCAGAAACATCTGCTGCAACTCTTGCTACTAGCTTCTCTTGGAATCTTGCGATCTCCTGTGCAGCCAATCTGGTCCAGTTCTCCTTATACAAAATATTTAGTGAAACCGTTATCTCCCAAATACTTTCCACAGTTTGTGATCTCAATTCCGCACTGGCTTGACTAATAGTACCGTTTAACTTTGACAGAGGAACAGATTTCTGATTTTCATTTGCTTGGTATGACGTAGTGGCTAGTGTTTTCTGGTGAACTTTAGCTGCCCCACCTTCTATTGCCAAGAATATGAAGGCTCCAAGCAAAGTATATGCTAGAAGTAGTGTGAATATACCCAAGTTAGTCACACATCCGGCTATGAAACTCTTTTTCTTACTCTTTTTAGTTTTAACGCAGAGGCAGCACGTGGTAATGACATCGTCATCCACCCTGTAGTTTTCTGATTTGCCATTTTTCTTATATTTGCCATTCGCATAATTTTTCTTCTTAATATTTTTGTCCATATTCGTTTTCAAGAATTTCGATTATTTGACATGTTAGCGGAAAAAGCATATGTATAGAGTTATTTTTAGTAAGCCCCTCGGAAACGATATAGCGATGAAGCAGCAGAAATCCATCTGTGGAAAAAGAATTTATGTTAATAACTATTTTCAAAATGAGCTTTGGTTCTTCAAAGGTTTACATACGACGAAATTGACAAAATAAAACAGCTTTACCAGAAAGAGGCGGGAGTAATAAACGAAAAGAAATTCGTTGAAGATAAAGTAAGAGCTATTAGCATACGTTGGTAAAATATGGGTGAAAATACTTCGTTGGAAATTTCCTTTGGCTCTGATTATATCAAAATGTGTGAACATTGTATATTTAGGATGAAGATGTTCTATCAATAAAAGATTTATTGTATTACCCCACTCCATTTTGATAGCTATTAAATGTATTACCTAAGCCTTGTAGGTATCAGAGTGCTAAAAGAAACACTGACTGTTATTTCTGCGGTAATTATTAGTATTCCACAATTTGTTTTACTTCAAGTTATTTTATTATAAGAGTTTTATCTAAGTACCTACCTATTAATACACTATTTAATCATCATTCGTCCTAGGTTTAAGCTTCTTTTATCTCGAATGCCATTCGCTTCCTCCAAATATCAAAGGCATATTTAGGTAAGTAAGTACCAACATTTCAGAAATAAAATTGGTAGGCACCCAAATCTAATCCGAATATTTGTTGAAATTAATTACTTATATCTATTTTTTAGAGTCCTTAGTTTGAATATTGGAATAAATATCAAGAATAATTTACTAAGAAGAGGCCACCTATAACCCTTTCGTACATTTTTTCATACTAAATTATGTAGGTACATACCGAAAATGATCCTATAAAATATTCATCATGCACGGCTGCACGTCTTAGAATTCTAATATGTAAATAGGTATGGCAAATTATTCGTATAGAATAAGTCGCAATCATACAATATTTTGTTATCGTTACTCATTGGTTATGAATTTATGAATCCCAATGAAAGCTTCTTTACATAAATATATAAAACAAATTTTAGCTTATTAACGAAGCATAATATATAAGTACTGGTACATAGGTACAGTATGTACTTTTACTAAGTAAATAATAATATTATATCCTTAATATATCTATCTTCGCGCCTGTATGCCAGCCTGTTTCGTGCAAATAATAATATTACAATGTGAATTTCGGGCAAATAATTTGCTGTAAAACTGAACTAGGAAGTGCAAAAAAACACAAATAGTACAAAATCCCTCACAATTCATTATTTCTATTTTGGTTTTTACGATGCTTGAATTTTGTAGAAAGTTCAGGGTTCAGCCAACTTACTTCGATTCTTATTCCGTTCGCCCTATCTTATATACAAATAAATAAAATTTAAATTTCGGTTTGTAATATTTGAATAAAAATGATGTTTAGTTAGTAAAATGCAACTTTTATTGATAGCATAATATGAATGTACCTACACACGGTAGATAAAAAAGTAGGTACTTATAAAAAAAACATTTTCATCTATCTGTCCATCTTCCTGTCTTTTTTTCCCGGCAATTTCGACGAGATTTTTCATTAATGACCCATACAAGAAATTATCCTATTATGTTTTTGAATAAAAAAGAGCTAAATAACCCTATACTACCTATAAATTTATATAATTACGTTCTTAGACTAACAAATGCATACAATGTTGTCTTGACAGTCATTTATAACGTACATTTCCATTACATGTACAAATGCGACGTTATCTAACGTCTATATTGATGAATGTATTGAAGTCCACGAACTTGGAACAATCGTTGCGGTAGCTCAGATGTGTTGGTTGGAGTTTTTAGGGTTGTCACATCGCTAATAGAGGTGTAATAATTTTTTTATCATATTTGGAGCACGGGTTCCGATCTCTTTCTTCTACTCAGCATTATTTGGCTTAGGTGACTTTTACAAGAGTACCTGTTTTCTGACTCTAACTCCTAGAGGAAAACTATAATTAAAGCCACAGTATACATAATAGTACAATGTTGATATTCGCATGCCATAAATAAAGTGATACCTAAATGTTCTTAACTAAAATAAAACTAAAATGCATAAATATGACGTCTTGTACTACATTTTCAAAATATACTACATTATTTTCATCAACAATAATTATTCAATGTGACAGCCCTATTTCAAGCGTTCACGTATTATACAGAAGTTTGAATCTCACAGTACATACAGAAAACTACTACACTAAATTGTTATAATATTATTACGATTGTCCACAACATAGGACTGTCATTATGTACCTACTTATAAAGTGCAATGTATTGCAGCGCTTAGTTGTAGCAATTGGTTTCAAAACGATTATATTCGCATGTATAGGTGTACTCTACCAATATTCTCGAGGCCTAAGCTAACCTCACTTCTTTCTGTATTCATAAAATAATTCCTAAATAGATTTAACTAATTTTCTTTAAGGATATTAAATTATTGGTGAAGTTGTATCATTAACCAGTTTTCACCGAGGACCATTTCATTCTACTACATTAACCTTAAAGATACGACCCTGTTTCAAAGTATTTTATGTCTACAGAATAGTAATGAATTCATCAAAATTAATGTTTTGCTACCTGTTTATTGTGTTTATCCACAAATTATAAGTTAACAGCTGTAAATTATAAGAAAAATACTGCGAATGCTCGTGTGTGTGTGTGTGTGTGTGTGTGTGTGTGTGTGTGTGTGTGTGTATGGTGTGGTGTGTGTGTGTGTTACCGTGAAAGCCTAAACAACAATAGTTAGTTTAATAAACATAAATTAATTTAATTATTTTCTCTTTTACGTTTTATAAGTGTTATTAATCATTATGGTCTATATACAAAATAATCAATTGTAGACTTTGATAAAATTAAAACAGAAGAAAAACGTCATGAATAATATTGAACTCAAAAGTAACGTATTTTTATGGAGAATAGGTACAATACAGAGCGTATGTTACGAATAGCAACCGCTGACATCGCCGCTTATAATTGCACTCGAGAGATGGCGCCACAGTCGAGTGGCTGGCCAGGAATGTATCCAACTATCATCGACGTACTTGCGGTTGAACGTTTGGGAGTCAAGAGCTTGGCATATCCACATGAGGGCCTAGAATGTGGTTGTTAGTAATTATTATGAATTCTTGGACAGTCTGCCCTTACAGACTTTGAGACAAATAGAATTGGCAAGGCGAGAATTTTTGTCAGGATTTTTGTTACTTGTGTTTTCCCTTAATACCAATAGCGTGTATTATAAATAATGTATAATGTAGGTATAACCGGCATTGGTTATAGGGATCTTGATTCCTTGAGAATAGATTACCCACAATTAATAAACATTTTGACTCAGTACTCTTATCATGTCCTATCGAATTACTACATACTGTGAAAATTTGATTCATTACCTACCTACTTAGCATTTTTGTTAGTGTTTTACAATCTATGCTCGGCCTCCACTTGCTCACCACTGTGCCCTCTGCCAGTCAAAAGGACACGTGGAGAGCCTCGGAGCAGCCCTCTAGAGGGCCACATTATTGTAGAACTAATAAATTATGGGATAAATTGGGTGCTACCTAATACTAATTTGGCGAAGTATGTTACGGGTGAAACCGCAGGGCATTCTAATATTTCATAAATGCTTTTATAATAATTATTTCTGAAAACTCAACATTTCGCGGGCATTCGATTCGATTCATACACTACCAAGAAATCAGTCCACTACACACATTAATATCTCGACCATAAACTTTACGAGAATTCCTTCTCAGAACTTAAATTTCACCACTAGAAACTTCCAGAACCTTAAAGATTCAACAACATGGTTATTTCCACACCGTCTACATAATATACAACACATTTTGTTCACCAAAAACCGTACAAGTGACACAACAAAATATCAACAACGCTGAAAGTGCAAATACCCTGCGGCCATTCCAACCATTTCTCGGTGAAAGCTCCCTCTATTGAGAGCAATTAGACGTCCCCGAACTTCAGGTCAGCCATTCAGTGTACATTACCGACACAAAACAACGAGTGTGTAGCTTTAAAAATGTAGAATATGGTTAACTTATTTTCAACTTAGTGGACATGACTGGCGAGAAAATGTAATATGTATTAGCAGATTTTGGTGAAATTTTCACCAGAGTGGATAAGAAATTAAACATGCAGTCTAGGAGATATTGTCAATAAATTTAACTTTTTATTTTGAACATAAACTAAACACTCTTAAGAATAAACAAGAAAATTGTATCGATCCATGACAGTAGCGAAAATACACAAATGGGTGCAGTTAAAAATGCCATTTTACATTATGTTTAACATAGTGTGTACGAGCATGCGTGCATGCATGCGGGAGGGCGTGCATGCGTGCTTGCGTGCCTGTGTGTGTATGTTTTAATAGATGTCTATCAAATTAGTTTATATGAAATAGATCTACAGTTTGTTACTTACGGTGTCCAAATTTTTTTAAGTACATAAAAAAATATCATGCTCAAGATTTATCACAAGTACCTAACTCGACACTCATGCGTATTTTTTCCACGTAGTACTTACTAGATGAATAGTTCCAAAAAAAGTTCATACTATGTTAAAAAATCAGAGTTTGACTGAAATGTCCTAAAACGACTTAGCGTGTTTTATAACCCTCATAACTTCAGGCGGGTAATTTGCTCAAACTTGCGGTATCAGGATCTTGTAAAATCGCTGAACCAACAAAATATTTTTACGGTCAGAGTAAGAACGCTTAGGTTTTTACCACTAATATCGTGCACTGTGCCGGCACCGCGTCGCATACGCGATGTCAGCAAAAGTCCCCACTGTAGAGCGACGGGGCGCCCGCGCCCGGGACACTAGTTCATACTGCAGGCTTGCCATAGTCAGCCGCATATAACTCGCTTCACTTATAGATGTTCTAAGTCAATATCAAGTGTTATAGTAATTCTAATATAAGTCGTACATACAGTGAGACATATGTGTAATTACAAATAAACAATCAAAGTGTACGCTATCTTTTATTGATATACTCCCACGTAACACCCATAGGTATAGCCTCTAAAGTGGTGACCCCGACGTGAACGTGGGAGTCGTAGGTTTATAGGTTATATAACCTATAACCTCGTGTGTGAACTTTTGTGAAAATTATCGAACTTTGTGAACATTAGCGTAACAATGGTAAACGACGGAAGTGCGGCTAGTGTAAAAACAGAAGAGCAGGTGATCACAAGCATCGCGGTTACGACGCGTATTCCAGACTTCTGGTGCGACGAGCCCGAGCTGTGGTTTATCCAGGCTGAAGCAGTATTAAATCCGCAAAAGGCGTCGGACGAATCAAGGTACCAAATAATTGTATCGAAATTAGGCAAAGATGTTCTGACGCAGGTCACGGACATACTCAGAGACCCCCCGCAAACAGACAAGTACTCTACGCTAAAAAAGCGATTGTGCGAAATCTATGCGAGGACCAAGGAGCAACAGGTACACAGACTCATGAACGAAATGGAATTAGGAGACCAAAGGCCGTCGCAATTATTGAGAAAAATGCGTGACATTGCACGTGGCAAGATAGAAGACGAAACCCTCCTCATACTGTGGCTCAACCAGCTACCAAGCACAGTGAGAGGGATTTTGGCAGCTACGGAGACGAACGACCTTAGTACCTTAGGAAACATAGCGGACAAGGTCATAGAATCCGTATCACATAGAGAGACAGTCAGCAAAGTAGATGCAGCTACAGGAGGCGAATCGGCGAATTTGATAGCAGAAATCAAGAACCTGACAGAGAGGATAAGAGGACTTGAAAGCAGGCAGCCCAGACCCAGGTTCACCGGCAGAGGTAGAGGCATGTCCGGACGCTTTGGAGCCAGAGCAACGAATCGCAGCCCATCTCGCAGGCGAACACCAGCAGACCGTGACTGGTTATGCGAATATCACTTCCGGTTCCGGCATCGGGCGAACAAGTGCGTGGAACCATGCAACTGGAACAAGAATAAGCCGGAAAACTAACAGCGGTGCACGAAATGGGCGAGTCGTGCAGGCCGCAAGTGAATCATCGCCTCAGCATCATGGACCAGTACACAGGTACCTCTTATCTTATAGACAGTGGCGCAAATATATCGGTCTATCCGCGTAATCTTGTGAGTGATAAACACATATCAAAGCATAGTGAAAATAGTAATTACAACTTGTTCGCGGCAAACGGCACTAAAATTAAGAGCTATGGACTAATAACAAAAGAATTAGACTTTAAGTTAAGACGAAATTATAGGTGGATATTTGTCATAGCCGATGTTAAGCAACCAATAATAGGCGCAGATTTTTTAGCTAAGCACAAACTGTTAATAGACCTTAGTGGCCGAAAATTAATAGATACAGAAACAAGCATAATGGCGATTGGTTCATTCTCCGATTCTGACCAATCCACAATTAAAACCACACCCGATGATCATCCCTTCATAAACATTTTATCAAAGTACCCAGACATAACAAAACCCTTCTCCTTCAAAGGCATCCCTAAACATAGTGTGCGCCACCACATAGAAACTACTGGGGCACCGGTGCATGCTCGTGCACGCCCGCTGCCTCCAGACAGGTACAAAAAGGTTAAAGCTGAATTTCAACTTATGATGGACCTAGGTATATGTAGACCCAGTAAAAGTGCGTGGGCCAGTCCATTACATGTAGTGCCCAAAAAAGATGGTAATATTAGACCCTGCGGGGATTATAGGAAGTTAAATGCGATAACAAAACCAGACAGGTACCCGGTACCGCGACTACAAGACTTCACTTACTTATTAGCAGATAAAAAAATTTTTTCGAGCTTGGACATCAACAGGGCTTACAACTGCATACCGGTGCACGAGGATGACATCGAGAAAACCGCGGTAATCACCCCAATGGGTTTGTACGAATTCCCAGCAATGCCGTACGGGTTAAAGGGGGCCAGCCAAACGTTCCAGAGATTCATGGATCACAGCGTCTTGCAAGGGCTGGATTTTTTGTTTTGCTTCGCCGACGACATAATTGTAGCCAGTGCCGACGAAGAGTCCCACAAACATCACCTAGAGGAAGTCTTTAAGCGTTTTAACGAATTCGGCATCACCATCAACATATCAAAGTGTTGTCTGGGCCGACAAAGACTTAAATTTCTAGGCTACGAAGTATCAGCAGAAGGCATAAAACCTCTGCATGATAAGGTTGAGGCTATAAAAAACTACCCAAGGCCTAAAACAGTAGAGGACCTGCGTAGGTATTTAGGCATGCTAAACTTCTATAGGGCACACATCCCAAAAGCAGCGCAAGGGCAGGCTGAAATGAACAAATACCTCCACAACTCAAAGCGTAAGGACAAGACGGTCATACAATGGACAGAAGCAGCGGCACATGAATTCGAAGAAAGCAAGGTAAGTCTACAGAACGCGACGTTACTGGCACACCCATTACCAGACTCCCCGTTAGCCTTGATGACTGACGCATCAGACAGCAGCGTGGGAGCGGTTCTGCAACAACGGGTAAGTAACAGATGGCAACCCTTAGGTTTTTTCTCCAAACGTCTGACTGAAGCACAAAGGAAGTATAGTACCTATGACAGGGAATTATTAGGCATTTATCTAGCAATTATTCACTTTAGGAAACTCGTCGAGGGACGAGAGTTTGTGGTCTATACCGACCATAAACCATTAGAGTACTTATTTAGCAAAGTAGGCAGTGAAAAAGAAACTCCTAGGAGAACAAGACAAATTATGTTCATTAGTGAATTCACGAACAAAATAGTACACGTTCAAGGCAAAGAAAATGTCGTAGCGGATACGCTATCGCGTATCGAAACAATAACATGCCCAACAGGCATCAATTTCACAGAGCTCGCCCAGGCACAGGAAACAGATAAGGAACTCTCAGAATTTTTAGTTAACCATAACAATAGCAGCTTGCGTTTCAAAAAGGTACAACTAAGCGGTACCGGGCCACAGAACAACATCCTCTGTGAGACCTCAACCGATAAGGCACGCCCGTACCTACCCGTAGAATTTCGCAAGGCAGCATACGAATCAATACATAACCTTAGCCACCCTGGTATTAGAACGTCTAGGCGTATGGTTACCGATAGATTTTTCTGGCCAGGCATGAACAAGGATATCGGTAAGTGGGCACGGTCATGTGTTAGGTGCCAAAAGGCCAAAGTCCACCGCCACACGACATCGGCTCTGGGAGAATTTCCCGAGTGCGATCGCTTCGAGCAAATCAACATCGATCTTGTTGGACCGCTCCCCAGCTCAAGGGAAGGTCACAGATTCTTATTAACTATGATAGACAGGGCCACCGCCTGGCCTGAATGCATTCCACTCACAGACATTTCAGCTAAATCAGTAGCCCGGGCAGTTTTCGAACACTGGATCACACGTTTCGGTTGTCCCTTAAGGTTAACGAGTGACCAGGGGAGGCAGTTTGAAAGCGAAATATTTAGGCACCTTATGAAATTTTTAGGCATAGAAAAGATTCGCACTACCGCCTACCACCCACAAGCAAACGGCGCGTGCGAAAGAATGCATAGATCATTAAAGGCCGCACTAAAAGCTAAATTAGACAACGAAAATTGGTTAGGGGAATTACCGACGGTATTATTGGGATTGCGAGCAGCACCGAGGTGCGACACTAACGTAAGCGCAGCGCAGCTAGTGTACGGCTGCACCATTAGACTACCCGGGGAATTCTATGACAGCACAGACAGAAAGTTTTACGACTCACAAGAGTACGTACAACATCTAAAAGAAGTAATTAGTAAATTAAAACCAAAACCGGCGTCTCATAGATCATCCAGACCTATTTTTGTCCATCCAGAACTAAAAAAATGTACTCATGTGTTTATTAGAAAAGAAATAAAAAAACAGGCACTGCAAACCCCGTATGAAGGTCCATACAGAGTAATTACCCGTACAGACAAAACCCTCACAATTCAGTTGCCAGATAGAATTAGTAACGTATCCATTGACAGAGTCAAACCAGCATTCTTATTAAATACGGATAGTCAGGAAAACAGCAAAGCCGTCAGCCCCCTACCAAACAGTCCTAACACACAATCAGAGTCAGAATCGGAGAGAGAAACCACACAGAAAGGTATCTTAGTCAAAGAATCCGCTTATGAAAACGCTAACACTCGTACCTCGCGCAGCGGTCGTACCATCAGGCGGCCAGTAAGGTTTAACATATAACATATGCGCAAATGTAACTCAACACAGCTATTACGAAATAATAAGTTGTAATTGGATAGTGGAATTGCACAATATACTGATACCTTTGTTCAAAAGGCACTCATTCACAGTTTGTCACTGTTAAAAGATAGAGCTTTATAATAATGGGTAATAATCAAGGTAGCGAACAAGTAATCATTGCCCAAGAAGGACCAAATAATTCAGACATACAGTACCAGATATCAAAGTTCAATATAATACTGTTCGCAATGCTAACAATAATAAGTGTATTAATAGCTTATTTGGCTTTCAAGAAATGTAACAAAAGAACAAAAAATTGGATAGGTAAACAGATGACAGCAGCAGCAGTTAATTCCGGTCGAAACCCCGAAGGGCCCAGAACAATTCCACTCTCCAAAGTAGTTGTCACCTAGAACATACTATGTAAGTAAAAACCACAGGAATGCCAGCGGGAGGTATGATGAGTAGTGATGAATGGAAGAAGTTGCAGGCGCTGTCGTGATGGACGCTGAGGATCCCAAGGGATGTAATTAAATATAGCAGAGCGGGTCATCACGGCAGCTACCATTAAATAGGCATGAATGTGTATAGAATAAGTAGTATAGAAGGTCTCTGCTGACCACATGGGCATGCACAATACTTTACATGTAATAATCTTTACAACAGGGCACAGTGTTGCGACACCGGATGTGTTACGTAAACACAGTAGCAGCGCCCGAGTGTGCAAGTCAGCAAGAATCGCACGGAGACCATAAGCGATGCATAGTTTAAGAACAATGTAATGATGTACTGTTTTTGATGAAACTTTTCTTTAGTTATAGATGTGATTTTTTCTCTAAAATTTTTATATAAAAATTTTTAAAAAATAAGGGGGGAATACTGTGCCGGCACCGCGTCGCATACGCGATGTCAGCAAAAGTCCCCACTGTAGAGCGACGGGGCGCCCGCGCCCGGGACACTAGTTCATACTGCAGGCTTGCCATAGTCAGCCGCATATAACTCGCTTCACTTATAGATGTTCTAAGTCAATATCAAGTGTTATAGTAATTCTAATATAAGTCGTACATACAGTGAGACATATGTGTAATTACAAATAAACAATCAAAGTGTACGCTATCTTTTATTGATATACTCCCACGTAACACCCATAGGTATAGCCTCTAAATGCACCTTTTTATATTACTACACTTAGCACAAAATAGCACTATCATTACCTTACACTAACTCATCAACATCAACATTGTGATTATAATCATCATAGCAAAATATATCATCACAACAAGTATTTATTTATCAATATCTACATTATATAGTATAATTATGTATATACAGTATCTCGTTAGCCAATGCCCTGCCCGCCTGCTATGAATTAACCTCTGTTACGGTAGCAAGGAGATGGCTCCGTACCCGTACCCGCCTGCAACTCAATGGATCTCGAGGGACGCAGTGGTTCCCAAGCTATTGAAGCTATAGCGATTATAGAGTTCCCTATGTAGGAAAGCCTATACCGGAATTTAACCTAACCTAATACAATAGTTCAGTCATTGAATCCAGCTATGCTATGTGTTGACCACAATATTGAGTGAAAATGCAGCTAAGATCGATTTGCTTCGATTTCATAAAATTTGTAACTACTCAAATTACAGAACTTTAGAAAAATATTACATGTCAAGTTTTATAACAAAATAATAATTATCCATATCCTAAATATTGAGATCATTATGTTCTGATATCAGACACTAAAACAGCTGGCAATAATCTGCGGTTGTCTCAGAGACCGCCATTAATTGCTTTGATATCTGAAGAGTACTCATCTCGAATAGAAACCGGCGTTTTATGATTGACTCAGGGGCTATGAACTGGTATCGTTCATTACGGCAAATCAAACAAATTCTTGCTGTCTTTATATCTCACACCACCCACCATATTGACACTTGCTATTAAGGAAATTTGGTGAGTCAATGTTATTAACTTAAGAAATTGTGCAAATAATTTTGACTTGTACACAAATGTTCATTCACTTCTTATTATCATCGTAGCACTTTATAATATTATACGAGTACAAAACTACATTATTTTTCCGACGTAATAATGAGATTTAAACATTGGAAAATTAGAAGTGAAGACATAATAATATTTATTATGACTGCGTACCTATAAGGCGATAAACAGACGGCGGGCGGGGCGATCAAAATGACCGCGACGCACTCTTATTTGTACGATTATAAGATTGCATTTGTCCGCGCAATAGCTCATGTCGCTTGTCAGACATACGCGGGTTAAATTAGTAGTCATCCCCCCGCGCCTCCGTCTACTTATTGTCTATGTGAAATATCTATTGCCGTGAAAACGGAGTTATCGAACTTCTAAATAAATAATTTTATACTTTTGTCAGCGTCTGCATTTTAAAAAATATGTCTACAAAAATACAATACAACATGTTCTTTGATAATTTGAAAAAGAATAGTAAAATGAAAGAAAAGAACTGGGATTTGAATGAAACAAATTTATAGAAAATCTTTTACTTAAATGAAGAATTTGCTTATTCAAAGATTTTCTAGCTGTGGTAATATTCGAAATGGATTAAAGTAGGTACGAGTCAAAGTATTCTGTAACGAAATGGAGTTACTTAATACTTGTAAGTGCAAAAACTGTGTTTTTCTTTGATCTGGACTCATAGAGTGAGTGTCAGTTTTCGAAATGAATCAATAAAAATTCTTTTCAATAGTTAGATTACTCTATATACCTAGGTATATTATTTTGATTAAGTTTTTCTATACGTTAGCTGCTTAGAAATCGAGCCTAGGGACTTTAGCATCACTTAAAACCACATTATTAGACCCAATTTCTGCAAAATTTGAATATAAACACTTGGAATTTAAGTATATTACCATATATGTACTAAAAATAATGATTATTTCAATAAAATTAAAATAAAGATATTTCTGAATCAAATTTTCGTACAAAAATCCAATGTAAAGAGGAAATTTCCCAGAAAAATTCATTCGCTCCCTTCCTACAGAGTAATGTGACGATACCCAAATCCAATTTCAGGTGATGTCGATAAAGATTTTGCATAAATCAGTGATATAATCCAATATTACCGCGTTTTAGCCGCCACCTCGCTTAATGTTCACCATTGAAATCTCTATTTCAATTTAAATGACTTATTTCATTACATTCGGTTCGAGAGGATTTCTAAGCGGGTTCCGTGGGCATAAATTCAGAAATTGATAATAAAATTTTAGTAGAAACGCATTATGTGGACAGTTTTATATAGGACTTTCGAATGGTGTATTTGGGAACGGGTTTCCATCGAAATTAATGATAGAAAAAGGTACTGGTAGGGTATATTGCTGTTTTGATTGATTATATTTATTAGGCATTACTTACAAGATTTATTTAACATATAATGTTAGATCTACTGTCACCACTGTTCATAAAATCATCTACTCTTCGTATTGTTATGGGGGTCTCTCAGACACCCTTTTAAAAAAAGAAAAGTACGAGTACCTAATACACAATAGAATTTATTTGTTTGAAACAATTAAAATAGGAATATTAAGTGGAAATCAGAATATTTGAGAACTACCTACTTCGATAGATAGAAACATTAACTTTGAATAAATTAATGGTCTTTTTCCATGCTCTTCAGGTATTATAGCATTGTTTTTGTGATCAAACACCAATTATAGACTGTTCTATGGCAATATTGCTCAATTAACTAGATTCGGCTCGAAGGACCATAATGTAGCCTTACACGTGATGTTCTGCAGAAAGCAAAGGGGAGACTTTAGGTCATTTCCATATCCTTTTTCACATAAAACTACAATATAATCTCACATAATGTTCGAAAGTGTCCAAATTTCTGATACCAAATCAATTCACTGACGACCTATCCTATCACACTTTGATGTCAAAACTTTTTTGTACACGTATTACACGAAGCCCAAGTTGGGTATCTGAACGGAACTTGCCGATTAGTTTCCAGCTTAAATTCGGAACAAGAGTAAAAACACGGAACTTAATACTAGTGTTGCCAAGTTGTGGAAGTTTTGGTCGTGGTTTTCATAACGAGTTTGATGCGGTCTTTAACGTTAGAGAGAAAATAGATTGAAGTTTTGGGTAATTATGAGTATGTACGATATACTCGTAGTCTGCCTGATCATAATTGGTTTTTTAGGAATCTTTTGGAGTTTCAAGGTTCTGGGGCACTTATAATGTTTTTGACATCTAGATAGAACTGTATTCTTATATTACTTACAGCCAAGCTATTCTCTAAGAACGTTAATAGTGAGATATCAAATTTCTTTTGACGAATATGTTATCTTGCCTCGGATTTAGCTGTCAAGATTCGAGATTCATATCCATCCGAAGTGGGCTATCTGACTGAGGTAATACCTCCGCCCTACAGGATACCGCACCCATAATAACCATCGTGTTATGCTCCCGCCGGTAAGTAGGGTAGCCAGAGCTCACTGTACCCCTCCTCCTACCCCTTCCTAGCCCTCCCCCCTTCTTTCAGGGTAGGCAGCGTGTGTGTGACACCCTTAGTGTTGCACACGTCCATAAGCCACGGTGACCGCTTCCCATCAGGTGGATCGTGTGCTTGTTTGCCACCTATATAGTATAAGAAAAGAGTACTACAGAAAACCATGACAGCTTACCGTTACCACGGTGTGGTGTATTCGAATGTATTATATCCTACTCAAATGAAAGCATATTATATATATTTATTAAGATACTCAACAGATTTTCATAAATAATAGCTAACCACCGCTCTAATTACAACAGTCTAGAAATAGAAAAAGCTACCAAGAATTTGGTCCATACATTTGAGGACAACGATACCACAGATATAAACACAGAAACGCATGTTAAACTCAACACCCTTCGTCTTGCATCTTGAGTTGAAATAGTACCAACAGTCAGAGAATAAGTAGACACTAATTTTGAACATCAAGCTGAATATGTCAAGAAGTGGTGCGAGAATTACAATAAATGCTTTGTGTTTTGCATCACATAAAATGCATTGTTCTCGCTGCATAGTTCGCCCAGCATCGCGAATATACTCGGTATATAACTAAGCACACACTTGATACACCACACTACACTTGATTGTATGCATGGAATTGTGCAGTGCTATTACCGTTAGGTCGGCTGGTTGAATAATAATGTATCAGAGAGCTGCACGGTGTATTTTGGATGTCAATAAATGGAACCATTCTTAGAGTTTTATGGTTTTTCTGTAGGTTTTCCAGAGAACTCAATTGCAAAACTATCTATAGGTGTTGTATGTAGTCAGCAGCAAAACTTTATGATGATTGCACAGGTTTCAAACTTAAAAATGGTTAAGTATATTGTAATCAAAGTTTAAAGGTAGTTTAATAAAGCCAACTAAGTATTAAACTCATCATTTTCATACTGTTCAAAATCTGAAAATAATCATAGACTTTTGACGCTGACTGTACATATCATAGGAGAGAAGACAATGTTTTGGTTAATGGTATATTAAACCCCACATTTCGTCAATTACATTACATTTTCGATCTACGTAATAGGTATATACCAAGCATTATTATCTCGAATTCCCTTGAAATCTCTTTGTCCGGAAATTGAGCTCAGCACCAAGACAGCATTATATAATTTTAATCTCATATAATATAATATAATATACATAACAAAGCACTTACAAACAACGTGAAAGTCCACTCTAAATTCCAGTCTGTTTTCAACTTGCAAAGACATTTTAAAACGTCCCGTCACGTATTCACTATAATGTAGAAATTCCTGAATACCTTGTGATATCTAGCAAGTTTGTCCAACACGGCACATGTCGCTGCAGAGTACAGGAGCTCCGTTTAATTGAACCCCGTTTAAGTGTCTGTGGTCAGATAACGATACTCGAAACGCTATGTGTTGCAGAATTGAATAGCAGCTTGTAAGTATGATTAAATTTGTGGTTTTCGATACATTTGTGAACAGAATATATAGTTATCCATTTTTATTCATTATGATGATATTCTTGCGTCTACACTATGAGGTTCTTTAAGGCAGGCACTAGAAGCTTTTTACAGTTTAAACAGTGCGAGTATGGCACCTCTGGTAATTGCACACGTCCATAGGCCACGGTGATTGCTTTTCATCAGGTGGGTCGTGTGCTTATCTATCACCTAAGTGGTATATTTCTTTTGTAATAGTCACGTCAATATAGTGGTATTATTTTTTTTGGAAAACAAACCAATATTCGGTATAATAGATAATAATTAAATAAAAAAAATTAAACACAAAAATGGTCAATGATGAAATAAATAATTGAAGTAAAATTGAAAGAAAACGAATCTTCGAAGAATATTCATAGTGTTAGATTAGTAGGGGAACTGAAGGTATAACGGACCCTGCAGGTAAAACGGACTGAGCTAATAACTTTCAAACTCTTAACGCCATCTATAATCGACTTGTGTCAACTTGACAGTCGTCTCTCACTCTAAGTTGGACAGTGTGCTTGAAGCGGTCATGCAGCGGCTCACATTTTTATCAAGGTGAGTTAATTTTTGCGTATTTTGATGTAAAAACAGCAAATTTTGATCTGCCTTCGGTTTTGTTACGTTAAAGTTATCAGGGATTTTGTGTCATTGTTTGAGATATTGTTTATTTTACTTAGTTTTAACGATAAAGTAGGCATAGTTCATTTCAATCATAACATCAAAATAAATTATTGTTTACTAGCCTACCGAAAAGGCAAAATGGAACGGGCAAAACGGACCTCTTAGTCCGTTTTACCTTCTTTATAGATTATATTTATTTAATTTGATATCTAAATAGGTGTTTTTATTTCAGATGGTTAACAACTATAAAAGAAAGACGAACCAGCAATCTTGGCGTGTGCAGGACATGAAAAATGCTATTGAAAAAGTAGTTATGCGCAAAATGAGGCTTAGCAATTAATATTCCAAAGACTACCTTAATACGAAGACATACCAAATATGAACGCACCAAAGACTTAGCTTTAGCTACAGAAAAGAAGATAAAGAAGACGTACGATGTTTTTATTGTTCTCATTTATTTTTTGAATCGACAGAAGGCTGGGTTCAGTGCCCTGCATGTTTTTATGGGTTCACTGCAGTTGTGCCAGTGTCGAAGACGATGATAAAGATGTTAGATTTGTTTGCGAAAGGTGTGACGATGATTAAATAGTAGAAATTTATTTTTTGGTGTTATTTTCCCATAAGTCCATTTTGCCTTCATGCCTGGTTCGTTTTACCTTCACGTGTAGGCAGAATGGACCAAATCGAGGGTTTTGGAAATCATCCAATATCTTCTGTATCTGTGATTTGATTCAAGTGTTCCCTAATAATAAGTTAGATTAATGAATGCTCAATTAAATACCAAGAAGTGAAGAAGAATAAAGATATTATTTTTTGTGTTACAATGATTTTTCCTTAAGTGGTCCGTATTACCTTCGCTTTAACCACGGATCGATGATGCCGAATATATATTATGCTCTTAAGAGATTGCGCAAACCAACTACCCTTAGGCTTCAACAAATAAAGTATAAATTCTAACATTATATTATCTGGTACAATTTCAGCTAAAAGCTTTACACACAATTAAATTACGCATCTCATGTTTGTTTCATTTGAAATGCTCTCATTACTTAACCTTAAACACGAATCACTGAAAACAGCCATAATTAATTCAACTCCTTTGACATGTTCATTGTATAAATTCAAATCATGTTTAAATTGTTTAACCTTCCGTGATCAAAGGCAACAGTCGAAGCAAAGGAAGAGCCTCGTTTTGTAATGAATAGAAATAGAATCTTTTGAAACGATTTTGGTTATATTGCTGCTAATTCTGTTGTTACATTTCTAAACTTAAAATTCTCTAAAATTTTCTACTTGCATCTGTTTCTTTCATTATCAGATAGAAAAGGACAGATGATTTATGTTAGTGAACACCTGTTAAATTAGGTCGGCGCCTTGACGGTGCCCTTCAATTTTAGTCGACATCTACGAACATGCGACTTAACTTACTACGCACCAACAAGGCGCTGTCTTAATTTGACAGGTCTTAACTTAAATAAAATCATCTATCCTTTTCTATCTGATAATGAAAGAAACAGATGCAATTAGATTTTTTTAGAGAAATTTAAGTTTAGAGATGTAACAACAGAATTAGCAGCATTAGCTAACAGTTTTTGTTTTCGATTTATCGAATGCTTTCGATTGAGTCACGCACTTCATTTGAAAATGCTCACGTATGATCTACCGAAAAAATAATGCACATTGATGAAAAAATGAACAATAATGGTTCCTAGCTCTTTGTTCAATAAATTTAATGCATATGTTGGATAAAAACTATAAAAGTAGCAAACGGTAACCGCTATGTTTGCATGGTCATAAACTTTGGCGTTCCAAAAGGTTCCATACTTGGTTCCCGTTGCATACCAATGATGAAAAAATTTTTGGAGTGCAAGCCCATCTTGCCAGTTAGCCGGTATACTTACCGATTAACGGACCAGTTTTCCTCTCAGGGTTGGGAGATCTGATGGCATTCCCTTAGGTAGTAGCTGAATACGCTAAATAAAATAAAGGGAAGTGGTTCCCGGAAATTGCACTGACATGAAAGCTTCGAATGCAACCGAGAGCATATCCAAGGCCTGTATTAATGGATGACACGGTTGCCTCTCAGTCAGTAAATTTCAGATGCTCTGCACCAATGGCGCAACTCACAGAATATCTCAAGTGCACGCTTGAGACATAATCTCAGAGGTAAGTGTCATCTATATGGGCCTATAATGATGATGGTTAGTTTTTGGTTGAACTGGCAATGATGCCAGAGAGAGACTATAATATAGGTGATAAACCTATAAAAAAGACGTAAACCGTAGGCTTATTTTAACCCATTAATTCCTAGATGTACCATAGAAATAAAACCAACAGAATAATTCGTAATTTATGAGCGTTTTTTTATAGGCCACTTAGATTCTTGTCAATAACGCCAATTTGAATGTCCTTTTTATAGCACAATCGTTAAACATGTTCTATTTTATTTCTACGAGGTTATACATATCATAAAATGCCACATAAAGGCGGAGGTTTGTTTGTCATTTTCACTTATTTATTTGGTTTAGACACCGTGTGTGCATTTTATGGCGGAACCACATTTCGCTATTCGCTATTCGCCTATATTTTATTCGAGGAAATTCTTATAGATGACTAAACCCTCCACGAAAGAATGACTAAGGCGAATATTCGTGCGAATATAGCAAATATATACGAATAAGTCCTCCTCACTTCGTTTTGTACACGTGAACAAAGGCGAATAGCGAATAGCGAATAGCGAAGTGTGGTTCCGCCCTTATAGTACAAAAACGTTCGTTTTTTGCCATTATTGATGACGTCACGTGAGTCATAATCACTAATATTGTAAATGACAAAGTTTTTATGGACGGATAGACGGGTGACACTCAATTTACTGTGTGCAAATGCTACCATATTATCTACAACACTATCCACTGTAACATTACAATATCTCGCTTGCTAACCCATCAGGGTCTACTTTACGAGTCTAATGAAGTGATATTGGTTAATTTGGATCGTAAATGGCCTGTAAAACGAGATAAATTTCGTATTATTGCGTACGGGGTAGCTTATAGAATGGCCATTTAATTTTATAGATGTTTAGTATTTGTCATTTTAAGTATAGCAACATAAACAGATCATAAGAAAAATCAAAACACTTTAGTTTTATGATTATCTGAAAACAATTCACATACACAACTGATTTATTTTATGATATTTGAATTTAGAACATTAACATAAACATAAACTTGCAAGGTGTTTTGATTTTCCTAATGAGAAGTCTAATAATTAATTACTCTATAATGTCGCAAATTGCGAAGGAACGTGTGGCCAAACGCTTTTTCTATTCAGAACTCCAGTAAGTGAAAATGGCCGATACCTGAAGTACAGGCACGTTCTGAAAATAAACTTGGAGAACTATGGTATCAATGTTTCATAATGGCAGAAAGCAGCAGCAAGCTGTGTAGCGTGGTCCAACCACGTCCACGTGAAAGTGGAATAATTTGAACTGAAATGTAGAGCCAAACTAGATCGAACAAAGGACAATCGCAAATCTGGACCACCTGCGGCTATTCCATTTAATTATAGAGACGGTGTGCTAACATGTGTTTAACATGTGTTGTGTTGGGTACATAAGTCACTGGAAAGTACCAGCGAGGAAACCAGCTCAGCTCATAAAGAATAATGAAAGCTAACTTTAAACGTTCACGTTCCATGATATACTAAAATGTTAACGGGAATTAACGCGATCGTGGTATAGAATAAGGATGAAGGCTGTCCTTAAAAACCAGCTGTGATGAAGACACAGCTGTGAGGCATCATCAAAGATAAGATAAAAATCAAGC
Source organism: Lithosia quadra (assembly GCA_963576445.1). Lineage (NCBI taxonomy): Eukaryota > Metazoa > Arthropoda > Insecta > Lepidoptera > Erebidae > Lithosia > Lithosia quadra. The sequence goes on from OY754893.1 coordinate 2,793,926, forward strand.
TTATAAGTGCGCTGTGCTAATAAAGAAAACACAAACACGCTGTCCTGATGCAAATTGGTGGATCAGACATGTCCTTAGAATTTCTTCTAGGACATTGTGGGTTTCCTCAATGATGTTTTTCCTTCACTGTCAGCAGATGGTGAATCATGTGATTAGCACATATAAATTCCACAAAGTGAAATTCACATTGGTAGGTACTCTCCGGCTGGATTCGAACGCGATACCTCTGAGTAGTCCGCGTCCTTATCCATTCAGCTACTATCGCCTATTAGAACGACAACCCCCTAGACGCTCTTAGAACGACATAAGCACTAACCTTTTAATTTGTAAAAGGTTAGTGCTATAGACAGGTAGATACAGACAAACTTTTAAACTTAACCTAAAGGTCCCTTATCAGGCAGACTCTGACCTCGGAAGCTAAAAAACGATTACGAGAACCCTTTGTGACCGGGTCTTCCAAAATTGAATACATTTTAAATAATGGTTGGCACCTTCTTGCTTTGAATTTCCTTTTTGAAGAACGAAGATTTATGAGTTCACGGAACTGTTGTTAATGCCTCAATGGTAAACAGAGGACTTCTAACTCATTGTGTTATTCAAGTAAAATATGTCAGGTGTAGCGTTCTGCCTTTGGATGTTGCCAATCACTAATTCTATTTAAAAAATCAAAAAATAAATAAAAAGAACGTACTGATATCATATTCAATCCAATAGACAATAATACGTATGAAACTGATAATTCTCTGTTGGAAACTAACATTGGTTATAAAGATAGAGTACCAATCATGGATAACAATCATTTTATTGTACAATGCGGTTGTTCAATTTAAGAATCTAGTATGTAACATATTGAAAAAGGAGTGTTTTTTGTTTTTTTCGACCTTTATAGACTCATTCCTCACGTCAATCATTTAAACTGTGTTTAAATGATTTCACTAGCCATCACTCCAAAGAATATATTATTAGTATTTTTAAAAGGGCACGTTGTCAGAGATTCGAAAACATTTTTGACTCTTGTAAAATGCAGTTTTATGCATATGGTTCTGATATTAAACAACCGAGTGACCTTATTAAACGACCTTTTCTAGACCACCTGGAAATCTTCAAGTATCGAGTGAATAGGTTCCTTCTTGATAAGCGTGATTCATCGTAAACCACATCGTCACTTATCACAGCTAAGATATAAGTCAAAATTAAAAAGTACCTAACTTAGAATGGAAAGACATTCAAATAATATTAAATTAGATGGTGATATAGCTCACAATCAAACTAAATCATACATCATAAATGAAGAAAGGAAGTCTAAAAAATAAAAATAAATCATAAATTTACAATGTCGAGTAAAAATGATGTAGGTACTCGTATCTAAGCATGACCTACGCACTGTACTGTAAAATTTTGAATAACGCTGTGGTTCAAACATGTTTGTCATAACATCCTTTACCATCCGAGTTTCATTACCTTACACAGAAATTCTATTATGCTCATGTTTCATAACATTTTCCCCCGTTATTACAAAATACATTATCAAACCTTTTGTCTTTTTACACAAAACACACGATTTACATTAGAACAACACAATCTGTAAAGACCACGCCAGACTGCCGCTAAATAACAAAAGCGAACGCAACAAAACCTATTGTATTGACGACATCGCTAAAATAAAGACGAATAAATTCTCTCGTTCCTCCAGACTCATTTTAAAGGAGACTAAATTAATTTTATTATCAATTTCGGTCCATTTACTCAGCTTAAGAACATTACTTTGGGCTATTATGAAAGTCAAATTGATAATCTCTCACCGGTTCTCGCGAAGTCGTCAAGATAGTCTGAAAGTGTCGTTACTTTTTATAGAACCACTTGTGTGGGTAGATTTATAAAAAGAGGAACTAGGGAAGGATGTAAAGTATATATCGGAACTGCTTGGCACACCTTGATGAAATAGATACTAAGATTTAGGTCAATAATGTGCGAGCAAATCTATTTAGCAGATAAATTCTGTAAGAACATTTTGGTATCTTGATTGCTGAAATCTCGATGAACATCAAATTCCTTGCGATAAATAGGTATGATATTTGCACCTCGGATTCAGCTGTCGAGATTCATAAACACTCTTATAGATCTACCTACAGGTTTATAAAACAATCGTAGTCGATCGAAATATTGATTAAGTAAAACACATTTTGCGGGACCAAAAATAACCCCACTTGGAAGTCGGTACTACTGAATAACGAACGAGCCTCTCACGTAAGCTTTCTTTTTGGGGTTAGGAGATCAGACGTCGAAAGGAGGTGAATTAAATAAACCACGGGCAAAACTTCAGACGCAACCGAGAGTTACGATAATATCACCGATTACCTAATACGCTAATACATTATGATGATGGTAGTTCTTCTTTTCCTTCTTCTTATTCTTCTTCTTCAACCTAGCGTTAATCCCAGTCACATCCAAAGCTTTCACCTCGGAGTCTGGGGTCCGCTTTACCAGTCATAACTGCGGATTATGATTTTTTAATATACATTATGACGATGGTGGTAACCTACAATATATTTAGATGTTCATTATTTATCTACAGTACAAAGTTTAGAAAATATCGTTACGTTAAAATACTTCGAAAAGTTATTGTAGGTATTATGAATTTTTGTTATAATCTGTTGAGAATTGCTGTTGATGGATTGTAGAGATATAGGCGTTATTAATTTTCGATTACGTCAAAACTGCCTTATCAAGATTTACAGGATCTTAACAAGGGCAAGGGCCCTTTGTATATAAACATTTCTATATCGATATCTCTCCTCAAACTGTAAAGACTTGAGCCACATTATACTGATCAATACGCAAACAGATTTAAAAGAATAGATTTCCTTGAAATTCTAAGACTGGACCAAAGGAGATTCGAGGAGCTTGTGGGAAAATGCAAAAGCAATGTGGACCGTAAAGAACTTTGTGTTCTATCCCATTTAGAGTGCATTGTGCGCTGTATCTAAGAAAAAAACAAATTTACTTGGAAATAATATAGTGCCTCAGAGAGCACGTTAGGCTGTCGGTTCCAGTTATCATAAGAACATTTTGGCAGCCGATACGGTTAGTTGAAGCCACAAAAAGCTCAACAACTGGTCTAATTACAGAACTTCGATATCGCTAATAAGTTGTGGAGGTCAGATGGTAGTCGTTTCCCGCAAAATATCGAAGTTCAATCCTCAATTGAGATGGAAAAAACTCGGAAGATAATTTACTAATGGTAGGTATACAAAAGTTATTTTCTTTTATTATTGATATGTCTACTTATTCATCAAAGGAAATGATTCCTAAACCATAAAGATTATGAAAAATTTAGTTACTCAAAGTGCTTTAAAACATATTTCAAGAAAATTTGGACTCTTTCACTTGGTTTACCTAGGCTTACAAAAGCGATTGTCTGAACCCCTAAATGCGCTAGGGCCCTATAGGTATATCAGTAAGTGTATAAACTAGCAGATGAGGTAGGCTTAGTCCCCAAAAATCTCAGTAGGAACTCCACATACACTAATGCCTAACCGCCTAATTGCAACAGGGCCTCATCTATCAATCGTAAGTTCAAAGTTCAAAGTTCAAAGTTCTTTATTTGTTGAACATGGTACAAAAGTGATGTTTACATTATAGGGTAGGACCACATATTCTGCCGGTTCTGGCGTACAAATTTTACATTTTAGTTGAATGAAATAATTATTAAATACATGCAATACAATTTAAAATAATTCATGTCAGTGTTAAATTGTCATTCAAAAATTCGTCAATATTATAATAACATTTCTCAAACAGCATATTCTTTAAATTCCTTTTAAACATGTCAATACTTAAAATTTTCCAACTATCAGGTATCTTATTGTATATTTTTGGAGCTAAGCAAAATATACTACTCCACATAAGACTTGTCTTAGCTCTTCGAATACATAGTGCATCTCTACGTCTATTGCGGTTTACTAAATCAGACAGCTGTGGAAATAGATGAGTGTTACATTTAACAAAGACAGCTGTTTCAAAAATATATATAGACGGAAGTGCCATAACTCTGTATCTTTTAAAAAAGTAAGTAAGTGTATCAACTAGCAGGTGAAGTTAGCTTGATTCCCGAAACTCTTAGTAGGAACTCCACATACACTAATGCCTAACTGCCTAATTGCGACAGGGCCTCATCTAGCAATCAGTATGTGTCGTACTCGTACACATACTGATTGATAGTTGGTACTAGCAGATGAGGTTAGCTTGATTCCCGAAACTCTTATTAGGAACTCCACATACACTAATGCCTAACCGCCTAATTGCATCAGGGCCTCATTTATCAATCAGAAGGTGTATCGACTAGCAGGTGAGGCTCATATACACTAATACGTCTACATCCATTAACAAAACGAAGTTCCTTAAACGTGTATTAAAGGCTGATAAACTTGTTCATCATTCAAATTATTATGAACACAGGTATACCGGAGTTGTTTTGAATTAAACTAAAAGTTGGAACGTTAAAACGCTATAAGCGGGCGAACTTTAGCTATTTATTATATTAATAATGCAGATACTATAAATTGAAGTTGTAATATCCTTAGGTGTATTGGAATGGAAGATGTCATTTGGATCGATGGAATAATTTGTTAAGCTGTGTAGTTTTCGTTGTTTTACCGTACAAAATGTAGCACCCCGGTATTTAGGTGGCACAACTTTTTTATATCAATTACCGGCCGCGTTTGACCACTATCTCACCTGATCTAAAAAAATTTAGTACTAACTAACTTACCTCCTTTTTGAAGTCAGTTAAAAACAAACCATTATTACACCTACCTATCTTATTATTTCAGTTTCTTAGCAGAAAGGTGGGAGCAAGAAGATACTTTTACACGTAGTAATAATACATGGGCCCTTGGGGACGGTGCCGTGGCAATATTTCACGAACACGTGAGTAAGAAAATAATAAGAACCGCGTTTAGATGGTAGAGACAACAGTTATTTCTCACTACACAAAAATATTAGCAAATATATCTTTTTTTTGTACTACTTAGGTGGCAGACAAGCACACGGCCCACCTGATGGAAAGCGGTCACCGTGGCCTATGAACGTGTGCAACACTAAGGGTGTCACACACGCGCTGCCTTCCCTGAAGGGAAGGGGGGAGGGCTGGGAAGGGGTGGGGAGGCTAGGAAGGGATGGGAGGAGGAGGGGTACAGTGAGCTCTGGCTACCCTACTTACCGGCGGGAACACAACACAATGGTTATTATGACCGCGGTGTTCTGTAGGGTGGAGGTACTACCCCAGCCGGACAGCTCATTTCGAACGGGAGATACCTTCGTGTCATCTAAACTATTATAAAAAGTTTATAAAAACCAAACACGGGTTATGTTAAACTCTAACCAATAACAAAAAAAATATTGGCCTGAGATGTTAAATCAACGATCCTGAACATAAAAATATTCTTTTGTCCGTTTGTTTGCGATGGACGCAAAACTACTGAACGGATTTCGATACGATTTTTTTTTTAATCTCAGACTTAAAATCTGCCATACCTATATTTGATTTGCAATCGGTTAAGTAGAACCGGAGGAAATAAAAGCCTGGAATCCACTTACTTCTTCTTTTGGTCTGGCTTTTATGGGATCGAATACCTTCTGACCAGCTCCGAGATCTGGTAAGGTTGATGTAGACCCCAAGGATTATGGAATCATACCCATGCGTAGTGACCTTCCTTCAACCCGTGCATATAAAATTTCTTTTTGCGCTATCTAATATTATACTTATTACCCAACATGTAGGTAGATATAATATATTTTAGCAAGAAAACAATAACGCCATAAAGATTTTCCACTTTGATGTAAAAAAATCTCATAAAGAATTTAATAACATAGATAATAATTTACGATCCTATTTACGTGCCGTAGATTCATAAATGCTGTGTATTTTAATGTATGATGAACGTAATATAAAGTGAATTTTCCGGGTGAATGATGTGGAACCAAAAACATGAGAACCGGGCTTTCTTTTACAGTATTTAATCCCTTGATCTATTTAGGCAGCACTGGTGCCTCGGTAGAACGCATATTCGTAAAAAATGCCATACTCAAAGTTGTCAATTTTATGAATAGAATGAGTACTGAGCGAATGTAAGGCACACGTAAAATGTGTAGGCAAGCCGAGGTCGACCACGCAGAACTTACACTGATCAAATGAATGGGAATTGCAGAAAGGCCAGGTCAAAAGCACTCGAAATCGGCGAGCTTGCTTGCAAGGAAGCTCGGAAAGTATGCAACGACAGAAGCAGATGGCGGGCTGTTGTCTCTGCCTACCTCGGAGGGGAAAAGGCGTATCCAGGTATGTATGTATACAGAATGATGTCAAAGAAAAATCAAATGGTATATAAATGAACGAATCACTAAATATGAAACAAATACAGTTACCTACAATACAGAATATCTACAATTTTTATATTTGAAATTTTGGAATTCGTAACCAAACGCCCGATATTAGATATAACGCCAATTTTAATATATTATGTAATGAAACTTACAAAGAATTAAGTAGATACCTACCTAGGTAAAAATATGTATTGCTTGGTTGAATAGACAAAATTTTTTAGAGTAATTGACTAATAAACAAAAATAAAACATTAAAAATACATATTATTATATTATTTGAACTCTTCGAAAAATTACTTTCGTTTTTCAATTTCAGTATATAATAAATACGACAGCCCAAACTCAGCAATAAACACTATCAGATTAAAATATTTGTACTAGGACTATTGAAAGAACCAAAGCTCAGAGATTCACGGGATATGTTCAAATAACAGCCAAGAATTCTCAATATAAATTACTACAGATATAAATATTTAGTACAATATTAGTGATGGTTTTATCTTAAGACAGTCAGAAATCATTACCTACCAATTTATTAAATAAAATAAACTTACCTTCTGAATTCTATTTCAGGGATTGTCTTGTAAGAAATGCTTCATTACATTGTCAATATGGAGTTCTTAGAATTTCGTCCAGATCTCAAGTCAATTTAGAGATGGCATGAGATAGTTTTAATAACGTAGCTACACATTTTTATTGGTTTCTGTCAACACATTACCTATCAACTGTCCACAATTTGTAACTGCTGGTTTTACATTCACAATATTGTACATTTCACTTTAAATTAAAGTGTTAATAGTTTTCTATATTTCAATTCGAATTTACAACGAAGTTTTGCAATTTATACACAAAATATTTTTACTACGAGATCTGAAATCTGACCAGGGCGGCCATGTTCTTTTCATTCGCGCGCATGCGTTATGGGAGAGTTGACGCATGCGCGTTAAGTGCGCAATGAAATATTAAAAAATGACATTGTTTTGGTTACGCTTATGAAAGATTAAGTAGAAAAATGCTGTTTGCTAATGGATGAGAACGGTCTTTTGTGTGTACGTCCATGGTAAAGATTATCGCTATAGTTATTGTAAAGTAAGATAGCGCCATTTCAGTTCCTGTATAAATATCAGTGACCTCATAATACCTCTTTACTAATTGGAGGTCTATTATTGAAGTAGAACTAAACAATATCTAATCATAATCATGATTTTTTTTTATACTACTCAGGTGGCGGACAAGCGCTCGGCCCACCTGATGGGAAGCGGTCACCGTGGCCTATTGACGTATGTAACATCAGAGATGTCACATTCGCGCTGTCGATCCTCGAGGGGGAGGGAGGTTAAGGAGTTTGGGTGGGGTTGGAGGGGAGAATTGGGGAGATGGGGGGGGGGACTTATGACCTCTGGCTACCCTACTTACTAGTTATTATGGCCGCGGTCTTCTATAGGGTGGACGTACTACCCCAGTCGAACTGCTCAATTTAGACGAGAGATACCGTCGTGTCCTACCTCCTTTTAAATCATCTAAAAAATCGAATCTAAAAATCCTACGAATGAAAAATTTTTTTATATAGGACACGTCAAAATGACTTCACCTCGCCTGATGGTAAGCTAAGGGTAAAGTCTCAAGAAGGGTTACCCATTATATGCACCGATAGTGCTACGTGGTGGCCCTCAGCTTGACGGCCTCATCAAATGGTTTTTCACGCTCCGCTTAAAGGACCCGGGACTGTAGGTAGGTATTACAGCTCCTACTCAGATGAGACTACTAATAAACATCGCAAATAGATGCAGGGATCATAACCTAATCCTAATATTTTACTTCGCTCGTGGACTTTAAACCCCAGATTCAAACTTAATACTGAACGAACTGGTAAACCAAGTGAAAGACTAAGCAAATAGTTCGTGGCAGTCTTTCGGCAAGCGATGGTAGCTGAATGGATAATAACGCGGCCTCTTCTCAGAGGTTCCGAGTTCAAGTCCGGCTGGACAGTGTCAATGTGAATTCCACTTTGAGAAATTTATATGTGCTAATCACATGATTCACCATCTGCTGACGGTGAAGGAATAAAATCGTGAGGAAACCCACATGTCTTAGAAGAAATTCTAAGGGCATGTCCGATCCACCAACCCGCATTAGGCCAGCGTGTGTGGATTAAGGTCTGAACCCTCTTAGCTCTCTCGTCGTTAGACGAAAGGAGACCCGTGCCCAGCAGTGGGACATAAATGAGTTGCTTGCAGTCTTTCGGTAAATGTTTTAGTGTCGCCGCACACGGGCCACACGCCACAGCCACAAACGCCGCCACAAGTGGCAAGAAGCGGCCACAAAAGAAGCTGAAGCGCGCGACAGCCACTTGTGGCCGATGGTCGACACAACTTACGGTCGGTGGTTGCTACTTTTTGCTTGTTGCTACGCGCGTGTGGCGTGTGGCGGCGTTTAGTGGCCGGTGCGAGCCACAAGAAGCTAGCTGCGGCGATTTGTGGCGTGTGGCCGCCACCGGCGACAACCGTGTGCGGCGAGTCCATATAAAATGTATGAAAATTACAAGAAATATGCCAGTGGCGGCGTTTTGTGGTTGTGGCCGGTGGCCCGTGTGCGGGAGCCCTTAGCTGCATTTAAGCAACAGTTTGATAGCACTATATTTGCTAGCAATTTGTTTGAATTACTTTCAAACAAACGAACGTAAACTATGGGAATGATTTTTCATTCTTGGTAACTCGTGCGAGTTTACGTGGATTCTGGAAATCTTGTACCTCTCGACCTTCAACTTCACACTATCAACATCGACCTCCAACCTTCCAAGCCTTAAACGAAAGCCTGTGCCAGAGCCTCGTTGGTTATTTAGCAGGTGTTTCAATTTCAATTTCTATTTCATTTTCTTTATTTTTCAAAATAGTGTAACGTAATTACATCTTTTTGACGTCAAAAACTACTTAATACTAAGTTTACCACCGCTTCCTAGGCGCTAGTGGAGAAGAAACGGCGCAACAAACTGTTACTGCGGGTGAGGTGGTGGAGGAGAATAATTTAGACGTAGAATCGAGCAAACTTTCAACCACAAACTATGAGCACAGTGAGGATCCCTTAAATACTCTATTAAATATGAAAGTCAGAACATTTCCTTTTATTACACCTATAAAGGTGAGGCTTTACTGAAGCGAGGGCTAAACTTTAAAACTAATCCGCCCTTTGTTTAGAATGGCAACGTCAAGTTAGTTATGTAAACCTTATGAACAGGCTTAGGTTACGTTACTACACTAGTTTAAAAAAAGAAGGGGTTATAATGCGTTCACTAAAATATTATACGTTCCTAATTCAATTGACAAATGAATTGACATTCCTAATTATTTTCAAGTGACACTATATACCTACCAAATTCTATAAATTAATGCAATTCAAAAAGATAATTATAAGAACTGATAATTATAATGTTGTTGAATCAAAAAATTTGCATGCCGCAGTCTACAGCTAAACATGCTGTGTTATTACATAAAATTGTAAGATCCATGTTACCATGTTTAAAGCAAATACATTATTCTTATTTTTATTCATTTCATCTTAATATATATAAATCTCGTGTCACAATGTTTGTCCTCAATGGACTTCTAAACCACTTAACCGATTAACAACAACAACACCAAGAGTATCACAGTGGGTGCGGGCCGAAACCTTCACGTGGTGCACCCGGGCAACGGAGACGAGACGCTACTGCTTGCGGAAAATCTCTGAGCAGACCTAAAGAGGGCCTGTCTTTAGGGCTGCTCCGAGGCTCTCCACGTGTCACTGACTAGCAGAGGGCACAGTGGGGTCGAGGAGGCCATCTTAAAATCGTAGATGGCCCAGGGTCAGCTGGGGTTCGATATGCCTATTTAGGTAACCTTACACCCCGGTAATTAAGGTCCGAGATGGCGAAGGTTTTAGTCAGTTCGATCCCGACATAACCACCCCCGATGGTCGACGCGGGTGTTATACATGGTGAGCCGTGTGCTTGTCTGCCTAAGTGGTAAAAAAAAACAACTAAGTTGCATTTCTTGTAACATAACCTCAATGTAAATTCCTTTGAGCGTATGTAATTATTCATGCAGTGCGTATTACGTTTGTTAAAAGCTCATCAACCTCATATTAGGGTCTCAAAGGACCCGGACAGTTGTGGTTTCACATCTTTGTACCCGAGCAGCTAAAGGGTTAACACCTCAAAAATGGCGGTTGGTTTTGTTACACTCGGAAAACGTGTGAGAAGTTTTAGTAAATAATGGTAGGTTTAAGAGCTCTTTTTAACCGACTACAAAAAGAGGTTAATTAATTTGATTGTTTTTTTTTTGTTTGTCAGTTCAGACGGTCTCTAGTGCATAGCGGCAGTGTATTCGTCTGTTACAAACAGGGTGCGCAGGTTCGATTCACCCTCAGTGCAAATATTAATAAGCATGAATATGTTTTATTGGTCTAAGTGTTACTATAATTATATACCTAATTATTTACACGGTAAACGTCTAAAGCTAACGTTTTGTAAGTACCGTTTTAATGGTCTATACAGAATAAATGATTTTTTACTTTGACACACACACACACACACACACATACACACACACACACACAGACACACACACAGTATTGTAAATACACTTCCATTCATAGATCGTGAATGATTATAATGAAAGTAATATAAGGTAAAATATTTTGCCAACCACTCAAATCGAAACCACTGAACTGAATATAAACATCAAAAGGGAATATTAAAGTAAGTACTTAGTAGCAAAATTATTAAGATTTATTCACTGTGAACATACGTATAACGTCTTGAAAATAAGCTGTAAAGAAAAAAACATTCATCGAGATTTGTTTACACAAAGTTATAAGGTTGATGCCAGCGGCTCCGCCCGCGCGGCCAGCGGGGCAGGTTATGTTGGACTCTTACCGACTAAAACCGCACGCCGGACGCCAGGTTGTAAGGTGGCCCATAGAGCATTTCCCTCGCACCCCGGCTTGTCCCGGGCCATCTTCGGATTCGAGATAGCCTTTTTCACCTTGAAAGCGACGGATAAAAAACAAATGCATGTAGAGGAGATGCAAATGTTAAGATGGATGTGTGTTGTAACAAGAATGGACAGAATAAGAAATAAGTATGTTAGAGGCAGTTTGAAAGTTGCACCAGTAAATGAAAAATTGAGAATCAGCGACTGTCTTGGTATGGACATGTTATGAGAAGAGATGAAAGTAATGTTAAAAAGGTTCAAAGTATGAATGTAGAGGGCTTTATGGGGAGAAGCAGGCCTAAGAAAAGATAGAATACGTGAAAGACGTTATGAAAAGGCTGGAAGGGAGTGACTAAGGAGATGGCATCTGACAGGAATGTATGGAGGAGAATGACATGTTGCACCGACCCCAAATACTTGGGACATGGCAGGAGTATAATGAGTTTTAGCCTTTTTATTACTGGTCGGATTGTGGTCGTTCACAATATAATTTTTTTGGTTATAACCAAGTAGCATTTGCCTACTTATCCTTAAATATTCATAGCCAAAAACCATATACGAGTAGGTACGTTAACTTCAATAAATACGTAATCGTTCCTCATAATCCTTCGTCTAATAATATCTTCATCCTCACTATAAAGGCCGTGAGTATAAATATTTGAACAGCGTGTGTCAAACAACCATAGAGAAAGCGATTTTTTCCTTCCCTACTAACAATTTGGGAACATTATTTACTAAATATTATATGAGAAACATTTAATTTTCCCTAGCTCTGTCTAAGTCTTTGTGTAATATTTTTATTTATAACTTCACCCTCGTAAATTCAATTTTGGCCGGCTGTGAATGATCCCCCTACTGTAGTTTTCCCTAGCGTCTACAACATGTCTACAAATTGTAAATACCTAGACCAAAAAAAACAACCCGCTGAGTTTCTTGCCGGAGTCTTCTCAGGTCTGGGCCGCGTTTCGAACCGGTGGTCCATTTGCTTCTAGTTTTAAATAACTTTGATTTTGACGCTTTGTAAGTGCCGCTTAAAATGTTCTATACAGAATAAATGATTTTTGACTTTGACTTTGGAGATCTTCAAGAAGCCATTAGAAGGTTTTTACAGGTTGTGACGTCCCTGGTGTAGCACACATCAATAGATTACGGTGAGCACTTCCCATCAGGTAAACTGTGTGCTTGACTGCCACCTTTTTTTTTTATCGTGCGGAAATCCCCATGGATACCACCCCCGTCGGCCATCGGGGGTGGTTATGTCGGGATCGAACCGACTAAAACCGCACGCCGTCTCGGGCCTTAGTAATCGGGGTGTAAGGTTACCCAATGGGCATATCCCTCGCACCCCAGCTGACCCCGGGCCATCTACGGTTTTAAGATGGCCCCCTCGACCCCCCGAAAAGGGGGGAGTGGGGCGAGCATCGCGCCACTTCGCCGACGGTGGGGTGTAGGGTGACAGGAGGCCGTCCTGCCACCTAAGTGGTTTAAAAACTATACAAGAACTATTTCTGTTCAGTTAACGTAATATCTCGTACTCGAACAGTACCTATGAGTACGTCAATTTGCCTCACACGACACAGTCAGATAGACGTCAAATTAGTGAGATTGACGCAAGTAAATCGGTTCCACATGTCTCTGACGCGAAATACAATGTTTTATCTAACTTTAGCTGTAACCTGCGATTCTATTTGCTATTATTTTACGGTTAATGTTCCATATTTTATAAACGTTACTAACAAAAGGTTCTAACAATAACGCTACGTCAAAATGATTCTATCGCGGTTTATTCGATGTCGTTTTATTATTTACACTCAAGAACCAAGCGGTTCGGTGCCTCTTTTCTTTGCCTAACTATAAAACCTGGAATTCTTTACCAGCTCACGTGTTTTCTTCCTTCTACAGTCCCGGGTCCTATAAGCGGGGCGTGAAAAAGCATTTGATGAGGCCGTCAAGCTGAGGGTCGCCTGTGTCGCCACTGTAGCTCTATCGGTGTATGTAGTGGTGACTCTGTTCCTGAGACTTTACCTTTAGCTTACCATCAGGCGAGGTGAAGTCATTTTGACGTGTCTTATATAAAAAAGCATAGGTACCCTTTTCAATCAATAAAATTAAAATATTCACACACACACAAGCACATAAATTGAAAACAATTAACGTGGAATTGAATTGATATTATACTCAAGAAATAACATTATGAATGTATTAGAAATTCAATACATCCTTTTGCTTTGACAAGACCTTCTGAATGGATTACTTAAACGACATTATATACCTTTAAAAATGTGTGAATTACAATATTGGCGAATTGAAATGATGAATTCGCAACGGTTTCAATTACCTCTGAAATTTGATAATAGGATCGTAATGTGTAAGGCACGTGTATCGTTTTGAATTTAAGAGTTTTTTTTTTCCTTGTAATATCTATTGTCGTTGTATGCCCTTCGGCCAGATGTCTTGATATAAGGGATGACAAAATAAGGCTATGTGCCCAATAGCGAGGATATTAAAGAAAGCAACGTTGTTTAAGAATTATTTTCGCTAAATCGAGACCAGCGGGATATTTAAGAAAGCATTGGGTTGTTAAAAATTCGTAGATTTTATATATATTATACCACGTATGAACGTCAAAATGACTCCACCTCGCCTGATAGCAAGGTAAAGTCTCAGGACTGGGGCTACCACTATATACACCGATAGCGCTACAGTGGCGGCCCTCAGCTTGACGAACGACTTGTGACGATGTCTTAATGTTTGTTACTCAATCACACTCTAACGGCTGAACTGATTTGGCTGTAATTTGGCACAGGGATAGATTATAGTGCGACAAAAACACATAGGCTACGTTTATCCCTATAATGCCTCGAGCAACAGCTTGTAAAAATAAATACTTCGCAACAAATAATACTAACTGTACATCAAATCTTTCAAATACACCTAATCTTTCCTCTGAATTTCCAATTACTGCTAGCATAAGGCCCCACTCAATGCAGTGTCAATATTTAAATTGTACACTAAGCCACCAAAACGGGCGTGTTTGACTAATAAACATCGGCTGCGGGGTGGATAAGGGGCAACGAGTATTGACAGAACCACCTTTACCTGCAAAATGTTTGGGGATATTGCAGAATTGTATTTGTATGTACAATAATAGGTCGAGTGGCTAGAAAATTTATATATTATACGCATACGATACAAATATGAATTCTCTTTTTGGAGTATAACTTACTTGCTGAATAAAAAAAAATATAAGTACAGATTTATTTATGTTTGCTACTCTTTTACGCAAAACGACTGAACAGATTGGGCTGAAATTTGGTACAGAGATAGATTATAGTCTAGAATAACACATAGATTACTTTTTATCCCAGGACTAGGATTATAATTTTACGCAGGTGGAGACACGAGCATATTATGGTAGTATATTATGGACCTAAACATAAACTGGCGAAATGTGGGTGCTAGCACCTCTGCCTACCCCTTCGGGGATATAGGCGTGAGTTTATGTTATGTTATGTTAATTTTTTTTTTTAATAATATTAAAAGTTTGTGGAGATGTTTGGATGTTTGTTACTCTTTTACGCTAAAACGGCTGAACGGATTGAAGTGCAATTAGGTATAGGGATAGATTACCTATAGTCTGGTATAACACATAGTACCACTTTTTATCCCTGGAATGAATTTCCAGGCATGGTAGGATCGGAAAAAGAATTCCACACGGACAAACCGCAGGGAAAACCTAGTGCTGAATAAAATAAAATAAATGCTTTTTAACTTTAACTCTACTTTTCCATTTGGTTTAAGTATTCGAGTATAAAACTAAAACAGAATACGGAAACACTGTGTCATGGCGGTAATTTAGTCGCACACAAGGTGGCAGATGTAATGTAGAGCAAGCAAAAAATTCCGTTTGAATAGTAAACGTATCGTATTCGTAATGAGAGAACGGCGACTGTCAATTATATCGCAATCTATATAGTCTAGAGATTGAGGTGTGAACGTGACATTACTGATACACAAATAAACTTGTCTAAATATAATATTCCCTAGCGTCTACAATATGGAATTCTTCAAGAAGGGCATTAGAAGATTTTTACAGGGTCAGTAGCGCGAGTGTGACGCCCCTTTTTTACCGTGCGGAAATCCTCATGGGTACCCACCCCGTGGCCAACGGGGCAGGTTATGTCGGACTCTTACCGACTAAAACCGCACGCCGTCTAGGGTCTTCTGACGCCAGGGTGTAAGGTGGCCCATAGAGCATTTCCCTCGCACCCCGGCTTGACCCGAGATGGCCCCCTCGGGTTTGGGTACCACGGAGTGTGACGCCCCTTATATTGCACACGTCCATATTTTCATCAGGTGGCCCTGTTCTCGTCTGCCACCTAAGTGGTACAAAAAAATTACTGTCTCCAGTTCTTGTTACGAATACGATACGCTTACTATTCGAAAGAGATTTCGTGCTCACGCTACAGTTCAATGTTTACTGACAGGGGCGTGAACGACTCCCTTCTCAAATACGATCGTAGCCTCATGCGGGACCGCACCTTTACTGGAGCATTTTGTGAAGTCAAAGGTTGGAAACTGCTTGTTTGGTAAATACACTGTTTCATAGTTCTGTGTCAAAGGGGGAAGGGATGGTAGGTACTATATCGATAGCTCCATCGAATAGACGTGCAAGAGTCATTGCACGAATTTTTTTTTCGGTATTTCTGTCCGTTACTTTTTCCCTCAATCACCTAGTTTTTAATAATTTTTAGTCTATAAATAAGGCTGTATTTGCATTTGATTCCTTTTTTCCACAGAAAGAATATGTTTTTCTGTAACAAGAATATTAATATTTTGTGCATGCTCTCTCCGCGGTTACCAGTCAAAAAAATTCTTTTTTAACTTCAATTTCATTTTACATTGTATTAACCTACCTGCAATGAAACTCGAGATATTAAGAATTAAACGGTTTTATTTTCTTCCGTGAAGTTGTAATTTTTCAATTGCACGCATATTCGATGGAGCCATCAGTATATTTTGGTATAGACGCTATCATCAGCCACTATATCTAATAGTGGTTGATGAATAGCGTCTATAACGTCCTAGTTTGATGAGTTGTCGATTTTGTAGAGATAAATTAGTAGTATTTTTCTTCTTCAACAAAATAGTTTTTTTTTTTAACTTAGATACCTACTTCAACATGACTACCTCACCTGATGGTAAGCTAAAACTGCTAAAAGTAAAGTCTAAGATACGGGGGTCACCACTACAAACACCATTATTAGTGCTCCCTTGATGGTCCAGCTTGACGGCCTCATCAAATGCTTTTTCATGCCCCGCTTGAAGGACCCGGGATTATTGAAGGAAGGGAACACATGCGCTAGATAAACTCACTTATGGCAAACTTTAGAAAAGGACTAATTATTAACCAAATATTTTTTGTGTAATGTAGTTTCTAACCAAATCTTTTCTCAAGAATCCATATAACAACACTTATGCTTAGTCTAAAATCTAGATGGCGTTACGTAATAATTCTAGAATTTCCAACACCTTACGGTACACGTATGAGTACTAGGTAATCTTCAAGTAATTTTTTCGTCGTTAAAATAAAAATAATACTAAGATGTTAAAATAGTAATATAACCGGAGAAAACATTTGAAGAAATAAGTTGGTGAAATGCTTCACAAAGCTGTCCGTGTTCAATTGGACCTGCAGAACTAACTTTTCCATTACCATTCCAAGTTTTGCGATAAAAAATCTAAAACATAGCTTTAATACTTACTAGAAGTACTTACTTTCTTTTGTATTTTTTTTATACTACGTAAGTGGTGGACAAGCACACGGCCCACCTGATGGGAAGCGGTCACCGTGGCCTATGGAAGTGTGCAACACCAGGGGTGTCACACACGTGCTTCGTACCCTGAAGGGAAGGGGGTTAGGAGAGGATGAGGGTTGGAGGAGTACAGTGAGGTCTGGCTACCCTACTTACCGGCGGCAGCGGGAACACAACACGATGGTTATTATGGCCGCGGTGTTCTGTAGGCCGTAGCTACTACCCCAGTCGGACTGCTCCGTTCGGACGGGAGATACCGTCGTGTCCTACCTCTGTATGTAATCATTTTTTTTATATTATACTTGGCAAACCAAAAGCCAACTTATAACAAAATACACATACAATTACTTTGACTTCTCTTTTCTTCTTCTCCAAAATTCAAAATAATTCAAAAAATGCGTTTTTACGGTGAATTGAATTTGAAAACCTCACCATTAATCACTATTAAACGATATTTGATATAATATATTCCTAAATATACACATTTTTCTGAGAATCCTTAGAAAACATAGGTACATAAACTTGCAAGGTCTTTTGATTTTTCTGATGAGAAGAAAAAGCCACATCTAGTGTGTGTCTGTCTTGGTCCCAAACAAATCGTGTCTTACCTACCTGCCCGGCTTCGGGAATTGTGGCCAGGTGGACAATACGACGCCGGCTGATTACAACCAAGAACTCATTATCATACATTAAAATTAATTGTTAAAACTAAAGAGAATTAGATTCACGGAGATTTAAACGAATGCCAATTACAACTGTGACCATGTATTTTGTGTATTACGGATTTTTTTATACAAAGTGTTGATTTGCATTTGAGCATCCTTCACTCCGCTCATGAGCTACTATACTCTTCAAGATTTCATGAAAAAATAGTATTGTTTTTTTTTTCTCGAAATAAGCTTTTTTTTTTTTAATAAATACAACTTCCAGGCGATATTTGCATTAACAGTTGACTTTACTGACTAGTACCTACTTATCTACTAGTTAATAAAGTATTCTGCCGGTCCTAAGTCCATAAAAGTAGGTAGTGTGCGCGTCAGCTGATCAATGTTATCGCCCGTGAATTAAGTGAACGAAGTCCTAATATTCATTGTATTATCCTAATAATGATGTCGATTTTATTTTGATAAACCCGTGACTTTTTATGAATTCACTTACCCTAATTTGTTAGGTATGCCTTATAATTCTACATAACTATCTGCCAGTGAAAGACCCGTCAAAATCAGCCCAGTTCGGCTGTACCATTTCAAAACCTAGTAAGGGACTCGAGACAAATTTTACAGGAGAGCCAAAAAACGAGTTGGTCACTTTAAGACCATGCCGCACCGAGACTAGAAGAGCTACAGGGATGAAAGTTAGATCAAAAGATGCGGTATATCCTTGGCTTTGCACAGAGTTAACTATTTTTGCATATAAATAAATAGATCACGTTTTATGGCACTTACTAAGGATTAAATTGTTTTTTTAATTCAGATTAAACCCGTTTAACAATTTCATAACCTAGTAAGTGCCGTTACAAGGGTTTTAATATTGTTGAATAAGTTCACCTATCGCCACGATGACCATTTACCGTGGCCTATGGACGTGTGCAACACCAAGGGCGTCACCCACGCGCTGCCTACCCTGAAGGGAAAGGGTGGGGAGGCTAGGAAGGGATGGGGGTGAGGATGGGTACAGTGAGCTCTGGCTACCCTGCTCACCGGCGGGAACACAACACGATGGTTATTATGGCCGAGGTCTTCTGTAGGACGGAGGTACTTTCCCAGTCGGACAGCTCATTTCGGACGGGAGATACCGTCTTGTCCTCCCTCCATCAATCTGTTTTGACATTTATGAACTAGACAGATTTAGAATACAAGTGAGCATTGTGAATAAGTCACGGAGCGATACACTCCCCAATAACGCGAAAAATCGGGTCTATTTTTTGTTGTAATAATTCGTCTGTGGTGTTGGCGCAACGCGAATTCCATCGCCGATTCCCCGGTCGTCTAGCACCGACTGCTCAAACACTGCGTCGTTTGCCCACCAGCCTTGAAAATTATGGGACCACACGAACCGCTGCCAAGAGTGGCTGGCCCTGGCGCTGCCGTTCCGTCGAGAATATCGCCGCTGTTGGCGAGGATGTCGAGCTGTCGCCAGAAACATTGACCAGACGCCGTGCCTCGCAATTAGCCATCAGCTGGTCGTCCCTAAGGCGAATTCTAGTCAAAGACCTGCGCATGTTCCCGTACAAAGTCCAGTCCGTGCATCAGCTGCTGCCTGTTGACCGCCAAACGCGTGTAATCTACGCCCAAGCCATCCTCAATCTCGAGGAAGAAGTGAACGATTTTTCGACCAAAATCATAATGAGCGAAGAGGCTCATTTCCACCTCAGCGGGTACGTGAATAAGCAAAACTATCGCTTCTGGGGCACCGAAAATCCACGAGTGATGCATGAGAAGCCATTGCACCCGCTTAAAGTGACTGCAGGGTGGGGTTCACGCTGGAAGAGTACTCAGGCCATAATTTTCGAGGACGCCGGTGGTCAAACGAGAATAGTGATCGGTGCGCGCTATAGAGCCATGTTAACCGAGTTTTTTCTGTCGCAATGGAACGAATTAGGGCTGGTGGACATATGGTTGGACGGACCAACGGCACACAACCGAAGGTGGCGTTCCCGGGTCGCCTCATCTCTCGTTTTGGTGATTTACACTGGCCCGCCGGATTACCACGCAAGATTACCCGATTTAACCGTTCTAGACATTTTTTATGGGGTTTTTCAAAGTTCCGTGTTGACATGATCAAGCCCGAGACCCTGGAAGCCCTCAAGGACACTATTCGACACAAGTGCGAGAATCTGTCGTCCGAAGTGATGAAAAATGCCATAAAACGAGACCTTAAAGCCTTTTGGCCTACTTTGTTTTATTAACAGATTGTGTCAAAGTTGCAGTTCAACCAAAACATAATTTTGCTTACAGATCTGCATTTTTAGGGCACTCAACATTAACTTTGCCCTATAAAACAGATTTTTAGACATATTTTACTATTTAAATTTAACAAAAACAAACGAATTATGCGGATGCAGTTACGGTTTGTCACTTACTGAAGTTAGCGCGCGAAATTCAGCCGCCGTCGACAATTTCAAAAACCTAGTAAGTCGCACGACAATTTTAAAAACCTAGCAAGGTACATCCCTTGCTAGGTTTAAAAGATGTCAATGTGGCTTGCTAGGTTAATGAAATGGTTTTTTGCCTTTGACTGAACAACGGTTGAGTACTTGCTAGGTTTTTCAATTTTCAAAATCATATTACTAAGGTCATTTTTGACTTTTTGACAGTATGAATCGATGCTCCATAGCCTAGTTAGCTGCAAAATGCAAAGACCCGTTTTTTCATGGTGGTGTCCCTTACTAGGTTTTGAAATGGTACAGCCGAGTTGTTCCAGAGATTACATAATTAAATTTGTACTTGTAATTTAAGCATACTAAGTACTACATACTAAAAATCTTTATATAATATTAATAACAACCCATTTATGTTCCACTGGTGGGCCCGGGTCTCCTCTCCTCTAACGATTGAGCTGAGAGGGTTTAGGCCTTAATCCACACACGCTGGCTTAATGCGGGTTGGTGGATCAGACATGTCCTTAGAATTGCTTCTAGATAGTGGGTGGGATGGTAAATTATTTGATTAGCACATACATAAATTCCACAAAGTGAAATTCACATTGGTACTGTCCGACCGGATTCGAACTTGATACCTCTGAGAAGAGGCCGCGTCCTTATCCATTCAGCTAGCGTCGCTAAATATCGTTATAATGGTGAGACAATAGTTGTTCTGACATACTAAAAACCCACTCTGCTATACTATCAAATTTTAAAATTCTCTTCCTTCTTATTTCAATGGCTTCGTACAAAAAATATCCCGCATAATTCGTGGTCACTGCAATGGTCACCATCTGTCGTTGTTTGACTAATATTAATTAGAATCATCTCATTTCCATCGTGACATGTCAACTTGAAATACGAAAGTCTGTCATTTGTCACTTCAGACTTAATGATTTAAATTTTGTTATAATTTAAATTGAGTTCGAGAACGGTAACGTAAAACGGGGTGAATAGGGATTAAGGGGTGAATAGGAACAAAAATCGTCAGTAAAATTTTGCAGTTATATGGGGTAGTGAGTTGGAAAGCGCTTCCCTCCCCTTGCCCACGGAGCGGTTTTAGTCGGTTAAAGTCTGACATAACTACCCCCGCTGGCTAGCAGGAGTAGTTATGTCGGATTTCCGCACGACAAAAAAGGTAACATAATAAAATCTAGACCGTTTTAAATGTCTGTGTCAGTAAAATGTGTCTGGGATAGAATAAAATAGAAAAAAAAAACACAAAATAGGTATATTTATCTATGGTCGAGTGGTTTCTCTACCCTTTCGAATTTCGAATAAAGTTAATAGGCTGGTTACCAAAATGTCTATCTGTATCTGTGGTGGGAGCACCGCACGATTTTTTATCTGTGCCAAACATTTATTTACGTAGTACTAATTGGCGCTTGGTAGACTTAGTTTTATGTTTTTATTGACTTCGGCTTTGCTGAGCAAGAGTATTCAATCTTAAACAAATTAGCTGTTTATTTAGCTTATTTAGTTAAATTAAATAAATATTCTACAACATTCTACACAGCGCTATCTAGACCCAAATTAGGCATTATTTAACGAGCTTGTGTTATGGCTTCTATAACGTGGATAAAAATGCTTACCTATACTTTTTTTGTAAATACCTACATAATTATACCTAGAAACACCCAATGCAAATAAACATATTCATGCATGCAAATATTTGCACTGAGCGGGAATCGAACCCGTGCCTTCTGTTGTAGCAGTCGAATGCACTATCACTACGCCACAGAGGCCGTCAAAATATTGATCATCAAATCATCAAATTCTTTATTTATTAGTATCGTAAAGAAATTAAAGAATTATAAAATTGTAAAGTAGGTGTGTCTGTACATTGGAGATAAAAAAAAACTGTTTGTCTGTTCGTCTGTTTGTGCGCAATGGACGCAAAAACCACTTTTTGTTGGATTTTGATGCAGTTTTTTCGTCAAAGGTCTTGTTTAGACTTAAAAGCTTACGCATGTTTGATCACTATCGGTTGAGTAGAACCAGAGATAGGTATAATCAATTATAGTCAAATAAATTAAGTATTTTTTGACGTGACAACGTCTTATAAATTGGTTTGCCGGGTGACACTTCAAGAAACTGCGTTACGCTCCGCTCACGTTATGCGCTCACAATGAGAGCGAGTGAGAGGCACGCGTCCCTTCCACTCGGGCATGGTTAGCCCGCCTAAGAGCGAGAGAGACAGACATAAAAATTATTTTACCACTCAAAGTCGTTGTCACGTAAAACTTTCGCCCGTATACCGACTTTACAGGCAACCAATTTTTTTTAAGTTAAACGGTTTTAAATTGTATTGTCATTAGAACTATAGATTTCTGCCAAATATCAGACCAATCCAACAACTGGAAGGCGGTCAAATTGCAATTACTAGATTTGACCCAAACAAACAGGTCAATTTAAATAAAACCGTTTAAAAAACGTGAAAAACGACCATCACGTGAGCGGAGCCACGGATGTAGGCTAGTTTAATATATAAACCTGTAAGTTTTATCACAAATAATTCGATTGATTTGCGCGAACGGGTTTTGAGCACGTATATCCACTTATGAAGCGCTTACGGCATTTTAATTTGACAATTTGTCAGCCGTGAAATTTGCCGTAAATTGTGATGTCACGTGAGCAACAGTTTTTAACTGTACTTAATTGAATGAAATTCTACAAAGGGTTTGAACATAGACTGATCTTGACAACCCAGTGGTCTTTGGTATTAAAATGTTCCAAGTGCCTTTTTACCGATTCTGGCTGAATACTGATTACAGTCATTACATGATTACCGAATGCCGAATGCCGAATGCCGAATGCCGAATGCCGAATGCCGAATGCCGAATGCCGAATGCCGAATGCCGAATGCCGAATGCCGAATGCCGAATGCCGAATGCTGAATACCGAAAGCCGAATGCCGAATACGAGGCTTAATTTAAAAAATGATGCACAATAAAATCAATCTTTGTAAATTAGTTTATTACTTGTACAAAATGGATCTTAAAACTAAACAGGAATACCTAAATACAATCAATAAACTAATGTGAGTCTGTTGTCTAAGTAAGGAGTGATGGGCGACTTTTTCCTGATGTAGTCCTCTATAATATCTCGGTCTAGACCTATCGTTTTAAAACCACGGCTGTATTTCTTCAAGTTCTGTAAAAAACAAGCAATTGTTAAAAATTATTTGTAATTTCTGTTTCAATTGACTACTCCGCGCTGGATGGCAGAAGCTACGGTGAAGTTTAGAAGATAATGAGAGCCATCATCCCAGATTCCGATGCATGCCGATCCGATATCAATCCTAAAACGGTGGTGCACGAAACCCTAATTCTGTTTCCAAATTAAAGTAGCTTATGTTACGCTGTTATTAAATTACCTATCTGCCAGTGAAAGTCACATCCAAATCGATCCAGCTCTTCCAGAAATTACATCTTTTAAACATAGACAAAATTAAAAAAATGTTTTTTAAGTTTAGAATAGGACACGTCAACATGACTTCACCTCGTAAGCTATAGGTAAAGTGTCAGGACCCACGAAATAAAGAATACCTAGGTACTACAATGGAAGTGTGATACTACTTATTCATAAGGGGAACCGCTGTCACCAAACTCACACATACAACCAGTCGCTTATCTTCCATACCAAATTAGCCTAAATTATGCATACTGCAAAACGAAAATACACCTTACTAGTTCGTGTTAGAGATTTATTTGCTATAGATAAAAAAATATTTACGGCGATTCGTATTTTGAATCAAATAAACTTTGACTTTACGCAAACCTTGCGAAACAACGCGTTGAACGCGTACAAGTGACACGCGTGCCACGCCCACTTACCACTTCTATCAGGACCGGGGTCACCACTACATACATCGATAGCGCTACAGTGGTGGCCCTCGTCGTATCATGTATCGTATTAAGATTACAAACAGACCCTTAAATTTTATTTTATTTGTATGGATTGTACTTACTTTGTACGCAATTGCTGCAATGAAATCGAGTGTCGTCAGCTGGTAATCTTGCGCTGGGTCCAATTGCTTGATGTCATTATCAGATGTTATATAAGCTTCTAATACCTCGGCAGAGGTCGTATTAATCTTTACTTTCATGCCTAAAAAAAATAAAATACTTAATTATACAGATCGAAAAAGAGAACATTAAAAAGTTGACGAAAGCGATTGTAACACCCTTGGTGTTCCACACGTATGGACGTGTGACCACGGTGACTGCTTGCCATCAGGTGGGTCGCATGCTTGTCTGTGTATAGTGGTATAAAAAATCCCTGTTGGTTTTCGTGCGACAGTCCCACGTATAGCACCCCTGCGGCGATTATATCGGACTTGAACCGGCTAAAACCGCACGTCAACTCGGGTCTTCAAAAGCAGGGGTAGGTATAAGGTGAACCAAAAGACATTTCCCTCGCACTTCGGATTGTAGAATGTCCTAGAATATTTTTTTATTCAAGATAGCTTACGTTTAACCACTATTTCACCTGATGGTAAGTGACGATGTGGTTTACGATGGATCACGCTTGCCTAGAAGGAACCTATTCACTCGTGACTGGAATACTTCCAGGTTATAGCTTTCCGGAAACAAAGACTCGGGCAGGGAATTCCACACCTTAGCTGTACACATGATGAATGTATTATACGGTATCTCCCGTCTAAAATGAGCTATCCGACTGGGGTAGTACCTCCGCCCTACAGAAGACCGCGGCCATAATAACCATCGTGTTGTGTTCCCGCTGGTAAGTAGGGTAGCCAGAGTTCGCTTTACCCCTCCTACCCCTTCCTAGCCCTCCCCCTTCCCTTCAGGGTAGGCAGAGCGTGTGTGACACCCTTAATGTTGCACACGTCCATAGGCCACGGTAACCGCTTCCCATCAGGTGGGCCATGTGCTTGTCTGCCACCTACGTAGTATAAAAAAAAAATATTTATACCTGAAACCATCGGAGTGTAGGGTCCTGTATAAGGTCTGACGACCCACGGGTCCAAGACTGAGCTCTGAAGAGATTCTATGATGTACCGTCCAGAGATAATAAATGTAACTATTTTGTTGGTGAACGGCGACGTGTTAATAATTGCACCTCTGGTTATTTCTAAAAAAAATATACAAACATAAGAACTGAGGCAGATCAGTTGAATATTTTCAAATCATGCATTATAAGTATTAAAAAAAATTAGCATAACATAACACATAAACTCACGCCTATATCCCCGAAGGGGTAGGCAGAGTTGCTAGCACCCACATTTCGCCAGTTTATGTTTTTAGGGCCCAATGTAATAATATGAGCCTATTGCCATTA
This sequence comes from Lithosia quadra, assembly GCA_963576445.1. NCBI lineage: Eukaryota > Metazoa > Arthropoda > Insecta > Lepidoptera > Erebidae > Lithosia > Lithosia quadra. The sequence goes on from OY754893.1 coordinate 2,819,539, forward strand.
ACCGAGCACTTATAAACCTGCGATAAATACACACATAACTTCAAAAAGCATCGAAAAGTCATTGGTGTGTACCATGGTGAACCTGGGATCGAACCCGAGACCTCGTCTCAGCAGTCCATTACCCAGACCACTAGGCTACCGCGGTTCCCTTAAAAGTTTAGGTGTCGTAAAATTGCTCCCCATTCATGTCGACTGGTAACTAACCAAAAGGCTGGCGACATTACCACGTTGGATAGCAATGCCGATTCTATGTGCAAAATTAAGATAAGCCAGCCCTTTGGTCACGTGAGGCGTCGACCAGTCGCTTTGCGATTTCTTTATAAAGCGACCGTGCGCTCGGACCCCACGAACCTGTTTCGACTCCAAACGGTTCAAAAATATAATTGTTGATTAAGTTGTTATAGATGTTCTATTTCACGAAGGCGGTTTGCTGTCACTATTATAGTAAAACATATTATATACATTGCTTTTAAAAATTAATTACTTGCAATGCAATTATTGTTCTACATGAATTTCTTTTGACGTGACATGAACTTTCGCACACACATGTACGCGTATTTACAATAGGTAAGTACTATTTAATTGTTCACCCGCCTTCGTGAGATAGAATTACCAGTATTAAAGCGCCTACTACTAGACTTGATGTGGAAGGCGGTGAAGCCTATGTCCAGCAGTGGACTACTTAAGTGGGTTTATGACAATTTCCTTACCTCCTTTCGGTATTGATGCTCTAATACTGTTGCTTTGTACAAAAGAAATACTAGGCAAGTCTGTGGGGTATATTTTGTGGGCCTGAAACAAATTGACATAAAATTTTAGTAAAAGATAGTTAGCTTTATGTACTTTGCATGACTGTAATCTAACGTCATAATACTCTTAGCGTTGTTCCCGGTTGCATCAGGGCCTTTCACCTCAGAGCACGAAATCAGCTTCCAACCCATCTCTTTTTGGTTCGGTTAATACGGCTTTTCTGGTAGCGACTGCCATCTGACTTCCCAACCCCCGCGTCAGAACCTTGCCCGTCAACGAGCAGGTGAGGTAGGCTTTGGTCTAGAATACCCAGGGTTGGATACATTGATCTTCCCGTTGACAGCACAGAATTCCTCCAGTGAGCTCTGGCTACCCTACTTACCAGCGGGAACACAACACGGTGGCGTTGTTATGGCCGCGGTGTTCTGTAAGGCTCAATACTCCTGTTGGACTGCTCAATTCGGATGGGAGATACCATCGTGTCCTGCCTCCATAAATCATTATTGTAAGTCTAAAAATACACATAGAAGTTTATCCCCGGAATTCCTCACATTTTAAGCCACGGACTACATTTACTAAGCAGACTAAGTTAAGTTAAGATAAATAGGAATACAGAGAGAAATAAATAAAAAAAAATAAAAAAGCCATCGTTCCCGGTTGCCATACAAAAATCTATGGCAGTGGTTATGGGTAGTTGGAGCCCTAAAAAGTCCAACAACAACGGTCTAGCTGCAATGCTTCGATATCGCCTAATGTCACTATTGGGTTGTGAAGGTCAGAATATGGCGGCCGCTTCACGGAAAATATCGAGGTCCAGCCAAACCCGCAGTTAAGACTGGTAAAGCAGACGCCAGACTCCGATGTGAAAGTTTTGGATGCGATTGGGATTAACGCTAGGTTGAATAAGAAGAAGAAATAAATAAAGAAAATGTAGCAAACAAACTTACAGTGTCCAACAAAGCGTCAGCAATGATGTTGCCTAACTCGCACTCCTGCCCTCCGCACGGTTCCATCGTCAAGTCAGCCATGGTGTAGCCGATGACCTCATTCACTACTTTGTGCAATTCCTCGGTATACGGCTGGAGGAGGGCTTTGATTCTTGGATCTGTAAGAATATTAACATAGGTATGTAGGTACCTGACATTTTTACCTATATCTAATATTGAAGTTATAATAAATACCAAATTTTAGCCAGATCAATTCAGCCGTTTTTGTGTAGCAGAGTACCAAACATACATTCAGACATCCAGAAATTCTTACAAGCTTTCGCGTTTATAATATTAGTTGGATTAAGTTTTTTTTTTTTGTAAGTTAAACGATTTTGTAAAATTGTATTGTCATCAGAACTAAAGACTTCTGCCAAATATCAGACCAGCCCGACAACTGAAAGGGGGTCAAATTTCAATTACTAGATTTGAGCCAAACAAACAGGTCAAGTTAAATAAAACCGTTTAATAATAAAAACACAGTTATCATTACATACAACAATAATGACTGACCTTCAGGTATAGATCTGTTCAGGAAGACAGGTGATCCTTCAAAATGCTGCAGGTCCCCTCGTTCGTTGAAGTACACAGACATGTTGCCCAAATACTTGGAGAAAGCTGATGCTGTCACTATCAAGACCTGTAAAAGAATAAAAGATACTCAGAGAATATTTAATACGATTTGCACACAACCTACTATTCTTGATTTTAGCGAAAAGGCCGCCATCCACACTCTATCTATAGGTACCTACTAATATTACAGAGCTGAAGACAGTTGCTATACAAAACATCTATGGCAGTCGTTACGGGTAGTTGGAGTCCTAAAAAGTCCAACAACAACGGTCTAGCTGCAATGCTTTGATATCGCCTAATATCACCATTGGGTTGCGAAGGTCAGATGGCAGTCGGACGGAAAATATCGAGGTCCAGCCAAATCCGCAGTTTAAGACTGGTAAAGCGGACCCCAGACTCCGAGGTGAAAGCTTTGGATACGACTGAGATTAACGCTAGGTTGAAGAAGATTATAGAGGTAACGAGTTTGTTTCTTTGGTTGAACCAATCACAAACACTAATCACTCAACGCTTAATCGAGTCGGGTTTTAAAAAAAAATAAAAAACCCGACTGCTATTGTAAAGCCTGAAACAAGTTTGATACTCATAGTAGGCTGTATCCATTAATTTTCTTTCGGTTTATGATTTCCGAATTATTTTCTTGGTTAATACTACAGTACGTTTTACTAACCTTATGTCCTGGTTTGCTTCCACTTTCCACCAACACCGGGTAGGGTCCAGACACCTGCTCATGGCTCGGTGCTTCTCCGTCCCACAAAAGGCTATGTGTGTGTCCACCGACAATTATATCTATATTTTGACCCACGCGCTCTGCAATTTCCCTGTAAATATTGAAATTTTTAGCCTTTTTTTTATATCGGTCACGTCAACATGACTTCACCTCGCCTGATGGTAAGCTAAAGGCAAAGTCTCAGGAAGGGAGTCCCTATTACATACACCGAAAGTGACATAATGGTGGCCCTCAACTTGACGGCCTCATGAAAGTAGAGGTGATTGTCCGCGCAGCACTGCGTGACAAAGCGCAGATATTGGTTTATACTTAGTTTTACTAGCGCACCGCTCACCACAGGCAGGAAATTCATCACCACACGTTGCATCCCACAAAGGTGCGCACTGTGAGGTATGAGAGGAACTTCATTCCGCGCACGCTTAGGCTAAGGAATCATCTTCCTGCTGTGGTTTTCCCTAGCGTCTATAATAATTCTTCAAAAAGTTTTTCAAGCATTAGAAGCTTTGTATAGTGTTGACAGCGAGTTTGACGCCCCTGGTGTTGTTCACGTCCATAGATCATAGTGACCGCTTACCATCAGGTGGGCTGTGTGCTTGTCTGCCACCTACATGGTATTAAAAAAAAACGTACAACCGTAGCGATTTAATAAATTAGCGATATATTTCCAGATTTCTACCCAAATTATTAATATTCCCTTAAATCTAAGCTACTGTCGTCGTCGCGAGCGCATTAACAAGAAAGAAAATTCGTTTCAATTTGAAGACGTTTCATCCACAGGTTTTATACGTTCATGTTAGAATATTGGTTGGCTATTACTAGCACGAAACGAACAGCCACACGCCAAGGTTCATTGAAGCAAGGCCAGTTGCTTAGCGATGCATAAACTAACAACTAACCTATTATGTCGCGTCCACCGAAAATGTACAAGAGGAAAATATGAGTTTTCCTCAATAAAAAACAATATTTAAGTGTTTTGTGTACTAAGATAACAGATTTTAAATAAGTGCATTTGAGTGTATGTACCCTACGATAGATACATATATAACAAAAACGCAATTTTTGTCTGTCTGTCTGTCTGTCTTTCTACCTATTTGAATTAGGTTACCTCTGGAATAACTGGGCTGATTTGGAAGGGATTTTCGCTGGCAGATTGGTAATATTATAAGGCGTACCACAGGCTAATTAGTTTTAGATAATCTATATTATAATTAGGGTGACGTATGAAAAATTAAAGCTATAAAAATCTACCTGCACAGGCGAAGGCGAATATTTTCACTAAGCGGGAATAGAACACCCGACTTATGACGTCACAGTTGAATGCAATCACACATCGCTAACGCTATACAAGTGCCCCTCTCAATCAATCAATCAAATTAGCCTATTGACATCTCTGCCGAGCATTATGCCTCTCAAAATGTGCGCCCGTACCAACTGATTCTCCGCCTTCCACATCCAGTCTATCCCAACTATGCTATCTACTTCTAGCTTTAAAACATTTAAAGTGAAATATTAAAATCTATAATGTTGCTAATTCTGTAAGTTGTTACATCTCTAAACTTAAAATTCTCTAAAATTTTCTAATTGCATCTGTTTCTTTCATTATCAGATAAAAAAGGACAGATAATTTTATTTAAGTTAAGACCTGTCAAATTAAGTCGGCGCCTTGACGGTACCCTTCAATTTTAGCCGACATCTACGAACATGCGACTTAACTTACTATGCACCAACAAGGCGCTGTCTTAATTTGACAGGTCTTAACTTAAATAAAATCATCTGTCCTTTTCTATCTGATAATGAAAGAAACAGATGCAATTAGAATTTTTAGAGAATTTTAAGTTTAGAGATGTAACAACAGAATTAGCTGCAATAACTCTTAAGTTTAATAATCTCGGCAAGCTACGGAAAATCGAAATTTATGTTCTGACGGTAACTTATCGACTTATAGACGATTTAAATGCAAAGGCAGTAACCATCTACTATATTTTCTAATAAAGTTGTCATAATGTAAAGAGTGCATAGGACAGATCCAATAAACTGATAAAATATCTGCCGAGAAAGAATATGGTATGGGATAACGGCTTTAGCTGACGTATGTGTTTTAGATTCTCTAATATTGCGGAAGGTTTTGTCTAGATGTGATGAGAAAATTTTATGCAACCAAGTCTTCTATCTATCCATCCTAATATTATGCAGCTGAAGAGTTTTTTTTATGGTTTAGACGCGCTAATTTCAGGAGTTACTAGTGTGAATTAAACAATATTTTTAACCGACTTCAAAAAACGAGGAGGTTCTCAATTCGTACGTTATTTTGTTTTTGTATGTATGTTACGCGATAGCGCCGCCAATTATGGATGAATTTTGTAAAAAAAATTTTTGTTTGAAAGAGGCTACTTCTGAGGTGGTCCCATATCCAGGGTATCAGGATCTGATGTTGGGATTTTCGGAAAATCGAGGGGAAATCATCAAATTTACGGCAAAAATTCTGTTTTTGATGCCCTTATACATGTAAACCTCATAAATATAGCTACTTTTCTATTTCTGTACACTAAAAAGAAAAAATATTAGTTTGTGAAGTCGGTTTTTAAACGTAGTTATAATTTATTGTGTTACATAGTTTACCTCTTTTACGTCCATTACGATCCCTCACTGTGCATGTATTGAAATAATAAAATTGAAATTATAATTCCAATTGTATAATTCCAATACAGTGAGGGATCGCAAAAGACCTAACTCGCCATCTCACTCGCACCCTCTGATTTGCACTCGCTCCTACCGCTACACTTTATTACCGTTTATCTACCAAAGCTACGATGACCCGAACTTCATAATGGGCCATCGTGCTAACCTGTGTTAGGAGCTTGCACTGACAAACTTTCAGACTTTTATAAAAGAGAAGAAAGTAAGAAATAAATAAATAAATAAAGTACAGTGAGCTCTGGCTACCCTACTTACCAGCAGAAACACAACACGTTGGTTATTATGGCCGCGGTCTTCTTAGGGCGGAGATACTACCCCAGTCGGACGGCTCATTTCGGACGGGATACCGTCGTGTCCTACCAATAAAAAAAAAAAAAAAAAAAAAAAATACCTCCTTTACAACAAGAATAAACTTACTTGTCAACATCGAGTCCACAATGAGATAGCACCACAATGATGTCCACCCCCTGGTCTGTCAGCAGCTGCGCCTCTCTCTCCACCACCGGGAACGGTTCCAGGAATGTGACATCGTCTGCCCTCGATATTGACTGCAAATATGGATTTTCCTAATTGATTTATATAGTAATTGACCTTTATTGACAAAATTGATCTATGAGCTCAATTGAGACAAACTAAGTGACCTAGAAGTGATAAAAATGCTTAGACTTGTTAAAGTATTATAGTTGATGATAGGTACAAATATGCCATGATAGTAACTATGTATGTTACCCATCAAAATGTCACTTATGACATCTTTTAAAAATCTTCACCACGGGAAAATGTTTGATTTTGGACCTCCTATTGTTCAATATATAGAAAAAAAGAGAAAATATGCAGGTTATTGCCAAAGTTACAATTAAATTTGTTCAAATTCGAAATACGATGCAAAAAAAACTACAATTGCCTAACTATATTTCTAAGTAGTGTACAATTTCGGGCCCAGGGTTTCGGGACATGTGTGAAACATCTCCTTTTTAAATTCAACTACCTTTTTTTAACAATTTTTTCTCGTGTAAGAATGAGAGAATTCATCATCATTCTCTGAACCTTTTTTCCAACTCAGTTGGGGTCGGCTTTCCAACTACTAACACTAACTGTGATGCGGCTGAACTTCGATATTTTCCGTGAAGCGACTGCCATCTGACCTTCACAACCAATGCTCATTATGACCAATGGCGATATCGAAGTTCCAAGTTAGACTGGTTGGACTTTTGTGGGCTCCAACTGCCCGTAACGACTGCCATAGATGTTTGTATGGCAACCGGGACCGATGGCTTAACGTGCTCTCCGAGGCGCTAATAAACCTGCGATAAATACACACATAACTTCGAAAAGCATCGAAGAGTCATTAGTGTGTGCCATGGTGAACTTGGGATCGAACCCGAGACCTCGTCTCAGCAGTCCATTACCCAAACCACTATGCTACCGCGGTTTTTTCAGAATTTAGCTAATTTCAAATTGTATTCAATTCGTATTCGCTAAGATGATCGGATCAGCGACAACTCAGTACAAGTAGGTTTCTTTTATACTACTGAGGTGGCAGACAACTACACGGCCCACCTGATGGCAAGCGATCACCGTGGCCTATGGACGTGTGCAGCAGTCTGCACTAGGGGTGTCACAATCACGCTGCCGACCCTGGAGGAGAGGGGTTGGGGAGTTTGAAGGTCAGTCGCAGTACAATCTGGAAACGTGTCCGGTTGTTGGCAAATAGGGCACCATCTTCTGCTACGTGACATAACTTCGCTTGCCTCAATTGAGCCGTATGCAGTGTTTCCATTATGTAAGAAGCTTGAATGCAAATCCAAGTTACATGATGGAAACAGCTTCTCCGCATATTGCATGAATTCATTAAATCTTGATTGGTAGCGCACTTTGTTATGAATAGATTTATATTATGTAGGTATACTCCAGTCTAGAGCAAAAAAAATTACTCAGTCTATACATATACCTATGTCCACTAAAAGGGCTCCCTATCAATGCTATAAGCCTTTTCAGTGGGTAAGTGTAGAGTCGATATTTTTGCTCGTTTGCGGTTTTATTTAACTCGACCTGTTTGTTTGGGTCAAATCTAGTAATTTAAATTTTACCCCCTTTCAGTGGTCTGATTGGTCTGATATTTGGCAGAAATCTACAGTTCTGATGGCAATATAATTTGAAACCCTTTAACTTAAAAAACATTTTCATAATTTATTTTTGAAATAATTATATGATATAGAACCAAAAAGGTATACCTACACAGTGCCCAAAGTATACTTATGAATATTAGAATATGAGTTGATTCCCCGGCGGCCAATAATTTGAAGATTTTTGACAAATGAGTATAGGTACCTAATGTGTTGAATTGTTATGTTAATTTATAGAATCATAAATTAAAAAATGTGTAAAATTTAACATTTTATTCTTATTTGTTAAAAATCTTTTTTTACCCATGAATGATCCACAATTATACATAAATAAAAAAATAAACAAAAATCTTCAAAGTAGTAGGCGCCAGGAAATCAACTGAGTACGCCAATTTTAAAGATTGACTCATAAACGTACGTAGATTTTAATTTGTTAATATATACAATTATGCATAATAAATTATAGACATAAAGTAGACAAAGTTTTCTTTATCATGGATCATTATAATAAGGTGATTTTTTTACCCAAAACTAATATCCTTAACTCTTTTTCCATCGATATAATAAGTAGTGAAACAAGAAGATTTTTAATTTTCCTTCAATGTCTAATTTTAATCTGATTTCATGACTTTCATGCTAACTTTTTATTGAATACGAACATAAAAATGGCAAAACAGGATTTTATGTTTTTAAGAACCAATAGAATCACTTCATTTACCTAGCCTTGGGCAGCGTAGCTCTTGCAGATTTAGATCAATATTTTAGAATTCTCGTTACAACAGAGCATCAAGTTATAATAACGAAGAGAAGCGAGCGAGTACTGCAAAGAAATGTGTAATGAAACCGTCTAGATAAACCCCCTATCATAGCGTGTTCCGTTATTTCCATTCCGTGATTTTGACATGCTAAATGACAAAGTTTTTTAATTATTTTTCTTTGTAATCGAATTGAAATCACACGTATTTAAACGTGGTGTTACTGAATCGGGCCCCACAACGCGTGCTGGGTTAAGTTATCAACCCCAAATGTTTTAAATAATACGATCTCAAACTAAGCGGTTCATCTGTTTTATACCGCGAATAAACAGGTCAACGCATGTTTTTCTGTCTACCATAAATCCCATGATCTTTAAGCAGGACGTAAAGAATGATTTTGAGGAAACTGCAGGCCACCATCTTAGCATTGTGAGCTTATTTATAGTGTTGTGGAGTTATAGTGACGTAATATTGAGATTCACGTTGAGATTCTTAATATTTATCGACATAATATCGCATGCGTTTGAAATTTGACGATGTTGATTCCTCTGTCGACTGTCGACCACTACTTTGCTGATTTTAAAGAAATAAGAACAAATGTGTTTTTAACAGACAGACACTGACACATTTTAAAACATTTTTTTTTATCTTCGAAGTAGTAGGCGCTAGGGGAATCAATTGAATACGCCAAATTTCAAGATTTGCCCATGAAATATTATCAGACGCTCAGTACTATACAGGTATTAAATGAAGTGCAGTCCGTGATAGTCTTTGTCAACATGTGTGAAGCAATGAAGCACTTGAGCTGTGATAGTGCTAAAGTTGTCTTGTAACCGGCAATCGGTGTCAGAATATTTGAGAAATTCATTTTGTAATGATCTTATGTCTCAACTATGAAAAATGAAGACAGTTTAATTGGTGCTTTAATAATAAATAATCGTGAATTTGCATGCAATATGCGTGAAAGGTTTCCGATGTTGTAATCGTTTGCATGCAAGCCATGCATGTTTTTATGAGAATTTTTGAATTTTGTGCAGACAAATTCCAAAAAAAATGTCAAAAAATTCTTATAGTCATTCGCTATGAAAATAGTGTTCGTTAACTAGTCTGTCAACGGACACGTGAGTGTGAATAAAAAATAAACTATAGCATGGATACGACTTAAATAACTTCAAAGTTAACATTAAATTTAACGAAGATTTGATAACAAATCATTATAATTATTATATAAATAACAAAATTTACAGCTTACTATAAATTATATACAAAAGCAAATTAAGCAAATCAAAGAAATAAAATCGATAAATAAAAATATGTTCAAAATTTAGTCTGTCTCATTTCGTTCTCCCAAATGTCAAAGAAATATTCTTTTTGTTACAAGAATACCTTTTTTGACATTTGGAAGATCAACTTGAAATCCAAACTAGACTGAAACTGAATCGTGAACATGTTTTTTACGGGAATTTGCCCTCAAATTAATCATCTATACTAATATTATAAAGAGGTAAAGTTTGTGTGTTTGTTAAATTGTAAGGGGTAATCTCAGGATCTACTGAACCGATTTTAAAAATTCTTTCACCAATAGAAAGCCACGTCATTCGTGAGTGCCATAGGCTATATTATATTTTATTGGAAAACTGGAATTTACACCCGGGCGAAGCCGGGTCCCGGGTCGCTAGTTAGTTTATATAAATATACCTATAGTCCGTACATTATCTGCACTCAATTCAAAAACCTCTCCCAATTCATGCTCACACATGATGGAAACACTGCTAAAACAAGCAACTCTCTCACCTTTGTCCTCGTAGTAATAAGACCTATAATACCAATCTTCCTTCCGTTCTTCTCAACAATGACGTGAGGCCTATACATATTGTACAGCTGAGATTCCTTGGAGCAAACCAAGTTGGCTGCAACCACTGGTGCTTTCAGCCCCCTTATATACGGAACGAGGCCTGGTACGCCATCGTCGAATTCATGATTGCCAAGAGCCTGGAAATAAATAGTCAATTTACTCTTAGCGTCTTCTTGATTGATTTCTATTTACCTTACTGTCAATTGCCAAAAACATTAAATACTAGCTGTATCCCACGGCTTCGCCCGTGGCATACTTCGTCTCCGTGGCAGGATAAAAAGTATCTTATGTCCGTCTCCTAGTTCTAAGCTACCTCCCCATCAATTTTCAGCCAAATCGGTCCAGCCGTTCACGCGTGATGCCGTGACCAAGGGAAATAGGGATTCATTTTTATATATATAGATAGAAGATTAATATGTTACGACATGAAAACTACTATAGGTGCAACGTAAATTAATATCTTTCCTTATGCTATACTATGCTATGCAACGCTATGGTATGTTATGTATCCTATGCTATGCTATGACCACTTACCGTCTCCATCTCAAACCATGTAGCATCAGAGTATTTGCCACGTTAAACAAATATGAAACCAAACACAGTTGTTTTATCTTGCTATGTATGCTATGCTATACTACGAGTATACTGTCCTGTTCTATGCTATGCTATGCTATGCAACGCTATGCAATGCCATGCTATGATATATGCTGTGCTGTGCTATGTTATGGTATACTATAGGTACTATGCTATTCTACGTTAGACTAGACTATGCACAATATTTTTTTTTATGTTTGGTCCATCAACCGACTGCACTCCAGCAGATGAAACGCTGAGGTAAGTCCAAAAAGTAGTTTTTTTTCGCCAAAAATATTCTACAATATAAATCGCTCTATAATACTCACGTGAACATCATTAGGTATCATGTTGATGAACTTCTGCGTAACATTCCACTTCATCAGGGTATACCAGTAAGTGCCTTGGAACGTATCCCCAGCGTCCAGGACCAGGGCTCCAGGCCTTTCATGTAGCAACGTCTGGATCTCGTAATATAGTCGAGCGAAGCCCCCTATGCAAGAGCTGTCGTTGGATTCGCATATTGGAAACGCTACCGAAGTTTCCTCAAACCTGTAACAAAAGAGATGTTTAACTTCTATGATTGGATATATTAAGTATCAAACGGGCAAAATCCATTCACTTTTTAGATAAGTTATTTTAATTCAAGCTTTCTAGTAAGTGCACAACTAGACAAATCAAATGAGCCCAAACATGACGGGCTCATGTTATTTAGTTCAGAAGTTCCTATGACCACTTACAGACTATAAGTGGTCATTTTCACCCTAGATAATCATGTAGCATCAGAGTATTTGTTACGATAAAACCAAATGAACACGATAGTTTTATCTTGTTTAGTATAAAAGTTCCTATGGACACCTACCGACTTCATAATCAGACCAGGGCCTCGATTCTGCTAAAGACAAACAACTGATATACCACTGACAATCTAAAAAATGCCGATTAATTGTAGACTTTATTATTATCAGGTTAAAGTCTAAAGTCAAATGATATTTTGTAGAGCGAACGAAAAAGTTAAACGAATTCTTTTCATTTGATTTTAGACTTAAACTGTATAACGGTAAAGTCTAAAATTAAATAGCATTTTAAGAGTGTCAGTGGTTTTACAGTGGTTTGCCTTTAGCAGAATCGAGGCCCAGTTTCATAGTGGTATGTTTTATCGCATTATCGCCGAAGATAGTATACGCACAATTATGATAAATTTTAGTTAAACTTAATGGTAGGAAGTGGTTTTAATTGGGCTGGCAAGATGTGTCCAATACAAAAAAACACTAACAGAGCAAGTTAAAATAAAGCTGGCAAAATAGGATCATTTCTAGCCAGTCAATGACGCCTATATATTATGCAGACCCTCTCCGTTTCTATACAGAACAACACGTGCAAAACTGAGATATCACCCTCATAAATGGTGCAAAGAATTCCATCAAGAACCAAGCGGTTCGGTGCCTCTTTTCTTTGCCGCACCATCAAAACCTGGAATTTTTTACCAGCTCACGTGTTTCCTTCCTCCTACAGCCCCGGGTCTTTTAAGCGGGGCGTGAAAAAACATAATTTGATGAGGCCGCCGTCAAGCTGAGGGCCACCATTATAGCACTATCGGTGTTTGTTATAGTGACTCCCATTCCAGAGACTTTACCTTTAGCTTACCATCAGACAGACCGAAATAAAAAAAAGACCGGCTGTGCATTCATGATGAAGGTATTTACTTGCCTCAATCTCGATTATTAATTAATTTGTTTACGAGAATGTGTGTCAATGATCATGTAGCTCGTTAAACAATCGTATTCTCTACATAAATAAACAAATACCAGACATACTTTCTGATTTATTGTGATTGTGTTATGTATCATCAATAATCGAGATAAAGGATTAAGAAGGAATTTAATATATAATAATAATAATAAACTGCACTGAAGCCCAATAATCAATTGTATAGATACTAAACATGTAAACCAGCAATAAATTAATGTAAACAAGCTGTAAATATATGTAATAAGCACTAATTTTATGTAAACAAGCACTAAATTTTATGTAAACAAGCACTAAATTTTATGTAAACTTTAACAATGCAGATTGAAGACAGCAATGATGGGAACACCAGAGTTCAAGGCCATATGCGTGTTCAACCAGCCGTTGAAGACTCTACTAATGATACGGCAACGAGTCATAATATTGAACAAAAAATACATATATTTGTGTTCACTCAGCCGATATTTAGTAAGTTAGTATGCGTGCATGGGCATATAACCCTATGAAGACCTTCAACCCATGCCAAACACGTACAGGTGTGTTTAAAGAGCAAGGGCGAGTGAGAGAAGTCAAGGAGAGCTAGCTACCCACAGATAGTAATCAAACACGAGCCTAATACCAAAAAAAACAGGATTCAGAACAGGTTTCAGAGTTTATCTCAACCTGGGTCATGATTAAGTAAAACGTTTTTTTTTAAACGTTTGATTTTAAAGCTTCCGAAAACTTATAGATGTTAATTTTGCAAAATCGAATCAAAAATGAGTCAAACTACTGAGGGAATTTTAAGGTTTGATAAACTCACGAAAGGAAAAAGGACTTTTTTTATTTTCCCTCCTAATCGAATTTAAATCATGCGTTTTGAAAACGTGGCGTTACTGCATCAGGCGCCAGGTTAGACGCTGAGATGACGAGATCCAGTCAGGGCTGTGGCAAAAATATGTGTCAACCTGTTGGAATATCAACATCAAGCTGACGGATATGTAGCTTCACACTCTACAATCAAACACAATGAACAATGTGATTTAGCCCACGAGTATGCTTCGGGGAAAATTCACGTAAAAGATGCTACAAATGCATTACGTATTGTTAGTTCCTTGAACTACACTAGTGTTGATATTTCACGATGATTTTTGTTAGTAAATAAAGAGTTCTTTATTTCCTGACAAAATTTCGTAGCGTCATCATCAATATAGTCAATAAATATAGTTATATTTATTCAATAAATATAGTAATATTTATTGACCGATACTCTATTCACATGAGAATCTTCTTCCACAAAATCTATCTACCTTTATACTATTATAAAATTGTAAACAATCTGTGTCTGTACATTGGCGACGTCAAAAAAATTGTTGAGTGATTTTAAATGAACGATTCAGAACACAAAAATATTTTTCTGGAATTCTTGTCTGTTTGTATTTTGATTTTTGATGCGTTTTGTTTATTAGAAAGCTCTTGGTCAGATTTAATATCAGTCGTAAGTTTGATTGCAATTTTTAAGTAGTTATTATGACGAAAAAACGATAACTGACTTCAGAGCGGCGGGCATCAGCTAGATTCTAATAAAACTCTAGAATATTCCATAGAGCGCTCTCTAGACCCAGGGTACGATAGCTTTCCGAGGCCGGTGATAGCCCGGGTCAGGCCGGGGTATGAGGAAAATGCTCTATGGGCCACCTTACACTCTGGCGTCAAAAGACCCTAGACGGCGTGTGGTTTTAGTCGCTAAGAGTCCGACATAACCTGCCTTGCTGGCCGCGGGGTGGATATCCATGAGAATTTCCGCAAGGGAAAAAAAGGGTAAGATAGCTTAACTAGCATATAAAATAATTGTTTTAAATAATTTGTAATTCCGTACTAAGCGAAATAACTTTTACCTTCTCCTTGGCACTGACTGACTGACTTCAAAATTACAGTACCTATATAAAACAATTAACGAAAAAAACATTACTAAAACAAAATTTAATAAAGAATTATAATAAACGGAATAACTAATAAACTATACTTAAAATAATTGATCTACAGTTTTCTAGAATGATTCAATTACTTTTGTACGTTTGAAGTTTTTATACAAGAAATAATTAACAATGAAGAACATTGTCCGAATTTTCTGTTTGTTTGCGTGATTCCATCGATAACAACGCAATGAAGTATTTAATAACAACACAAATAAAATACACAATGAATAAAAAACAGCATAAATCAAGAAATACTCGAATAATGCCTAAAAAATAAAGCTGAAAAGAAGAAAAACCAGTTCAAAGTTGAACAATTAGGGCCTCGATTCTGCTAAAAACAAACCACTGATATTACCACTGACACTCTAAAAAATGCCATTTAATTGTAGACTTTATTAATATCAAGTTAAAGTCTAAAGTCAAATTATATTTTGTAGAGCGAATGAAAAAGTTAAATGAATTCTTTTCATTTGATTTTAGACTTTAACTGTGTAACGGTAAAGTCTACAATTAAGTTGTATTTTTAGAGTGTCAGTGGTATTACAGTGGTTTGCCTTTAGCAGAATTGAGGCCCAGCGCAAAATTAGTCGGGGCCCATAAAAAAAATTGTCCTCCAATATACTGTCCATTAATGAGTGATATTTTATGCTGGCAGTCGGATTTTTTGTTTTTTTATATTGTACCCTTTAGTCCAACCTTTTTTGCAAACTGGTTTGAAGGGCCCCACTAACTTTGAGCCCAAATCACCTTACTTGCTAGTCTGTGCACCTGATAAACAATAAGTTTTCCTCTCAGAGTTGGAAGATCAGACAACAGACGCTTCCGTAAAAATCGACTTACTAACCAAAAAATAAACGAACCCCACTTTGGATGCAACAGGGAATCGCTATGAGGATGATGATGATAATTTGAATTTCATACATGACATACAAATCACGCCTTTTTCCCATTGGGGTAGGCAGAGACAACATCTTTCCACTTGCTACGATCTTGACATATGCCTTTCGCTTCTTCAACTTCAATATTATCTTCATTATGAAGATGCTCTTAACTAAAACGTTTTTGATCTAATCAATTCAGGTCACTCTTTACCGAGTTGCCTATTCACCCTCGCCTCATAAATGATCTGTTTCGTCAATCTTCTTTCACCCATCCTCTCTATATACATGAAGTTGAAATCATTGAATTAGTATGAAAAATATTGCAGATCCAAACTTATCATTTAAAAAAAGCATTAAAAAACTAATGATGATCGATAGTTCATCATCATTCTCTGAACCTTTTTCCCAACTCAGTTGGGGTCGGCTTTCCAGTCTAACTGTGATGCGGCTGAACTTCGATATTTTCCGTGGAGCGACTGCCATCTGACCTCCACAACCAATGGTCATTATGACCAATGGCGATATCTAAGTTCGAAGTTAGACTGGTTGGACTTTGATGATGATGGTCGATAGTTAATTGCGTGTAAAATCAAACTAATGAGTTATTAATTTTCTAAGAACGAGTTTTTTATTAAGTGCACAACCCGACAAATCAAATGACCCCAATTATACGAGTTTATCTTGATTGGTTCAAGATGATAGATAGTTGATTCCGAGTACATAATAATTACTTCGTACACACATCGTTACATAATAGATATAATCATACAATTATACCTACTTTAATATAATAACAACAATGACGAAACGACTTCAAGTGGACAAAAAAACATCTTCATTTAGAAAAAAATATATAATTACACTTCGATCATCGAACGGAAAAGAATTGCGCATTTGTTTTTTCAATTAATTCTGTAGTAGTGTTCTTATTTTTTTTATATACCACTTAGGTGGCAGACAAGCACACGGCCTAAGGACGTGTGCAACACCAGGGGCGTTACACTCGCACTGCCGACCCTACATTTACTAAATTTTATTTATTTTCAAATCCCGGTCATTACACTACACTGACACTTTTACCGGCTCTACAACCGAGTGTTCTAATGAGTTTTTCCAATTAATCCCGCCCACTTCTTTTCCTATAAGTATAGAACTACACGTGCTAGGTATTTCCCTCACACGGTGCAAATAAGTCCATCAAGAACTAAGCAGTTCGGTGCCTCCAAGTGCCTCTTTTCTCTGCCGCACCATAAAAACTTGGAATTCTTTACCAGCGCATGTGTTTCTTTCCTCCTACAGTCTCGGGTCCTGTAAACGGTGTGTGAAAAAGCATTTGATGAGGCCGTCAAGCTGAGGGCTATAGGTGTATGTAGTGGTGACCCCCGATCGAGAGCTTTCCATCAAGCGAGGTGAAGTCATGTTGACGTGTCCAACATAAAAAAAAGCCGACGTGAACCCACCAACACAAGTAATTTAGCTTAGTTAGAGAGTTTAACGGGACTACTAATTTCTATTTAGTAGGTAGGTACTAGCATTCTTTTAAAAAGAGGTTTACTATAGAATAGTTATACATTGGCATTGAAACAGTAATGCCTTTTGTCACACATTCGATACAGGCGATACATTGTTTACTAACCGAACTACAACCATTTTGTAACAAAATTGTTATGCATTTCATTTTACGTACCATACAAAATTGATTACCTACTTTTAAAATACAACTCAAGGTTTTGAAAGTAGCAACAATTTTTTGATGCACTCGTGTCTTTATCTGCATCTATTATGAAATTCTAAAGTACCTAGCTGTGTCTGGAGTTTGGAGTTATTTAAAAAAACGGGTTTTGTTAAATGAATGATTCTGAACATAAAATTATTTATTTTTGGAATTCCTGTCTGTTTGTTCGGGATAGACGCAAAAATGACTGAATGGATTTTGATGTGGTTTTTCTACTAGAAAGGCCTTAAACAGACTTAAAATCTACCGTGCGCCCGGATATCAGCTCCTATCTCAGTTGCATCCCAATTCAGCTTTTCAGTCTAACTGCGACGCGGCTGAACTTCGATATTTGCCGTGAAGCGACTGCCATCTGACCTTCACAACCCATTAGTGATATCAAACATCTGTAGTTAGACCAGTTGTCACATTTCTGTGGTACGGTTCTCCTACTCCTTTCTATGATTTGGTTGTTTTAGGTTGCTATAATAACCCGTCAACCCCGAGCAAAAAGCCTGCGCGTGAGCCTCACCCGGCAATCTGCGGATGGTATAACCTGGGAATATTCAAGTCACGAGTGAATAGGTTCCTTCTAGGCAAGCGTGATTCATCGTAGACCACATTGTCACTTACCAATAGTGAGATAGTGACTTTTAAACTTTCGCGTTCCATGATTAATTATACGTAAACGGGAATTAACGCGATCACGTTAAAGGTATATACATACCTTTAAAAAAAAAGTCGGTATGTATGTATATACCTTTAACGTGATCGCGTTAATTCCCGTTTACGTATAATTAGTGAGATAGTGGTCAAAACGTAAGCCTATCTTGAATAAAAATATGAACCGGCTAGCAGGTAAGATTGGCTCTGATCCCGAAGACAATATTATTAAAAATAACTTTTTAGAGCCTATTGATAGTGTAAAAAGTATTTAATAAGTCAATCAAATCACTGCGCAAATTTCAAAGCGATTAAGTAACAAACAAACTAACAAACTTTCACATTATAAGTAGTTTTGTGACGCAAACTACTAGCGTTGTTAACAATCTTTTATTTTTAGATGAGTTAAATAGATTATAAAATTCATCAGCCATTACTTTAGATATTTAATTAATTAGTTTGTGGTAGAATGCAGTACTTTCACTCATAATTTTTCCTATGAAAATGTGTCATGAATAAAAATATAATATTCTTACTCTATGCTTCTAAATAGTCACGCACTTGGCAATGATTCAAAAGTAACCATGACCACATGTTTAGCACTCATAGGAAGAGTTTTATCATAATACATTTTCAAATTAAAACATATTAATATAAATAAAACTAAAATAAAATAAAAATCTCACCTATCATGAAAATCATTGTAGTGCAGAATATCCAGTCGATACAAATCTTTGCTTCGTAATACGTTCGCACTCACTACTATACAATAAACACAAAATAAATAATAATAAATACACATCGAACTCATTTTACAATACAAATTAATTTACTATCACAATACAAAAAAAAATACAAATTAAATTTAAATTTGGAACCTATTTCATCACTGTCATTTTTCTTAAATATTTTTTTTACTAAAATCACAACGTTCGCTATACGAAGTTTGGCTATAACTGTATGGACAGACCACTTTATGCTTACTGCTCAGTGATTTCCTCCGAAACATCGATCGTCCAAATTATGTAAACTCTATTCGTATAGCCATAGAGTCTCTTTTTGAAATGGCGTTAATATACAAATGTGCAAACGATTGTAACAGTTATCAGATTGGATCGCCATTCTAGATCATTGATTGTTTGCCATTGAAATCACGAGTGCGCTTTGTATAACACATGTCAGGTGCAACTCGTACGCAGCTACAGAGTGAGCATAGAGAGTTGTTTCGTATTGTTAGACTTAACTTTCATTTCTGAATTTTAATACCATGAACGTATAAAACACTAGCTGACCCACCCCGGCTTCGCCCGTGGTGTATTTCGAACCCCGATGCACCCTTTTTAACTCACATAATATGCTCATAATTTATCAGTTTTCCTAAAATGTATGGGAATCTACCGGAATTGTTCACATTTATGATTATATCTCCGCTTCCTTGGGCAGTAGCGTGATGCTATTTAGCCTATGACATTCACGGATAATGTGGTTTTCTATTGGTGAAAGAATTTTTAAGATCGGTTCAGTAGATCCCGAGATTACCCCTTACAATTTAACAAATATACACACATATAAAAATGTAGTATAGATAAGAACAAAACTCATTGAAAAGGAGACTATGTCATAAAAATGGAAGTGGTTAAGCATGTGTGTATTTTGGGTTGTAACGTGCTACACAAAGGAGATGTTTCATTTTGGGCCCCCTAATTGTACACAATACAGAAAAAAAGAGAAATAATACCGGTTATTGGCATTTGTATTGTTCATCGAAATCGGTTCAGTCGTTTAATCGTTACGCGGAAACCATTATAATACAATTGGAACACTTTTTTTGACGGCATTTGGATATAAAGCAAATTGTTAAAAATAAATTATAATAAATTGTCTACTTTTTTTATTACCTTCACTGTTAAACGCTACCGCGATTTCACTTTCTGATTAACGAGTACAATATACGTAACATAAATTCATTGTCAGCGTAATAATATAATATACCTACCTAATATGAAAACGAGAACTAATTAACTGCCCGTTATAGATAACTGGTTGATAAAATTATTATAATTACACTTCTCATCAGAAAAATCGAAACACCTTACAAGTTTATGTTTTCTGAGAATTATCAGAAAAATGTGTATAAGTATTTAAGAATATTATGTCAAATTTAATGTCTTTTTTTTTCAAATTCTAATGTTAATGTTCTAAATTAAAATGAATATCGTAAAATAAATGTGAACATTGTAATCTTTGTGTCAATAAAGAATTTATTCTTTACTAGCTGTTTGCCCGCAGCTCCGCCCGCGTGGACGTCGATTTTCGCGGTTTTTTTACTATATCACCGGTTCTAATAGCCGCTTGCGATCAAATATGCATAAGATTTTTAGTCTAACCAAGACCTTTGTAATAAAAAATATCCGCATCAAACCCCGGTTGATGCGGTTTTTTTTTTTAGAAAGGTCTTGCATAGACTAAAAATTTACCGTATGTTTGGTTGTAATTGGTTAAGTAGAACCGGAGATATGGCCAAAAACGACCTAAAAACGAAGCGCGGGCGAAGCCACGGGTATCAGCTTGTATAAAAAGTAGCCTATATGTTACCCAGAACTATGAACTATAATCGTACCAAGTTTGATCAAAATCCCTCCAGTAGTTTCTGATTTTAGCGTGAACAAAAATTTAGTGCGGACAAACAGAGGCACAGAGGCACAGAGACACAGACAAACAGACAAACAGACAAACAGACAAAAATTCTAAAAATCATAGTTTTGGCATCTATTACATTAAGTCCCCTGATATTTTTTTTCTCATATATCTTCCATGTACAGACACCTATCAGTTACAGATTTATTATATGTACATATGTATAGATATAGATAGATAGATAAATAATTTGTGTAGGTACTGTTTTTTTTTATACACGTCAAAATGTCTTTACCTCGCCTGATGGTAAGCTAAAGGTAAAGTCTCAGGACTGTTTTCAGATAATTATCATAAAAACTAGTGTTTCGATTTTTCTGATGAGAAATATTTATATATAGATACCCTTTGTGGCGTAGCGTTAGTACATTAACTGCTACGACCAGAGGCACGGGTTCGATTCCCGCTCGGAGCAAATATATATTTGTAAGCATAAATTTACATTAGTCTGGGTGTCTTTCTGTGTAGGTATAAGTATTTACAAAAAAAAAGTATTACGTTTATCCGCATTCTAGAACTCATAACATAAGCAGGTTAAACTATGCTTACAACTTAGGGTTTAGAGAGCGCTGTGTGAAATGTCGTAGAATATTTATTACTATTTATTTATTTATCTAAAAAATATTAAAATCTTACCTCGCATGAAAATCATTATAATGTACAATATCCAATCGATATAAGTCTCTATTTACGTATACGGTAGCACTCACTGATAAATAACAAAAACAAAATAAACAAAAATAAACAAATGAAAACATAATTATAAATATTATGAAATACTTATTACGCAATAAAAATATTAATTAATGATTATTGATCTGATATTTTGTGAAGACGACCTTTGCTTCTCGAAGTTTAAATAATTACTGTTCGGATAACTGTGTTCGCTGTGATGATGATGATGAATGATAATGATAATAATTATTAATAATCGATTAATTGTAGCGTGCGAATCTGCTTGCGTAAAATAGGTACTTATCCCATTGCCGCAGCCCACGGGCATCTGTTTCAAGGATAAAAAGTAGCCTATGATTATTTCAGTATGTTGAGTATAAATAATAAGTATGTATTTACAAAAAAATAGTATATAAATTAAGTATGTTTATCAGCATTCTAGAACCCATAACACAAGCCAGTTTAAGCTAATTTGGGTCTAGGGAGCGCTGTGTAGAATGTCATAGAATATTGATTTATGTTTATTTATGCCAAATTAATCTAAGTCTGTTTCTGTCTGTCTGTTCTAGCGCATTTGAATAACAAACATCCATCCATAGTGATAGGATCTTTGGTGATAGTTACTATTATATTTATTTAGTCATTAGTCATTTAGTAAAATATTTTTATAGCTGCCTAGTTAAAAAGATTACCTAATAGTTGATGTTAAAGATATAATTTGTTCATGATACAAACAAAGACTTTTCACCAGATATCGGTCTTTTTAGGGCTTAAACTACCCGTAAAGACTGCCATAGATGTTCGTCTGACAACCGAGATTGACACAGCTTAACGCCTCCGAAGGACCTCCTAAGATTTGATTTGATTTGATTTATTTATTTCTTAAAACAATATAAGGGTGCCTAATTGTGTTATCTAAGTAGGTACATTAAAATTACACTAAAATATATTAATCACAATACCTAAGACTAATCTGTGGCGTAGAGGTAGTGATCCCCGCTCAGTGCAAATATTTGTATGCGTAAATATAAATATTTGCATTGGTCTGGTCGTGCCTCGGAGAGCACGTTAAACCGTCGGTCCCGGTTGCCATACAAACATCTATGGAAGTCGTTACGAGTAGTTGGAGCCCTAAAAAGTCCAACAACAACCGTCTAGCTGCAATGCTTCGATATCGCCTAATGTCACCATTGGGTTGTGAAGGTCCAGATGGCAGTCGCTTCACGGAAAATATCGAGGTCCAGCCAAATCCGCAGTTAAGACTGGTAAAGCGGACCCCAGACTCCGAGGTGAAAGCTTTGGATGCGACTGGGATCAACGCTAGGTTGAAGATGAAGATCTAAGACTAATCTGGTTAGTATTGCCAGTAAGTATTGCTTAAAATTGCAATACCTTTAACCTTTAACTTTTCAATACGAATTTCCTCTAACTAGAAAACTAATTATTTATAAGTAACTATTATCTTTCTTCTTCCGCGAGAATTGTTCATAATGATTACGTTAATGCAATGATACAAATAACTTATCATTGTGCCTGGGGTCAATATTATCACTAAGTTCAGTAGCAAAAATTAATTAAGGAAGGAATATAATGTACATACGTATTGTAATCTTATGATAAACACGATATTATGTCCCACTAGCCTTCGTGAATGTCGGTTATCGCAACCTTTGGTCATATATCTCCAATTCTACTCAACCAATTGCGATCAAAAATACGGCTGATTTTAAGTCTGACCAAGACCTTACTAATAAAAATAATTATAACTACGTTTAAAAAACCGACTTCACAAACTAATATTTTTTACTTTTTAGTGTACAGAAACAGAAAAGTACCTATTTATGAGGTTTATTAGGTACAAAGGCATCAAAAACAGAATATGTGCCGTAAATTTGATGGTTTCCCCTTTTTCTCAAGATCCCAGCATCAGATCCTGTAGCATTTTTCAAACAAAAAAAATTCTAAATCCATCCATAATTGGCGCCGCTATCGCGTAACATACATACAAAAAAATAAAAATAGCTTACGAATTGAGAACCTCCTCCTTTTTTGAAGTCGGTTAAAAAAACACACCATAATCCCTTTTTTACGTCCATCACGATCAAACAGACAAACAGAATAAGATAAGAATTCCACAAAAAAATATCTTTGTGTTCAGAATCGTTCATATAACATTAGCCAAGTTTTTTTTTAATGTCTTCAATGTACAGACATAGTTACTTTACAATTTTATAATAGTAGGGGAAAGGTGTACAAAACGATCCCTTGAGGTCAAATGATTCCCAACTGTTTAAAACAAATTACTAGTGCCATCTGTTTAAAATCGCCAAAAACGTATTCCCCGCATCCCGCTCAGTTGTTCGGCGAAGTTTCATAGCGGTGTGATCACTATTGGTAAGTAAATTGATAAAAAAAAGAAAATCAGTGTGCTCGATCTAAGTTAGGCCTTAATATAATATTAAATTGCTGCTAATTTATTGTGATTTGGAAAATAGCTGTTTTATTAACGGTTTCTATAGCATTTCAATAACATTTTGAACAGGTGTTGGTTCTCAATATGATAGCTGTTTCAGGTTATTTTTACGAAGTTTTCGAAATAATACGATTGGGGTCAAATGATTACTCATTGTGGGTATAAAATGATCCCAGGGATCATTTTACCTACAACATTTTGTCAGTTTACAAAAATAGAAGGATACAATATATGATTTAATATATTGGGATACCTACTTACTATAATTTATACTTAGTACCTAGTATAAGTATAATATTATCTATAATGCTACATTCAGCATCATAAATTTCATAATGTTGCCAGTACAGTTAAATCCACTGCATTCTATTATGGTATTTTTTTGGTATTAGTTGCCCTGTTGTTTCTATACCTTCTTCTATATACTTATAATAAAACTGTAGAGAGGTCAATTCTATTGGGGGGAGGAAAATAGCTATTGGGGGATAACTGGTGATCCATAAAAATGCATTTTTTTGTCTTTCTGTCTGTCTGTCTGTATGCGCACGCATGATCAAAAACTACTGGAGGGATTTTAATCAAACTTGGTAGATTTTTTGGTCATATCTCCGGTTCTACTTAACCAGTTACAACCAAATACGGTAAATTTTGAGTCTAAGCAAGTTCGCTGATCTCGATGGACGTAAAAGCTACTGAACGGATTTTGATGCGGTTTTTTTATTAGATAGGTCTTGGTTAGACGAATGAAGACCAGTAGAGTAAATAGTGCAGTGGAGAGTGGACTCAAGAGTGGAGTAGAGAGGGGAGTGGAGAGCGAAGTGGAGAGTGGAGTGGAGTGGAGTGTGAAGTGTGGCGTAGTGAATGGATACTTAATTCTTGTGTTGTGTATTCTCAATCATTAAATCTTTATTTCTTTCTTCTACGAGTATATGTCTTTATTCTTTTACAGATCATGCCACGTAATTAGGTACTGTAGAAAAAATACTCGACAAAACTGGAGTGAGGATGTCTAATTAGAAGACTTTTTTTCTTAGTTATATTAGAATATAATTAGAAGAATATTACTAGAAGATAACAAAGGCTTTTAGTTAAACTATATAATTCATATATTGTTATAGAGAATGTCGATCTCAGACTGTGATGATTATGATTATAGAATAATAACTTCATAAGGAGGCTGTAATAAATAATTATTGTTAAAAATAACAATATTTTTGTTCCTATTAACGCTACTTTTAGTAATAAATATGATTATAACACACAAATATTGTATTAAAACTGGGAGGGTAAAATGATCCACGGGATCATTTAACCCCTACCCTTGGGATCATTTTGTACACCCAGGTGTACAAAATGATCCTTTAGTAAACTTCTGGAAAATGTCTAATAAATTGGAAAACGTAAATAAATTACAAAATTGTGGTTTGCTAGTATATGTATAACTAAATGGTTGAACTAAAATTTCTTAAATGGTTACTATGGGTTTAATATTTTTGACACAGCAGGCATTTTCCCTTAGGGGGATCATTTTGTACACCTTACCTGTAGAAGATAACCTACATACATAATATTGCTTTCGTCACGTTACTGTCCATCCTAGGGTTGCCTGGAAGAGATCGCTTTCAGCGATAAAGCCGCCTATTTGTACATTCTACTGTTACATACTACTTATTGGTTTTCCCTATAAACTTTTGGTGTACAATAAAGAGTTATCTATCTATCTACTATAACGTAAAGCCACAGAATACTATTGTACTGTAAGGCTAAAGTGGCAATGGACTGACAGAGTGGAGACCGCGAATCGGCAAACAAGAGGTGGCAAAATTGTTAATTAATAAAAAAAACTTAAAAATCTAAATCGCGGGGGACATTACAGGCACTGCTAGTATAAAATATCTATCAATCTCATCATTCTCTGAACCTTTTTCCCAGCTCAGTTGGGGTCAGCTTTCCAGTCTAACTGTGATGCGGCTGAACTTCGATATTTTCCGTGGAGCGACTGCCATCTGACCTCCACAACCAATGGTCATTATGACCAATGGCGATATCGAAGTTCCAAGTTAGACTGGTTGAACTTTTGTGGGCTCCAACTACCCGTAACGACTGCCATAGATGTTTGTATGGCAACCGGGACCGACGGCTTAACGTGCTCTCCGAAACACTAATAAACCTGCGATAAATACACACATAACTTCGAAAAGCATCGAAAAGTCATTGGTGTGTGCCATGGTGAACCTGGGCCCTTACTCTGAAAATCGAACATGAACGTTTCGGATCGAACGAAAACGGACCATTTGTCAAACAACGACAGCGAAAACGTCAAATGTATTTTGGGAGTAGGAGGTGTACTGATAACGATCGACAACCTCAATGTCAAACGATCGAAGACGGATCCGAAATCCGAAACGAAACACTTTCAGGGTAGCTAAATGGTCAAAACGTCAACGGATACGAATATTTTCGTTTTTCGGAGTAAGGCCCCTGGGATATCTATCAATCTATGAAAACTAAATTATTCAAACATTAAATACATCTCCACTCGAAATCAAAATACCCCAAAATCTACCACCATCTAAAATTCATAAACAATTTCAATTTAATATCATGAAACTAAACTTTAATCCACTCTGGCAACCTTAATAGACGGTTTGTAATTATCATTTTCTGAGTTGTGTTACATTTTCAATTATAAAATTAAGTTCGCATGTCTGCACATCATAATTATTGTACTTGTGAATAACAAGAACAATAATTATGATGTATATAATTCAACAACTCAGATAAACAACATGGCTTATAATGAAATATGTGGCTTAAACAAAATGGCTTCAGTCCAATCAGTTTAAGGCCCCCCGCGCACTAGGCAGCCTGGCCGCGCAGCCGGGCTATGGCAGCCAGTAAAACATAATAATATGACGTTGTATAGGAGCCCGCGCTCTAGGCAACCATGAATTCCCGGCTGCGGCAGCCAATACAGCTCGCTTGTTTGCACGGCAGCCGGCTGGCTGCGCGCAGCCAGAACGTGTGTAGGCGAATGTATGTGGCTACGGTCGGTCTCCGCGCACTAGTTGTAGCAGCCAGACGTATTTCACCTCAAAGTTATCACCAGTTTTTCTTCAGGACTTATACAAACCCGTAAAGGAGTACCTATCAATGCCCTTGATTGAATTTCGTATCTTTTCCAAAAGGTTATTAGACTTATTAGACGGTTGCACTGACTTCCTCGTGTAGTTAAAAACCTCTTTGAAATAGGTGTCGAATAAGCCTTTTAAGTGTCTTTCTAGGAAAAGAGGATGAATCCAGTGTCTTGTCTTTATTTTGCGTTTTTTACCAGATAGGTAGTTGATTGGCTGCTATAACAGGCTGCGCAAATATTCTGGCTGCTGCAGCCTGGCTGGTCAGCGAGGCTACCCAGTGCGCGGGGGCCCTAAGGTTACCCCAAAAAGTAGTAGATTGGCTTCCTATGCTACCGGTGGGGTGCGAGGGAAATGCCTTTTGGGCCGCCTTACCTACACCCCGACGCTATAAGACACGAGACGACGCGGCGGCGTGCGGTTTTAGTCGGTTCAATGCCCGATATCAGTGGTGATTTCCGCACAAAAAAGCTCTCTATGATAGAGATTTTATTCCAGCGTGGAAGTATGTTACCTTATTAACCACTGTGTTTTGCCATGTGTCTCTCCAAAGTTACAAAAAAAAGTATATAAGTATGTATATCCGTACTCTAGATACAAGCTTACCATGGGTCCAGAGAGCGCTGTGTAGAAAGTTGTAGAAAATTTATATTTATATTTATTTATTTACGTTGTTAAATTCTGCCAACATTTAAAAACTCCGTCCTACGTCCATTACTCCCAATCTCCCAATGGACATATTAATAGGTTGCCATTATGAGTGTAAATTACGATGGCTTGACTTAAGAAAACTCATAGGTAAGTATTAACTAAAACAAAGCAAGGGCGGGTCGCCGGTATTTTAATAACAAAGTTAAAAATACTAGGTAGGTATACGAGTATAAGTCGTATATATATCTATCTAATTATTATAATTTAATTATCTCATTGTTCCAAGGAATAGGTACCTATCTAAGTTAACGATTTATTAGGTTTCTAATAATTGGAATGTCTGGTAAAAGCCATAATTAAATACTAGCACTAAAATAATGTCTGGGCAACCTAGTCTAGATACGTACCTTCGAAAAATCCTTATAATTTATGAATGGAATGATGTTAATACTCTACACTGGGCAACACTGTAGTATTATAAAAATGTAGAGATTTTTACTCTACATTTTTTTCTGATTAGTATAAAATAAGTATATAGTGAAGAACCTAGAGACGTAGGTATGTCAAGATTGTAGCAAGTGGAAAATTAAATAATATGTTGTCTCTGTATACCACAATAGTAATGATTAGTACCTATGTATGTATCTATGTATAGTTTTTATTTTCGGCATTCAATGAATCTTGGTAGCGTATAACATCAATCTAAAAAGTTCTTTGAAACCTAACTTTCAAGGTTTTGTTTTAAATAACAACAACCGGAAGGTTCGACCTTGGCTTTCCGACACCCTTCCATCCGTCCACGCCAATTATATTCGGCGATAAAAATCACGTACCCAGTTTACCTTTCAATATATAAAAAATAATGTTCGTTTGTTCATATTTATGCCCTCAATTCAATCTCCTTTCTAACGAAATCCTAAACTTACCATCTTACTAAACTAACCATCTAACCATTCCAGAATAACCAAAATAAGCAAAAACTCGGAGACAGAGATGGAAACCTCAGTAAACAAACAGACAAACAACATCAACAACTGTTACAAGATCTTGATGTGATTTTTTTTTATACCACTTAGGTGGTAGACAAGCACACGGCCCACACTGATGGAAAGCAGTTACCGTGGCCTATCAACGCGTGCATCACCAGGGGTTTCACACGCTGCCGACCCTGCAAAAACCTTCTAATGCCCTTCTTGAAGAACCCCATATTGTAGCCGCCATGGAAAACCACTGCAGGGAGATCGTTCCACAGCGTAAGCGTGCGCGGAATGAAATTTCTTTCATACCTTACAGTACGCACTGCAGGCGGATGCAACGTGTGGGGATGAATTCCCTGCCTGTGGCGAAGAAAAAAAAATAGTCAGTGTCACACACGTTACATCCTTAAACAGTCAATCAATCAATTAGCCTCGACTACCAACTAGACGTCCACTGCTGGACATTATGGGCCTCTCCCAATGTGCGCCATACCACCCGATTCTTTGCCTTCCTCATCCAGTCCATCCCAGCTGCCTTCTTCAAATCGTTGGTCCATCTGGCTGGGCCCACCTTCCTTTTGCGACTCGTTAAACAGTGCATACAATAAATATGAAAGGAATTTTGGCTTAGGTAGTGACATGGGTTACCCAAACGGCTGCGATATGCGAATCTTTATTTTTGAAGGTTTCAGTCGACAGCATAAGTATATATCACTCCTTTTTTCGTCACGTGGAAATCCCCACAGATACCACCCCCGTCGGCCATCGGGGGTGGTTATATCGGAATCGAATCGACTAAAGCCGCACGCCGTCTCAGGTCTCAGTTACTGGGGTGTAAGGTTACCCACTAGGCATATCTCTCGCACGCCAGCTGACCCCGGGCCATCCCCGATTTTAAGATTGCCCCCTCGACCCATCTGAAAGGGTGTGGGGCGAGCATAACGCCCCTGGCGTTGCACACGTCCATAGTCTGCAGTAACCGCTGCTCTTTAAGTTGTGCATGTCAGTCTTCTAAGTGGTGTAAAAAAAATAAGTAATACTTTCCTGATTGAGTCAGTCTGAGAAAAGCAATCTACTACCTATTGTGTATTTAAACTACAAATTAAATACTAGCCTTTATAACCTAGTTTCTTATCAATGTTTTAATGAGATTTCTATAGGTCTATCTTAATATATATAAATCTCGTGTCACAATGTTTGTCCTCAATGGACTCCTAAACCACTTAACCGATTATAATAAAATTCGCACACCATGTGCAGTTCGATCCAACTTGAGAGATAAGATAGTTTTTGAAACGGATTTCGACATCCACGCGGGCGGAGCCGCGGGCAACAGCTAGTCTTAATATATATAAATCTCGTGTCACAATGTTTGTCCTCAATGGACTCCTAAACCACTTAACCGATTATAATAAAATTCGCACACCATGTGCAGTTCGATCCAACTTGAGAGAGGATAGTTTTTGAAACGGATTTCGACATCCACGCGGGCGGAGCCGCGGGCAACAGCTAGTCTTAATATATATAAATCTCGTGTCACAATGTTTGTCCTCAATGGACTCCTAAACCACTTAACCGATTATAATAAAATTCGCACACCATGTGCAGTTCGATCCAACTACCAATCGAGAGATAGGATAGTTTTTGAAACGGATTTCGACATCCACGCGGGCGGAGCCGCGGGCAACAGCTAGTACTATTATGAAATTGTAAAGCAGTTGTGTCTGTACATTGGCGATAGGTATAAAAATAAATAACAGAGATTTTACAATGCAAAATTTACGTACAAAAAGCATTTTAGAATGTTGCCCTCATCTTGTATGCTTTCTCCCGAACCCTTTTATATTTCAACGGCTTTATAAAACATTTCTGTTAGTACAAAGGCTGATGCAGTTATGAATGCAATGCTTTTAGCGCACAGAGACACTTTAGATTAAAAGCTACTGCCTCTTGCTAGTGTGTGTAAGATTAAAATATAATTGGATTACATGTGTTGGAGGGAAATTACTTACTTACTTGTTGTCAGATTTGAAATAAGACTGTCTTTTACCATATTTGTATCTTTATTTTTTAGCGGGATCACCAAAACCGATTTTTATGTCAGTCACGTCAATATGACTTCACCTCGCCTGATGGTAAGCTATAGGTACCTACCTAAACTTTCTGGAATGGCAGTCACCAATACAAAACACCGATAGTGCTATAATGGTGGCCCTCAAATTGACGGCTTCTTCAAATGCTTTTTCACACCCCGCTTATAGGACCCAGGGCTGTAGGAGGATAACTTAACTTCCTTAGATCGTGCTGGAATCCCCACGGATTCGTAGATGGTTTATGTGAAGGTTTATTGGTTGGTGGGTCGCGGATCGTGGGCTTTTGCGTCTGTTGGTGATGACCTAATTGTATGGTATTGTTTTTGAATTGCTTTTTTTAACCTGTGTACGCTTTGTGTTCATAAATAAAGTTAGTTTTGTTTCTTTTTTCTTTCTTCTGAAGTTTACATAAAATCGGTCAAGCGGTTCTTCATTAATCACATTTTTTGTAATACCGACGTCCACGCGAGCGGAGCCGCGGGCACAAGCCAGTACTGCATATTCTACGCTGTTATTCCAAAATGTATCTACTTTTTATGTCCTTTTTTTACGCTATTTTAAAAATGTTGTTGATTAAAACGATTACCAGAGATTGACGCGCACCCGCGTCTATTTACGATACGTCATAGCTATTACGAACATACACGCCTTGTCCATTCCCATTTCATCCACTCCAATATTCAGCAACACATGCATAAAAACAAACGCATGAAATTTATGACCAAAAAATGTACATGCCACAAAAATCGGGCCATAATCGTAAAAAGAAATCTTTTCCCCGCGCCAAAAGGTCATGTTCCACAGGCTTCGTATTCATGTAAAAACACAATGTGCTTTCAGGTAGATGGGAGGCCCGGATGAGACTCTAATGAGAGTGAACCAGAATTTGTGTTTACCCCACGTCAGGATGTTTTACCCTAAATTTAGGGTAATTTTATAATTTTGAAGGTACTTTAACGGAAAAACACTTGTATGGTACAAGTATTAAGTGCTATAATTAATGTTTAAGGGTAGGTATGTGTAAGATGAAAATTTTCAAAATACCTAGGTAGGTACTCTAATGAGAAAACACTTGTACCATCAAGAATTGATGTTTAAGGGCAGGTTGTGTACTTAAAGGGTGCAATTTATTTTTAAATTATAGTGACAAAGATCTTTGTAGGCATTTTTGGCCGTCTTGATTCGACTTTTCCGTCCGAATGGAGCAGTCCGACTGTAGCTCCGGAAGGTAGCCCCCCCCCCCCCCCCCGCCCCTCTCCCCCCATCTTCTCAATCCCCTCCGCCACCCCTCAAACTCCTCAACCCTCCTCCCCATAAACGCACCATCCTGATGACGTCTAAAGACCACAGTCAACGCTTCCCATCAAGTAGGCCGTGTGCTTATCTGCTACCTAAGTAGTATAAAAAATATTTCGTATAATACAAACACTCATTAACAAGATGCATGGGTTCTTCCTAATTAAATGAAACGCTTAACGCCCATTACATGTCCGTATATTTTCTAAGGAATTCTCATCTCACGCTTGCAAGTCGCCATACCTACCTACTCGTAAAAATTCACGTGCCCCTAAAATTTAATTACATGTTGTAATAAAGAAGAAAGTTTTTATGAAACGATTTTAGGATATAATTTAGGTAGCTGGGTTTTAGGAAATATTTCTATTATGGTCCCGTTTTTTGGTAAAAACGGGACCCTATATTTATATTATATTATATTATATTATATTATTCCGCTGTCCGTCTATCTGTCTGTTACTAGCACAGAAAAGAAAAAAAAAGAAAAGTAAATAGAAATGGTAAGGGGGCGTGGTACGCGTGCCACTAGTACGCGTAGCTATGCGTATAATAGTAAAAAATTTAAATTTTGACGCTTAGTCATGTCTAACATGACATTCAAGATGGTAGTCTTGCGGCAGCTTCTTTTAATAATAAATTATAGCAAATATTGTGTATTGTGCAATATTACAATGTAAAAATGATAGTAGAAAAAGAAATATCAAGAACGGAGGTGTTTCATACCACCGGTGTGTACAGATATAGTAGATTTTCTAACAAATGTTATTGAATTCCGTTTAAATAAAATTCAATAATAATTTAAACCAATATCCACCTTTGCTGCTTAACAATAAAGCTTGTTTTGAATTGCACATATAATTTTCAGAATTATGTAAAATTCTTCGCTATTCAATTAGTGAGGTAGTCAAATTGGATGACAATTTTATCGATATAGATTTACATTTTATGTTAAAGTTCTTAGAAAAAATTACAAACATTTTTGAAATGGTTTTTTATAATAATAATAATACTTAATATAATTATAACTAAGTACACCGCTATCAAAAAGAAATAAATGGATAGATGCGACTGGTACGGTTCATCGGATGCCAACAATATCCAGATCATATTATTTACTAGCTGATATTTTTAAAGAATTTTATTGCGCTTTATTTGGTGTTATTCTTATTCATATTTTGATTTCTTTATTAAATACTATCCTTTGCCGACGACTTCACCTGCGTGGGAGTTTGGTACTGTGGGAATATCGGGGGTAAAGGTAGCAGGTTTATTCATGTTAAAATCCCCACGAATACCACCCCCGTTGGCCATTGGGGATGGTTATGTCGGAATCGAACCGACTAAAACCGCAGATGTAGTGAAGTTATAGACTAAGACTAGCTGTTGCCTGCGTGAAATTATGATCCCGTTCCCGCTACCCTTGGGAATATATTTCACTGACAAAATGTGGCCTATGAGCGTGTGCAAGACATATTGCCTGTGTTATTCCAGACTAAAAACTATCTTCAAGCGGGCTTATAGGAATCAGACGAAATTCATTTATTATAAAAAAATATTATTAATTATAATCAAAATTAGATTCTAAATATTCTTCACCATCATCCGAGCTGCTTGATCCATCACCAGTCACACATAATTAATTATATTAATTAAATAAATATTGTTGAAAAGTACAAATATCTAATACAAAAGCGAATATTTCTGGATATCGCATCTGATCTGAATCTCGTTAATAGGTATTTGATGTGAATACATACAAAGCACTGATCTGTATTATCTATAGATACAAAGTGTCAAAATCATAATGTAAACGCGCAATCACAGAGAAATGACAGGAGGTGACATTTATTGTCTACTGGTGTTGCAAATCAATAAATGTCGTGGTTCAGTTTTCATTAGACAAACTCTACAAACTCTCCGATGATAACATCGGTTGAATGAGGTTGAATGGTACTCAGGATCTGATCATGGTGTGGAAAGGTACCCATAGGAACTCCTTTTTTATATTTATGTTTAGTCCACCTGATTGACTGCACACCGCCTGATAGTAAGCTGGGGTGGGTCCCAAAAGAAGCCCTCTACCAAGCGTTTCCAGTTTTCAGTTAAGCGTGAACCAAGCTACGACAAAGGAAGAAATCACCGAACCACCTGGTTCGCGGTGGTATGGACTGCACCGTATGTGGATGGTACCTAAGTCCTGCGCATATTGTTCACGACAGGAAGTGAGAGGGTGGAATCAGTTTAAATAGCTCATTGAAACACTTACCATGGTACAGACGATAAAACGCTACCGATCCTTAAAGATGCAATACTATATTGTTTCAGCTACCAAATTCAGAGGATTATTTAGATAGTTGTCACTCAACGCTATCAAAAAAGCAGAGGTACCTAATCCAGTGAAGATTTCGAATATGAACCTACTGCAGATAAACAAGAAGATGACATTCTGTAGTAATGTTTATTCGAAGAAATAAAAGAATAGTATATGTTATGCTATAGCTTATTTTTTATTTATCCTTAGTATGGGTTCCCATGGGAAGCGGGA
Organism: Lithosia quadra; assembly: GCA_963576445.1. Taxonomy (NCBI): domain Eukaryota; kingdom Metazoa; phylum Arthropoda; class Insecta; order Lepidoptera; family Erebidae; genus Lithosia; species Lithosia quadra. Next base: position 2,854,087 of record OY754893.1, read on the forward strand.
ACAGAAACCGAATTCCACGCGGTCGAAGCCGCGTGCAATAGCTAGTAGATTATAAATTACACACGCCGATTTGTAATCCTCTAACATTTTAGACTCAAAATCTATCGATATTTGACCAATATTGTCATTATTTTTTGTCACGCACTGGCTTAGTTGCGGTCAATATTTATAATGCTTCAAGGCAATGCCAACCTTATGTTATGGGTTTCAAGTTTCAAATAACTTTCTTAAAATATACTGACATTTAGTATAGAGAGAGAGAGAGATTATCTGAAGTTTTTCTTAAGTCAAAGTTTGTTTGATTCAAAATACGAAACGCCCTAAATATTTTTTTTATCTATAGCAAAGAAATCTCTAACACGAACTAGGAAGGGGTATTTTCGTTTTGCAGTATGCATAATTTAGGCTAATTTGGTATGGAAGATATGCGACAAATCAAAACAATTGTTTACTAGTAGTGCAATGTATTATTAACTGGTTGTATGTGTGAGTTTGGCGACAGCGGTTTCCCTTATGAATAGGTAGTATCACACTTCCATTGTAGTAGGTATTCTTTATTCCGTGGTTACTAGGTTGTATTTCAAGAACCATGACAGCTAGTTGCCACAGATGATAACCTACATCGTCTGCGGCAACTAGCTGTTACAGTTCTGTTGCCGCTATAACAAAAATTAAAAAAAATGTCTTGATCTTTGATGGAATGATTTATTTGCTTATACACAGTATACATATATCTGTCCCTGCGATCGCGATTCCAAGGTACAACGCTGCATAAAGAGGTATACTGTATACCTCAGACTACACTAGTCTTAGGTGTATACTTACTTTCATACTTTCATTCATCATCATCATCATTTAAATTAAATAGATAGGTAGTTTAAACCAGACTTTATGTAACTTCAATTTACATATTTTTTAATTTACTTGTATCTAATCCATCGCGAACAAACAGGCAAACAGACTAGTAGGTAGGTATTCCCAAAAAAAATCTCTTTATGTTAATTTAACATTTTTTTTTTAATATCTCTACATTCTATTTTATAATAAGCTCATTTGATGTTTTATAATAAGTAGTATAATAAAAATCGAGACCGTGTTGAAAAAAATAACTGTAGAAATGAAATTCAGAACGAAACTCAGAATAAATAAGTAGGTAATTTCCAAACGCCTGTCTTTTTTATTATGTTGATTTAGGTATTATATAGGTGCTATTACTAGTTAGCCAGTCGGTTTGCTAAGACACACATTCATCTTCCTCTTTTCATTATTATAGTACCTATTTATGATGTAACTACATTTTTTTTTATATATAACTTAGGTGATAGACAGGTACCATGACGGCCCACCTGACGGGAAGCGGTCGCCGCGGAGCGGCGTGTGCAACACCAGGGGCGTCAACCTAAGTCAGGGTGCGAGGGACATGCTCTATGGACCACCTTACACCCTGGCGTCAGAAGACCCTAGACGGCGTGTGTTTTTAGTCAATAAGAGTCCAACATAACCTGCCCCGCTGGCCGCGGGGTGGGTATCCATGAGGATTTCCGCACGGAAAAAAAAGGGGCTTCACACTCGCGCTACCTATCCTGGAGGATGGGTTGGGAGGGGGGGAATGGGATAGAGGTTGGGGGAGGTTGAGAGAGTTTATGTGCTAACAGCACAGAATTCCTTCAGTGAGCTCTGGCGTACCGGCGGGAACACAACACTATGGTTATTATGGCCGCGGTCTTCTGTAGGACGGAGGCGGAGAGAACCCTCTTTTTTTACTTCTCCCTCTCACAGTTAAGGAGAGGGGGAACTTAGCATATTTTTTCAGGGAATGAATGAAAGGTGTAAAAAGGGTAAATGTACCTAAGGTAAAGGAAATATAAAGGGTAAAGGAATAATCAAAATGAATTCGACCATAAATTTATCACAACATTTATTTCTATAAACTAGCTAACATTTAGACTTTAAAATAGCTAAATAAATAAAAAAATATAAGAAAAAGTTAACACTCAGAACTAACTAATAGTTTAATAAAAACTGTGGTACAGATACCGGCACGTAAATTGGCCGGACGCGTCATTATGCGCAAAGGTCGATTTTTAGGTCCCCTTTGAGGTATGAGCGGGTCGCGGGTCGCCGTCGCGGTCATATGATTGGTCCGTCAAGTGACGTCACTTGACGGACCAATCAGATGTCTCCGAGAGACGTCTTGTAGCGAATCAACGTTCCGTTCGTTCGTACTTTGAATCATTTGATTGGCTCAAAGTGCACGATGCGCGAACTTACCCCAAACCTGGCCAAGTTACGTGCCTGTATCATTTTGTATTGGGAACATAATACACAACATTGTTATAAATAAAAACATAGAGCGACGTATTCAAAACGTGCGATTTCAATTTATTTAGATGAAAAAAAAAAATGTTATTTGGTATCTGTCAAAATATCAACTTACGCTTTCGTGGGTTCTCAAACCTTTAAAATCACCCATAGTTTGATTTATTTTCAATTAGATTTTGAAAAATTAATATCTCGTAAGCTTTGAAATCACACGTTTAAAAAACATAATTTGACTGAATGAGGCCCCTGTATTTTGCTTGAGTACGTAGTTCCGTCCCAAGTATGAACTTTTTCTAATTAAAAATTACATAAAAAGTACCACAGTACTGTAGGTAGGTATATCTTTCAAAATTTATTTGTATAATTTTAATATTCTTCTAAAGATCAATGAAAATACTTTGTGAACTACAGATGAGGTTTAAAATGTAGGTAGGTATTTATAACGCGTGCGCTATAAGTTGAGACCTGGGCTCTCCGCCTACTTCCTCCTGTACTGCCCCTCAGTCGCCCGTGATGTACTGTTTGCAAAAAAATAGGTAAACAGGTAGGTAACGACTCGGGCAGAAGCTTTTTTACGATATTTTTTTGTGCGCTGTACAAACACCCGCCGGTGACGTCTAGCGGTCAGGTCTCAACTTATAGCGCACGTGTAGTAATTATTTTTTAAATTATTTTGATTCGATTCGAATTTTGAAGACTTGATATAATTTTTTTCATCTTTCGGCCATAAATTTCGAAGCTGGCATCTAGATATTTAAAATGATTCGACTATATTTTGAAATTACTACATCTTGTTCGTTCTCTATAAAAACGTTAGATTTTCAAATCCTAACTACCGCCTTACAACTTAAGATTATAAATAATAAACTCTAAGTGCATAGTGTTGACTCTTGGTGATGAGTATATTTAAATAACAAGAACTCCTTAGAGTCGAAGGAGGTGCGCGCTTTTATAGGCATTCATTCGACAACTTGGTCATATTAAAAAAAATCGTTATTATCGAATCGTACCGAATTAATTCACCATAGACTTCCATTACTCCGATGTCAAATAATGCCGCTCAGCCGTGTTCCTTTTTCAAACCAACAATAGAGACAACAAATACTCTCGTAAGTGTGAATGAGTGAGACAAATACTATTCTCGAGTAGGTATTTAAGGGTATAAAAAAGGGTATATATAATCCATAGTCTAAGAAAACAAGTTTTGGCATTCCGGGAGCGACACTGCTTACGTCACTACCCAATTGCCACTTTATTGCAACACAACACGAATTTGGGAACATTTTCAGTCATTGATCTGTTCAAAAAAATATAAACCATTTAAATTGACGTTTTGTTTGTCTAAATTACTCAAAATAAAATAGTTTAAACATAATTATTATCGTAATTGTTAATTGAAACCCTCATTGTTTTATCGAATTCACATAGGTATTAGATTATTATTTTATACTACTGGTAATAATATTGATGATGACGTAGGCTTGTGTCTCCCATGTGACCACTATGTCTCGGGCCATACCTTTTAATATTAAACCATGATATTATCTACATTATAGACATCGAAGGGTGCTGTTTCTTCAATCAACTGTTGATAACTATTCTGCCATCAGTACGAATGTCCAGTGGAGAGTGTTTTCTGATGTAGGTCTCTACCACTTTCTGGTCACGGCCAATTACGGTCATGTTTCGTTTGTGATGATCGAACATCTGTAAATAAGAAGATAATATACTCAGACCAATAAAAAAGTATAGACGGAGCCATTGCGAACAATAGCGACGAAATAAGTGAAGCTTCTTGTACAAAGTCAAAACACGTCACACGCTGACAATAGCTCTTCGGCCAACTACCCAAAGACTACCAAACCGAACGTCCGTCATAAGTCCGTCATAAGACTACCGAATCGTCTTATGTTGGTGGGCCTCAAAAAAAATGCGCAATACTCCGTCTATACTTTTTTATTGGTCTGAGATAATATATGAATATTCTAGTTAGGTATAGTTGTCACGATTTAAAACATGAAGCTATAGATAAACATGGAGGCCAAACCGGGAAGAACAGCTTGATCCAAATACCTACATGTCTCTATCTCACTCTCTGTGGGCCGACTTCTCTTTCGTGTATTTGTACAATGTTGCTATCTTCTTATTAGTATCTCCTAGTAAATTATAGAAATAGACCATACTAACCAAAAATGCAAGTAAAATGATTTATAAATAACTCTATAGTTCGACTACGATTATTAATGTGGAAATTGAAAAATTATATGCCATTTATTATGCATGATTGGGTTGTTGAATCAGGAAATCAGTGAATTAAATTCCCATTGTCTATGGATTCAGTACGTAATGTGGCAACATTAGTACTACATGTCAACTATCAATAAACAATATGGCGGTTGTTTATTATTGTTTTGGTTTTTAACATATTTAAAGTTAATTATAAGTATAAACTCAAAAAATGGTGCAAAATTGTATAGTGCGTGGTTGCGGTAGTACGTGGCGTCAAGGATGTGATATAAAATTCCACGCGTAAGTGTTTAAACTTGTTTAAATGGTGATTTCTTGCTTAGAAGGTTATCATACTTAGAAAGAGAAGTCGGCCCACAGAGAGCAAGATAGTAAATACAGACTGAGCATCAAGTAGGTATTGGAAGTGAGGCCTCCATGTTTATCTATAGCTTCATGATTTAAAAGGCCCGTTTTGACAGTTCGCGCCCATGAATTGACAGGTACCGCCCACTCGGCTAAGTGCTGTGCATAACTATTTTTTCATGTTGTCCACAGATTATTAATAATCAGTTAAGGAAAGAAAATTATCGAGTAAGATATTTTTTTCAAGCCCGACGCACACTTTTATTTTTATTCATTTAAATACTTGTGTTTAGATTCTGAAGACTGATTTAATTATTGTTGTTTTTTTTGTGATTGAGTGAATGTTATTGTAACAAAAATAATAAATATAAGTAAATTGACCTTTCATAACATTGTATCGTTTTAAAATACCTACAAAATCAAAGGTTAAACTGTCAAGATTTGCATTTTGCAGGTTTTCCTTTCAGGGGGTCGGGAAAGGAAATTCAAGGGAAATGCTCTATGGGCCACCTTACACCCTGGCGTCAGAAGAACCTAGACGGCGTGCGGTTTTGGTCGGTTCGATCACGACATTACCACCCCCGATGGCCGACGGGGGTTGTATCCATGAGGATGAAAAAAGATATAGAACCAGATGGCAGTCATCCCCTTAAAATCCAAAATCGACTACCGATTGAAAATTTGAAAGTAACTCATAGTCATGCCTCTTTCCAAATGGGGTAGGCAGAGACAACATTTTCCTATTTGAAAGGATTCTGACATAAACCTTCCCCATTATTATATTTTCATGATGTACCGCATGCTGGTACTCTTAGAAACTCCATCAATATTTACCGTGAAACCATCCCCCCCGTCAGCTAAGAATGCTGGAGCGACTACCGAATACATCCGATTGTCGTCAAGAGGCGTATTGGATCCCTTATCACCGATGTTAACAGCTGTGATGCGGTGACCTTCTGGTAGACTGACATTGTATGTCACTTGAAGACCTGGAAAAAACAATGCAATAATTAAGGGAAGGTATTTAGAATAAAATTTAGATTTAACTGGTTTAAGCTTTCCATCAGGTGGGCCGTGTGCTTGTCTGCAAAAATGGAAAATTAAATAAAAGGAAAGCCAATTGTAATAGTGGTATATATATTATAGTTCTGTTGGCCATATTATTATTTTTAGAAAGTTCTTTAAAAAACTACTTAATATATTTAAGGGTTACTTACCAGATACTTGCAATAACCAAGGGCCTTTGAAGGGTTCGTAGGCCCAGGCCTCAGAGACAGATCGCTCCAGCGCCTCTCGCACAAACTTGCCCCGCAGTTCAAACAGTTCCACGCGGTCGTTGAACGGTAACGCCTCGAAGATCGAACCTTCAGTAATAACTGAAAAAGATTGACTACTAAGTATCAAAAATTAAATGATACTGTAGGGACACAGCGTTATAAGTGCATATTCAGCTCTGCGGCATCGAACGGTCGCAAGCCAGTTACCTCTCCACGCGCACACAAGTCACTTGTGCACTACCTTAGCCCTTCCGCGATTATAAATTAAAGTGTACCCTTATACTCAATCGCAGAAATACAGTTACAGTTCTAACGTAGCAACTTTTATTTAATTCTCCCTTCTGATCGCCGTGAACTACGAAAAGAAGCCACGGGCTTCGTGGGGTCGTAGTTGCACGTGCACAACCGCAATCGTATCTCACACCAATATAACATTTATATAATTACTAGCTGTTGCCCGCGGCTCCGCCCGCGTGGATGTCGAAATCCGTTTCAAAAACTATCCTATCTCTCAAGTTGGATCGAACTGCACATGGTATGCGAATTTTATTATAATCGGTTAAGTGGTTTAGGAGTCCATTAAGGACAAACATTGTGACACGAGATTTATATATATTAAGATAACCCCACAATACAAATGGTTTGAAAAAACGCTCAGAGGATAAATAAATACAAACCTCCTTGCAACATCGAAGCCTTAATGTTACCGCGTTGAATGAATGCGAGACTGTGATGGCCAGCACCAACCAACGTATTGGCCTGAAAATAAACAGTTAATATTATCTTCTGAACATCGATAGGGAGCGATGGTAGCTGAATGGATAAGGACGCGGCCTCTACTCAGAGGTATCGAGTTCGAATCCACACGGACAGTACCAATGTAAATTTCATTTTTTTGAATTTACATATGTGCTTATCAGATTATTTAACAATCAGCTGACAGTGAAGGCAAAATATCGTGAGGAAACCCACATGTCCTAGTAGTAATTATAAGGACATAATTTGATCCACCAACCCGCATTAGGCCAGTGTGAGGATTAATGTAAACCCTCTCAGCTCTCTCGTTTGAGGAGAGGAGACCCGTGCCCAGCAGTGGGACATTAATGGGTTGCTATCAGAATATCGATAAAAAGTTGCAACACAACCCCTTCCTAGCCCTTCCCCCTTCCCTTCAGGGTAGGCAGAGCGTGTGTGACATCTAAGGGTGGCAACACGAAGGTGAGGCACACGTCCACTAGGCAACGGTGACCGCTTCCCATCAAGTGGACCATGTGCTTGTTTACGACCTAAGTAGTATAAAAACTTACAAACTCAGTAAAAGCATCAACCAGTAGATCTCCAATAGTGCATTCTCCGAACACGCAGTCATCAATGATCATCGGGCGGACAGTTTCTCCGACAGGTATGTTTTCTGCGTCATGCACTAATTTCGCGTACGGCGCTAACTTCGCCTTAATAGCAGCATCTGAAAATAAAAAAAAATATTTCTTGATAGTATGTAGATACGTTGAAATGTTAAGTTGAATTTTTGTATGCTACAAAAACTTAAATACTTAGTTCTGCATCGATTGAGCTCAATTTTGACACGATATACAATACAACCCAGTTCAAAGATTTATAATAAATAGAAACATTTATTTTACAAATTTTTACTTAATTTGATCTGTTAGTTAATATGGGCATAGACCAACAATGTATGATCAATATCAAATTATTGATCGCGTCTATGGTATGGGTCAAATCCTGAAAGCCCAAGAAGAACCACTGTCTAACATTTGATTCCTTATTTTATTGAAATTTCAATGGAGGTATCTCCCGTCCGAAATAAGCTGTTCGACTGGGGTAGTACCTCCGCCCTACAGAACACCGCGGCCATAATAACCATCGTGTTGTGTACCCGCTGGTAAGTAGGCAGCGCGTGTGTGACACCTTTAGTGTTGCACACGTCCATAGGCCACGGTGACCGCTTCCCATCAGGTGGGCCTTGTGCTTGTCTGTCACCTACGTGGTATAAAAAAGAATTGAAATATTTGAATTATTGAATATTCAATTTCTTTGAATTATTCGATGGAACTATTTCAATAAAAGTGTGATGAAAAAATAATATAAGTACCTTCAGGAATAGATCTATCCAAGAAAAGAGGACCTCCTTCCCACTTGCAGTAGTCACCTCTAAAATCGAAGTACACGGTCAAGTTGCCCATGTACTTGGAGAATGCTGACGCCTGAACTATTACCACCTGCAAAAGTTCCAGAAACTTCTGTTACCTACACTTACATACATTAGGCATCACATGTTACAGTGTAATATGGGTGATATTAACAAAACAGATTTATGACGCCAATGTGACGGACAAACTGATAAGACGTACGTACTTTTGTAGCAATACCATATAGGACGTACGCCTAAGTCCACCGTTATCAGATTTTATCCAACACTGATATATTGTATTATGCGCCATCTAGCGACAGCAAAGTGGACTATTACGATATCACTATAGATTTGATATCGATACCGTACATTATGGTAGCGCCATCTGGTAACAGCAAGTTGAACTACTCTGATACTACTACGTTTCTATCGATCCTGAATCGCGAAAGTAAAATTCTCGCACATGTATATCATTTAGACAACATCCCAATATGATAACGGATAGACCGTGGGATGCCAGACACATTCAGGTGATTTTTTTTTATACTACTTAGGTGGCAGACAAGCACACGGCCCACCTGATGGGACGCGGTCACCGTGGCGTATGAACATGTGCAACACTAAGGGTGTCACACACGCGCTGCCTACCCTGCCAAACCTTGCCTTGTCGGAGTATACTCAAACGCTTTCTGCCTAGAGCGTATTGTCAAGTTATTTGCCAGTTTATAGGTATACATACCTTGTGTTTCTTATCGTCAGTACTCTGGATGAAAACAGGATAAGGGCCCTCGGCTTTTTCCCCGCTGGGTGAAGGTCCATTCCACAGCAAGGAATGAGAATGACCACCGACAATAATGTCGATGTGTTCACCAACTTTGCTGGCTATCTGCCTGGTGAAGAAACATCAATTATTAATTAGATTGCTTCTACTGGAATGTGGATCCCAGGCTCTGAGGTGAAGACTTCGAATCTAAACTAAACACAACGCTGTTCTGATTATTAGAATGATTATGACATTTTGGGAGATTGACATGAGATCGGGTCTAGACTGAGACTGAATTTTTTTTTACGAGAATTAACCCTTATGGTCAGTATACCATAGAAAAGAAGGACCTGCCATGCCAGACTAAACTAAACTTTGTCGCTTACCCTCATTGATTATTAATTTATTTATTTAATTCTATAATGTACAAAAATTTATAAAAATACATTTACCGGTAATTAATAATATGATGTACAACGGCGAGCTTAACTTAAAATGAGTTCTCTCCTAAAAAACCTTTGAGCTATAGAGGAAGATTAGTTCGAGAAGGGATGTGAAGTGATTTTCTGTCGTACTCGTCTTTTTTTTTTTTTTGTTTTTGTTTTTGTTTTATTAAATGTGTATCCGCTATTATAACGAATTATTATTAATACAATTAATAGAAATATTAATAATAAGTATACTAATTTGACAGCTTAAAAATTCACCATGACAATAATTTATGTATTAACTTTGACATTTGTATTTATAATTTTGTAATGATGCACGTAATTGATATATTTTGTATGAATTTATTGTATAAGTACTCTTAACTTTTGTCTTAACTGCAACAAAATATTAGACACTCACCCCTCACAATGTTGCATGCAGAGGTTCTGTGGGACATGCTGTACTGAACTGTTTTACTATGTGATCTTTTACCTACCATGTTTCATGCAATAAATGAATTTATTATTCGTTAAGGCGAATTCCCCTTTTAAGTGATCATTTTTATGCGCCACATAATTTTTTTGCATAACCAATTAAGTTCAACCGGTTTTATGTCAAGAGATCGACAAGGCTATTTCATAACTACCTTGTAATACGTGCAAAAAGTAATGAAAATTATGCTTACTTGTCCATTTCGAGGCCACAATGCGATAACAGAATAATTATATCAACGCCCTTCTCGTTCAACGCTTTAGCCTCCCTCCCCGCAGCAGCTATAGGGCCGGTGAACTTCACCTTCCCTGGGGATGATAAAGTCTGGAACAAAATAAATCACAGGGCCTTAGGGTGCTTATATAGTGCCTCCCACTCGCCACGGGAGACGCTGCTGCATGCGGCCAATCCGGCCGGGGTGGGAGTGGCCCTCTAGAGGGCTGCTCCGAGGCTCTCCACGTGTCCCTCTGAGTAGCAGATGGCACAGTGGGGAGCGAGCGGGGGGCGAGCTGATTGTCTGCGCGCCGACGGTTGGGTGACAGGACGGCCTCTTGTCACCCTACACCCCACCGTCAGCGAAGTGGCGCGATGCTTGCCCCACCCCCCCTCTCGGGGGATCGAGGGGGCCATCTTAAAACCGTAGATGGCCCGGGGTCAGCTGGAGTGCGAGGGATATGCCCATTGGGTAACCTTACACCCCGGTTACTAAGGCCCGAGACGGCGTGCGGTTTGTTTGGTGTGCGGTACCCACCGACGGGGGTGGTATCCATGGGGATTTACACACGATAAAAAAAAAAGGGTGCTTATATAGTGCGAGGGAAATACTCTTTGGGCCACCTTACACCCTGGCGTCAGAAGACACTAGACGGCGTGCGGTTTTAATCGGTAAGAGTCCGACATAACCTGCCCCACTGGCCGCGAGGTGGGTATCCATGAGGATTTCCATAAGATTTTCCTCGCATACAAAATAGGCGAATAGCGAAGTGTGGTTCCACCATAACAGTAATAAAGTTTTTTTTTAATAACTGCAAAGTACAGACACAGCAGCTAATTCAAAATCTTATAATAGATAGAATAGATAGATATAAATACACACAAACTCTCTAATCATTACACTCCTTTTATGGTATAATTAGTAAAACCGCTGATTTCTTTTATTTAAATTAAGTGCATTAGCACTACGAAACGGTCATTAACCTTATGTCGATAATACGATGTTTTCGCTTCTCAAACGTTTGATAACGCACATCTATTTTACATAAGCATGATACCTTGACCTATTTGGATGGAGTGTTGACTTAAATACATTATATCAATCACCTTTGCCATTTAAAACCTCTAATGACTCACTTAAAATCATCACGAGCCGACTGTGGCGTGGCGGTAGTGCATTCAACTGCTACGACACGGGGCGTGGGTTCGATTCCCGCTCAGTGCAAATATTTGTATGCGTAAATATATGTCTGTATGTATTGGTTTGAGAACCCTTAACACAAGCTAGTTAAATTATGCTTACTTCGGGTCTAGGGAGCGCTGGGTAGTATTTCATACAATATTAATTTATTTATTTAAGTATTCATCATCCTCTAAGCCTTTTCCCAACAAGATTGCGGTTTGCGGTTGGCTTTTCAGTCTAAATACGAAGTGGTGTGCGGGGGAGGGGGGGGCACCGCAGTCTCGCCCTACTATTACTAGGGTGACAGGCGGCTCCACTCGTCACCCCAGGTCTGCGCTCATGGAGGACGGACATCGCTCAGTGACCTCAGTCGCCTGTGCCTGTTGTGGGCATGGTCCAAGGGCCGCAGTCTCAACATTTATCGCTACGATTTTGCTACCGAAATCGCAAGCTAAGATAGCGACAAACATCGCCTGCAGTAACGATTCTTGCGTCAAATGATAGTCTGTACATTTAGGATGGTCAGCAATATAGAGATACCGATAAATCGTTAAGTTTGCGATGATATTCGTTTAAAACACCGACAAAAATCGTTAACTTGAGAAGTAGAGACTGCCAAATATCGTTAAGTTTGCGTCGATACGGGTCAGTCTACTGAATTCGGTAGCTAAGTCGTTGCGATAATTGTCGAGACTGCCGCCCCAGGGGAGTTCTGAACAATCTCCCCGGACCTGCTCCGTCGCCTCCTTTTCAAGCATAACTTGCTTACAAGCTCAGACCAATAAAAAAGTATAGACGGAGCCATTGTGAACAATAGTGACGAAATAAGTGAAGCTTCTTATGCATAAGTCAAAACACGTCACACGCTGACAATAGCTCTTCGGCCGACTACCCAAAGACTACCGAACCGAGCGTCCGTCATAAGTCCGTCATAAGACTACCGAATCGTCTTATGTTGGTTGGCTTCAAAAAAAATGCGCAATACTCCGTCTATACTTTTTTATTGGTCTGAGCTTACAAGTAGGTACACGATATACTTATCACAAATTAGGTAAATAGCTTTATTTATAAACATTATGTATCTTCAAAATATGGTCAAAGGTCATTATCTATCTTGTATTGGGGTTAAGGGGTTTGGGATAAACCCCTTAACTTCTTAACTATCTCGTTTGTATGACGCCCTTGTCAACATTAAATATTACGTGTAACACTTCAACTGATAAAATATCTGATCTCTCATCATAAACGAATGTACCTACATAGTTGGAGTAAAAATAAAACTTAGTTGTTTTTTTTATTTATCGGACACATCAACATGACTTTTAATTTTGGAAACCTACTGAATTATTAATTTAAATGGAAATATGTAATTAGATTAATATTTACTGAATTCTATAATGTAAGTAGGTACTTAAGGTTAATTGAGTTATGATTGTTTATATTGCACTTACAATAAATTGCCTGAATCAGTCCTTAGTATACCTGACAATAAATTTTGGAAAAGATATTGAATATTATTGTTTTTACAAGCTTTTATTTAGTTTCACCTATCCCGTTGTCTGTAATCTTACAAGTCATTTTTTGACAACTTCTGGTTATCCGATTGAGCTGAAATTTGGCATACTTATGTAAGTCCCATGACAATGGAATATTGTAAATACTTAATAAAAGCTTGTTTTTATAAAGGTTTCTTTTAAATAGCAGCTTGTTTCTTTTTTTTGACACTGCTTAATACCAATGTAATAAATGTGTCTACCCTTCATTAGAAATTGTTTTGTTTCGTGGAATCCTGGGGCATTATTCTGTTTGTCATTGATTTCTAATCACAGTCGAAACGTGAGAAGTCAGTCGATTTCAATAGGTTAACATAGAGGAAAGAACCGGTGTAAAACTAAACCAACCTAAATGTGTCGGCTAATACGAACGTGGATGGTTACGGAACGATTTGTCAAACAGAATAAGGGCCCTGTGCCCGTAGCCAAGTGGAAAAAGTCTAAATCGCTATCGAATCGTATCGAATAGAATAGATTAGGTCGACCAATCACACTGCAGCTCGTGATCCGCCGCGGCGCGCGCATCGTACGCCGGCGACAAGCTTGGATGTGATTGGTCGACCTAATCGTTTCTATTCGATTGCGATTTACGCTACGGAATACACTTACATTTGTCTACGGGGCCTGGTGACGATTATCTACCAAAGGCACCAGCAATCCACAAGTATCTTTAAGAGAAATAGTGTTAAGTTTTCTGTTGGTTTGTGAAGAAATAAACGATTACTAAGCTTCTCATCGTCTGATGGTAAGCTAAAGCTAAAGTCTCAGGACCGGTGGTCACTATTACATATTTTCACACCCCGCTCAAAGGACCCGTACCCTAAGTATAAGAGGAAGTTCATTTTATCATATTATTATTATATTAGTTCAGTTTATATATTATTATTATATTAGTTCAACTAGTAGCTGCACCTCACCGTTTCACTTGCTTTCCACGCCCTTCTTAAAAACCCGGGATTGTAAGAAGAAGGAAACACAGGAAGGAAGGATCCTGTGGTTCCTGTGAACGAGATAAGTAGTACTCGTAGACGGAGCCGCGGGCAATAGTTAGTCTTCTATAAAATATTCATCATATAATATATACACATGAGCAAAAAGCTCGAAACCGGCGGGCTTGCATTGTACTCTGCCTACTTCGGAAGGAAAATGGCGTGAGCATATGTATGTATGTATGTATGATGTACATACACATACATCTCTGACCATTATCTAATCCGAATTACGTGCAGTCAATGCAACAATTTATTGTTTGCATTGACTGCACGTAATTCGGATTTCGGCAATTCGGCAATTCGGTAATTCGGTAATTCGGCAATTCGGCATTGTTAGCAAATTTTATTGTTCCAGACGTCGATCATTAGAAGGTCCTAAAGATACTAAAATGAGTTATTTTGTCACTATGTAGGTACTAATAAGTCACTTAGTATTACCACAGAACTAATAATATATTATTACTTCCGTGATCATTCTGTTGTTTTATGTTATGTTTAATTTTAATTATCTACCCAACCACTAATAGTAAATAATTATTATAGATTTACTATTTGGTCAGTTTGTGCCTGTCTGTGTGTATATTGTCTTTAGTTTTGCTAAAGAGGGAAGTGGATTTGGGGGGGGGGGGGGGGGGGTTGAGCTCTGGCTACTCTACTTACCGATGGGAACACAACATAATGGTTATTTTGGTCGCGGTCTTCTAAATGGCGGAGGTACTACCCCAGTTGGACTGCTCACTACGGACGGGAGATACCGTTAGATCCGTAACTCATGCAATTTACTTCTGATCAATTTCGATGCGGATTCCAAGACAATTTAGCTCCTCCTTTTTTGAAGTCAGCTAAAAAATATTATTGCAGTAATATTCACCTTAGTATCAGGAGTAATCAGCCCAATAATTCCAATCTTGCGTCCTTTCCTAGTCACCACTATATGAGGCTTGAACAACCCTTCAAACGAGGGCTCCTCGCTCACATCCATATTGGCTGCTAAAACTGGCGCTTTCAAAGCAGCTATGTACGGAACCAACCCTGCTGGTCCATCATCAAATTCGTGGTTACCTAGTGCCTGTGAAAGAAAGGGTTGATAGTTATTTTGAAGCTAAGAAAGGAATGGTTGGCAAGAGAGAGATTTTAAAGTCGGATTTGAGATGAATGCATCGATTGCGACCAAGACCTCGATTCTGCTAAAGACAAACCACTGTAATACCACTGACACTCTAAAAATGCTATTTAATTGTAGACTTTACCATTATACAGTTAAAGTCTAAAATCGAATGAAAAGAATTCATTTAACTTTTTCATTCGCTCTACAAAATATCATTTGACTTTAGACTTTAACCTGATAACAATAAAGTCTACAATTAAATGGCATTTTTTAGAGTGTCAGTGGTATATCAGTGGTTTGTCTTTAGCAGAATCGAGGGCCAAGAATAACGCTGAGGTGATGATGATTATGATCCAATGTTCGACTGCCTGGATATAATGTAGCGTCAGAATATTTACCAAGTAAAAAAATAGTCCAAACTCGATTGGTTTATCTTGTTTATTTTAGGAGTACCTATAGTAAAGCGATGGTAACTGAATGGACACGGCCTCTACTCAGAGGTATCGAGTTCGAATCCGGCTAGACAGCACCAATGTGAATTTCACTTTGTGGAATTTATATGTGCTAATCACATGATTTACCATCTGCTGACGGTGAAGGAAAAACATCGTGAGGAAACCCACATGTCCTAGAAGAAATTCTAAGGACATATATTATCCGATCCACCAATCTGCCTTAGGCCAGCGTGTGTGGATTAAGGCCTAAACCCTCTCAGCTCTCTTGTTAGAGGAGAGGAGACCCGTGCCCAGCAGTGGGATATTAATGGGTTGCTATGATATAGTGATACTAATTAGGAATTACAAGTTTTGACACACTAATCAACTCACAGACCAAGTAAAATAAAATCTTGTATTGAATTATGTTAAGATTGTTGTAAAATGTACCAGTTATTGAGGAAAAGACTTGATAATCGCTATAGGTATGGTACATGCGCTTGCGCCAATAATAACTGCAGTGTTTTCCTTCTAATGACTCTACTGTTTGAGTTTTGCTGTCTCTCTTTATTGTATACAAGAAAACACTTGGAGAATATAGGTACAGTTGGTGGATGCATAGGTATACAATCGACTTTTGAATCTAGTACCCGACTAGATCCAAAAGTCAAAAGTCAAACATAATTTATCCTGTATAGACCATTAAACGGCACTTACAAAACGTTAATGGATGTCTGCATTAGATTTAAAATTAAACTAAATCGGTTCAGACGTAAGGGCGCCCTTCTTTTAGCGCACTTCTATACCAATTATTGTTAATTAATATTACCAACGTACATGAGCATCATGCGGTATTAAATTCATAAACTCTTGCGTGACATTCCACTTCAACAGCGTGTACCAATACGTTCCCTGGAAGCTGTCCCCAGCGTTGAGCACAATAGCATCTGGTTTCTCTTCCAAGAGAGTGTGGATTTCGCGGTAGAGACGAGGGAAACCCCCCAAGCAGGAATTGTTGTTGTATCTGCATGTTGGAGTCGCGACTGAGGTTTCTTCGAACCTGGAAAGACGGTTCTATAGTTAGATTTTTGTTATGTTTGAATTTAGGAGCCCTTTTTCCCGTGCGGAAATCCTCATGGATACCCACCCTGCGGCCAGCGGGGCAGGTTATGTCAGACTCTTACTGATTAAAATTGCACGCCGTCTAGGGTCTTCTGACGCCAGGGTGTAAGGTGGCCGGCTTGACCCGGGCTATCTCCGGATTCGAGATGGCCCCCTCGGGTTTGGGAACCACGGTGTTCCCGTCATGCCTCAGCTAGGGTGACAGGCGGCTCCACCCGTCACCCCCAGGCCTGAATTTAGTGGCCCTAGATTAAATATTGACTTTAGTCTTTCAATAAATTGTCCAGGGGCCCTTGGCTAAATGATAATTCAGTAGATTTTCAGATTGTAAAATTAAGCAATACTAGCCAGATCAGACATAGGATGGGTGACCGTTCTTAATACATCGGAGGATGAGCCTTTGGCTTTACACACCAAGTGTTTTTAATGGCATGTTGTATGAATCTGGCTAAAATTTGTAACAGGGATAGATTTTAGTCTGGTAAAACACTATTTTTAACCCGGGAACAGGTTCCCATGGGTAACGGGAACGTGAGCACAAGTGTATGGAGCCGCGGACATCAGCTAGTTATGAATATATGAAAATAATAAAGCAGACAAATTATGAGGAAGTTTTAATTATATAGGCAACTCTTCTAGTCTTAAGATAGGTAAGTACATTTAGATAACTACCGAATTACGTGAAGTATTTAAAATATTATAATTGGCTTATTTTATCAGTTGCATAGTTTAGAATAGATAACCATTATGAAGCATAAAGAGTACCTATGTGCAGTGGTATTTTGGTGGTATTACCTTACAATGAAGACACAACGTAAGTATATGTAGGTATATTATCAGCAATATGCCCTTGCTTCACTTGATTTTTAAACGATTTTTTTTAAACTCATGCCATTGAAATTTACAATTTTTATACGTGTGCAATTCCCCACGGATACTGATGCATCGGCACTGAGGATTCGAAATCGATAACTATGAGTATACTCTACTCATAGTTATCGAGTCGCGTCCTTATCCATTCAGCTACCACTAATCTGGATGAAGATCTGAACTCTCTCGACTCAGTCAGCTCTCTCGTTAGAGGAGAGGAGACCCGTGCCCAGCAGTGGGACATAAATGGGTTGCTATTAGGTATTTTACGTATATAAATTATGTTTATCATTAGTCAAATTACTTAAATGTAATGAAGAAATGTAGCAATTGCCATTATCAGATAAATACGTATTTGTTGCAACTACAAATTGTGATAATAATAACAATACATTGATGTAAATGTATGTAATACCCATTGTGACATGCAAATTCATGCAAATATTGATGCAATGTTATTGTAAAATCAATAAAAATATTTACAATACCCATCAGATATGGATCACTTTTATAAATAGTGTGCTGCCCGAGACTTCGCCCTCGTGAACTTAGACTATAGAATTTTTTTTTTTTGCGCTATATACTACTACTACTATTTTTTATAATAAATAGCCGATGTCGTATGTAGTGCTTTGTAATTATTAGCTATCTACCAGCGAAAGTCCCGTCAAAATCAGCCAAGTCGGAAACGATAAGGCCGATTTGTCCTGTCCTGTTGAAAGCCAAATCTCTAGAAAGAGATTACCTAATTCAACAAGACAGATCGATACAACATTAAAATAAATAAATAAATATTCAACGACATTCTACACATCGCTCCCTAGACCCAAGGTAAGCTTAGTTTAACTAGCTTGTGTTATGGGTTCTAGAATGCTGATAAACATACTTTACTTTACTTTTTTTTTAAATACTTACATACTTATTATACATAGAAACACCCAGACCAATGCATATCATATTAAAAAAAATGTTTTATGATATGTATCGGGCAAATAGGTAATATTATAAGACGTACATAATTAAGTACCTACATACAAAAGCTCACGCCTTTTTCCTCTGGGGTGGGCACTGGGCAGAGATAACAGCCCGCCATCTGCTTCTGTCCTTACATACTTCACACGCTTCCTCTACTGTAATTAAACTTTTCATGCAAACTCGCCGGTTTCGAGTGCTTTTGACCTGCCCTTTATCAATATCTCATTAATTTGGCCGGCTTGCCTACTCACTTACATGTGCCTTACATATTTGGTGTGTTATTCGCTCAGTGTTCATTCGCTCTACGTGCCCAAACCTTATGTACGTCATTACCAGAAGTACCTAACGTAGGTAAATAGGTCACCGCGAAAAAAATTAAAACCTTAAAAAAATTTAATGGGCGAAGTTGCGGGCGAAAAAAATTAAAACCTTAAAAAAAAAAAGTTGCGGACTTCGTATATATATAAAGGCGATGACGTGATGGCAACCAGTTACTCGAATTGATCGTTAACCGTTATTAATTTACTGCACCACTTTGCCTTAATAGGTACCGTTCTCTAAACTGACTCATAGATACAAGTAGGTACCTAAATGCTAGGATGACTATATTTTTAGTGCTAGTAGTAAGTATACAGAATGAATTTTTCAACTGTGGGTCATCATCATTCTCTGAACCTTTTTCCCAACTCAGTTGGGGTCGGCTTTCCAGTCTAACTGTGATGCGGCTGAACTTCGATATTTTCCGTGGAGCGACTGCCATCTGACCTCCACAACCAATGGTCATTATGACCAATGGCGATATCGAAGTTCCAAGTTAGACTGGTTGGACTTTTGTGAGCTCCAACTACCCGTAACGACTGCCATAGATGTTTGTATGGCAACCGGGACCGACGGTTTAACGTTTAATTTGGTTTTAGACTTTAACAGTATAAAGGTAAAGTCTACAATTAAATAGCATTTTTACAGTGTCAGTGGTATTACAGTGGTTTGTCTTTAGCAGAATCGAGGCCCTGTACGTGACAAGATCGTCACTTGTTTGGTAATGCTCGCCGCGATCGATCGTAATCGAATTAAAACAAAAGCGCATGCTGATAAAGATTAGGTTTAGTTATAGCAAAGACGATATCGCCTTTGGTTATAGCAAAGACGATAGATAACTTGTCCACAGTCGGCAGCGCGAGAGTGATGACCCTGGTGTTGCACATGTGCATAGGCCACGGTGACCACTTCCCATCAGGTGACCGTGTGCTTGTCTACCACCTAAGTACTAAGTATAAAAAAGGCGAATATTTGATACAAAAATATGTCGTATCTGGTTATCAGATAGGTGAAGATAGATCTTCAAACGGCTCTACCATAATTGATTGATTGACAATGAACTTTGATAAGGTATTCAGTGTCATCGTTAGACCCGGTTAGACCACTCGGCACATTGTAATCTCTACTTATCTAATGCCCCGTTTATATTCAGCCGTAGTGAGCAGGGAAGTGGGCAGGACGAGTATGTAAACATCATACTTCTCATGACACTGCTAATGTCACTCGCGCTGCCCAGCGCTCCCCAAAAGAGCGGTTTTTTTGTGGACCTCAAAGGACCGGCAGCGCGAGCGGCAGGGCGTGTTTACATTCTGCTCCGTCGCTCAGTTGCATAGATAATATAAATATACGGGTACTCAGTTGTCGCCGGACGCCCGGAGTAGCTAAACGTGTACTGTGCGTTTGGAAACACCAAGTACATACCTTTACTTTAAACTACTTTTATAAAAATGCCGTACGAATGGAGCAACGAAATTATAATTCTATTATAAGTTCTATTACGATGACATGTATAGATATCATCCACCATCTTCTACGACGTCTTTCCTTTTTTTTCTTTGTTTTTTTTTTAAAATGACGCACATAATTATGTATCGCTAAAATACACAGCGCGGACGCTGCAATAATTTCAACGTCTGCCATTGCCGAAAGTCGAAAGCGAAGTGATGGGAAGGGCAGTATGTAAACACACATTTCCCTCGATGGTGCCGCAGCAGTATTTATGGAATTATTTCCGGCAGCGCGAGTAGCAGCGGTAGGAGCTGAATATAAATGAGGCTTAATGACAAATGACAATGTCAATTAGCTAAATGGTGACATCAGTTCGGAAGTACAAGGCATGAAACAACGGGAGCCTAATTAAAAATACATTATAAATGTACACTTACACACAAGATAAACCAATATCTACTTTTTTTTATACTACGTAGGTGGCAGACAAGCACACGGCCCACCTGATGGGAAGCGGTCACCGTGGCCTATGAACGTGTGCAACACTAAGGGTGTCACACACGCGCTGCCTACCCTGAAGGAAAAGGGGGAGGGCTGGGAAGGGGTGGGGAGGCTAGGAAGGGGTGGGGGAGGAGGGGTACAGTGAGCTCTGGCTACCCTACTTATCGGCGGGAACACAACACGATGGTTATTATGGCCGCGGTGTTCTGTAGGGCGGAGGTACTACCCCAGTCGGACAGCTCATTTCGGACGGGAGATACCGTCGTGTCCTACCTCCTTGTAAAAATCTAATCTAATCTAATCTTGTAAAAAAAATCTATCTATCTAATAGGTACATAAATAAAAATGAATCACCGAAATGTATGTACGCGCATAACTTTTGAACGACTGCACCAAATTGGATAAATTCTAGGTCTTGTTCAGAATTAAAATCTTACACATGTTTGATCACAATCAGTTGAGTAGAATCGGAGATATAGACAAAAAACGTGAAAACCGACATCCACGCGGGCGAAGCCGCGCTCATAAGCTAGTTTAAAAAAATTGGTTGCCTGTAAAGTCGGTATACGGGCGAAAGTTTTACGTGACAACGACTTTGAGTGGTAAAATAATTTTTATGTCTGTCTCTCTCGCTCTTAGGCGGGCTAACCATGCCCGAGTGGAAGGGACGCGTGCCTCTCACTCGCTCTCATTGTGAGCGCATAACGTGAGCGGAGCGTAACGCAGTTTCTTGAAGTGTCACCCGGCAAACCAATTTATAAGACGTTGTCACGTCAATAAAAACTTTTACGATAGCAACGGGTGTAGTACCCTTTGTCTTCCCAGCAATAAAGACTCTTTGTAACAAACCATTCTCAATCTATCCCTTCCGTTTGGAAGATAAATAGTTTGATAAGCTGAGTGCAATTGAGATTAAATGGCTCTGTCCTTGCTAACCGCATAAGAGATAAACAAATTATTTAAGTAGGTACAGTCAGCATTAACAGTAGATGAATACTTTTAGAACTTTTTGAGCAAAGTAATGTACTCTATACCTATTTCCTATATTTAATTATCGATATTCACAACCACGTATTAAAAATAATTTTCATTCTTCAGTCACCAGCATAGGCCTATTCAACTACGAACTAGGCAAACGGGCCAAGGATCAGACATCAGTCACCCCGCAATACCTATATCAATAATAGAGTAGGGTGAAAAGTACCTCCCTTTTTCTCGTGCGGCAATCCTTGCGGATACAACCCCTGTCGGCCATCGGGGGTGGTTATGTCGGATTTGAACCAACTAAAACTGCACACTTTCTCGGGTCTCAATTTACCGGGGTGTAAGTTCAACCAAAGGGCATTGGTGTTGTAGGTGGAGTGACAGGCGTTTTTCCTGTTACCCCTTCGTCTGTGCTCAGAGATCCAGCTCGCCCTCTACCAGAAACCGGACCCTGGGCTCTACATTTCATAATTTCGGAATGATTTGTGTCTTATCTTTATCTTACTTTTTCTATATAAGATCACTAACCGTCTGTTATGCCTAACTCGGGCTTATCGTAGCTATTAAGTTAATAATGATAGCGCAAAAAAGCTCAGCGATTCGATAAGATTTTATTTTGTCTACTGTAAATGACCTAGATAAAGTTTACTGTTTCAAATACCCAAGTGTATAATAGCTTTGTTATGTAGGAACCGGCTAAAACCGCATGGTGTCTAGTTACCTACATCGAACTGCGTGGCCGGGGAATCTGGTGCGGCCTAGAAAGGGTATCCCAGAGACCCTGACCGACCTTGACCGCCAAGATAGGCAACCCCCTACGTGTTGTTGGGGAATTAAATTCCCCCCTACCATGTAGAGAGGCGTGGAAACAATACGCCGCCACCCTGGGCCCTCTTATAAGTGTGTATAGGTATTACTTATTTAATTATCAGAATATGTCTGAATCTATCTTGAAGGCATAGGTCTGATAAATTTACTATCTATTCGAGTATCTATACAAACTCTTTTGATAATAATACCTCGGATATGCCTAAAAATGACATTTGCAATATAAACAATAAATTCATTTATATTTTTTATATGCTTTTGTATCTAATATAATAATTTATGTACATTTTCAGTACTTACCTCGCATGAAAATCATTATAATGAATAATATCCAGCTTGTATAATCCTTCAAATGGTAAGGCGAATGCACTTGTATAACCTATAAATGTTAAAAAACAAACGAAATTTAACATTTTGTATTTTGCGCAATTTAGATGGCGCATTTTTAAATATATTTTTCACTGAGTGAACGCGCGTGTTCTCATTGACAGTGCAACGGAGACTGACGCGACGCACGCGAGATAGAACACGAGACCGAGCGATTGAAGGGGGAGGCAGTTGTACTAGAATTGTATATTATATAGTATTTGCTTTGAGTATTGATTCATTCAACAATTGTTCAACAAATGTTCTACGCAACAGGTCACAACAAAACCCTGTCTTTGGAACAAGTCTTCTCATCCTTCGAGCCTTTTCCTAACACCATTATAACATAAACTCACGCCTATATCCCCGAAGGGGTAGGCAGAGGTGCTAACACCCACATTTCGCCAGTTTATGTTTAGGTCCCAATGTAATAGGAGGCGAGCCTATTGCCATCAACCAGGCACTTATAAACCTGCGATAAATACACACATGACTTCGAAAAGTCATTGGTGTGTGCCATGGTGAACCTGGGATCGAAACCGAGACCTCGTCTCAGCAGTCCATTACCCAGACCACCGTTAGAGTCGGCATATCATTCTACGAAGCGGTCTACTTCGAAATTTTTCGTGAAACGACTGCCATCTGATCTCCACAACCCATGGCGTTATTTTTTTATATACTCATCAATATGATATACCTTGCCTAATGGTGAGCTAAAGGCATGATGCCAATGGTAAGATAGGCAACAAAGTCTCAGAATTGGGGATCACCACTACATATATAAATACACCAAATAGTGCTACAGTGGGGCGAGCACGAATTTTCTTTCGTATAGAGTTCGTAACGTGTGCGACAAAAATTGTATGAAATTTGTACAGCGCCCCTATCGTGCGTAAAAGGAACTGTATAAATCTCATTTTAATTTCTATCGCACACGTTACAAACTCGATTCGAAAGAAAATTCGTGCTCGCCCCACAGGTCACTTTACATCCCTTATTGAAATCTTGTCTTTGGAACAATGACTTCTCATCCTCCCAGCCTTGTCATCCTTTTTTTATGTCGCTCACATTAATGACTTCACCTTGCCTAATGGTAAGCTAAAGGTAAAGTCTCTGGAATGGGGTCACTATTACAAACACCGATAGTGCTATAGTGGTGGCCCTCAGTTTGAAGGCCTCATCAAATGCTTTTTCACGCCCCGCTTAAAAGGCCCCGGGACTATAGGAGGAAGGAAACACATGCGCTGGTAAAGAATTCCAGATCTTTATGGTGCGGCAAATAAAAGAGACACCGAACCGCTTGGTTCTTGATGAAATTCTTTGCACTGTGTGAGGATGATACCTCAGGCTGGCACGTGTAGTTCGAATCCAAGCACGCGGACATAATATTTATTTCACCGACGGCGACGTGTATGTAACTCATAACATAATAGTTATGCTCAAATTGTGTAGAATTTACTAGGATATTTAATATGTACCTAGGTATAGTGCGCGGCATCTAACGTGGCCAGATTTTGTAATAGTGTGGGCCCCACTACTCCACAACCTTGCCAAGTTAGATGCTGTACACTATACTTGTTTGTGGCAAAATGTGTCGCATAGAAACAAGTATAGTGTACGGCATCTAACTTGGCAAGGTTTTGCAGTAGTGGGGCCCACACTACTCCAAAATCTTGCCTAGTTAGATGCCGTGAACTATGCCTAAGTATTACCTAATTAATTTGTACCCAGAAACATTACCTAATATGTTATAATATACTAGCATCATCACAATTATTACCGTATCGCGATATATTGACTGTCTCCAGTCTCTCGTTACGAATACTATACGCTTACTATTTGAATGTAATTTTATGCTCGCCCCAATACAGTCAGGGGCAAAAGTCTATGATGATTGCACAGATTACAAACTTAAAAATTTGAATGAAAATGTTTTATTATTATTGTTATCAAAGCTTAAAGGTAGCTGTTCAAAATGTGAAAATGATCGTATAGACTTTTGCCGCTGACTGTACTTTATGCGAGTGGAGTCGCGGATAACAGTAGTATAAGGTAAATGAAACGAAAGATATTTCAAATATTCACATATATTATTATAAAATATAACACATATAATATACTACATAATGTATTTACAAAAAATATATGACTATGAAAATGGCGGCCATTTCATTGTAACTTCGTTGTGGCATGACACGGGGACCCACTTTAGGTATTCAGCCAGTAGATCTGTAAAAAAAAATTCAATTAAGAAAAAAAAAACATAAACAAAAAAGATAAGGATTTTTTTATACTACTTAGGTGGCAGAGAAGCACACGGCCCACCTGATGGCAAGTAGTCACCTTGGCATACGAATGTATGCAAAATCAGGGGTGTCACACTCGCGCTGCCGACTCTGAAGGGGAGGGGTTGGAGAGTGGATTGTGAGCTCTGGCTACCCTACTTACCGCCGCCGGGAACACAACACGATGGTTAATTATGGCCGCAGTCTTCTGTAAGGCGGAGGTACTACCCCAGTCAGACTGCTCAGTTCGGACGGGAGATACCAACATGACTTACGTCCAGAAACCCCTTTCCTTTCCATATCCTCTTTCACGCATCAATCAATCAATTCTCTGAACCTTTTTCCCAACCTAGTTGGGGTCGGCTTTCCAGTCTAACTGTGATGCGGCTGAACTTCGATATTTTCCGTGGAGCGACTGCCATCTGACCTCCACAACCAATGGTCATTATGACCAATGGCGATATCGGAGTTCCAAGTTAGACTAGTTGGACTTTTGTGGGCTCCAACTACCCGTAACGACTGCCATAGATGTTTGTATGGCAACCGGGACCGACGGCTTAACGTGCTCTCCGAGGCACTAATAAACCTGCGATAAATACACACATAACTTCGAGAAGCATCGAAAAGTCATTGGTGTGTGCCATGGTGAACCTGGGATCGAACCCGAGACCTCGTCTCATCATAATGATATAAATAACTTACACTTTTTCTGCACCACCCACACTTTTCTCAAATCTTCTTTCGTTCCCGCCCTCTTAGCTATCAATGCCTTCAACAGCATCTCGGTCCTGGGCTGCAGCTTCGCCCAACTCTTCACCATGGTCGAGGGTGGTGACAGTAGAGACTTGGTGTACTTCTTCAGCTTGGGGAAGACCTCGCCTTCGAGAAGGAAGCGGGCGAACCACCTGGGGGTAAGACAGTAACATTAAAAAAAAATATTAGCAGAAATCCCCCCGACCCCTCCAGGTAACCTGAATTGCTAGTATTTCTCTATCCCCTCAAGGTAACCTAAATTACTAATATTCTCACTAACCGCTTTACTAATATTCCCCTAACCCATAAAATAATACATAAATATTGTAACTGTTTGTTGTCCCTAAATAAACATCAGAATAATAATATAGGTTATGGTAATCTACTAAAGGAAGAAAATAATTTTTTTTCACAAAAACATACTTATTACCTATAAGGAAAAAGGCAAAGTAATCAATCAGGAACTACCCCGGAGACGCCGCTTCATCAGCAGGGACGACCAGATCCTCCAGGTCCACTTCATCCAAGGCGCGAAGCAAATGGTGACAACGAGAAAAGTGCCACAGCCCCGAAACATTGACGAACGCCCAGAACCTACCGCGGTCTACCAAGTAATCGACGGGACCAATGTCCTTGGCATGGATCCACGGGACGTCGTCGTAATGCAGCTGGGCCTCCGTGCCGATCCCTAAGACCAACACAGTGAAATCTAGTCCTCGATTGGAGCAGTGCAGCTGGACTGGACAACCGACGAAACAAATCGTCACTCTTCCAGACTGACCTCCATTACAACCATTACCGATAAGTTTAAATATTACAATGAGCTACGAAGAGAAACTAAATACGAACTTGCAATGAACCCACTAATATATACGAGTATTATATCTACTAGCTGTTGCCCGCGGCTCTGCCCGCGTGGACATCGATTTTCGCTTTTTTTTTACTATATCGCCGGTTCTAATCAGCCGATTGTAATCAAATATGCGTAAGATTTTGAGTCTAACCAAGACCTTTCTAATAAAAAAAACCGTCCTGCTTAGACAAAAAATTTACCGTATGTTTGGTTGTAATTGGTTAAATAGAACCGGAGATAATGACCAAAAAAGACCTAAAAATGAAGCGCGGGCGAAGCCAGAGGTATCAGACACAGAGACACAGAGACACAGACAAACAGATAAACAGACAAACAGACAAACAGACAAACAGACAAAAATTCAAAAAATCATTGTTTTGGCATCTATTACATTCATAAAGTCCCCTAATAATTTTTTTTCTCATATATCTTCCATGTACAGACACCGATCAGTTACAGATTTATTATAATACTAGCGACCCGGGACCCGGCTTCGCCCGGGTGTAAATTTCAGTTTTTCCAAGGATCCCTAATTTTTTTCAAAATGAAATGTAGCCTATGTCAAATTGGAAGAATGTAGCATTCTATTGGTGAAAAAATTTTTTAAATCGGCCCAGTACTTTTTGAGCCTATTCATTACAAACATACAAACATACAAAAATAGGTACAAATCTTTCCTCTTTATAATATTAGTATAGATGTATAGATATCGCAATATACTCGGAGTATATTGCGACATAGAATGCAGTCGAAGGAAATTGAAACCCGAAACCCGATATACAACCACCACAGGCGAACAAATATGTAATTGTATTGTTGTAAGTAGGTACTTTGATACACAGGCGTGCATTGCCACCCAATATAGTCAAAACAATAACGCATTTGGAATACCCTCACGTAATGTACCAGATCCCAGTGGGACTCCAGTGAACCCTGGTCCCCAAAGGACTAGCCCAATGAGTGGTATAAGCCACTATGTAAGTAAGCCTCTACCTTTTAGGGCACACAATTAGTCCAGATTCGGTAATCCACCCCCAACCTAACCTAAAATAAATGCGAAAGTAACTCTGTCTGTCTGTTAGGCTTTCACGCCTGAACCGCTGAACCGATTTTGATGAAATTGAGTATAGGAGTAGATTAGACCTCAAGAATGAACATAGGCTATGTTTGGTCGCGATAACCGACATCCACGCAGACGGAGCCGCGGGCAACAGCTTAGCTTCTTGCAAGACGCTTCACTATGACAAGTGGGCGGGGCTTGTCTATGTATTACTATAATTTTAGGGGTATAATTTTGTATAAAAAAATACGATACTTCATAGACATGAACTGTCATTTTTATCATCCTAAATTAGACAAAGTATAATGAATATGTAATTGTATCTTTGTAAGTATGTACTTTGATACATAGGTGTGCATTGCCACCCAATTATAGTCAAAACAATAACGCATTTGGAATACCTCCACGTCCCAGTGGGACTCCAGTGAACCCTGGTCCCCAAAGGACTAGCCCAATGAGTGGTATAAGCCACTATGTAAGTAAGCCTCTACCTTTTAGGGCACACAATTAGTCCAGAATCGGTAATCCACCCCCAACCAATTACCTTAAATCATCCATACTAATATTATAAATGCGAAAGTAACTCTGTCTGTCTGTTAGGCTTTCACGCCTGAACCGCTGAACCGATTTTGATGAAATTGAATATAGGAGTAGATTAGACCTCGAAAATGAACATAGGCTATGTTTGGTCGCGATATCCGATATCCACGTAGGCGGAGCCGCGGGCAACAGCTAGTGATAAATAAATTTAAATGAATGCCCAGTCTATGAATACGGGTTAGTTCGAACACGACACCGTTTCTTATTACATCGAGTCGGAGTTTATTATTATTCTGAACCATACACCTATTCTGATAATAATTATTACGACTACCAGTATCCCACGGATATGCCTGTGAATAATATTGAACTGCCCGCGGAAGGTTCAGTGCGTGCTGGTGTGGAAAATTTTCACCAGGAACCACCATCCGGGGTGCGGGCCGGAACCTCCACGCGGTGCACCCGGGTAACGGAGGCGAGCAGCGCCTCCCACTCGCCACGGGAGACGCTGCTGCCTGCGGCCAATCCGGCCGGGGTGGGAGTGGCCCTCTAAAGGGCTGCTCCGAGGCTCTCCACGTATCCCTCTGATTAACAGAAGGCACAGGGGGAGTAAGCGGGGGGGCGAGCTGATTGTCCGCGCGCCGACGGTTGGGTGACAGGACGGCCGCCTGTCACCCTACACCCCACCGTCGGCGAAGTGGCGCGATGCTCACCCCAACCCCTCTTCAAGGGGATCGAGGGCCATCTTAAAACCGTAGATGGCCCGGGGTCAGCTGGAGTGCGAGGGATATGCCTATTGGGTAACCTTACACACCGGTAATTAAGACCCGAGACGGCGTGCGGTTTTAGTCGGTTCGATCCCGACAAAACCACCCCCGATGGCCGACGGGGGTGGTATCCATAGGGATTTCAGCACGATAAAAAAAGGGACCCAACATCCGAAAACCAAACATATTCAAATTCATAATCCACCATTAAAGTTATTAATCGATACAGGCGCTAATCAGTCCTTCATTAATCCCGAACCTAAATTACAGATACCGGCACGTAAATTGGCCAGACGCGTCATATGCGCAAAGGTCGATTTTTACGTCCCCTTTGAGGTATGAGCGGGTCGCGGGAGACGCGGTTGCGCCGTCGCGGACATATGATTGGTTTGTCACTTGACGGACCAATCAGATGTCTCCGAGAGACGTCTTGTAGCGAATCAACGTTCCGTTCGTTCGTACTTTGAATCATTTGATTGGCTCAAAGTGCACGATGCGCGAACTTACCCCAAACCTGGCCAAGTTACGTGCCTGTATCTGTACTAGTATTACCTTTCCAAGTAACCTAAATCGCTTGTGTTAGGAAAAAAGGCGTGAACAAATATATAAATGTATAAATGTATGTATGTATGTATGTATGTATGTATGTATGTCTGTACTCACTTGTATTTGTCAATAACTTCAGGATAATCGACTTCTATCGTAGGCAGCGGCCAGCCAGCTTTGCCGAAGGTACCTTTGTAATGACATCTCACTCTACCGGATTTGCTGTCGTAGCTTGGAGGGGGTTCTGGCAGAGGGTCACCTATAACATAATTATGATAAATAAATTTGCCTTGCCATCAGGTGGGTCGTGCGCTTGTCTATATAAAAAAATATTCGACGACATTCTACATAGCTATCTAGACTTAATGTAATGTGGGTTCTAGTATGCTGATAAACATACTTTTTTTGTAAATACATAGAGACTTATTATACATAGAGACGCCCAGACCAATGCAAATAGACATAAATTCATACATACAAATATTTGCACTGAGCGGGAATCGAACCCGCGCCCCATGCGTAGCAGTCGCATGCACTACCACTACTCCACAGAGGCCATCAAATTATTGCAAAAAGGGCAGGTCAAAACTGCCGTCCTTATCATAAACAACGCAATCGACATTTTTTACGAAATTGAGTTATTAGTATATTCGGAATCACGGAAACGAGATCTACCAGGATCAATCACTCATTTTTCGATATCTTTTATAGTTTTAGTTTTTTTGTTATTGATAAACAGCGTATTTGCCCCATTCTAAACCTATTACTAGTCATAAGCATCGTAAGCAAATTATGCGTTTCTCTTGACTATTTCAGTCAGAATTTAGATGTATGAAAATACTAATCATAAATAACGCATGCGGCACTAGTGATGTTTATAATTAGCAAAGTAAAATATTTTTAATAATGTGAACAGGTCATAAACGTACTTGCGCTATATATGATAAGTATTTGATATGAATTTAAACTAAATAGCAATAAGAAAAGTAACGCAATTATTACATTTGCGACTATTATGATTAGTAAAGTGTGTCAGAGTATGGGCAAGACCGGGGTAAAGTGAGGGAGTCATCATTTACCTTGAAAGAAGTCATGGGAGGCTTCTTTCAAGGTATCATATAAAATATTTATTAGAAAAACAAAATTGAAATAAATGCTTAAAGTAGGTGGGTAGGACTCTGTGGATGGTACGTTATTAACTTAGTTATAGGTATTTAGTTTATCACAATCGTTTTTATTGCAAATCTTAATATATTGTACAAAAATTGAGATCAGGGTTTTTTTGAGTATTAATATAGGTTATTATCTTTTCTTAGCAATATAAAACAATCTAAAAATAGCACAATAAATCTGTCAAATCTCTAGGTTACTACTTTTTACGTAAGAATAACAATTCACTAAGTACCTGAATAACAAATTAAAATGGGAATTAAAAAATATAGTCCCTGAATAGAAAAAAAAACCAGTCATTTTGAGTTAAATCATTGGCATCTAAAACAAATGAATTATACCAAAAATTTTTTCAATTTTCTTGCATTAGAGGAACAAGCTTTGAAATAATGGTAATGGTTGTACCTTTGCAGAAACTGTAGAAAATTCCTGTGATTTTATCACTTTAGCTTGCAAAAAATCAAGATTTTGAAACTTTTACATTTAAGTATCGAGTTTGATTCCGGCCTGACAGTACCAATGTGAATTTCACTTTTTGGAATTTATATGCGCTAACCACACGATTTACCATTATTCTGCTGACGGTGAAGGAAAAACATCGTGAGAAAACCCACATGTCCTAGAAAAAATTCTAACGACCTGTCCGATGCACCAACCAATTAGGACAGCGTGTGTGGATTAAAGCCTAAAGTTTTATCTGTAGTAAACTACAGATTTAACAGATTCATTGTTCTATTTTGAGATTGTTTTATATTGCTAAGAAAAGATAATTATATTGATACTCAAAGAAAACCTAATTTCAATTTTTATAGGTAATAATATTAAGATTTGCGATTAAAATAATTGTGATAAACTAAATATAACTAAGTTAATAACGTACCGTTCACAGTGTGCTGACCGCTACCCACCTACTGCAAGCATTTATTTCATTTTTTTATCTAATAAATATGGTATGATACCTAGAAAGTAGTTTCATTTTTTGTTCAGTTGCATAAAATTAAACGCATGTGGACTGCTCTTACCATTATTTGCTAGTCATGTTAAACGTATTTGCAACATATACGTTACAAAGGTGAACTTACATGTAAGTAATTCCAATGTCTTTGCTAGACATAAACATCACAAAGGCATATTTCTAGACATAAACCACTCACTTGCCACACATGCGTTGCTTATGCCTGGTAAAGTAATATTATTGCAGTTCATGATTTCTAGTCTTAAACAATTTTTCGTCTTTAAAAATATTTAAATTAACTTAATTTATAAATATAGGATCGCCCATGCAAAGTTCACATATAAAGGCACGAAACAAAACAAAAATATTTGTAATATTCGTTCTACTTTTAGAGGGACAATAAAAAAACGAAAAAAAACTTTAGGCGCCATTTACTCGAAAGTTACCGCCAAGCAAGTGCGTTGTTTATGATAAGGACGGCAGAAAAGCACTTGAAACCGGCAGGCTTGCATTAAATCATGAATAAAAAAAATAAAAAAATAAAGGCCTAATCACAGTAGAGGAAGTGCGTGAAGTATATCAGATCAGGTAGGTAGCGGTCTGTTGTCTCTGCCTACCCCGGAGGGATAAAGGCGTGAGGAATGACGTCCTCTGTGGCGTAGCGGTAGTGCATGCGACTGCTACGCAGGCGGCGCGGGTTCGATTCCCGCTCAGTGCAAATATTTGTATGCATGAATATGTCTATTTTGCATTGGTCTGGGTGTTTCTATGTATATTAAGTATGTATTTACAAAAAAAAGCATATAAGTATGTTTATCAGCATTCTAGAACCCAAAACACAAGCTAGTTAAACTATGGTTACTTTGGGTCTAGAGGGCGCTGTGTAGAATGTCGTAGAATATTTATTATGTACTAGCTTCCGCCCGCGGCTTCGCCCGCGTGGAATTCGGTATTGCCACCAAGTCTATTTGAATGAAACGACTCTTAAATCGACTTTCCACTACGCTGTTCACTCCACTCTCTACTCCACTCCACTCCACTGTTCACTCCACTCTCCACTCCACACTCCACTCCACTCTCCACCTCCACTCTACTGTCCAATCCCCTCTCCCGACTCCACCCTACATTTCACTCTCCACTTCAATCCCCACACTCCACTCCACTCTCCACTCCACTTTCCACTCCACTCTCCATACCACTCCCCACTCCACTCTCAACACCACTTCCCACTCCGCTCCACTCTCCACTCCACTGGTATCCACTCGTCTAGCCAAAACCTTTCGGATAAAAAGTACTAAACGGATTTCAGTGCGGTTTTCTTGGTCAGACCTAAAATTTGGAGATATGACCAAAAGTTTTTTTTTCCTTATTTATTGGTTTCACCTTACACCATCTTTACAGGGTTCACCTAAGGCGATAGTGTGGACATCATATTCCTTTATAACAGTACTTTTAGTTGTAATAATCGATATTTGAAAAAAAAGACTTGGTTATGTTGACCACAAATATCTATTTTTTTGCAATCCTTGTCTGTTTGTTCGTGATGGACGCAAAAACTGCTGAACAAATTTTGATGCCGCCTTTTCATTACAAAGGTCTTGGTTTTACATAAAATCTGCCGTATGTTTAATTGCATTTGGTTAAGTAGAACCGGGGATATGACCAAAAAACGATTACCAACCAATCGACTCCCACGGGCAGAGCCGCGGGTATTAGCTTGTATAAAAAGTAGCTTATATATTACTCCAGACTATAATCTATCTCTGTACCAATTTCAACTTGATCTATTCAGTCGTTTTTACGTGAAAGAGTTGTTACGTGAAACATACATCCAGATATCCCAACTGATCGACTTCATGGGCGAAGCCGCGGGTATTAGCTTGTATAAAAAGTAGCCTATATGTTATTTCACACTACACTCTATCTCGGTACCAAATTTCAGCCAGATCCACTCAGCCGTTTTTACGTGAAATAGCAACAAACATAATATTTGGACATCCCGACCGATCGACTTTGCGAGCGGAGCCACGGTATTAGCTTGTATAAAAAGTAGCCTATATGTTACTCCAGACTATAATCTATCTCTGTACCAATTTCAACTTGATCTATTCAGCCGTTTTTACGTGAAAGAGTTGTTACGTGAAACATACATCCAGATATCCCAACTGATCGACTTCATGGGCGAAGCCGCGGGTATTAGCTTGTATAAAAAGTAGCCTATATGTTATTTCACACTACACTCTATCTCGGTACCAAATTTCAGCCAGATCCACTCAGCCGTTTTTACGTGAAATAGCAACAAACATAATATTTGGACATCCCGACCGATCGACTTTGCGAGCGGAGCCACGGTATTAGCTTGTATAAAAAGTAGCCTATATGTTATTCCAGACAATAATCTATCTCTATACCAAATTTCAACCCGATCTATTCAGCCATTTTTGCGTGAAAGAGTAACAAACATACATCCAGACATCCCGACTGATCTACTCCGTGGGTCGACTGATCGACTCCGTGAGCGGAGTCGCGGGTATTAGCTTGTATAAAAAGTAGCCTATATGTTATTCCACACTTTAATCTATCTCGTTACCAAATTTCAGTCAGATCTATTCAGCCGTTTTTACATGAAAGAGTAACAAAGATATATCTAGAAATCCCGACCGATCGACTTTGCGAGCGGAGCCGCGATATTAGCTTGTATAAAAAGTAGCCTATATGTTATTCCAGACTATAATCTATCTCTGTACCAAATTTTAGCCAGATCCATTAAGCCGTTTTTGTGTGGCAGAGTAACAAACATACATCCATACATCCAGACATCCAGACATCCAGACATACATTCTTACAAACTTTCGCGTTTATAATATTAGTAGGATTATATTATGTATGTATAATGTCATAACTCACCTAGATTGCACAGTTGGTGTACATACATAGGCAGCCAGTCCGGTTCAATAGCGGTGACATTCTTCATGATCATTTTCCTCCGCCCTTCCGGGCCCGCTTCATACAACTCCTGGTAAACCACCCAATCAGGGATGGTCTTCCGCAGAATGGACTCTGAATGTAGGAAGACCGGTTCTTCGAGTTCTCCGCAGTAGTAGGCGTATTTGAATTTGCTTCTGTCTTGACCTGTTAAAAACAAGCTGCTATTTAAAAGAAACCATTATTAAAACAAGCTTTTATTATTTACAATATTGCGTCGTCATGGGACTTATATAAGTATGCCAAATTTCAGCTCAATCGGATAACCAGAAGTGGTTGAAAAATGGCTTGCAAGATTTGATTACAGACAATGGGACAGGTGAAACTAAATAAGAGATTGTAATGATAGTAAATCATTAAGTCAAACGATAAAACACAGTAAAGCGGGGTGAATAGGGGTGCATAGGGATCAAGGGGTAAATAGGGATCAAGGGGTGAATAGGGATAAAATGGTCATTTTAATAATTTCTTTTCGAAAATGTCAAGTAGGTATTTAACCAGATCTTTGATGAATCTGTTCATTGTGAGTTGTAAGTAGTTTATAGTTTCGGATAAAAGATAACTGCAAAATTCAACCGACCATTTCGATCCTTTTCACCCCTTAATACCTATTCACCCTTTACCTATTATAAAAATTGTAAAGTAGCTGTGTCTGTACATTGAAGATTATTAAAAAAAAATAAGTTAAGTACAGTAAGCTTCAGAGAAAACGAACCCCCCTTGATAATGATATCATTATTCTGAACAGGTAAATATTTTTTTTTTGGATTTTTTGTCTGTTTGTCCGTGACGCAAACTAACTACGGATTTTGTTGCGGTTTTTTGTTTCAAAGTTCGTGATCAGACACCCCTGGTGTTGCACACGTCCATAGACCATGGTGACCGCTCCCCATAAGGTGGGCCGTGTGATTATCTGCCACTTACCTTGTTTAATTTCGTCTAACCCTATCTTCCTGGCAACCTGGTCTCCTAGCCCGCACAGTACTATCTGGCGCAGCCACCGAGCCTGTACATCTTCTAGTGGCTTCATATCAGGGTCGACGGAGATGTTGACGTCCTCCATGGTCAAGTTGATTTGTGAAGTGAGCTGCTTACGGATTTTGCGGATTTCTTTGATCGCCTGGAAGAGATTTGAAGACGTTAGTATATTTTGAGTTGACTTCGAAATTGATGTCCATCGCGATTAGTATAATATATTAAGGCGGTAAGTATTACTTGTGATGAAATTATGATTGTCATTCAGTAGGTACAGTAAAAGGAAACAGTCTTTTGTCAACCAGAGCTCACTGGAGGGATTCTGTGCTGTCGGCAGAGCAAAATCACCTGCGTTTTCAGCAAAGAAACTCTGTCAAATTCTGTTAATTTTTGTCTGTTGTACGTAATGAGCACAAAAATAAACAGATTATGGTGTGGAATTAGAAAGGCCTTAGTCAGACCACAAATTTTATAATGACTCAAAGCGAGTTCTCCTTTACTAGCTATACAATTCTTTAACCGGCTTATTACCACCTTCAACAAATTACTAATACCGGTCACAAAGATAGTTCAAATGACGCATATATGCGTCATAGATCCAACCTGCATTATTTTGACGCATATATGCGTCATGTGTAAATGATTTCTTACCTTTACTCTCAATCCATATTTAGCACAGAACTGTTCTTCTTCTCCTCTCATATGAGCGTACTCCGCCCCGCCGATGGCTCTTATTAACACTCCCATGTCTCCTAATAGCTGGATATGACCGGTTGCGGGCCAACTTTCTGGTTTGCCTGCTAATACCTGGACACAAATTATTTGGTGTGAAAGACTGTATGCTACATAAAACATTAGCGAGTCTTGCAGTCCCGGGTCCTTTAAGCGGGGCGTGAAAAAGCATTTGATGCGGCCGTCAAGTTGAGGGCCACCATTATGGAAATGTCGGTGTATGTAATGGGGACACCATTCCTGAGACTTTACCTTTACCTTACCATCAGGCGAGGTGAAGTCATATTGACGTGACCGAAAAATAATTAGGCAGTACAAAAACGATAAATTTTAAATTTTACTTTTCTGATAATATCTCTTGCTCTGGTGCAATTTTTCCTTTTGGAGTTAGGTCAGAAGGCAGTCGCTTCTTATCTAGGAATGGAAACAGAATTCCACGTGGCCGAAGCCGCGGGTAATAACTAGTATAATATATAATTAATATTCTAAGACATTTTACAAGTGCATCAAAGACGTCAAAAGTAACCATGACTTTTGTGTTATAGGTTCTAGAATACAGATAAACATATACATTCAGACCAATACAAATGTCTGCAGTGACCGGGAACCGAACCCACGAACTTAGCAGTCGATGAAATCTTACCTCAGGAACAGTGAGTGCTGACACCATAGCAATGGTGTAGGGAAGTAGATTGTGCTGGTGACTCAGAGCTAACATCTTCCCGTAGCGAGGCAGTAATGGAAACGCCGACACCGCTCTTCCTAGCGGAGTGATTTTCAGTACCTGCGACAAGAATATTAGAGAATTTAATGACGAAGGGCAGATTATGTCAGACCCTTACTGACTAAAACCGCACGCTGTCTAGGATCTTCTGATGCCAGGGTGTAAGGCGGCCCTAAGGCAGCTCCCTCGCACTCCAGCTTGACCCGGACCATCTCCGACTTCGGGTTTGGGAACCACGGTCTCGCTGTCATGCCATGAAAAGTGGGGGGAGGCCATTTTGCGCGCCACCGCCTCGAAGTAGGGTGAACCCTTCAAAGAGATTATTGTGGCCCTATAATGGGGCCCATGTCCCTAGCAAAAGGGGTGGGGGGCAGTTTCGCTGCAAACCTGCTCCTGCTAGGGTGACAGACGGCTGTGCCTGCCACCCCCCCCCCCAGGACACAAGGGAAAGACTACATCATTAAACCATTTTTCCGACGCTCGAGTAAATCTATATATTCGGACTTCGAATAGATACTAAATGAAACATTAGTATTCCCGTTAAGCCCCCCCCCCTCTTCACCCCTCTTCCAGCTAAGCTAAATTGCTTGTATTATGAGAAGTTTACGTCGGTAGTGTAATGGTCAGAATTCGAACCTTTGACCTCTAGATCATAGGGACGATCCTTAACCACTAAACTACCAACGCTTAACGTTTAATTATAACGAAAGAACTGACCTCTTCCTCATCATTCCTAGTCTTCTTCATCAAAGGTTTCTCCAGCATCCCAAGGACCTCCAGTCTCTTTTCAGCTAGACGGAGCTGCATCCTGTCTGGAGCCGTTGGGAACGGGAAGTTCACTACCTAGAAAAAGTACCACAATTTTAAACCAATTGAGTAGGAATTGAAACCTTTAATTAAGTGACTAATGTATGTATTATGATCGCATGTCTAGTTGTCAGCGGGGCGTGAAAAAGCATTACCATCAGGTGAGGAGAAGTCATGTTGACATGTCCTATATAAAAAAATTAGCGACTCCTAGGACACGTGATTTTCCTTCACCGTCAGCAGATAGTAAAATATGTGATTAGCACATATAAATTCCACAAAGTGAAATTCACATTAGTACTGTCCGGCCGGATTAGAACTAGATACCTCTGAGAAGAGGCCGCGTCCTTATCCATTCAGCTACCTTTTTAAACCTAGCGTCGTATCCAAAGCTTTCACCTCGGAGTCTGGGGTCCGCTTTATCCATACTAATATTATGAATGCGAAAGTAATTCTGTCTGTCTGTCTGTTAGGCTTTCACGCCTGAACCGCTGAACCGATTTCGATGAAATTATGTATAGGAGTAGATTAGACCTCGAGAATGAACATAGGCTATGTTTGGCCGCGATAACCGACATCCACGCGGGTGGAGCAAAGAGTAGAAAAAAAGGCTATGTGTTACCTTGTCCAGGCCCATGGCCTTGAGCGTGAGCACCAGGTCGTCGGCGGGCTTGAGGCACAGGTCGGGCGGGTGCTGCGGCGGGCAGCTGTGCTGGAGCACCGCGCTGCTGTACACGCGGTAGGCGTGGCCAGCACCTGTCCGCCCCGCGCGCCCCGCACGTTGCTCCGCGCTCGCCTGGGATGTCCACACCACGCGCCACGCGCTAGCACCCGTCACGTGGTCGTATACGCTGGAAACCAAATGCGAGCTTAGCTAATAGCACGGAGCTAATAGAACACAGTAGAAAGGTACACAATTCCCAGATGCCCCCCATCCCCATCATCATTCTCTGAACCTTTACCCCAACTCAGTTGGCGTCGGCTTTCCAGTCTAACTGTGATGCGGCTGAACTTCGATATTTTACGGAAGCGACTGCCATCTGACCTCCACAACCAATGGTCATTATGACCAATGGCGATATCGAAGTTCCAAGTTAGACTGGTTGGACTTTTGTGGGCTCCAACTACCCGTAACGACTGTCATAGATGTTTGTATGGCAACCGGGACCGACGGCTTAACGTGCTCTCCGAGGCACTAATAAACCTGCGATAAATACACACATAACTTCGAAAAGCATCGAAAAGTTATTGAGGTGTGCCATGGTGAACCTGGGATCCCTACAGAGAATGAAAGGCTTGGTATAGTGTACGGCATCTAACTTGGCAAGATTTTGGAGTAGTGTGGGCCCCACTACTCCAAAATCTTGCCAAGTTAGAATGCCATGCACTATATAGCACAGGTGCATTGACTTATTTGAAAACGAGTCATAATCACAGTCGTATTGTGAAAAGTCGATAAATTTCAAATGTTATGGTCCAAGATCTCAGGGTACGTATTTCGATAAGTGATGCTCGAGAAGGAGGCAGCGTAAAGGTCTTTTGTAGGGCGGAGTTACTTCCCCAGTTGGACAGCTCATTTCGGTATTAATAATAATATAATAAAATGAAAACATAAGAGTACCTATTAGATAAATGTTACTACAATATACAGGAATTTCTTGATGACAAACATAAGTGACAAAAGACGAAAATATTTAATGTATCCTACCTAAGTTTAAGAATGATAATGACAAATATTACTGTGTTTTAGTTTATAAGTATTAATAATAATGTATAACGACTGAATTTATTAATTACTAGCTGTTGCCCGCGGCTCCGCCCGCGTGGATGTCGAAATCCGTTTCAAAAACTA
The DNA here is from genome assembly GCA_963576445.1 of Lithosia quadra. Taxonomy (NCBI): domain Eukaryota; kingdom Metazoa; phylum Arthropoda; class Insecta; order Lepidoptera; family Erebidae; genus Lithosia; species Lithosia quadra. The sequence continues at coordinate 2,894,014 of OY754893.1, forward strand.
TCCTATCTCTCAAGTTGGATCGAACTGCACATGGTGTGCGAATTTTATTATAATCGGTTAAGTGGTTTAGGAGTCCATTGAGGACAAACATTGTGACACGAGATTTATATATATTAAGATAATATTATATAACTTCGCTGTGCCCCAACAGGGCTTCATGTTGATACAATAATGTATATTGTAAGATCTGTACAACACATGAACGCAATAAAGACTTTGAACTTTGAAAAATAATAATATAGTAGCATATCCTAAAAACATGTTGTCTCTGCCTACCCCAATGGGAAAAAGGCGTGATTTGTATGTATGTATGTATCCTAAAAACCACTCACCGCATTTTCTTCTTCCCACAATCCACGACATATCTCACAGATGGTATAGTGAGTGAGGTCTCAGCCACGTCGGTACTCACGACGCACAGCCGACAGCCCACGGGCGGCTTTCGGAACACACGGGCTTGTTTAGAAGACTCCAGCATTGAATACAGGGGGAGGACCCAGAGAGGCTGGCGACACGCCTTTATGGACGCCGTGAGGGACTCTTCCTCGGGATCTGTTGGAAAAATGAATTAATGAATGAGCTGTTTATGGAGATGTTTAAAAATTGGGATATGTTACATAACGATTCAGAAACCGATTTTTTTTAGGGGGCCATCTCGAATCCGGAGATGGCCCGGGTCAAGCCGGAGTGCGAGGGAAATGCTCTTTGGGCCACCTTACACCCTGGCGTCAGAAGACCCTAGACGGCGTGCGGTTTTAGTCGGTAAGAGTCCAACATAACCTGCCCCGCTGGCCGCGGGGTGGGTATCCATGAGGATTTCCGCACGGAATAATATAAAAAAAACGATAGGGAACATGAATATTTTTTTTATTGTTGAAATATAATCATTTTATAATGAACTGCAAAAGTGATATTTTGTTATGACAAATAGTTTCTTTTTGAAACTATTTGATTTTGAAAATTCAATTTCTCGAGCCACTCAAAAACGCTCCATACAAAATCGTACTGAGTAGTGACGTCACAGCTAGGTATCAGGTGGGCCGTGTGCTTGTCTACCACCTAAGTGGTTTAAAAAATATGTACTGGGCGGAGTCTGAGTAGTTGTAGTACTTGGTGAGTATGTTTACACATTATGAGTAACATCCAGTTAATCAACCAATCGTTTTCGGTCCAGGCCGATGAGAAAACGCGGTTTAATAGAACTACGAACTAACCTGAATCACTAAGGTCCCCCTCACTGTCACCGTCCCCCACTAAGTCGGCCTGGCCATCATCTTCGGGCATGTCGTAATCATCCAAATTGATCTTGGGCAAAGGTTTGAACTTCCGTTTGGCTCTCCTACGAGCTTTTAAGGCGCGTTTCATTTCTTTTTCCACCTGAAATATTAAAATAGTTATTAATTTGTTGTAATAGTATATTATAAATCCAGTGTATTTTTACCTACATACATGGTTACAAACTGGGTATAATAATTCTAGATTAGTAACCAGATACAGAAAAGGAGGTAAACTTGGTTACGAAAACGACAAATTAATTCTGTTTTCGTAGCTGGTTACGAAAGATCACTTACGATGGTGAACCAAAGCTGCTTTATAATATTATAATAAATTAAACTCAAATCCTCAGGGGGACCTGAGGGGAGCCGTGCGACTGTTGATGTCAGAAGACAAATTTGCCCAGGGCGGTCCCGAGACGCTGGCCGCCTTGAAACTTAAACACGCTGGGCCGTCGCGCCCTCTCATTCCCTCACCGGTACCTGATACGTCATATACACCGGTCACTGCAACGCCGGACGGTGTGGCTGGGGCACTAAACTCATTTTATAGTGGTTCCGCGGCAGGCTTGGATGGTATTCGGCCGGGGCACCTGAAGGAGCTTACGTCTGGGGCGGCTGGTGAAAACGGGCAGCGTTTGATGGTTGGTCTGACGAAGTTATCCAATTTTTTACTCAGCGGTCAGTTAAACCCTGAAGTGTGCCCATTTATGTATGGGGCCTCGCTTTGCGCCCTAAATAAAAAGGATGGCGGAATCAGGCCAATTGCAGTCGGTAGCACTTTCCGCCGTCTAACTGCTAAGTTAGCGTGTCACGCAGTTAAGGATGAGATGGCCGAGTATCTCCGGCCACACCAGGTGGGTTTTGGGACACCCCGGGGCTGCGAAGCAGCTATCCATGCAACCCGGGCCTATGTGATGGAGCCGGGAAATGCACATTGTGTTATTTTAAAACTGGACGTTCGCAACGCTTTCAACACGCTGGAAAGGGATGTTCTCTTAAATGCAGTCAGGGAGAAAACGCCTTCCCTCTATCCTTTCCTTCACCAAGTCTATCATTCTCCCTCGAATCTGTTCTTTAATAATAGTCTCATTCTTTCACAAGTGGGAGCTCAGCAGGGGGACCCACTTGGGCCGCTCATCTTTAGCCTGGCCATTCATGAGACTATCTCGGAGCTAACATCCCCTCTAAATCTTTGGTACCTAGATGACGGTATTATTGGTGGAAAACCTGAGGAGGTTGCTCGGGACCTCGAGGTTTTGATCCCGCGCCTCAGGGGGCTGGGTTTGGAGGTGAGTCCGGCCAAGTGTGAGTTCTTCCCTTGCAGTATAGAAGCACGTGCACACTTCCCCCATTTTAATCGGCTTCTCCCTGGTCTCAGCGAACTTGATCCCACCAGCTTTAGCCTACTAGGATCCCCTATCTTCTTGGAGGCGGTACCTGAGGCTATTATTTCTCGCCAACGTCTTCTCCTTGCTGCTCGGGAACGTTTGGGGGAACTTTCCGCTCATGTTGCCGTCCTGTTGCTCCGTGTTTGTTTCGCTATTCCCAAGATCACGTACTTGCTGCGAACTGCACCTACGTGGCTCTGTCCGGAGGCTGTCTCTGCGTTCGACAGTGCTTTGAGAGAAACCGCGGAGTCGATACTCAACGTCTCACTTGACGATCGCCAATGGCTCCAGGCTTCTCTGCCGATAAGATGTGGGGGTCTCGGTCTACGGCGTGTGAGGGATGTTGGCTTGCCGGCCTTCTTAGCGTCGGCTCATGGGGTGGCGAGCCTGGTTGCTCTCACACTGTCACCCAATGGTGATCAGGTTAGCTTACCCTATGTGTGCGAGGCGTTGTCGGCATGGTCTGTCCTTAACCCGAACGCGTCGCGTCCAGTAACCCCACAGGTGCAGCGGGCTTGGGACATGGTTGGTACTGGGGGAGCCGTGAAGCGGATGCTGGATGGTGCGACGGGCGTTGATCTGGCGAGGCTCAAGGCCGTATCGCAGCACGAATCGGGGGCATGGTTGCACGCACTTCCGTCGCCTCACCTGGGTACCTTACTAGACGACAACTCTCTGCGTGTGGCAGTGGCACTCCGCCTGGGCTGCAAGGTGTGTGAAGCACACAAATGCATCTGTGGGTCCATGGTGGAGGGGGATGGCCATCACGCGATAAGTTGTCGTCGTTGCACAGGCAGGTTTCCGCGTCACCATGCCCTCAACGATCTGGTTCGGAGGGCCCTCATTTCGGCCAATGTACCGTGTCTGCTGGAGCCCCCTGGGCTCAATAGATCAGACGGGAAGCGACCGGATGGTCTGACTCTGGTGCCGTGGAAAAACGGCAAGTGCCTGGTGTGGGACGCTACATGCGTCAGCACTGTCGCGGCCACGCACCTGAGTCGCACCACTGGCGCGCCTGCGGCGGCCGCTGAGGATGCTGCGAGCAGGAAAAAAATTAAATACGCCGCAATGGAGACACAATACCACTTTGTGCCCATTGCTGTGGAGACTCTGGGCAGTTGGGGACAGGAGGCGAAGCGCTTAATCGCAGAAATAGGTCGCCGCATACATGAGAAAGGTGGTGACTCTCGCTCCGGGTCGTTTCTGGTACAAAGGATGGCCATCGCTATACAGCGAGGTAATGCGGCAAGCATTATGGGCACCTTTGCACCGGGAACGATACGGGGTGGGTTGTTTGACGGGGGCGACTCAAACCCATGACGGGTTTATGGTTTGACTAATTATGTGTAATTCATATTTTGATATTGTTAATTTTATTGAGTTGAACCACAGATTAATAAATAAATTAAATAAAAAATGTTTTAAGTTAAACCCTTTTCTTTTTTTTTTCACAGTGAACTATATTCTACTATTCAAGCCCTTTCATTTGATATACATGCTGCGGTAGTTTTGGAAAAATACGTAAGCCACCATTTTCTAGCGGCGGCCATCTTGGATTTACAATGATACAGAATAGATTAACTTGTAACCAGAATCAAAGATTGTTCCAAATATCAGAAAAATCCGGGGGGTCAATTTTCAATTACCAGATTTGACCCAAACAAACAAGTCGAGTTAAATAAAAGCGTTCAATAAGTAAGATAGTAGGATGAAAACAGTACATACCTCATCATCATCGGACTCAATGTCATCAGGTTCCGAGTCCAAAGCAGCATCAACATCAGTCGCTTTAGACTTGGTGATCAATTTAGAATAGTTCACATCCTTCCGGTATGGGAAAGCCGCTTTGAGTTTACGAACCAGGTAGCTTATCTGCAAAATAACAAATATCACTTAAGTGGCAGACAATCACATGGCAGGTTGGGGAGCGGTCGCCATGACCTATAGACGTGTAATACGAAGAGTGACACACTCGCGCTGCTGACTAGGACTAGGAGGAGGAGAAGGGGAAGGTGGAGGAGGTGGAGGTGGAGGAGGTGGAGGAGGAGGAGGATGAGGAGGAGAGAACGAGGGGAGGAGGAGAGAACGAGGGGAGGAGGAGAGAACGAGCAGGGGGCGGAGGAGAATGAAGAGAAGAAAACTAGGAGGAGGACAGAACGAGGAGTTGGAGAACGATGAAGAGGAGGAGAAGGGGAAGGGGGAGGAGAGGAGAGAAGAATGAGGAAGAACACAAAACTATGGGCATACATAGTACATAAAATTACCTCTTGCTGTCCAGTAACAAATATAAGTATCCCTCCGTCGGGCAGTCTGGTGTGTATCTTCACCGCTTTCTTGTAAACCTCCTTCAAATAGTCGCTGTGTGTGTGTTTGTTGAAGTGCACTGTTACTGGAAACTGTCTGGTATCTACCTGCAAGACAAATTTAATATTTTTTTAAACATTTATTCGGTATAAAAGTGGTTACAAATAACAAAATAGAATATTAGAAACCAGAACAATATTTATTTGCTTATTGCCTTGTACAATCCCCAGTCTCCACGTTTCCCTCTGACTAGCAGAGGGCACAGCGGAGAGCAGAAAACTAATTCTTGTAATAAAAATATTAAAAATTCTGTCTCAATCTAGTCTCGATCTCATGTCATTTTCCCAAATAATAAAAAGATTACTCTGTTGGTGATAGGACGGCCGCTTGTCACCCACTCTCCCCTTTTCAGGGTTCGAAGTGACCATTTTAAAGCCATACATGGCCCGAGGTCAACCAGGGTGACAGGTAAATGCTTTATTGGTTGAACCTTTTACCCCAGTAATTGAGATTGAGACCCGGTTTTAGTCGAATCGATACCAATATAACCCACGCCCAATGGCCAATGGGTTGGTATATGAGGAGATTTCCTTAGGAAAAAAAGGTTATGAAAAATCCTTACCTTAATAACAGGTGGCGGTTGTTTAAACAGTCTAGTATTCTCCGTAAAGTCCTCAACCCTTAGGGTAGCAGACATTATGATCAGCCTAAGTGGGCTCTCGGTTCGCTTCCTCCTAGTCGGTACTATCATGGACAGTAGACCTAGCAGTATGTCCGTGTTTACGCTTCTCTCGTGGGCCTCATCAATGATTACAACGGAGTACTGACTCAGAAGATAGTCGGATTGGATTTCTTTGAGAAGTACACCTGGAAAGAAATTTTTATATTAGTTACTAGGCCCATGATTAAGTCCAAATCCCGTGAGAATCATCATCCTCAATCCTTTTCCTAACTCAATTGGCATACTTCGATATTTTCCGTGAAGCGATTGGCATCTGATTCCAGCACACACTTACGCCATCGAAGTTCTGTAGGTAGACCAGTTGTCAGACTTCCTTTTAGCGAATTGTCAGAGGTTCAAAATGTATGTGCATTATTTGTTACAAGTGACATATCGACAAAAGCGAAACTAGTTGCGAAAACTTACGGTCGGTATCGTAATGTGCGAGTATTTAAGACTCTTTGGCGATAACGCGACGACGCTAGTTCACAACTCGCTTCGTTTGAAAGTTTCGTAATCTAAGATTGCATGGGAGCAATGCTCAGGCGATGGAAATGTGATAAAAATGTGAATTTTGGCCATTTTGGGACGAATGGTGTTTAGAATGGCGGCCCGTATTCTCTGGACTTTACCCTAGCTTTACCATCCAGCGGGTAATGTTAACTGACGGACTGAATATGCATATATAGCACTGACGCGTCGCAAGTTGGCCACCCTAAACGAACTTCTGGGTCGTAAGTCCCAGGCACCGTCACGGGGTGCCATGGACCCGGCGACTCACCGTGAATCCCTGAAATGCTGAGAATCGGATGTCTATATAAAAAATAAAAATACAAACCATCGGTCATAAACTTGATCTTCGTTTCGGCCGTGACGTTACCTTCAAAGCGCATGAGGTAAGAGACCTGTTTCTTACTCAAGCCCAGTTCGTAGCCCACTCGGCTAGACATGGCCACAGTGGCAACTCTCCTAGGTTCAGTAACTGCTATCATTTTGTCTTGTGCGTAACCAGCTTCGTAAAGAAATTGGGGTAGTTGTGTAGTTTTACCGCTCCCTGAAATAAAAATTGAGATTCATAACGGTCAAATATTTAAGTGCCCTTAAACCTCGTTATTCGGGAGACTCTTTCAAGGTCTAGAACTTGATTTGATTATATTTTTTCCCCTGGCATTCCTTTTCATGTTAAATGCGTAAAGCCCGCGACATCTGACAGACGTTTGACAGGTGATGTCAGACCAGTGACACTTGGGAGGTGACATTTGAGAGGTGACGTTTGTGAGGTAACGTCTAACAGTGTTCTAACAAGAGAACAACATGTTATATGTAGCACTGGACACATTGGAGTTAGCGCAACATGTCCTGTTAACATGTCAAGTCCTCTTTCAGGCAGGAACATCATATAATGAAAAGAAATTTTATTATGATGAAGTAGATAATCTTACCTGTTTCACCAGCAATTATAACAATTTCATTCTCATTTATTAATTCCATAATTCTTTGTTCTTCACCCAGTATTGGAAGTTTCAACCTTGCTACTTGTATCTTAGGATCTCTTTTCACTTCTACATGCACTGTGGGATGTTTTAACACTGGTTTCGTTTCAATTTTCACTTTCACTATACTTTTATCTTTATCTACATTATTTTCCTTCCTGCCGTTCATGAGCTTTTTTTGTGGTGATTCTTCAACTATTACAATTTCAGACTCAGTTGTCATATCAACACTTTTTTTGCTAACAGTAGTCGAATTTTTTATTTCATCATCATTTCCATTTACAATTTCTTTTTTGCTATCAGTAGTCGACGTTTTAATTTCGTTATCATTATTTCCGTTGACAATTTCTGGTTCATCATTGCCGTCTTCTGATTCTGAACTATCCTCTGAGGAGGAATCTGTTAAACCAACTACGTTTGGATCATATTTCTTCTTCTTAATTGGTTCAGGAGGAAGTAGATTTAGAAGTCTGAGGCGCTTCTGTCTGCCTGTAATCAGCAATAAGGCTCTTAAAACTTTATGAATGTAAATAAATAAAATAAACCAATATTCTATAATATTCTGCACGTGATGCACACATCCATAAACCACGTTAACCGCTTTGGTATAAAAAAAAGAAAAATAAATTCTACACAGTGCATGACTGTTTGTTTTCTAAATAAAAAATGTGTTATTTTTTTGTCTTGAAAATACACATACCTTTGATACTACTAATTTTCTTCGGAACTTGAGCAGGAACTTCTTGTATAGGCAGTTCGGACTTCAGTTCATTAAGCTTGCGTAATCCAACCGTTTGGCCTGCAGATATGGATGTGAACTGTCTAACTTCATCAGGTGTTGCTTGTACTTGTGTCAGAGATTCTATTAGTGAAGCTCGCTGAAACAGATTATGGAAATAATTGAATGTAAAGTCAGAATGTTTGACGGAGGTAGGACATGACGGCATCGCCCGTCCAAACTGAGCAGTCCGACTAGGTAGTACCACCACCATCCGCCAATCTGTCTGCTGCAGACATACACATACATACTTCTCCTCCGTGTCACTAACAAATTACGGGCATGTATGGGTTAAATAAGTTAACCATACATGCCCGTAATTTATTAGTTTTGCATTAATTTTGTATGGAAATTCACCCAATTTGCTGACATGTGTGGCTATTGATCCACTCCCCTGGGTTGTAGTGTGATAATAATATAATATCCTTCCTTGATAAACTAGCTACCAAATACAAACGGAATTTTTCGTGTTCGCATGTTAATAATTCAATACTTACATTCGCTTTCTTCTTTTTCTTTTCAACAATTTTCGTTAATCTTTTCCTCTGAGCTTTGGAAAGAAACCTTATCTTTTCTTTCTTTTCTTTAACAATTTTAGTATCCCTTTTTTTAGAAGGCAAAGCCAGCAAGTTGCTGGCGTCACTGGGTCCATATTCACTCTTAGAAAACTCTAATCGAATCTGGAAACATGGTAATATTTTATTGAGGTTATGAATTTTTTAGTCAAAGTTTAATGCGTAGTTATGCATATTTTTAATAACGATATTAAAGTATATACAATAGTTTACAGTATAAACATATGTTTAGACAAAAACGAATTATTTAAAAAGCCACATTACCTCACTTGTGTGTGTATTATCAATACTTGTCTTCACGACTTGTCGAGCTTTGGCATTGTGCCGTGGTTTCCCCATATTTAGAACTGTTGCTAATACTAGTAAAATACACAACTAAATTGTAGTTAAAACACCACATTTACTGTATCCATAGCACTCACGAGACGACTGCAATAAGAACAAAATGAGATAAAAATAAATGTAAACATCTGCACGCGTTGTTTGTTATGACATTTATGACTTATAGCGGCCATAGTCTGTTAATCTCTACTAGAGATGATACTAATATAACAATTAACAATAACAGGTACATTATAGATAATACTCGATACTTATTTTTATGGGATATGAATATTAACGTGGAATAGTAAATAACTTTCCTTATATAAACAAATTAATAATTACAATTATCAAACATTGAATAAAAATATTTTAAACACCAAAATATCCAGACCAAGGAAAACAAACATATTTGCATAAGCGGGAATTGAACCCGTGAACTCCGATTTAGCAGTCCAGAGTTCTACCACTACGCTACAGAGGTCATCCAGTAGTGAATATTATGACACTATCATAGCCTATCATACTTCATTCTATTATTTGACTATTACCTGGTAACATTTTAACTTGTATCAAGATATTCATTTTATAATATACCATTGTTATATTATTATTATGTTACTAGTACCTGCTACTTTTTATATTAGTGGTAACTCTACCAGTCAAATTGTCTATGTCCACTAGTAGTGGCAAATATATTAGATAACTGTTTAAATAATGCGTTATTACAAAATAACTTACTAGTGCATTATGGCCGAGCAAAATAACCTGTTATCAAACAACGGAGGAAAAAAAAAGGTAACTTTCTTCACTATTCTTCAGTCATTGTCAGATTTGTCAAATGTCATCAACGCTGTCAATATTACGTACTTTATGCTAATGTCTAGTAGTGGCAAATATATTAGATAACTGTTTAAATATTACGATATTAAAAAATAACTTAATAATGCATTATGGCCGAGCCAAATAACCTGTTATCAAACAACGGAGAAAAAAAAAAGTAACTTTCTTCACTATTCTTCAGTCATTGTCAGATTTGTCAAATGTCATCAACGCTGTCAATATTACGTACTTACTTTAGGCTAATAACATTAATAACGAAAACGAAAAACGGTAAACGGTAATTGAAACTGTCAATTTTTCAAGGACAAAAGGACAAATAACAAAAACGAAAAACGATAAACGGTAATTGAAACTGTCAATTTTTCAAGGACAAAAGGACAAATAACAAAAACTGATTTCTACCTAATAATGTATAGGAAGGAAAGTGTTGTATTATTCATTATTATTATTTAAACTGTCAAAATAATACGTTTAGAAATTATCTCTACGATGTTAGAGATAATTTCTAAACGTATTATTCAGGTTTATTAATTTATATAATAAAGCTTATCTTGTGATAGAAGGAAAATTGGCTGTGGTGGTAATTTAATTTTTGTCTTTTGAAGTAATAATACTGAGATAGTTTTTTGTTTTAATACTAATTAGAATATATATATATGTATATGGAAAATACGTTTCATACTAATTTGAACTCATTTTCATATCCCAGTATTTTTTCGATTAAATTATAAATTTCTTTTTTAAAATTCAATATTTATTCAGTACGTCCAAGGAAGTTATAATAATAAGTATAATGATACTTATTATAATAATAATTATAATAAGCTGAATTTATTTAAAAAATCTTTTAGGTGCTATATTGCAAAGGTATAATTATTTAATCTGATCTAAATATAATTGATGATAGTAGTGATGATTATGGATAATACAAAATTATGTTTCATTTATAATGATATAATTTTCTAACAATATTTTTTATTTTATTTTATAGTTCTAACAATATTAAGTTGATATATATCTAGTATAATATATGTCTATAACGCCTATGAATGACGTGTCGCCTCGTTGGACATTTTGTATGAAAATAAATTTCATTCATGAAATTCAGGTTATCGAATCTGAATTCATAACGTTTCTGATCTGGAATCCGAATCTGGAAACCGGACAAGCCTGCTCGTTTAAACGACGCTGGGTAGCATGATCCTACGCGAGCCGAGCCGTCCGTGAAGATGCCCAATTCTTGAAATTAAAAACGTCGCCCGCTCTGTACCATCTGTATAGCGTGTTTGCGCGGCGTTTATCTGGACCATAAAGTTCTTGAGTACGTCTATAGTCTATTCTATTGTAGTTTCAAATCACTGACCTGTATAAGTACTCTGGACTGGCGATCAGTCCCACTACAGTGTGCCTCATTGAAAATCGCCATTTTGGCAACCTGTCTTGGTATCGATGAAACTTTTTCAAATATTATCACTGTTTTAACTACCTACTTCAATTTGAAGTATTTATTAATAAAAAATACTATTTTAATATGTTCATAAAATTATTTGTAGTGTAGTAGTACGAATTTTGGCACTAGATAGATAATTACCGATATACATTTTGACATCCCTATTAGACATTATTGGTTATGAAAATATTATTAAAATTCCCTAACTCGAAGGGTATTCGCATATTATAGTAAAAATAACCTAAATTCATCATTCTCTGAACCTTTTTCCCAACTCAGTTGGGGTCGGCTTGCCAGTCTAACTGTGATGCGGCTGAACTTCGATATTTTCCGTGGAGCGACTGCCATCTGACCTCCACAACCAATGGTCATTTGACCAATGGCGATATCTATTTAAATAATAACCATAATAAATAATAATAAAAAAATAACCTAAATTACGGTTTTATAATAATAGTTTAAGTGTTAAATTCTTATATTTACTTACTTGTGACAAAAAACACCACTGCCCTTCTCTTAATATCTGGTTTTTACAATACACACACGATCTCATAACGAATACCTACTTAATTATTCAACATAAACCAACTTTATATAAATTAAAACACTTCAATTTGTAGCACAAACATAATAATTACTTAAAAAAACTTCGAATTTCACACAGACTCCATTTCAGATAGGTAAACAAACAACGGCCATTTGCAAACTAATTAGTTCTCAGTACACTCGTCTGTCAAACGTGGCGCTTCAAATCAGCACAAAAAATAATTGTCATTATCTATAGAATAGCGCAGGGTAGGCGAAACAATGGCACGCGTGCCGTTGGTGGCACGCGGCGCATTATTTTGGGCACGTCGCCGATCATAAAACTTGTGTAAAAAATGTGTTTAGGTATTTTATGACGATCTAACGAGAATGATCCTATGCTACGGATCGCCTCTGCCGTAATTTTCCACTTACCTCCCTTGTATCATAATGTACTATGCGTGTAATAAAAACATTTCAAAAATATACCTCTTTTGTTTACATTATTTCATAGAGTTGATGGCACGCCCGCGCCAGTGACCCAACAAAACATGTTTTAGAAAAAAATGGCACGTTGATCCATAAAGGTTCGCCTACCCTGGAATAGCGAATAGCCAGTCTAGTGATTATTATTACAGGTCAGTGTTTCAAATCAAATAAAGTACATTTTAGAATAATTGTAACATTTAGACTTAATTAAATATTACTATATTAATTTAAACCGCCTGCATATCCATTAAAATAATTTCATCGTATAATGGGAATCACAATAGCAACGAATGATAAATATTTCGACAGTAAAAGTCGAAATATTTATTGTTTTCTCAGTAATGGCTACGGTATCTAACCGCATTATTGCGTTTCTTCTTCTCGTTTCGTATATTTTAGATAAATATTGTGAAAGGAGTGTTTAAATCATAGAACTGTAAATATTTTAGTGTAATAAGATATAAGTGTGATTATTAAAGTGTGTAAATATTCCGTTTAAGTGCAAATTTGTTATATAAATAAATAGACATCGAAATGCCTAAAATAAGAGCTACAGCTTCTAAATTATGGGACTATTTTCAAATAACTGATTCTACTAACAAAATAGCTCTATGTAATTATTGTAAAAGCAGTTTATCATACAAAAGTACAATTACAAATTTAAAATTACATTTGAAGAAAAAACATATTGGAGTCTATCAACAATTTTCTCGTTTGGAACTTCATAGTAGTCATGTACCTCCTCAAAATTCGCAAGTGGTCACTGCGGTCAGTGGTGTCAGTGCTGATCTGCCCATCATCAGGGGTAGTAGTCAAGTAAATTCAGACGGTGCTTCAATTGTGCTTGATGACAATATTACTGTTACTTCTCAGGAACATACACCTGCAGCTTCGGCCTCCACCTCTAGTGGTATTTTGTTAAGTGTGAATCCTATTGTGGCGCCTTCAACTTCTGCTGCCTCGAATGTTCAAGGTCCATCAAAAGAGGTCCAAAATAGTCTGTCTTCCTATCTTCGTAAGCCTATGGGGCAAAGCCAGAAGCTACGTATAGATAAATGTTTACTAAAATTAGTAACGAACGACTTCCAGCCATTCAGTGTGGTTGAAAATGAAGGTTTTAGGGAATTCACACATGCCCTGAATCCCAATTATGAGCTTCCACATAGGAAAACGTTAGCTAATAAATTATTACCGGCTGAATATGAAACTAGATTACGAGCTATTAAGAACTTAGTAAATAACTTTTGCAAATCAATGTGCTTAACTGCAGATACCTGGACATCACGGAATCTTGTGTCATATATTGCAGTAACGGGTCATTATATAAATAGTGAAACTTTGGAATATAAATCCGTTCTGCTGGAATGTAGGTCTTTGGAAGGATCCCACACTGGAGCCAATTTAGCTGCAGAGTTAAGGCAAATCGCAGACGATTGGCAAATCACAAATAAAATTAATTTATTCGTCACAGATAATGCTACTAATATGATAAGTGCAGCCAACATATTAGGCTGGGACCATTTTGGTTGCTATGTACATAAATTAAATTTAGTAGTTCAAGAAGCGCTGAACTCAGATCTTATTGCTGCAACTATACAAAAAGTGCAAAAAACCGTAGCGCATTTCAAGAGGAGCGCCCAAGCTAAGGAAAGGCTCATGAGGTACCAAATAAATGCACAACAAATCTCACCTGGGTGCGCCAAGGCATTAATAATTAGTATGCCTACAAGATGGAACTCCACATATTTAATGTTGGAGCGTTTCGCAGAATTACAAGAAGCGCTCAGATCTACAATACCAAATTTGCCCATTAATCTGCCTGTGATTCCATTAGAAGAGTGGCGATCCATTGACCAAATGATTGAGGTTCTGAAACCATTTCACGAAGTAACAAAAATTATGAGTACTGAAAAATACATTACAGCTAGTAAAGCTGTAGTGATGACGCAAGGGTTAAACGCCATATTTGAGAGGCTTGTAAATAACAGTAATTTTTATGACGCCGTTCAAGAAATGGTAGCATGTTTGCGACATGGGCTAGCAACCAGATTTTCTGATTTGGAAAGAAATCAAGCTGTTGCACTAGCAACCTACTTGGATCCCCGGTTTAAAGAACTTGCTTTCAATGACCTAGATGCGCTAGCCACAATTAAATGTGTCGTTATAGACAAAGCTGCCAGTTTACTGAGTGATGACAATATAATAGTTCAGGATGAGCCTGTTACAGACACCAATTCAATATTGACATATTTCTTGTCAAAAGTTAAAAGGTCTCAGACGCCTAAAACGGCAGAGACGAAAGCCATGGAAGAAGTAGATATGTATTTAAAGGAAGCACTGTTAAATACTACAGAATGCCCAATACAATGGTGGCGAGAACACAAACATATATACCCGTCACTTTACTATTTGTTTATTAACCATGCCAATATAGTTATCACCTCTGTGCCGTGTGAAAGGGAATTCTCTAAAGCCGGGTATATTATATCAGATAGGCGCACGCGCTTGACATCCTCTAAAGTTACTCAAATTATGTTCCTGAATGGTAATGGGCTTATGTAAATTGCGATACATTAAGATTTGTAAATACTATAAATGTACAGAATGATGATTGATTTGTAAATATCATAAATGTACAGAATAATGAACTTTTAAATACGCCTGAATTAACAATGTTATTTAACTTATTTATGTAATAGCTATTGTTAATTCTGACAGTCCTAAGCCTGTGAAAAGTATGAAGGGATGTCCATTAATCTTATTTATATTGTATCATCTACCTACTTCGTAGTTTTTGTACTGTAGTTGAGCAAACGATTTGTAATAAACAAGTGATCAGATCAGCAGTGCTATTCTCTAAGGACACAGCGTTGTGTTCGTCGCTGTGACAGCGACGAACTTTTTTGCTGTCCTTGTTTTTCCTCTCTATTTCATCTCGAACACTCCAAAACTATCTTTTCCACTTTTAAACAAATGCAAAAAGTGTTTCTCGTAGCTAGGTTCGAACCTGGACATCCGGTATGTGAATCCAGCCTCTTACCGACAAGTCACACCATAGCTTTTACGGAGATGTTTGAAATTATTGGCCCTAATCTTTCTAATGACGTAAATAATCTCAGAACCATTCTAAATTCAAAATATTATAGTTTTGATATTATGCGACTTCAATATATAGAAAAAAAAAATACAATATGAATGAAGTGAGAACAGCTGCCAAGTACATAGGATTGTTCAATAATCCTCATTGTATCATCTTATAGATTACCAATACGAAAATAAATAGTAATATTCTCAAAAATACACTAGTCGTTACATTTTTTTTCCGTTGTCAACATTACCATTACCAACCTAACAGGTCAGCAACATTGCCAATGGAAAAAAAGTCGTTAAGGAAAACTATCTATGGCCATGTTGTCATAGACAACATGACCATAGAGACTTTAAAAAGTAGAAAATAAAAAATTGTCTATGCACAACATTATGTGACTGATGTGACAGCTTTAGGCTAATAAAACGAAAACGAAAACAAAAACGAAAAACGAAAAACGAAAAACGAACAATAAATTGGTAATATAATTGAAACTGTCAAATTTTCAAGGACAAATAACCATGAACTGATTTCTACCTAATGTATAGGAAGGAAAGTGTTGTATTTATTGATTATTATTAGATTAAACTGCCAAAATAATACGTTTAGTTTAGAAATTATCTCTACACGTCATTCGCGTTTTATTAATTTATAATAAATAGTGATAGAAGGAAAAATGGCTGTGGTGGTAATTTAATTTTTGTCTTTTAAAGTAATAATGCTGATATAGTTTTTTTTTAATACTAATTAGAATGTATTTATGAAAAATACGTTTCATAGGTTTAATTACTAATTTGTAAAACTAATTTGAACCCATTTTCATAACCCAGTATTTTTCAATTAAATTATAAATTTCTTTTTTAATATTCAATACTTATTCAGTACGTCCAAGGAATATAATAAGCTGAATTTATTTAAAAATCTTTTAGGTGCTATATTTCAAAGGTATAATTTTTAGGTCCTAATCTTTCTAATGACGTAAATAATCTCAGAACTACTTTATATTCAAAATATATACTTTTGATATTATGGGACTTCAAAATATAGAAAAAAAAATACAATATGGATGAAGTGAGAACAGCTGCCAAGTACATTAGGATTGTTCAATAATTCTCATTGTATCATCTTATCGATTACCAATACGAAAATAAATAGTATTCTCAAAAATACACTAGTCGTTACATTTTTTTCCGTTGTCAACATTACCATTACCAACCTAACACGTCAGCAACATTGCCAATGGAAAAAAAGTCGTTAAGGAAAACTATCTATGGCCATGTTGTCATAGACAACATGACCATAGAGACTTTAAAAAGTAGAAAATAAAAAATTGTCCATGCACAACATTAAGTGACTGATGTGATAGTAGGAGATAGGAGTAGGTAGGTATAAAAATATGACAGTAATAATTTAACAACTGTTTACAACAACGGTTATCTTCCAACAACGTAACAGGCCAACGAAATATTGAAATATAACTGGTAATGCCACCACTACTAATGTCCACTGCTACACAGCTGGCTAACTGAACTGCCACTGCCAAACTGTCAAAGTCACATGTTATAAAAATAAACACGGTGATCCACGCCACGCGACGCTTGTAAAAATATCGCGAATTTTATGGATTTCAATTACAATTAGTTGTTCATGTACAATTATGGAGCAAGATACATTTTATGAGATAACAAGGCGTTCTATCCCGCTAACAAAAATCATCCACACGAATATTTCATGGCGTGATTCGATTGTAAGTGTTCGCACTGATAAAGGCATGCACTTCTTCGATTTCGCATATAATTTAGAATGTTATGATAAAGGCATTGATATTTTGGAATCCTCAATTCCTAGCCCGAAGAATAGCCCTGCGGGATCACTATGTAAAACTAAATTGCTTAGCAATGAAATGAAAAACTATGATTACACAGAAATGATAGTAGATTCTTCGTTTTGGCCGCATAACAGCACTCTGACGCAAGAAATGACAAATGTGAGCTCGGCGGTGTGGTCTCCGCCAAATTTTGTCGAAAACAGAAGTGTTTACGCCATATTGAACAACATAGGAGGTGTTACAATGCTGATAAAGAAACAATTACAATGGAAAACTGTATTAGACTTGTCACGATATATTAAGAATTACTTAAACTTCAATAAATACCCTAATTCATTTGAAGAATTGAAGAAATCTGTATATACTGTTGAAACATGTTCTATTTGCTGGGCACCCGAATTGAATACTGACCATTCTTGTTACTTTGTGACTGCACAGAAAGACGATGCAATTTTATTTTGGCAAATATTTGACAATGACCAGCCACCAATATTAAAAGGAGAGTTAACGTCGTGTATGTCAGAAATAATAAATATGTTATGGATTCCGAGAACAGACAGTACGTTTTGGTTGGTATGTGCGGATATTCTAGGACAAGTGAATGTTTTTGTTATACAGATGGAAAATGATGATATTAGTCTTCTAAATACTCAGATACTATGGGAGCACAAAGACAGAATGATTGCTTCTCATTTACAATACACAATCATCAGTGAAAATGTGGTATTTTTCTGCAGTAAACATAGACATTTTTTAGTTCAAGTGCTTGATGATAAATGTACAATGGTATCACAGTGTATAAGAAATGTTAACGATTACCGAATTACAGATATTACAAGTTCGTTAAGTGGTTTTTACGTGTCCACAATAAATGTTAAGATATATAAATTACAAATTAATCTGTCAGGACAGACTGTTAGCATTAAATTAACCCCAGTTGAACTCAAAGAAACGTACAGCACAAGTGAATTATATAGTACATGCTTCTCAAATTCAAACACCCTGTGTGTCTTGGGCATGATAGATAGAAAACTTCTGTGCAGAAAAGAAGTATTAAAAATTGAAGTAATATTCATTAGTACTGATTCAAAATTAAACTCTATAATTCCTCTTTTACTTAATAATCCGAGTAAAACGTTAACCAATCATTGGGACTGTATTGAAGCGTTACGTTATAACATAAATAAAACAAAGAAAATGCCTGATATAGACTGTGATGCATTGTATTCGGAAGGATCAAACGATATATACAAATTGAAAATATACATGATCTTATTATGTTTTTATTTAAATATGCGGAAAATGGCATCTGTCCCAACTGAAATAACTTTGCCTGAACTATCAATAGATGTGGTAAAAGAAAAAATATTACTTTTAAATGCTCAATCAATTCTCAATACGTTATACATGAAAAATCATGATAACCTAAATATGTTAGAAAAAGAATCACTTTTTGGTTGTATTCGTTACTTAGAATATTATTCGAAAATATATAAAATTGAAATAACGATTGACAAGAATACGTTAAATTTTGTGATGAGTTCTAAGTTTGAATATGTTTGTCAGAGTTGTGATAGTATGATAACGGAAGGGTTTACGTGTAGCAGTGGACATTTAAATATGTACTGTATGTTAAGTTTTACACCAATTTTAAATGATGATTATTTAATATGTAAATGTTGTAATTGCACAGCAAGGGCAGACTTGTGTAAAGATAACCCTTTATGTGTGTTCTGTGATCAGAGATTAATTCTGCCTATTTAAATAAAGTGTTACGTCCTACAAACGAATAAGAATTTTTATTTTTTACTTAAGTACCTTTTTATTATCATGCAGAAATTTCCATGGATACCACCCCCGTCGGCCATCGGGTGTGGTTATGTAGGGATCGAACCGACTAAAACCGCACGCCGCCTCCTAATTACCGGGGTTTAAGGTTATCTAAAATAGGTACCTATATCCCTCGAACCTCAGCTGACCCTGGGCCATCTACGGTTTTAGGATGGCCCCCTCGACTCCCCCGAAAGGGGCGTGCGTTGAGCATCGCGCCACTTCGCCGACGATGGGGTGTAGGGTGACAGGCCGCGGCCTTCCTGTCACCCAACCGTCGTGCGTCGGCGCGTGGACAATCAGCTCGCTCCCCACTGTGCCCTCTGCTAGTCAGAGGGACACGTGGGGAGCCTCGGAGATATTAATCCAATTAGGAGACATTAGAGATATATTAGGTACATAGGTATTAGTTACGTAGGTACAGTCGGCGTTAAAAGTAGATGATGATTGTAGATTTTAAACTTAAAAACATAAAAAACCTTATGAAAATTGATTACCTTATTACCTATCTTTAATTAACGTTTCAAAACAGCATTCTCATTAAGAGACACTAAACTTCAAAATTCTAAAATGATCATCTACTTTTGAGGCTGACTGTACGTGGCCACGTGTCTGCATCAGCGAAGGTGACTCCTCCTTGGTCCTGCGATATAAACAAAAAGCGCGAACAACTGAACAGTCGGGATTCATTAATCGCCAGCCAATCTAAAATTTCAATGGAGCCCGATTGTTTAATTGTTATGTTTCTAGACCACAGGACATCTAAGTGCTAGTTTTTTTTCTTTTTAGTTTTTTAGTCTGGTTTTTTTAACTTTGCTTCATAACTTCGTAATTATTTACACGCGTAGGTACCTAATTAAAATATAACCTACTAACCTAGCTTAAAAAATAAAAAGGTAGGCATACACCTATGATAAGATCATGATAAGATAAATAATATTAATTAATCCATAATTAATTAGCAGATTGATCTTAATGGGTCAATATACAAAGATAATCGTAGGATCAAAACTATATAGTAATCAGTGGATCAATTCATATTCCAGTAGCCGTTATAAAGGCAGTGACGCGCGCGTCTTTTCAGGTGCAACAAAAAAGGAACAAGTACCTAAATCAATATGAATTTTCCACAGTTAAATTTTCACGATGAGAACTATCATTTGGGACATTTGTTCTTGCACACAATGAGGAGCAGGCCCAATGTTATTTGCCAGGTAAATTGTTGAATATTTTGATTGTGCAAATTGCAAAATTGGGGTGGGTTATGGGAAGGTTATGCTGGCTCGAACAGACAAAAACGTCGTTTCGAATCTCATTAATTTTGACGGCCTCTGTGGCGTAGCGGTAGTGCATGTGACTGCTACGCAGGGGGCGCGGGTTCGATTCCCGCTCAGTGCAAATATTTGTATGCATGAATATGTCTATTTGCATTGGTCTGGGTGTTTCTATGTATAATAAGTATGTATTTAAAAAAAAAAAGTATATAAGTATGTTTATCAGCATTCTAGAACCCATAACACAAGCTAGTTAAACTATGCTTACTTTGGATCTAGAGGGCGCTGTGTAGAATGTCGTAGAATATTTATTTATTTATTTATTTATTTATTTATTTATTTATTAGGGGTATACGGGCATCATGTGTGGGTGTAAGATGGCTCGTTAAAGCAATTCTCTAGCACCCAGGCTGACCCTGCCTGGGCCATCTACAGCTGTAGGTACTTATCCCACCAAAAACATACCTGTTAAAAAGGGGGCCAAGTTCCTCTCGGCTAAAGGTTCGCCAAAAGAAAGGATTGAAATCCAATCCAATGCCAAGTTCAGGAATGAAGATACCGATGTCTGTCTGTCGCAGATTCAGGCAGGAAGGCGGTCTCTCTTCGTTGCTTTTAATTTTTTTTTTTTTACTTTGGACCAGTTATTTCAAAAGCTCTAGAAGGCTTTGAAATCATAGTTAATCGTAAACATCTTTCAGCTTTTCTTTTTAAATTGTTTGCATTTCGCCACACCACCTCTGTCTACCTTTCATGCATAGGTACAGGCATGAAGATAAAAATAATGCAATACCCACCTGCTTATAATATACCTACTCGTATAATTATCCACATTACTTTCTCTTTTCAACAGCTAGATGCAGCCACAGGCAAGAGTGAGACGAATGCATCAGTTCTCTTTCGGTCTATACAGTTCGCAAGATGTCTTCGTCATTTTGGCGCTAGACCTGGGGATGTAATGGCTTTAGGTGGTCGAAATCACCTCGATTTACACATACCACATTACGCGGCTTTACTGAATGGCATGCCCATTGCTGGAGTGGATCCACTCTTCAACTACAGTACGTTAATTAGTTACTCGTCACCCTATTTTTTTTTATAATGTGGAAATCCCCATGGATACCACCCCCTTCGGCCATCGGGGACGGTTATGTCGGGATTGAACCGACTAAAACCGCACGCCGTCTCGGTCCTTAATTACCGGGGTGTAAGGTTACCCAATCTGCACCCCAGCTGACCCCGGGCCATCTACGGTTTTAAGATGGCCCCCTCGACCCCCCGAAAGGGAGGGTGGGGCGAGCATCACGCCACTTCGCTGACGGTGGGGTGTAGGGTGACAGGCAGCCGTCCTGTTACCCAACCGTCGGCGCGCAGACAATCAGCTCGCCCCCCGCTCGCTCCCCACTGTACCATCTGCTAGTCAGAGGGACACGTGGAGAGCCTCGGAGCAGCCCTCTAGAGGGCCACTCCCACCCCGGCCAGATTGGCCGCAGACAGCAGCGTCTCCCGTGGCGAGTGGGAGGCGCTGCTCGCCTCCGTTGCCCAGGTGCACCACGTGGAGGTTCCGGCCCGCACCCAGCTACTCGTCACCCTAGCAAAAACGGTGTAGTATGTTCCACGTGTGCCTTTACGTCGCTGTCGCAGCGACGAACTCAACGCTGTGTCCTTAGAGAATAGCACTGCAGTAATCAACAGAGAATCTTGAGGTCTTGATAGCTCTGAAGAGATAATGAGTAGGTAGATACTTTTAATGTACCTACCACTGGTGTAGCTCCTTCAGATAGAATTTTGTTTTTACTATGTTGATGTCTTACAGGTGACATTAAGGCCCATTTTACGGTATGTGAACCGAAAGTAGCATTTTGTCAAAAGGATGCTCTTGGAGATTACCTGAAGGCAGTCGAAGAATTAGAACTGGATACCGAAGTGATCTGTTTTGACGAAGGAGAGCATTCCATGAAGAAATTCATTGAGAAATATGATGATGATGACGATATCGATAAGTTTAAGTAAGTTTAAACCTTTTTTTTATGTCGGTCACGTCAACTTGACTTCACCTTGCCTGATGGTAACCTAAGTCTCTGGAATGGGATTCACCATTGCAAACACCGATAGTGCCACACTGGTGGCACTTAGCTTGACGGCCTCATCAAATGCTTTTTCACGCCCCGCTTAAAGGACCCGGGACTGTATGAGGAAGGAAACACGTGAGCTGGTAAAGTATTCCAGGTTTTGATTGAGACCTTGGATACTCGTATTTTATCGTAAGTCTAGCCGATGCTTATAGCTCCACCCACGTGGGGGTATTCGCAAGTTATGGTTGGTTACCATGGGTTGTAATGTGGCCTTCATGTTATTCTGAACAATAATCTATTCCCGTCCAAACAGTTAGATCCGTTTAACCATTCATTAGAGAGTTATTGAGTAACAAACTGGGCCTCGCTTCTATTAAAACAAGCCACTGCCATTCCACCGACACTGTAAAAATTCCATTCAATTTAAGACTTTATTGCTATGAAGTTAAAGTCTGAAATTAATTGGTATTTTGTAGAGTGAATGAAAAGTTTAATGAACTCTTTTCTTTTCATTTTATACTTTGATTGTATGTGGGTAAAGTCTACAATTAAATGACATTATTTTAGAGCGCAAGTGGCATAACAGTGGCTTGCTTTAGCAGAATCGAGGCCCTCGCTCAGGTAACATCAGGCCTCATGTTGGCCTCATGTTGGCCTGGTTCAAGATCTTAGTGGGGTGGGCGTGGGACCTCAGACCCAAGTCTGAGTAAAGTTAACTTGTATTACAGTAGCAGCACGATATGATGGCCGGTTTGACATATTACAATAGTGATGGAAATGTCAATTTACTCTCGATAAAAATATAATCAAATCTAATAAGTTTTTATTGCAAGCAGTACTTACCTAGGTACCTGATTCAAAAACTTTAGTAAAAAAATATAAATTTTTACCTACTTAATAACGAACTGAATATTGGAATTAGGAATGAAAATGAATATATATTAATCCAGCTTCCTTCAGTGATTGCACTAGCTTTTTTCTTGTTGGATACTCCTTCCGTAAATAGTAGCTACACACATGTCTTCGACTGGTTTTGCTCGTTTTTTTCTGTGTGTGAAGTTTATTTTCTTCTGTGCCAGTCTCGCCAGATTTTTCTTTAGTTATCTATTCGTCTAACAGTTAAAGGTAAAATTGACCTTCCATTTTGAGATTCACGATCGAAGTGTTACGAAGGCGTACCTACCTATAACGAACACACGTGCCTGACTGTTTAGAACTCAGCTCTGCGTATGTTCGGCCATATCGACGAAATCCACAACAAAAGGCGTAAACAGAGTAAGTTGAGGGCTACCATTATAATTATCACTGTTAGTGTATGTAATGGGGACCCCTTCCTGAGACTTTACCATCAGGCGAGATTTACCATTTAGCTTACCATCAGGCGAGGAGGTCTAAACTATATCGCAATCGCACTGCACTCCTAGTTTGTACTTTTCGAAGCAACGTCAAGTCGAAAATGCTTTGTTTTGACGTAAGTTTGCCGGAGGTATTATTGGGCTTGCCAGTGGTCCTAGTGTCGATTATATAGATTTTATTTAAAAAATTTGAATTTCGAAAAACAAATACCGAGTTGTGTGAAATAAGTACACCAATAGGTAATTATAATCTTATAAAAATAAAAAATAAATGATCGTGGGACACTAATATACATTATAGGTATAATTCAAAATCAATGTAATAAATAAATATTGTGTCCTAAAATTATACCTACATTCGATAAAATTTTATGACTTACTGTACGTCACTATTGACAATAAAGAACAGCAATTTGCTCTTTCAAAATGTCACAATAATTAATACGAAACTTCATGAGCGGACAAACGTCAAACCGGCCATTATATCGTGCCGTAGGTATAGTTAGGTACTTAAAACAAAATTTGCTATTTCAGGCCCGCAGTTTTCGATCTGGACAAGATATACGCGTGCCTGATATCATCTGGAGGTACTACGGGAACTATGAAATTGATAGCTTTCAAACACAGAATATGCATCTCTAAGCTGATAGAAATAAGTGCTATATTTCTGAAGTCTATACGGAGGTCAGCTAATTTATTCTCTCTAATTATTATGCCCTAAAAAGTAACGTTTGAGGGTATAGGTACGCAGTAGCGCATAAAACAAACTCTTCAGCTTTATATTCTATAGATATTATTACTAGCTGTGCCCCGCGGCTTCACTCGTGGCATACTTCGTCCCCGTGGTAGGATAATATCCGATGTTTATCTCCTAGTTCTAAGCTACTTCCCCACCAATGTTTAGGAAAATCGGTACAGCTGTTCTTGAGTTATAAAAATAGTGTACAGCCTAACTAACTCGACTTTCTTTTGTAGGTAGGTAACTGTTAGGTTGAACACGTTAATTTTGGGAACTAATGGTTCGAAATGAAATTTATTTTTTTGTTGAAAGTCTGTTTAGGAGTTAGAAAGTGTTAGAAAAGAAGGTAATAAGGTATATCATCACGCTACCACCCAGGGGAGCGGATCAGTAATCATATTTGTCTACAAATCGGGCAAAATTCACATAGAGTATTACAAAATTCACATCGCACATCGCACGTAGAGCCGACGGCCGATGGGGCAAAAAGGTTCTCGAGTGGCGACCACGAACCGGAAGACGTGGTGTGGGCAGGCCTCCGACAAAATTCTTGGGGGAGGCCTTTGTCCAGTAGTGCACGTCTTTCGATTGATATGATGATGATGATGATGATTACAAAATTGATAAAATACGGACAGTATGGGTTAAATAGGTACCTACCACAGGGACGAAGTATGTCACGGGTCAAGCCGCAGGGGACATTCAGTAGATATTATTCAGTCTCATCCGTCAAACGTTATCTCTTATCAACTTTTTTGTTCAAAACAAAGATGACGTTATATTAATTTCTTTATTCTTATGTGAGTAGGTACCTTTTTTTCCGTGCGGAAATCCTCATGGATACCCACCCCGCGGCCAGCGGGGCAGGTTATGTCGGACTCTTACCGACTAAAACCGCACGCCGTCTAGGATCTTCTGACGCCAGGGTGTAAGGTGGCCCAAATGATTCAAATGCTACTTCCTGACCTACATTAATATCTTTAGATCTTTAGATATTAATGCAGGTTATATTATATTCTGACCTACATTAATGTCTTTAGATCTATAGATATTAATGTAGGTCAGAAAGTAGCATTTGTCAACGTCAAGATTATTGTCTTACGTTTTTCGCAAAACAGTAATACGAAAGCATGTAAGATAAGATAACAATCATAATAAATCAGTAGCTTAGTGTTTATGAAGTTGACCTTGCTATTAGGAGGTCCCGGGTTCAAATCATGGCCATTACTCTATCGATGTGAACCGAAGACATACAATTATCTGTAGTTACGTTATAAGTCTCTGGCTGGGGAGTTAAATAACTAGTAATTAGGCAGATGGCTCGTAAAAATGAACGTAAAAATTATTTATCGAGTAAAAAATAGCAAATAGTTTTAATTTGGGTTCAGTTACTGATAGTGATCAACCCCTCAAAATCCCTACAGTTAATTTTGCAACATCCTTTATAGGGTCTAAAATATTCACCAATATTTTATTTATTTACATTGCCTATGTTAAAATTTCAAATAAATTAATAACGAAACAAAATAAATATTTACATGGCGTCATAAAATTCCTCCGCATCATCACTGACTGGTAATGTGCCCAGAAGGCTGGCAGCATTGCCACGTTGAATGGCAATGTTGATTCTTTCTGCAAGATAGATTTCAGCCTTCTGGTCACCTGTGGCGTCGATCAGCCGCTTCGCCGAATCCTTATAGACAAGGCGGGCACTTGGACCATAACCCCTGCGTCTCAACCCCAAACGGCCCAAAGTTACCAACTAAGTTGGAGTATTTACCACTTATTTCTTTTATAGTCGGAGAGACGAGAACACGCCAGCATTACATCTGGCCCCAGTGCATTGGGTGTCAGGTTTCCTCAATACTTTGTCAATGCCATTGCTGCACCTGACCAAGGTACAGACATCTGGGCCTGACACACCCGAAAATATTATAGATGTTATTAATAAATACAAGGTTAGTATTAATATTCTGAGTGAATAATTTGTTAAATTGTTAGATGTCTGTTTGTTTGTTATGAAAGTTAATAAAACAATTATGAAAGTTGAAGTAGCGAGAGACGTATGCCAAGATCGTAGCAAGTGAAAAGGTACCTAAATTGTCTCTGCCTACCCCAATGGGAAAAGGCGTAATTTGTATGTATGTATCTGGGTATGTATCTATGTATGTATGTAAATTGTTAGAAAAATTTTCTGCCCTTTCCCCTCTTCCCACGACTTGAGAAGTTCTTCAAAATCGTTAAGTTTGATATGTTTTAGCAATTATAAATGATAAATATAAAAATGATTAGGTATCTTTATTCATTTTCATTAATATCCATAGCTCAAAAATTACATTTTATTTTCTTAAATCTCAAAAAAAAAACAATAGTGCACCACCAACCATTTTCATAGGTTTGTCCATAGAATGGTCTGGCGCGGAATGGAAAATGGAATGGTGTCTAGGTAGGGATCATAGAGACTTCATAATTAGCTCCACGGTAGGGACCACCCACAGAACATTAAGGATTTTTCTTTGTTCTGTGGGACCACCTTACCTAAACATCCTCGACATGAAACCGCGACAGATAGGTACTTACACCCCTTTTTTTTTTTTTTATTTACACACGTCAACATGGTTTCACCTCACCTGATGATAAGCTAAAGGTTAATAAACCGGGATTGTTATGAGAAGAAGAGAACACGTGTGTTGGTAAAGCAATCCACATTCTTAATCGTTTTTTATTTTCACTTTATTTTTGTTTTATTTCAGCCAGTGTCTGTGGTGATGACGTCCATATTATTAAATTCAATATTTGAAGACGAAAAACATTGCGACTTTACTTGCTTCGACTCCATTGTCATTGGGGGAAGTAAACTTCATAAGGACAGTTACATCAAGTTACAGGTAAGCATGTCTGAATTTATACGGAGGTAGGACACGACGGTATCTCCCGTCCGAACTGCCCTCGTAGATAAGTGGCACAGCGTAAATCGCTATGGAAAGGAATAGACGAACGAACGACCAGACGAACAGCGACGCGACACCGCTTTATGGTCGATATTCAACCCATACGCACGAAACGCTTTGCGATTCATCATGCGTTGCCCGAGTCTGTGTTTCCGGAAAGCTATAACCTGGGAATATTCAAGTCACGAGTGAATAGGATCCTTCTAGGCAAGCGTGATTCATCGTAGACCACATCGTCACTCACCATCAGGTGAGATAGTGGTCAAATGTAAGCCTACCTTGATAAAAAAAAATAGAATGGGTCGACCAATCACATCCACGCTCGTCGCCGGTGTACGACACGCGCAGGCAGGATTACGAGCTTGGGTGTAATTGGTCGATCTATTCTATTCCTTTCGTTAACGATTTATGCTGTTCCACTTGTCTACGGAGGCTGAGCAGTCCGACTGGGGTAGTACCTCCGCCCTACAGAAGACCGCGGCTATAATTATCATCGTGTTGTGACGAGGACTGGCTAATTGATTGATTGACTTTACATGTTGTATTATTTATTTTTATCTTTCAGAAGAGAATGCGTCCAGGATCGTTCATTTTAGAATCATACGGACAGAGTGAAAATTTGGGACCAGTTTTCATGCCCTTACCTACTCTACCGATGGGCTGTTGTGGCAATGGAAAATATTCATGGAATAAACTTAAGGTACCGACTTAACTTTCCTAACCTTTTTTTAAATAATATTTTTTTTATTTGCAGTACCAGGTAGTGTAGTTATACTGTACAATAATAAACCGTCGAGGGGGTCATCTTAAAACCGTAG
This sequence comes from Lithosia quadra, assembly GCA_963576445.1. Classification (NCBI taxonomy): domain Eukaryota; kingdom Metazoa; phylum Arthropoda; class Insecta; order Lepidoptera; family Erebidae; genus Lithosia; species Lithosia quadra. The sequence continues at coordinate 2,922,133 of OY754893.1, forward strand.
ATGGTCCGGAATCAGCCGGGGTGCGAGGAAAATGCCTCTTGGGTAATTATACACCCCGGTAATTGATACTCAAGATGGCGTGTGGTTTTAGTCGGTTCGATTCCGACATAACCACCTCCTATGGCAGGTGGATTGTATCCGCGATTTATCCTTACCTATATTTCAGTTGGTTGATATAAAAACTGGTGAAGAGATAACCAAACCGAATGTACCTGGAGAATTACTTACCAAGGGACCTCAATTTTCGGTAAGTGCACTTACTTTTGTTGTGGTTAACCAAAATTACCTCCTACTTGACCTACTTATTGGCGACAAATCGAAATATACATTATTGTGCTGTACGGAACGTATTAGGAGACGAATGGAAACAACAAAGTTATAAGAAAGACTGATCAATTTATTATAATAAACATTGATTAAATAGAATAATAATGAGGTTACACGTGGAATGATGCAATTACTTATATACTAGTTACATACCCCACATCACCCCTCTTGCAGAAAAAAAAATGGAAATATAAGAATTCCTTTTTTTTTTTTTTTTTCATATGACATCTTATAGCTAATATTAAAATATGAAATAGAAAAACAATAATAATTATTGTGCCGGCACCGCGTCGCATACGCGATGTCAGCAAAAGTCCCCACTGTAGAGCGACGGGGCGTCCGCGCCCGGGAACACCAGTTCATACTGCAGGCTTGCCATAGTCAGCCGCATATAACTCGCTTCACTTATAGATGTTCTAAGTCAATATCAAGTGTTATAGTAATTCTAGTATAAGTCGTACATACAGTGAGACATATGTGTAATTACAAATAAACAATCAAAGTGTACGCTATCTTTTATTGATATACTCCCACGTAACACCCATAGGTATAGCCTCTAAAGTGGTGACCCCGAACGTGAACGTGGGAGTCGTAGGTTTATAGGTTATATAACCTATAACCTCGTGTGTGAACTCTTGTGAAAATTATTGAACTTTTGTGAACATTAGCGTAACAATGGCAAACGACGGAAGTGCGGCCAGTGTAAAAACAGAAGAGCAGGTGATCACAAGCATCGCGGTTACGACGCGTATTCCAGACTTCTGGTGCGACGAGCCCGAGCTGTGGTTTATCCAGGCTGAAGCAGTATTAAACCCGCAAAAGGCGTCGGACGAATCAAGGTACCAAATAATTGTATCGAAATTAGGCAAAGATGTTCTGACGCAGGTCACGGACATACTCAGAGACCCCCCGCAAACAGACAAGTACTCTACGCTAAAAAAGCGATTGTGCGAAATCTATGCGAGGACCAAGGAGCAACAGGTACACAGACTCATGAACGAAATGGAATTAGGAGACCAAAGGCCGTCGCAATTATTGAGAAAAATGCGTGACATTGCACGTGGCAAGATAGAAGACGAAACCCTCCTCATACTGTGGCTCAACCAGCTACCAAGCACAGTGAGAGGGATTTTGGCAGCTACGGAGACGAAGGACCTTAGTACCTTAGGAAACATAGCGGACAAGGTCATAGAATCCGTATCACATAGAGAGACAGTCAGCAAAGTAGATGCAGCTACAGGAGGCGAATCGGAAAATTTGATAGCAGAAATCAGGAACCTGACAGAGAGGATAAGAGGTCTTGAAAGCAGGCAGCCCAGACCCAGATTCACCGGCAGAGGTAGAGGCATGTCCGGACGCTTTGGATCTAGAGCAACGAATCGCAGCCCATCTCGCAGGCGAACACCAGCAGACCGTGACTGGCTATGCGAATATCACTTCCGGTTCCGGCATCGGGCGAACAAGTGCGTGGAACCATGCAACTGGAACAAGAGCAAGCCGGAAAACTAACAGCGGTGCACGAAATGGGCGAGTCGTGCAGGCCGCAAGTGAATCATCGCCTCAGCATCATGGACCAGTACACAGGTACCTCTTATCTTATAGACAGTGGCGCAAATATATCGGTCTATCCGCGTAATCTTGTGAGTGATAAACACATATCAAAGCATAGTGAAAATAGTAATTACAACTTGTTCGCGGCAAACGGAACTAAAATTAAGAGCTATGGACTAATAACAAAAGAATTAGACTTTAAGTTAAGACGAAATTATAGGTGGATATTTGTCATAGCTGATGTTAAGCAACCAATAATAGGCGCAGATTTTTTAGCCAAGCACAAATTGTTAATAGACCTTAGTGGCCGAAAATTAATAGATACAGAAACAAGCATAATGGCGATTGGTTCATTCTCCGATTCTGACCAATCCACAATAAAAACCACACCCGATGATCATCCCTTCATAGACACTTTATCAAAGTATCCAGACATAACAAAACCCTTCTCTTTCAAAGGCATCCCTAAACATAGTGTGCGCCACCACATAGAAACTACTGGGGCACCGGTGCATGCTCGTGCACGCCCGCTGCCTCCAGACAGGTACAAAAAGGTTAAAGCTGAATTTCAACTTATGATGGACCTAGGTATATGTAGACCCAGTAAAAGTGCGTGGGCCAGTCCATTACATGTAGTGCCCAAAAAAGATGGTAATATTAGACCCTGCGGGGATTATAGGAAGTTAAATTCGATAACAAAACCAGACAGGTACCCGGTACCGCGACTACAAGACTTCACTTACTTATTAGCAGATAAAAAAATTTTTTCGAGCTTGGACATCAACAGGGCTTACAACTGCATACCGGTGCACGAGGATGACATCGAGAAAACCGCGGTAATCACCCCAATGGGTTTGTACGAATTTCCAGCAATGCCGTACGGGTTAAAGGGGGCCAGCCAAACGTTCCAGAGATTCATGGATCACAGCGTCTTGCAAGGGCTGGATTTTTTGTTTTGCTTCGCCGACGACATAATTATAGCCAGTGCCGACGAAGAGTCCCACAAACATCACCTAGAGGAAGTCTTTAAGCGTTTTAACGAATTCGGCATCACCATCAACATATCAAAGTGTTGTCTGGGCCGACAAAGACTTAAATTCCTAGGCTACGAAGTATCAGCAGAAGGCATAAAACCTCTGCATGATAAGGTTGAGGCTATAAAAAACTACCCAAGGCCTAAAACAGTAGAGGACCTGCGTAGGTATTTAGGCATGCTAAACTTCTATAGGGCTCACATCCCAAAAGCAGCGCAAGGGCAGGCTGAAATGAACAAATACCTCCACAACTCAAAGCGTAAGGACAAGACGGTCATTCAATGGACAGAAGCAGCGGCACATGAATTCGAAGAAAGCAAGGTAAGTCTACAGAACGCGACGTTACTGGCACACCCATTACCAGACTCCCCGTTAGCCTTGATGACTGACGCATCAGACAGCAGCGTGGGAGCGGTTCTGCAACAACGGGTAAGTAACAGATGGCAACCCTTAGGTTTTTTCTCCAAACGTCTGACTGAAGCACAAAGGAAGTATAGTACCTATGACAGGGAATTATTAGGCATTTATCTAGCAATTATTCACTTTAGGAAACTCGTCGAGGGACGAGAGTTTGTGGTCTATACCGACCATAAACCATTAGAGTACTTATTTAGCAAAGTAGGCAGTGAAAAAGAAACTCCTAGGAGAACAAGACAAATTATGTTCATTAGTGAATTCACGAACAAAATAGTACACGTTCAAGGCAAAGAAAATGTCGTAGCGGATACGCTATCGCGTATCGAAACAATAACATGCCCAACAGGCATCAATTTCACAGAACTCGCCCAGGCACAGGAAACAGATAAGGAACTCTCAGAATTTTTAGTTAACCATAACAATAGCAGCTTGCGTTTCAAAAAGGTACAACTAAGCGGTACCGGGCCACAGAACAACATCCTCTGTGAGACCTCAACCGATAAGGCACGCCCGTACCTACCGGTAGAATTTCGCAAGGCAGCATACGAATCAATACATAACCTTAGCCACCCGGGTATTAGAACATCTAGGCGTATGGTTACCGATAGATTTTTCTGGCCAGGCATGAACAAGGACATCGGTAAGTGGGCACGATCATGCGTTAGGTGCCAAAAGGCCAAAGTCCACCGCCACACGACATCGGCTCTGGGAGAATTTCCCGAGTGCGATCGCTTCGAGCAAATCAACATCGATCTTGTTGGACCGCTTCCCAGCTCAAGGGAAGGTCACAGATTCTTATTAACTATGATAGACAGGGCCACCGCCTGGCCTGAATGCATTCCACTCACAGACATTTCAGCTAAATCAGTAGCCCGGGCAGTTTTCGAACACTGGATCACACGTTTCGGTTGTCCCTTAAGGTTAACGAGTGACCAGGGGAGGCAGTTTGAAAGCGAAATATTTAAGCACCTTATGAAATTTTTAGGCATAGAAAAGATTCGCACCACCGCCTACCACCCACAAGCAAACGGCGCGTGCGAAAGAATGCATAGATCATTAAAGGCCGCACTAAAAGCTAAATTAGACAACGAAAATTGGTTAGGGGAATTACCGACAGTATTATTGGGATTACGAGCAGCACCGAGGTGCGACACTAACGTAAGCGCAGCACAGTTAGTGTACGGCTGCACCATTAGATTACCCGGGGAATTCTATGACAGCACAGACAGAAAGTTTTACGACTCACAAGAGTACGTACAACATCTAAAAGAAGTAATTAGTAAATTAAAACCAAAACCGGCGTCTCATAGATCATCCAGACCTATTTTTGTCCATCCAGAACTAAAAAAATGTACTCATGTGTTTATTAGAAAAGAAATAAAAAAACAGGCACTGCAACCCCCGTATGAAGGTCCATACAGAGTAATTACCCGTACAGACAAAACCCTCACAATTCAGTTGCCAGATAGAATTAGTAACGTATCCATTGACAGAGTCAAACCAGCATTCCTATTAAATACGGATAGTCAGGAAAACAGCAAAGCCATCAGCCCCCTACCAAACAGTCCTAACACACAATCAGAGTCAGAATCGGAGAGAGAAACCACACAGAAAGGTATCTTAGTCAAAGAATCCGCTTATGAAAACGCTAACACTCGTACCTCGCGCAGCGGTCGTACCATCAGGCGGCCAGTAAGGTTTAACATATAACATGTGCGCAAATGTAATTCAACACAGCTATTACGAAATAATAAGTTGTAATTGGATAGTGGAATTGCACAATATACTGATACCTTTGTTCAAAAGGCACTCATTCACAGTTTGTCACTGTTAAAAGATAGAGCTTTATAATAATGGGTAATAATCAAGGTAGCGAACAAGTAATCATTGCCCAAGAAGGACCAAATAATTCAGACATACAGTACCAGATATCAAAGTTCAATATAATACTGTTCGCAATGCTAACAATAATAAGTGTATTAATAGCTTATTTGGCTTTCAAGAAATGTAACAAAAGAACAAAAAATTGGATAGGTAAACAGATGACAGCAGCAGCAGTTAATTCCGGTCGAAACCCCGAAGGGCCCAGAACAATTCCACTCTCCAAAGTAGTTGTCACCTAGAACAGACTATGTAAGTAAAAACCACAGGAATGCCAGCGGGAGGTATGATGAGTAGTGATGAATGGAAGAAGTTGCAGGCGCTGTCGTGATGGACGCTGAGGATCCCAAGGGATGTAATTAAATATAGCAGAGCGGGTCATCACGGCAGCTACCATTAAATAGGCATGAATGTGTATAGAATAAGTAGCATAGAAGGTCTCTGCTGACCACATGGGCAGGCACAATACTTCATATATGTAATAATCTTTACAACAGGGCACAGTCTTGCGACACCGGATGTGTTACGTAAACACAGTAGCAGCGCCCGAGTGTGCAAGTCAGCAAGAATCGCACGGAGACCATAAGCGATGCATAGTTTAAGAACAATGTAATGATGTACTGTTTTTGATGAAACTTTTCGTTAGTTATAGATGTGATTTTTCTCTAAAATTTTTATATAAAAATTTTTAAAAATAAGGGGGGAATACTGTGCCGGCACCGCGTCGCATACGCGATGTCAGCAAAAGTCCCCACTGTAGAGCGACGGGGCGTCCGCGCCCGGGAACACCAGTTCATACTGCAGGCTTGCCATAGTCAGCCGCATATAACTCGCTTCACTTATAGATGTTCTAAGTCAATATCAAGTGTTATAGTAATTCTAGTATAAGTCGTACATACAGTGAGACATATGTGTAATTACAAATAAACAATCAAAGTGTACGCTATCTTTTATTGATATACTCCCACGTAACACCCATAGGTATAGCCTCTAAAATTATATAAGACAGTATACATTAAGGTTATAAATATTAGGAATGGTATAACTTAGTCCTGTTTTTATGGATTATATCTACTTTATTACCTTTTAATATTTCTACATTAGGTGGTACATCTCAAATAACTTTATAAGGACCTGAATACAAATCATTCAATTTATTGCCTACTTCATTTTTTACTAATATTAAGTCATCTACCTTATATTGTACAGGATTAATATACTTATCATAATTTGTCTTTCTCTTTGTCTTACTACTAAGCAAATTGTCTCTCGCTTCTTTCTGTGAAAGCTGAATACGGTATTTCAGTTCACATGGATAGCTTTCGTAATTGTAAATTGGTTCTACGATGTCTCTATTCAAGTTACTTGGAAGACTACACTTTTTCCCAAATACTAATTCAAAAGGCATAAATCTCGTTTCCGAGTGTACTGAAGTATTATACGCAAAACACCAAAACGGAAGCCATTTGCTCCAAGTCTCTGGATGTTTGTCAGTATGTATTCTAAGGAAAGAATTTAAATGTTTGTGTGTTACTTCTAGTGCACCGATACTCTGATGGTGATATGCCGTGGAATGCAATTGTTTAATCTTTAATAATTTACACATTTCTTGAAATGTTGATGACATAAATTCCTTACCTCTGTCTGTTGCTATCTCCTTGGGAACCCCATATCTAAGGATAAAATTATTGACTAAAGACTTTGCAACCTCGTCCGTCTTTTTGGAAACTAAGGGATAAGCTTCAACGTATTTACTAAGTTCACATTGTAAAGTAAGTATATATGAGAAATTATCATTGTCAGTCTCTAAGGGACCAACAAGGTCTAAAAATATTTTTTCAAAAGCCGAATTGGCTGTAGTAGTAATAGTCATAGGTTCTTTAACTGGTGTTGAATATTTCTGTCGCTGGCAAAGGTCACAACGTCTAACAAAATCATTGATGTCCTTATCAATACCAGGCCAGTGCCCGTAGACAAATGTCAGTGTATTCCGTAGCGTAAATCGCAATCGAATAGAAACGTTTAGGTTGACCAATCACATCCAAGCTCGTCGCCGGCGTACGATGCGCGCGCCGCGGCGGAATCACAAGCTGGAGTGTGATTGGTCGACCTAAACGTTTCTATTCGAAACGATACGATAGCGATTTAGACTTTTGCCACTTGGCTACAGGCACAGAAATAATATTTTTTAATATTTTTCGACATTCTTCTCATACCAGCATGGCCACTACTAGGTAAGAGATGAAAATCGTTTAAAATTACACGTCTATCATCTTTCTCGTTAACTATCTCTACATTTTGTACAATACATATACGTGGTCCGGACCTATCTTTTTCTTTATTCACTTCTTCTAATAACTGTTTAATAAAAACTTCATTATCTTTCTTGTTAACTATACAAATTTCTTTAACATTAATATTTTTACACAAATGATCTAGTTCTCTCACGAATTCACTTCGTGTACTTCGCGATTGAGACTCTAAATATTTAATGTAAATAGTTCTCTTACTCTCAACGTAACAAAATATTTCACTTTCTTTACTTATAATTCCTTCGTCTTTCATTTTATTATACCTATTTTGGTCTATAAATAATAATTCTACAGATTCTTTCGGCTTAATATGTGTACCTACGATTTTTGGTTGATCAGGCCAATCATCTGTGGATAACATATCATCCGAAGAACTCTTAAGTTGTCTAGATTGAGCACGCGTTAAAACGTTAATTACTTTCTCACTCATTTCTTTCAATTCACTTAACGATATTCGTGACAAGGCATCTGCCGCGTTATTATTACAACCTTTGACGTATTCTACATCAAAATCATATTCTTCCAAGGTGAGTCTGAATTTAATCAATCTACTTGACGGATCTTTCATATTAAAAAGGTAAATTAGAGGTTTATGATCAGTTCGAATTTTGAAATATCTACCGTATAAATAAGGTCGAAAATATTTAATTGCCCACACTATTGCCAATAATTCTTTTTCCATCACCGGATAATTTTTTTTCAGCCTTATTTAACCCTCGACTCGCGAACGCTATTGGACGCCCGTCTTTATTTGTTAAAATTGCTCCTAGGGCAAAATTAGAAGCATCTGTTTCGATTATAAAAGTGTTCTCTTTTGAAAAATCTGGATATTGTAAAATTGGAGGTGATATAATTTTTTCTCTGAGCGTTTCAAAAGCTTGTTGACATTTTAAATCCCATTTAAAAGAAACATTCTTTCTACAAATTGCATTTAAAGGATGTGCAATTTCTGCAAAATTTCGTATAAACTTCCTATAATAATTGACAAAAGCTACAAATCTCTTAACTTCATCACAATTTTTCGGACAAGGATAATTTTTCACTACTTTTATTTTCTCAGGATCAGGTTGTATACCATTATTAGATATTACATGACCTAAATACAAAATTTCCTTTTTTAAAAAATTGCACTTGGAAGGGTTAAGTTTTAAATTAACTTTTCGTAATCTTTCAAAAACATCTTGTAAGTTTTTATTATGAATTTTCAAATTCCTCCCAAAACAGATCAAATCGTCTAAATATACTAAGCATTTATCATGAGTCAGACCGGCAAGAGCTATATTCATCATACGGGAAAATGAACTTGGACTGGTTTTTAACCCCATTGGCATTCTGGTCATTTGGAACCGACCAGAATCGAATGCTGTTAGTTTACGGCTATTTTCGTCTAATTTTACATTATAGTACCCTTGATGTAGATCTAAATGACTGAAGTAAACACTGCCGTTTAGGGATTCTAACATTTCAGTTATATCTGGTAAAGGATATTTGTCATCTACTATAGAATTATTCAACTTTCGGTAATCAATAACCAATCGCCACTTTTTAGCGCCTGTTGTATCTATTTTCTTCGGTACTAGTAATACGGGACTCGACCAGTCGCTCTTACTTGGTTCTGCTATCCCTTCTCTAACCATTTTATCTATTTGTTGCTTAACTTCGGATTTTTGAACATGAGGTAATCTATATTGCTTTGAAAATATAGGTGCAATACCAGGTTTTAAAGATATGGTGTGAGTATAAATATCAGTTGTACTTAATTTGTCTCCTGGTAAATAAAAAATGTCTGCATATTTTGCACATAAATTACTAATAGTAGTCTGCTCTTCATCATTCATATGAGAGAAATTTACACTAGAAAATAATTGCTTAACTCTATCTGCTTTGTTCTCTGTTTTATTAAATGAACAAATATTGTAATCACTTAATTTGTGAATATCAAAATTTAATGTTGATAAAGATATATCATTTTCTGTTGTATTTAAAATTCTTATTGGTATAACACCATTAATAGGCGAGGCAATAGAACTTGCTAAGAAAATACCGTCCTGTAACTCTTCTGAACATATAACACAATCTTCTTCAAACTGTGTTTCAACATAGTGAATAGACTCACATCTAGCGCCTATTTCTAAAGAATTATTTATTTTATTTGTAATATAAGGTAAATTAATAGATTTATTTAAATTATTACGCAATGTTAAAATATTACTTTCAAAATTTAAAACTGACCTAAATCTTCTTAAAAAATCTCGACCGATTATTCCGTTTGATATAATAGGCAATGTCCTAAAAACATAAAACTTATGACTAATAATTAAATCATCACTACTCAATTTTATGTAAACATATCCAACTGCACGGACTTTGCCCCCTAGCCCATGTATAATGATATCCTCTTTATGCAACGTAAGCCCTTGCTCTATCACATGTTTATATTTAATTGCACATAAGGATGCACCCGAATCTACAAGAAAAGAAAATTGTTTTCCATTTACTGAAAAGTAAGTAAAACAGTCGCTATCGCATGATAATATAGTATGTTTTTTACTATTGGTCACGAAAAAATGTTTTAGTCATATTCAATTGTGAACTACCTGGTTCGGAATCAGGTTGTGAATCAACAGAATTAAAAGCATTTACATGAGGTCGTTGGCGTATCCCTTGATTTCCCTTAGACATACCTCTATACTGCTGACCTCTGAACTGCTGACCTCTGAACTGTTGACCTCTGAACTGTTGACCTCTGAACTGATGACCTCTGAATTGTTGACCTCTCGTCGAAGTACCACGGGTAGGATACTGATAATTCCACCCTCGCTGGTTTCCCCTAAAAACACGTCCGTTTTCCCCATACGAAGGCCGTTGGTTGTAATCGCGTCGATGACCTTGATGGTTATATCTTGTATGACTATAATTATGATTAAAAGTTTTATTCATACCCATAATTTCGCCTGAACCAGATGTAGTGGTGACCTCCTCATCCAAAGCTGCCTGTATAGCATCCTTCAAGTTACTGAAATTCCTGGCTGCAATAATTGTACTGAGCCTACGATTTCGCAAGCCGTCGGCAAATTTTTTGATAGCTGTACTTTCATTCAATGGTTTCAAAATATCATAACGTTCCGAATTTCCGTTTGCTTGTGATATCGTAAGGTCAACGAATAATTCAGATAACTGTTTGCCAAAATCTGAAATAGATAAATTATTTTGTTTAATTTGTTCTATTTTACTCGAAATCGCAGTTGCCGCCTTTTTAGGTAAAAGTTCCTTTCTCATATCCGAAATTAAATCATTTATAGTTAAATAACTCGAATTCAGTCTTAGTTTAGCTGCTTGAGACAATCTACTTTTTAGTACAAAATTAATTAAATGTGTTTTACATGCATCTTTTTCCAACAAGGAGCCATAATAAGCAATATTATCAATTAACTGTTTAGTATTGACCTCAGTATCGGTCATACAGGGTAGTAAGTTCAAAGCGGTTTTCAAGTCAAAAGTATTCATTGTAACAATTTCGTCAGAATACGACTTGTCGGTTTGACACAATTCTACAACTTCGTTATATAATGTCAAAAATTGTTTACAAAAATTCAGCACGACTGGATCATCGCCGTCGTTTTTCCGTAATTTTAAATTATACTCATCTAACCAGCACAAATATTTCCCATATACTTTATTTGCTTCACTTAATTTAGTAATTAAAATTTTACCAACTCTTCTCTTTGGGCCTATTTTTATTAAATATGTTCTAATTTCCGTTATTTCATTATATAACGATTGTAAAACCACTGCCATAACATACCACTTAAACATGATCAATATAATAATTGTTAAATATTTACCACATAATATTGATATAAGTAGTATACTTTTTATAAACACTATAGTCCACTAAATACGTCCAATAAATTCATTTTATATATTCCGTATTACCGTAAGAACCGTTTCACTTTTCAATGACGCACACGTTACACACGTTTACACACTTTTTCAGAACCCTTACGCGAGTTTACCGTAAACCGTGCACTTTTTATTTTTTCTACCCTGTTATATACCGCTTGGGTAGAGTTTATTCGGGGCGCGAACCTGTGCCTCTATGTCACTACGCCCAGTAATCGCAGGTGCTCGCCGGAAAAAGGAATCTCGCAACGCAGCTCTATTTATTTGACGCGTTATCCACTGCATGTGGCATTTTTTGTAAAACTTATAGGCGATGCACAATATCCCAAGGCATATACATACGAAAATACATAGTAGCACTATTTTCGTGTCTGACATATGCTTCTGTATCTCTTCTGCGTGAGCCTGGTTACTACCTCCCGAAGCATTTTGCGCGATAACTACCTCTTGAGATTTTTGGTTACCCATCGCGATTTTTAGCACTTTCGTACGACACAAGAATAACGATGTGTAACTCGTCAGGCCAATTCCTTTGTTCTAATTGTGCCATAGTTAAAACTTTTCATTATTATTGTAACATCGCAACGAGAATCCCATATATGGCCGCACTGATTCAAATTACCGAATTGCGTCAGGCTGTCACGGTCGCCATGTACGGAACGTATTAGGAGACGAATGGAAACAACAAAGTTATAAGAAAGACTGATCAATTTATTATAATAAACATTGATTAAATAGAATAATAATGAGGTTACACGTGGAATGATGCAATTACTTATATACTAGTTACATACCCCACAGTGCGTAGTATTAGGTAAGATTTGCTTTTTTGACTTATCAAAAAAGCAAATCTTACCTTTAGTGTAGTTTTCCACAAATTCAAATCGGAATATTTTTAGAAACAGCTTAAATAATCTTAAAGCTGTTTCTGAAAATATTCTATAAAATAAATAAGTAATTGAATTTATTTCTGGGAGGTACCAAAAAACTCTATGAGATGGCATTTTAAAAAAAAGCACTAAGTTTAGTCACCAGGTTGTCTAGAAAGTCCACATTTAATGTTTCATTAAGTATTATCTTCATCAAATCAAAATTAAAATTAAATTTTATTGCATAATAAAATTTAATTAAAATTTTTGTTTGATTAATTTGATATGTAATTTAATTTCATCACTACATAGTATAAAACAAAGTCGCCTTTTCTGTCCCTATATCCCTATGTGCGCTTAAATCTTTAAAACTACGCAACGGATTTTGATGCGGTTTTTTCCAATAGATAGAGTGATTCAAGAGGAAGGTTTATAATTATGTATAATACATGCATCATATACTAAGGCAACATTGCTAATTTTAGAGGTTTCTAACGTGATGTCGTAAATTAACCTATTTTTTTGGGCTTATTTAGCAATTTAGCAAAAACTCTGCCTAAACCCTACGAGTTAGATCAAATTAATGTACTACAGTATTGTACACCATAAAAAGGTCTACAAAAAAGTCCGTGATGGTATATGTTTATCTTTTAGGGATAACCCACATTAACCATTTTTATTGTTTACTTTTTACGTGAAAAAATGGCTTATTTACGAAGCTATTTTAAGCAATACGGCATTAATCCTTATCGAATTAAGTACCTTAAATACAGTGTGCAATTAATATAGATCAATATGGTTCCTTACAGCATGTAAATTAAACAAATATTTTCGGAGATATTACAAATTTAAAATTTGCGTTTGCGGCGGGCGGTACCGGTCGGACGGGGCAGTGCGGGGAGGCCGCTATGTTTTTATATACAACGTTCATAGTTTTTCTGTAGTGTATTTAATTTAGTATCAGCATTGCACCCGTGCGAAGCCGGGGCGGGTCGCTAGTTAAAATATAAATGTTCAAAAGAATAAAACTGTAAATTAACTTATTCAGGAATATTACAAGAACCCTGAATTAACTGCCAGTTCGTTCACCAAAGACGGCTGGTACAAGACTGGCGACTTGCTGTACCGGGACGAATGCGATAACTTTTTCTTCGTTGAGCGTATTCAAATGATGATAAATGGACAGGTAAGTGTAATAAAGTAGGTATTATTTTGTAGACTTGTCTATTTTATATACATACCTACATACATACAAATCACGCTTTTTTCCGATTGGAGTAGGCAGAGACAACATCCACTTGCTACGATCTTGGCATACTCCTTTCGCTTCTTCAATTTTCATAATTGTTTTCATTCTGCTTTTTCAACTTTCATATTTATCTGGAAGAATATGTATTTACTTAACTGCGGAGGCGCGGGTTCGATTTCCGCTCAGTGCAAATATTTATTTGCTTGAATTATATCTAAGTAGGTACTTGCATTGGCTTACTTGACCACGGGGCGCGGGTTCAATTTCCGCTCAATGAAAATACTTGTATGGAATGTCTATTTGCATTAGTCTGGATGGTTCTATAAGCAGGTATGTATTTAGAGAAAAAGATATAAGTACTTACATTTATCCACATTCTAGAACCCATAACACAAGCAAGTTAAGCTATACTTACGGGTCTAGTACCTAATATTGGCATTTCTATTTTATTTCAGCCCATTGCTTCAGAAATTGAAGAAGTGATTCGCTTACATCCCGGTGTTCGAGACGTATGCGTGACAACGTTCAGAATTTCTGATATCAGCGAATGCCCTGTCGCGTGTGTGGTCAGGAGACCAGGGTCTAAGGTCACTGCACAGGAGATTAAGGAACTTGTAGCTGGTACACTTTAGTTTATACATACACATACATACATACATACAAAGTGTTGGTTTGCATTTGAGCATCCTTCACAGGGGGGCTTGAGCTACTTATACTATTCAAGATTCATCAGCGGCTCACCAAGGCTAGTGAAGTACCTAGTCGGGATCGAACCGACTGAACAAGGTATTCTTGTTCGGTAAAGAATATAGGCAAATAAAATATCTTGATTTTCTTGAAATATAAGAATTTATTCCTTTACAATTTTAACGTAATTAGAGCGCTAGTTACAATTGATTTACTGTGAGGTAGTTCGTTGGAAGAATGATTTACTTTTGCGATGAAACTAATTTAACCATTCACAAATCATGTCAAGATTTAGTGTACAATATTAAAGGGTTTAAAAACTAATAGGTATTTAGTCGATTAAAATCAGTAACTATTTAGGAATAAATTCAATAAAATTATTAAATACAATAAAGTATGTGCATATTGGCGCAAACAGTTCTGTCCACTAGAGTCTTTTATCAGGGACCCCGGCTATACTCTCTGAAGAAATTCTACAGAAATCCTGGTTGACTTTGACCACCTTTATAACGCAGGTGGTCTCACCTCTCACCATGGATAGCAAACTTACTATTTCGTAAAGCCTCTTTTTGAATTCCCAGGTAAGCTACCAGACTCGCAGAAGTTACGAGGAGGCGTGGTCTTCATTGAGAAAATACCCATCACTTCCACAGGCAAGATAGCTCGCGGAAAAGTCAACCAAATAGCCTTCACTGCGCGAAGAGAATAAGGACTGATTTTCAGTGAACATCTGAATGGATTTTGAAGCATTTACTATGCGAACTATTTCTTGTTTGGAGTTGAAAACGTCATTATTCAGAACTATAGAAGAATAGTATAAATAATAATAGCAACCCATTTATGTCCCACTGCTGGGCACGGGTCTCCTCTCCTCTAACAAGAGAGCTGAGAGGGTTCAGACCTTAATCCACACACGCTGGCCTAATGCGGGTTGGTGGATCGGACATGCCCTTAGAATTTCTTCTAGGACATGTGGGTTTCCTCACGATGTTTTCCTTCACCGTCAGCAGATGATTAATCATGTGATTAGCATATATAAATGGTGGGAGGTGTCTCCGTGCTCCGCCGCCTCGGCCTGCTTCTGCTAGAGTACCGGGCGGCTCCACCTGTCTCCCCCAGCTCATGGAGGATGGAGGTCGTTGTGCGACCTCTGACGCTGATTAAATAACAAACATCCAAATACCTTCACAAACCTTCACATTTTTAATATTAGTAGAAAAAGGCTAAAGACTGTTTTGGCTTCGGCACAGAAAATAAAGTCATGGAATGGAACTGGAATTGTACGGTAGTGCATAAAAAATAATAATAATATGCAAACATTCGTTTTTGGATATTATTAGATTTAAGAATAAATATTTTATAATTGAATAAATATTTCAAATTTTTTAATTTGATGTACCTATACCTAGTACCTACTTAAGTAATTTTTCTTGAATAAATTGGCTTATGTGAAAAGCAGGTACCTACTTATTAAGTACCTGCTTTTATTTTTACGTAACTAAACTTACAATATTATTAACTAGCTGTTGCCCGCGGCTCCGCCCGCGTGGATGTCGGTTATCGCGACCAAACATAGCCTATCTTCATTCTCGAGGTCTAATCTACTCCTATACCAAATTTCATCAAAACCGGTTCAGCGGTTCAGGCGTGAAAGCGTAACAGACAGACAGAGTTACTTTCGCATTTATAATATTAGTATGGATTTCATTCACTGAAAGGTATTTTACTTAGTAAGTAGATTTACTCGCAGCTACTTTAATTTATTTAATCCTGTTTCAATAAGAAGCCAATTAAGTTTCAAATAAAAATACTTACACAGTAATAAATATTATTTAATATTAATTATAAAAAAACATAATATTAAGGTACTAAAGTTAAGCTTTGTAGTATCTCTTGGCTGTGCCGTCCCACGCGGAAGAGGTGATAGTCTGAAAATAAAAGAGATAAATTGTGAAAAAATCTTTTTAAGTTTACTTCTGCCAAATATCAGACCAATCAACCAGACCAATCGACCAGACGACAACAGAACTGAAAGGGGGTCAAATTTCAAATAATAGATTTGAACCACACAAACAGGTCATGTTAAATAAAACCGTTTAAAAATGGTTTTGTAGGGACACAGTGTTTATAAGTGCATATTCAGCGCATTCCAATCGCGGCACTGCGGCATCGAACGCTCGATAGCCGGTTACACATGCGCCCGAGTCACTTGCGCCCGACCTCAACCCTTCCGCGATTATAAATTACCAATGTAACCTAGTACTTAATCGCCGAAATACAGTTAAAGTTCTAACGTAGCAACTTTTATTTAATTTTCCCTTCTGATCGCCGTGAACTACGAAAAGAAGCCACGGGCTTCGTGGGGTCGTAGTTGCACGTGCACAACCGCAATCGAACCATACATCAATGCCACATAAAACCCCACAGTTTGTAGGGCTAAGTACGGAATTGCATTCGAATAGTAAACGTAACGAGACACTAGAGATGGTTGGCATGACCAATAACATACGTAAAATGGTACATTAAAAAAAAGAAATATAAATTTCTTACCACAACCACTCCGTCGTCTGTGTACTCCCTGACAAAGGCGCCTGATCCCTTTTCTGAGGAGATTGTTTGAGAAACTTTGTTACCCTCTACGGTGTATTTATTCTTGATCTGAAATGAAAAACATAATCAAATCAGTATTCTTTCTGACCTTAAATCGATTTTTTTTTATATAAGACACGTCAAAATGACTTTACCTCGCCTGATGGTAAGCTAAAGGCAAAGTCTCAGGACTGGGGTCACCACCACATACACCGGTATACCGATTGTTCAGAATCGATGCAACATGTTATTCTCTTCTACTTGTCACCCAACCGGCTAACCCGGCGCTGCGGAATGAGCCCCGCCCTTTTTCTTGGGGCAAAACGGGGACTCCGTGGTCCCTAAACCCTCTAGGGACTCATCTCAAAGTCGGAGTTTGGCCCTGGGTCATCCTGTGTGCGAGGGAAATGCCTCTTGGTTCACCTTATACCCCGGCGTTTGAAGACCCGAGAGAGGGCGAGCGGTTTTAGTCAATATAAGTCCGACATAACAACCTCCGATGGATTACCGCACAAAAAAACTCTCTTGGAGTCTGTATGTAAAACAATTTTAGAAAAGTAGAAAAACTACAGGTTGTGTATTTTTTATACTACTTAGGTGGCTGACAATCATCTGATGGACAGCGGTTACCGTGGCCTATGGACGTGTGTTAGAACAGGGGCCGTCACACTCGCGCTGCTGACCTTGGAGATGGGGAGGGCAGTTTGGGGAGTTGGAGGGGGGATTGGGGAGTGGCGTTGTGAACTCTGGCTACCCTACTTCCTTACAACTACTACTACCCCAGTACTACCCCATTCAGACTGCTAGATTTGAACGGATCAGTACATGACGGTATCTCGTGTACCAGGATCGAAACAAGTAGAAACAAATGACGGAATGTATTTTACTCACTGGGGTACCATCTGGAAGGGTATCATCAAACTCCACACCGGACTTGAACTTTGTGACCTTAGTGCCTGAAGGAGACACGTTGGTGTAGGAGTAGGTATCACCATCCTTGTCTAGTTTGGTTGTTGGCTGATATTGCAAGTACTTGGCGATTTCCGCTTCAGGAAGACCTGGAAATCAAGAAATCAAGAGGCCAATTAAGTTAAAAAGTTCATTGGGTATAAAAAGTATGCCTGTTAGATTTTTTTGTATCGGATACGTCAATATGACTTCACCTCGCCTGATGGTAAGCTAAAGATAAAGTCTCAGGAATGGAGGTCACCATTAAAAACACTAATAATGCTATAGTGGTGGCCATTAGCTTGACGGCCTCATCAAAATGATTTTTCACGCCCCGCATAAAGGACCCGGGACTGTAGGAGGAAGGAAACACGTGCGGTGATAAAGAATTCCAAGTCTTTATGGTGCGACAAAAAAAAGAGATACCGTACCGCTTGGTTCTTGATGGAATTGTTTGCACAGTGTGCATATAATTTATTATATTAACTGTAATGCTATAATTGATAAAATATTTATTTACCTACCATTGATTAAAATTAGGTGTGGCTTAAATAGATTGATATAGAGTTTGATAAGTTACGATAAAGTTTCATGATATATAAAAGTGTACTATAAAATGATAAATAATGAAAACGATAAAACTACATGTACTTAATTTAAAAAATGATAAAGGTACGTGCACCATTGATAATATTAGAGCTATTAATGGTAACCTAATTTTTGATTATGAATAGGTACCCACACATTGTAGCAGGTAGTTATTTTGTGAAGTTGTTTTATTTGAATCGCCCATCGATGTATTGTAATTTTTTTGTTAATACAATTAAATGACGATTACAGTGGAGTAGAGGTTTCGGACCTCAGACTCAGACAAAATGTCTGGTGCTATTAATTTCTCTTTAGCCATCCATCAGGGTTTTTCCTGGTTGCATCCAAGGTTTTCACTGCAGAGCTCTGAGTCCGTTTACTTTTTCTCCTCCAGGATTTGGTTTATATGACTTATAGGAAGTGACTGCCGTCTGACCCTGGGTTGAGGCTCTCAAAATGAAGCTTGCCCCAGAACTTAAAAAGACTTTTTACTTATTTTATTTTAATTTAGATGCAAAGTACCAACATTTATCAACACTATCAGTCTTTAATCAATCATTTGTAAAATTAAGTTTTGCAAGTAGTAAAAAATATCTATAGATACTGAAATAAGATAAGGTGTAATGCACCTTATCATGCAAAAATAGCGGTCAAATGTGAGTCGGACTTGCACACTGAGGGTTCCGTACAAAACTGGCTAGATAGATGGGATCATCTCGACGTTGGACGGCGTACGGTTTCAGTCGGTTCAAATCCGATATAACCAGCCGCGGGTATGGTTTCCGTGGGGATTGCTGAATGAAAAAAAGGAGTATACCTATTTCGTTTTATTGGAAAAATTAAGTTAGGTACTAATATAGCTCGCAGAATAAGTAAACTGATAGGACAATGGACTGGCCACAACAAGTCCTAGAATGGAAATCGTGGAAAGGAAGTCCCCAGCCATATAGGCTGCTGATCTGAAAAAAATAGCTAGGATAAACTAAATGCCGAAGACGAAGGATCGGGAGGCATGATGCAGGTATATCTAGGCACGCGGGAGCGTGTCAAGCCAAGTTCAAGCAAAGGAACTGGCTAGCCAGCTACAAGTGTATATTCACACGAACCACTTGGTGCCACTTTTGACCCCTCTATAACTCAAAACCTATATAACGTAACCACGTGAAACTACGTATGTTTAATTTTACCCATAAGGACATGTAGAAGCCCAAATTTTACGAAGCTGGCTCAAACGGTTATATAGATATGAAGGTCCAAAAGTTGTAAAAATTAGCACTGACTGACTGACTTATAGTACCTAAACCTAACCTACTTCCAGATGACCTAGAAGGATGAAATTTGGAATTCAGCTTGGTAATTGTGTGTAAGCGTAGGAAAAAATCTAAAAATAAAGAAAAGTCAAAAAAAATAAAAAAATAAGTGGTGTCCTTGAAAAAATATTAAATCTAAATACCTGCCTAGTTTTCTTAACAAAAAGTAATGATATCCCACCAAAAACATAAATGTAAAAAAGGAGAGCCAAGTTCAATACAAAAAGTATGCTTGGCTATGAGCTGCTCCGCCGCAAAAAGAATGGAGATCTAAATGAGTGCCAAGCTCTATGCAAAATCGAAATGTGTTTTTATAGGAACAAAATAACATTATGAACAAGTATTAAATTTGCTGCTCTGCTTGTAGATTATAGTCTGGAATAATATAATAGACTACTTTTTATCTCGGGAACAGGTTCCCGTGGGTCACGGTTAGCGGGAATAAAATTTCACGCGAGCGGAGCGGTGGGCAAGTTAGATATTATAGACCGACGGTCGCGGTCGGTCGGTCTATAACACAGAACATTAAAAAGGATTTTTCTTTATTCTGTGGTTATTAAATAAACTAGGTACTTACCAATAGCCTTAAGGAAATCATCAAATCTCTCCTGCTTCTCGTAGGTGTAAACTTTTCCCAAGAACGACATTTTGAAAACTTAGGCACGAGGATGCTTCGAAAGTAATAAATCAACTCATTACTAAACCAGTCTTATATATATTTTACTGTAATCGGATTGATATGATAAAAAATTATGCGATAAGGCTAGAGTCATGCACTCGAATTAATCCAACCCGAGTAATCGTTAAACTGACCAAGAGTTGAAGCTAAAATTTTACTAGCTGTGCCCAGCAGCTTCGCCTGTGTTATATTTCTCCCTCATTTTTTTTATATCGGTCACGTCAATATGACTTCACTTCGCCTGATGGAGTCTTAGGAATAGGGGTTGCTACACCATTACAAACACCAATACCTAAGGCTTTAATGGTGTCCCTCAGCTTAATGGCCTCATCAAATGCTTTTTCACGTCCCGCTTAAAGGATCCGGGACTATAAGAGGCAGGAAATACGTGAGCTGGTAAAGAATTCTAGGTTTTGATGATGCGGCAAAGAATAGAGGCACCGAATAGCTTGGTTCTTGATGAAATTGTTTGCACTGTGTGAGGGTGATATCTCAGCCTTGCATCCATGGCATAATACCCGTAGTATTGCTTAATCTTGTAATTTGCTAACTTACTCGGTTAGTTATTCAGATTATTTTTTGTAAACGTTCTGAGGGTATCAAAACTCAGTCTGGTTTTGATCTCATATCGATCGCCTAAATGTCCAAAATGTACTGGTTATAAGAAGGTTACAAGAAGGTTACAAGGTTACAAGAGGGTATTCTTGTAACCTTCTTGTAACCAGTACATTTGGGACATTTGGGAGATCGATATGAGATCTAAACTAGACTGAGACTAAATTTTTAACTTAGTTATAGGTATTACGAGAATTGGACCACTGGTTCAAGTAACTTAAACTGAAACCTCTAATGGTCTTTGGACTTAAGTATGCTATAAATGCTATTCTTACTTGCAAGCCGGCAAATAGGTAGTGATTGATGAATGAAGCTCTGACTTGCTACACGGAGTTGAAAGTTTTATGAAAGAGACAGCAGCTGCAGTCTCTTTCATAAAACGAAAATAATCCTCATTGAGGAAAGGAGGTATGGGGATTACAGGTCAGATGATGATGAAATATTATTACGTCACTGTCGTCCAAAGTGCGAAAAGTCACCTTGAAAATTGTTATCGCAGGTTTTAGTCTAGAACAGATTAGTTTCATGCCAGACTGTTATCTCCTTGGTGCTTATGCCAAATATCGATCGCTAATATTATGTCATAACCGACTAAAGGTCAATGACGCATATAGGCGTCATAAATTACAAGCATTTTTGTTGAATAAAGCTTACTATTACAAATAGAGGAATATCTTAATGAAAAAAGTAGTTAATCCGATTTTTTGACTTAATTTCTTTCATTTTTACATTATTTACATTGACAAAATGTATTTGTACTGGTTTATCAATATATTTCTATTGACACTGCTTGCATTTCTAATAATAATTCCATTTCATTTTATATTATTTACATTGACATAATTTATTTGAATTGATTTATCAATATTGGTGACATTTATATTGCAATTAAAATATTATGAATTCTCTCTATCTATAATATACGTTGCATGTATATATGTATAAGATACTTAATACCTAAATATTTGCACACCTTGAAGAGGTTGTAATACAGCGGACCTATCCATTTAATGAAAATGTATCTTTTACGAACTTTCTGTAACCTGTGTTATGCAAATAAATGATTTTATTTGATAAATACAACAGACGTTAATGACGCATATATGCGTCATAAATAACCTACTTCAATGACGCATATATGCGTCATTTGAAAAAGATGTTCAGAGGTAGTTACTTGTAAAAATGAAGTTGCTAAACTACTACGTAATCGCAATGCATGTATGATAACCTACTCAAATTGTTATCATCCACACGTGCATACTTGCATATGCACAGACAAGGGACCGATGATATTTAAAAAAAGCCACCTCTTCAGCTAGTACTGGCTTCAGGTAGCTAAGTAGTGTAATGCCTCGGATTCGAACCTCACGTTTGTAAGGCCGATTCCTTGACCACTAAGCTACGAATGCTTCTCTAACATAAATGTGTAAATAAAAAACTCAACTATTCAAATTTCCCCATTTACGGTTGCATCCAAAGTTTGTATTTTGGATCCTGGGGTCCATTCTTTTACCCTTCCTGGCTTTTACAGGAGCGACTACCATCTGACCCCGAGCCTCAAATAATGTGCCTCAAAGACTCATCTCAGCAGGTGAGGTTAGCTTAGACCACGAAGATCTTAATGAATTCCCTATAAACCGTTTTGAGATCCGATTCTCAGCATTCCATGGATTCACCGTACGGTCGCCGGGTCTATGGCGTGGTACAGAGAGGAACCCCGTGACGGTGCCTAGGACTTGCGACCCAGAAGTAGGTTTAGGGTGGCCACCATGCGACGCGTCAGCGCCCACCTCCACAGTCAGTAGTGATCCCCCCTCTACCTATCCAGATTTGGTACGATCCTATCAATGCCGTTTTGGATATTCGATTTAATGATAATCTGATGTCTTTAAACAAATTGTACAGGGATTTAGCTGGAATTCCCCTTGCTCCTACTTCTACGGCAAACCATTTTTGGTTAGTTCATTGGTCAAGTCAAAGGCAAATGTAATAAGCACAGAACAAAGAAAAATCCTTTTTAATGTTCTGTGGTAATAAGTAATGTAATTTTTAATAACGAATGTTTCGAGAAAATACTCAGTATCATTTGATACAACATTCTGTTATCGGTTATATTGTTACCTGGTTGTCACCTAATGCCCTAATCATTTATTTATGTCACATAATAATCATTGACTCAGTACTGCATTACTCAGCGGGGTATTTGAGACGCTACAATTTTCTTTGCATATCATCATGAGTAATGACGGGTGCAAAAATCTGCATGACATTATTTAACTTTTGGATCAAACTTTTTTCAACAATTTAAATTAAGGCCTTGGCTGGCCAGTTGGGTAGTTTAATAAATGTGGACATATCATATCCATTGGGTCCGGTAGGAGGGGGACACCAAACAAGTTCTGGCTTGACGTCGCGTCGTAAGGGATGGTGATACGTACGTGCATTGCTGCATTGCCTTTCCAACCATTTAGTTGGTAGGGTTCTGGGGCCTTACCATGTCGCTCTTATAGCAATTCCAATGCGTTGCGTCCAGTTCAACTCAGATAGAAGACAGAGAGGAGAGGAGAGAGGAAAGGAGAGGAGAGGTTTCTCTCCCTCATAATGTAGGTCGTGCAACTATTCCTCAACGGTCGATAAAATACACACACTCAAATAAATAATTTATTAAATACTCGTAGATTCACAAAAATAACATTGACTATTTAAAATGTTACACCCTGTAGAAAAACTTCACTTCGCCGTTATATCCTGTGGCCGATAATGTCTGAAAAATAATAATATATAAAAATGGTATACAGTATCATACATATATCTATTTTAAACTAGCTTTTGCTCGGCTTCTCCCGCGTGGAATTCTTTTGCGTTCCCATTTCCCTTGGGAATCTATTTCAGGGATAAAAGTACTCTATGTGTTATTCCAGATTATAATGTAATAGTACAGAGATAGGAGGAATTCAAACCACAGAATTTCAACCATATCCGTTTAGCCATTTTTGCATGAAAGAGTAACAAACATCTATACTCGTGTGTGTGTGTAGATTCCTGTGATATATGGTTGATGTAATATTTTGACCATGCTTACCGCCACTAGTTCATCACCATTGTACTCTCTCTTGAAAACCGATGTGTGTTTTGCCGTCTTAATGGTTTGCGTAATGGTGTTGCCATCAACAATAAATGTGGTCTTGCTCTGAAAATATTTTGAGAATTGCTGTAGCCCTTCATTTCATGCCTTATTCATATAGCCATCTATATTCAAACTAAACATAGCTGGTAATAATTTTATTTTAATTTATTCGGGAAAATAAACGGTTCCACAATTTTATTAATCTTAGGTTAAAGTAGTTTCAATTATGTAACCTACAGCTTTATCCACATGTTACCTATACATATAGATTTTAAAATGGTGATAAAAATTCTTAAATACTACTTTTTTGTAAATAAACACGTAACATAATATTTAACCACCTTTTTTTTTCCGTGCGGAAATCCTCATGGATACCCACCCCGCGGCCAGCGGGGCAGGTTATGTCGGACTCTTACCGACTAAAACCGCACGCCGTCTAGGGTCTTCTGACAACAGGGTGTAAGGTGGCCCAAAGAGCATTTCCCTCGCACCCCGGCTTGACCCGGGCCATCTCCGGATTCGAGATGGCACCCTCGGGTTTGGGAACCGCGTGGTTCTATTTAACCACCTAGACCTAGGCTAAACCAGTGGGAATTGAACCCACAATCTTGGACTTAGCAGTTGAACGCTCTTCTACTGCTACCCCACCGAAGTCGCCACTGAAGGTAGTAGTACTTATGAATTACAGGCGGGGTGCGAGAGAAATGCTCTATGGGCCACCTTACACCCTGGCATCAGAAGACCCTAGACGGCGTGCGGTTTTAGTCGGTAAGAGTCCGACATAACCTGCCTTGCTGGCCGCAGGGGGCGGGGGGAGTTCATGAGGATTCCCACACACAAAAAGATGAGAATTTGAGTAAAAAGACTTACAGGTTCATCCCAAAGATCATAGTTGATCTCTACGCCGGATTTGAATGTGATTTGAGCTGGCCCTTTTTGATTTTCGGTATAATACGTGTATGTATCACCATTCTTGACAAACTTCTCAGGGGGATTGAATGATTTTGCAGCCTCCAGTTGGTCATCAGTCACACCTGTAGAAAAATACATTATTAATTCTTCGAGCCTTTTCTCAACTCAGTTGGGGTCGGCTATTCAATCTAACTTCGAAGCAGACGAACGTCGAAATTAACAATGTCATCAGGAACCAAGCAGTTCGGTGCCTCTTTTCTTTGCCGCACCATCAAAACTTGGACGTGTTTTCTTTCTGCTACCGTCACAGATCCTTTGAGCGGTTCATGAAAAAGAATTTGATGAGGCCGTCAAGCTGAAGGCCACCATTGCAGCACTATCGGTGTATGTAGTGATGATCCAAACCTGAGACTTTACCTTTAGCTTACCAAAGGCGAGGAGAGGGAAGACAACCAGCACAATGTTAGAGGATCACGTTGGACCTCTAGGTTATCTTGGGCGCAAGGATATTGGTAGGTGCACCCATATTACTAAATTTTACTAATACCTATTTATAAACGCGAAAGTTTTTGACTGTGGTTGTGGAACATAATCTTTCTACTATTTATCTAAGAAATAGGTATGTTCCTGTGGGTCGTGGGTACAGAATCGGAATTCCACGAGGGCGTAGCGGCGGAGAACAGTTAGTTTATCGTAATCTAGCTTTCTGGAGATATAAGGATTACCTACTTACCTAGGAACTTCAAGATACCATCAGCATTCTCTTTTTTGTAGAGTTTGTATTCTTTCCCAAAGAACGACATGTCGTCTTGATAGTTTATTTCCTCTCACAGGTGCGAAGTGACGATCTTATAATCCATCTCGCTTTTATAAGCATCCATTAAGATGGTTTAATCTACGCAATAGAAGAGATAACAGTTTTTAAATACGAATATCTTATCGTGTAATGTGTTTATTGCAAGCCTCTAAATTAACTAGCGTTATGTCGGAGAGTAAAATATTAGATGATGTTTCAGTTTTAACATTTTTCATTCCCTTTACACTAGTACCTAACTCGCCCTGGCTTCGCTTCGGTTTGTATGAGTTTTTATACTCAAGCCATCCCACCCAAACTTACACATAATGTTTCCAATTCCACAGTTCGAGCGAGCGTTTTATGAAGTTTCTTTCGTACCACAACTTAGCACCGTTTTCAGTTGCAACGTGTGAGGATGCTTTACCATAACTTCAACCTCACTTTTAAAACTTTCAGTAAGGAACTGATAATTCTGAACCTATTAATTCACACCAGTTTCAAGTTTTAAATTTCGAAATTAGGTAAATTCAATTACAATAATATAATTATTTTATTCAGTTATTCAGTTTAGTTATTCCTATTTGGTATGAAACCTCCGATACATTTTTTATAATTTCCATGCTATCTTTTTTGAGATAAATACATAAGGGCTACCACACATTAGAGTTAAGACATTTTTTGTGTCTCGATATGACTTGTAGGTCATTAGACAGCTTTGTTTAGTTCTATGTGTACGCACTTTCATGTCATGTTTCTGTTGACTAATTGTCTGTCTTAAGATTGAATTGTCTCTAATGAGTGCTCAACCTAACTCTCTGATTTGGTTTCGATATAGTCAGAAAAAAGGCGAAACTCAGCAAACAATGTTATCTATGGGTACTAAACTATAACTCATTTAATCTCGGAGGACGTATGATTAGCGATATCTATTCGAACAGATCTTTAACTCATTGGTAGATTAAAACAGTCGTAATTTACTTAGCGAATGATTTAATTCTAACAAGGAAAAGTTATACTCATAGGTACTGTAAACTGTTACCCGTGTGAAATTTAGTTCAGGAACAAAAAGTTGCATATGTGTTATTCCAGCCAAACTATATTCTATCGCTGTACCAAATTTCAGCCTGATCCATCCAGTTTATAGAGCGTTGTTGAGTAAAAACATTATTACATACAGAACATCTTTACAAACTTTCACATAATTACAAGATTAGCAGAAAGTAGGATAGGATTAATGTTTGTGAAGATAGATGAATTTGATCCACCTGAAAATACCTGAAAATCTGATACTTTTCCCATAATCCATAGAAACGTATTTTTTCCAGGATAAAAATTAGTATTTTAATGGTAGTAGTATTTTTTGCCTGGAATAGGTATCCATGAGTTGCAGGTGGGTGGAGCTATATAAGTAAAGATATAAAAGCAGAAAATTATTAAAAACATATTTTATTTTAATAAATATTAAATATCCATAGTTTAACGATTTGTAATTAAATTAAAACTTAAACAGCCTTGTAGTATCTGGTGGCGGTGCCGCTGAATTTACTGTTGGTGGCCGTCTGTGAAATAAAAAAAGATTATTATTTTAAAGATGCTGCATAATTGTAGCGTTTGTACAACCTCAAAATGTACATGCATTTATACACTCAGTGTCATTCATTATATTGGTTTAACTGGTTGTACAAAAAAAATAAGTATTATTACAGTGTCACCGAATATTTGCATATATTTTACAAAAGTTGAATCCAATCTAACATTAGGATGTGGTTTAGTTGGGTGCGGGCCGGAACCTCCACGTGGTGCACCTGGGCAACGGAGGCAAGCAGCGCCTCCCACTAGCCACGGGAGACGCTGCTGCCTGCGGCCAATCCGGCCGGGGTGGGAGTGGCCCTCTAGAGGGCTGCTCCGAGGCTCTCCACGTGTCCCTCTGACTAGCAGATGGCACAGTGGGGAGCGAGCGGGGGGCGAGCTGATTGTCTGCGCGCCGACGGTTGGGTGACAGGACGGCCTCCTGTCACCCTACACCCCACCGTCGGCGAAGTGGTGCGATGCTCGCCCCAGCCCCCCTTTCGGGGGGTCGAGGGGGCCATCTTAAAACCGTAGATGGCCTGGGGTCAGCTGGGGTGCGAGGGATATGCCCATTGGGTAACCTTACACCCCGGTTACTAAGGCCCGAGACGGCGTGCGGTTTTAGTCGGTTCGATCCCGACATAACCACCCCCGATGGCCGACGGGGATGGTATCCATGGGGATTTCCGCACGATAAAAAAAAAAAAAAAGAATGTGGTTTAGTTGGGTTCCCAAGGTTATCCAGAGACCCATACTAACAAACTTAAAAAAAATTGTAAAAATTAGAGCCACATCTATCAATTATTAGATGTAGGTACTAACTCATAGATGAGGTTAACTTGGGTTACGAAGATCTTGTTAGAGACTTATAGAATTCTGTAGTAGTTAAAGTGCTTCTCGGGAGGAAATAAAGTCTAAGCTACATACCACCACAAGTTCTTCATCGCTGTAGACTCGGATGAACTTGAATTCAACTCCATCGGCGAACTTCTGGACCTGTATGAGTGTATTTCCCTCAACCGTGATTGTGGTTTGGCACTGAAAATACGATAATTCGGATTAGATAGTAAAAGATAGTACACATTGATCTATGCATGCAATAAAGTTACAGGTAATTTCATGGTCCGTACCAAATTACTATTATAAACCTAAATAGTTAAGTAAGCAAAGTTATTTTTTGCTGCTAGTGCCAGTTTTAAATCATTAAATCACGGACTAGCAAATCGTACAGACTATTTGTATAATCATGCATTGTTGGCATCAGTATCCACCCATCAGACAAGCTAATCAAGAGAGAAGGAAACCATGTCTAAGTCTAAGCAAGAGATCTACCATGAAACACTCGTAACTTACCTGCAGGAAAGAAACACGATGAAGTTACTCTGGATTTCTTCAGGTCTTCCTTGGAATCGTTTGCCCGAAACTTCGACCTTAACATGGAAAGAAGACGAAAAAGAATCCAAAAATAATACTAACCGTACTTTCTGCAACATTTTCTTCAAAAGCTACTCCAGACTTGAATGTGAGCTCTTTATGAGAGATCAGTGTATAGGTGTCACCATCTTTTACTAGTTTCTGATTGGGATGGTAGTTGATGAAACCCTGAGTTTGTTCCGCGCTCAGACCTGGAAGTTAATCGCATTTCCAAACTCATAATAAAATTATGATACTTAGTAAGTCAAAAGCCCCGATGGGAATTGGTTATATTAGGACGTAAGTACTATGAGTGTCAGAGTTTATTTGTGGAACACAAAACTTCTATTGAACCAGTCTGAATTACGTCGACACCAAGAATGAGGTAATTTCTAATGTTCTTGGTCGACACAAAAACTACTGAACGGATTTTGATACGGTTTTTTTTCTATTGGAAAGGTCTTATTCACACTTAAAAATCTGCCATATGGATTTGAATTGATTTGATAGAACCGAAGATATGACCAAAAAACGATAATCGACCTCCACACGAGCGGAGCTTGACTAGGTATCCGTTATAATTCTTAAATTTGCATATTTATCATCAAATATCTGGACTCGCACTCACCTATGGCCTTAACAAATTCTTCAAAGTTCTCCTGCTTAACAAAAGTGTATTCCTTTCCAAAGAACGACATTTTGACCAGTACTGCTCACCACACTTACAAGTTCAGAAAAAAATCGATTGTAGTATAGTGCCCGTTTTATAATAATGACATAATCTGAGGCTTATGGTCATAAAGTACACTCCTTGTAATCATTGATAAAGTTTATTGCTCTAAGATAGTATGCCCTTTACATCATACAAGTAATTGTAGGCCACGGTGGATAAGCATTACCTATAAAATTTACAACATTGATTAGATGTTGATGAAAGTCCAGTTTTACTTTATAAGTAATTTTTATGTTGAAGAAAACCATCGTTGATTTTACCTTTGAGCTAGCAAAACACAGTTATCAATTTTGGGTATATGGTCCAATCAAGTGCCCTTACATTAAAAGAGGGTTTTTTTATGTTTAGTCCGTCAATTGACTTAATGGTAAGAAGCTAGTGTAAAGCCCAGAGGGTACGGGCCGCCATTCTAGACACCATTCGTCCCAAAACGGCGGTCCCTAACTTGACGGCCTTGACAGATGCCTTTTCACGCCCCGCTTAAAGAACCCGGGATTGTAGGACGAAGGAAACACGTGTACAGGAAGTGCATTCAGGTGGATACTATTAGGTTACAAACCCAATCAAGATTATCAAGTGCAACAGGAAATATGTTATCTTTACTGTCACAGCCATTCTTTGCTTCAAAAAGGTGTCCACGATCAACATTCTTACCATGTAAACAAGTTTAGTTAAAGACTAAAACTTTATTATCCATAGAGCTAGTTCATGCCTCACCTATGGTTCTTTTTATTATATCCATAACATAATCTAGCCTTAGATTTGCTAAATCTTGTGTCCTTGTGTCATTTGGTGTGAATTTCCGTACATTTGGGCGATTCTTCCATTTATATTAGGAATCAATTAGTTAGGACTCATGTTTTTTATGCGATGCTTCACTGTTTTGTATTATTGGTGTACAGGAATTACAATTTAGAGCACGTGAAAGGGAAAAAATGTTCTTCATTTGCGATTCTTAGTTTGCAGCCTCAATAGATGCAAATCATTATATCCATAGATAGTCCAGAGATACTACGATTTTTCAATGGCAACGGACATAAACACGTGTGTTGATATAGAATTCCAAGTTTTTATGGTGTGTCTTATTCTTATTGCGTACTAACATAAGGTCTTCACTCATGAGATCCCAGAAATTACTCAAATTACTTATATAATATTGAGAATTCGATTGGTCTTGCAATAATCTTCATCTTAGCAGTGATCCCGGTTGCTTCTAAGACTTTCACTTCGAAGCACGGGATCTAAATGTTTCCAGAGCTTGAGCTTCAAATATCTTGTTGAGTCCCTTTAGCACTCTTGGATATAATATAAGTATTAAAAGAAAAACAAACTTTTAAAGAGTAATTTAATTTACAAACAATACATAAATATTCCAATTATAAATGAAGTAAAATTTAAACGGCCTTGTAGTATCTGGTGGCTGTGCCGTTGAATTTATTGCTGGTGGCTGTCTGTAAATTAAAAAAAATACTGTTAGTATACTGTCAATTAGGTTTACTGGGCCTCGATTCTGCTAAAGGCAAACCAGTGTCATGCCACTGACACTCTAAAAATTCCATTTAATTGTAGACTTTATTGCTATCAAGTTAAAGTCTAAAATTAAATGATGTTTTGTAGAGTGAATGAAAAATGAATGTGTAACAGTAAAGTCTACAATTACATATAATTTTTAGAGTGTCAGTGGTATTACAGTGGTTTGCCTTCAGCAGAATCGAGGCCCTGATTTGTAGGTAAAGTTGGCTTGGGTCCTGTTGATCTTGTTCTCCAACAATGCCTTTGGTCTCCATGCGAACTCCTACTCCTAAGCAGACAGGGAATTCATCTTCTCACGCTGCATCCGACAATGGTGCGTACTGTGTGTGAGGTATGAAAGGAATTACATTCCAACCATGCTTAGGCTGTGGAATGATCTCCCTGCTGTGATTTTCCCTAATTTCTACAATATAGGGTTTTTCAAGAAGGTCATTAGAGGGGTCGGCAGCGTGAGTGTGACGCCCTTGGTATTGCACTCGACCATAAGCCACGGTGACCACTTCCCAACAGACAGGCCATGTGCTTGTTTGCCATCTAAGTGCGCAGTGTAAAAAAACCTTAAAAGACTTACCACCACAAGTTGATCGTCAGTGAAGACCCTGACGAACTTGAAATTGACTCCTTCCTCAAAGTTCTGGGTGTGAGTGAGCGTGTTGCCATCTAATGTGAGTGTAGTTTGACACTGGAAGTTTATTTAAGAACAATTAGAAGACAATAAAATATTTTATGCTACTTGACCACGGCTAACGGGACCTGGTCAAAACGTCAGGGAATTCAGAGGCACCTACAATGATCGTGTTAGATTCCATTAAAATTATTGTAAGTTTAAAAGTTAAATACAAATATACTTAGTACTTACTGTGCGATCAGCTATCTTTTCTTCAAAAGGCACTCCAGACTTGAAAGTGAGACCTTTAGTAGAAACCAGCGTCAAGTTGTCACCATCTTTCAATAGTTTTTGATTAGGGTGGGTATTTATGATGCCTTGAGCTTGCTCGGCAGGTAGACCTACAAATGTATGACCATGTTACTAATATGATACTGATGTCGACCGGTGGTAGCGGACCCTCGGCTCCGAGATGAACAGATGCAACCGTGATCACTGCTTAGATGAAGATGATGATGATGAAAGTTGAACTGATTGATAGAAAAATAGATTTGATATAAATTTTACTCAAGTATTACGGCTTCAAATAATAAAATTACTTACGCAAAAATCATTAAAAGAAGTTTCATAATTTCTTTTCCAGTTTTTAATAGCACTTAGGTAATAAAAAAGCCTATAAACGCATGCAATACGTGAGCGAGCACGCGTTCATGGCTTTATGCATTAAATCTAGATTCATGAATTGAAAAACAAAATTAACATCTTGACAGCTGTTACTGTTTAAGCGGTTAATAAGTATGTAACAAGGGTATAGTAGGCCTTGCCAACATCCTTGAGGTCCAAGCAAACTTCACCTGCTGGTCAGTGAACTTGCTAAACAAGGCTCTGACGCAAGCTTTCCTCTCATAGTTGGGAGGTCAGATGGCACTGGATCCTGGCCAATATACCAAATAAGTGGACCTCGAACTCCTAAGTGCAACTTTGGACCCAACTGCGCTATGATGACTTATGATGATAAGTAAAAAGTATTAAGGTTGTTACAAGATCATCTTTTTTTTTCTGCACTTACCTAAGGAATTTACAAAATCTTCAAAGTTCTCCTGTTTAACAAAAGTGTATTCCTTTCCAAAGAACGACATTATGACCAATATTGTACACCACACTGACAAGGTTCATAAAATCGAATAGAAGTAAAGTGGGTGTTTTATACCGATGATAAACAATCTATAGATATACCAAGATCATAAAGTACACTCCTCATAATAAATGATAAAATTTATGACTCTGAGATAATATCAATGTCCTTTAGATCATTTATTTATATCATGACATGTTTGGGTTCCAACAATGGATAGGTGGTATAAAAGACTTTGAGATTATTGCTATTGAATTAATATTATACTTTATTTACAATTATTGAATGTTGCAGCCCTAAACTGCGGTAGCCTAGTGGTATGGGTAATGGACTGCTAAGACGAGGTCTCGGGTTCGATCGCAGGTTCACCATGGCATACACCAATGACTTTTCGATGCTTTTCGAAGTTATGTGTGTATTTATCGCAGGGTTTTAAGTGCTCGGTTAATGGCAATAGGCTCGCCACTAATGACATTGGGACCTAAACATAAACTGGCGAAATGTGGGTGCTAGCACCTCTGCCTACCCCTTCGGGGATATAGGCGTGAGTTTATATTATGTTATGTTATGCAGCCCTAAAAAGTCGACAACTGCGCTAACTACAGAATTCAATATCGCCAGTGGGTTGTGAAATTCACGTTGAAAAACCAACCCTAACTGATTTGGAAAAAGGCTCGGAGGATGATGCTGATGAAGAATGATTATAAAGTCCACGACATAGAATCGTTTTTTACTTGAGAGTCTCAATACTAGCCAGGTCAATCTTGAGATGGTTGAAGCACGCTTAGTCGTCGTCGATCCCGGTTGCCATATGAAAATTTGTAGCATATGATACGACTAGTTGGAGCCCTTGAAAGTCCGACAGCCAGTTCTGATCACAGTACTTCGATATCGCCACGATTAGTAAATAATATCTTCCACATCATATCGATGACTCTACCGGCACTTCCGTTGAAAAATCTCTGACAGTGCAGTTTCTTGATGAATCACATAAAAATCTGATTATTCGAAAAAAAGCAGAGTCATAGATATCAAAATGTTTTATCCGAGATAAGTGTTGACAATGCAGTCATAATATTAAGTCAAGGTGAGACAAGGACAAGTTTTTAGTACTTAGCATCAGACGATAAATTTTTTTTTTTGCGATACCACATACACCCATCGCCATCTAGTGATAGCAGTTTGAACTATTTCGATACTCATACAGAACTATCGATCCTGCATCGCGAAAGTGAAGTTCACGTGCTGAATCCCAACGATACTCGTTGGGCCGTGGCTCGCAGGCGCAATTGCCTTATCTGGAGATCCACCATAATATAACCATGTAACATTAAATAATTTATTCAGTCATTCAGATTATCCTCAAAAATCAAGGATATCAATTGTTTTATCCGTCATTTTTTACGACCACTGCTTTGTAATTTACGGATTCTGACCCTGTCTACCTTGTACGACCCTTGCTTTCACCTTGAGCACCGAAGATCGCTCACACGTTTGACTTGGAATTGTTATTTTGGATTTTACCGCCGCCGGCTTGTGGATTGGATATTATTGAAACTATGGATCGCTGTGTGAAATTATTCCTCCTGGTTACTTAGGGGTCGCATACAATCCCGACATGTAAGTCGAAAAACCTATTTTATTTCTATTTTAGTCGACGGCTCTCGTAGAGGAAGGGAGGTAGTAATGCATTACTGCAATAATTGTATTGTAGGGAAACGAACTGGGCCTCGATTCTGCTAAATACAAACCACTGATATACCACTGACACTCTAAAAATGCCATTTAATTGTCGACTTTATTGTTATCAAGTTAAAGTCTAAAGTCAAATTATATTTTGTAGGGCGAATGAAAAAGTTAATAGAATTCTTTTCATTTGATTTTAGACTTAAACCGTATAATGGTAAAGTCTACAATTAAATAGCATTTTTAGAGTGTCAGTGGTATTACAGTGGTTTGCCTTTAGCAGAATCGAGGCCCTGTAGGCTGTTCAGTTGCGCTCATACCTATAATGTTTATTATGGTACCTTAGCTGGGCTAGGTACCAAGATCACATAGTACCATCTGCACAATGTCTAGATGACATTTTAATTATAATACTTAGAAGGTGAATAAAACACTATATTAAATGATTTTTTTATTTTATTTTAGACATCCTTTCCCTATCTCCTTACCTGTTATCTACCTATCGCTTGAAGTCGTTGACGTTCATTCATATGATTTTTCAAACATTTTCTAGTAAATATTATGATCACTATTAGTGCAAAAGAACACATTTTACACTTCAGGAATCAGCTGTTAGAAAGATTGTAACGTAACCTCATTTTACATAATCTCTTATATCTCTGTTCTTCACTGAAAATCCGCAGAATTTTCAGTGAAAGGTTGATAATATAAGCTATTAATTGACACTACTTTCATCTTCTTACAACTAGGCCCAAGATAGTAGGTATGTAATCATTTCAGTCTCCTTTTTAATTTAATTTTTTTTATTTCATTATTTTTATAGGGGTAACTTAAGTATAATAGCTAATTCATTATTTAATATCAACATACGCATAGTCTATCAACAATTATCCAGAGCTAATGAGAATTGTGCGGAGTGTGGTTACAGAATTAGAAATACATTCCACTCCACATATCTTTTTAATGGCTAAACCGATTGTCATAAAATTTCGGTATTGTGATGTATAAGTTATGACCTTTCGTTTGATACCCAACACGGGTATATTTGAACACACTCAATTTTTCATACATTCCACTCCACATATCTTTTGAATGGCTTAACCGATTTTTATAAAACATAGCTAAGAACACTCTCCCCTAACCCATTTTTCAAACAAAAGAAACAGAATCAAAATCGGTTCATCCGTTTGGGAGCTACGATGCCACAGACAGACTTACAAACAAACACACACACACACACACACACACACAATCACACACACACACACACACGTCAAACATATAACACCCCGTTCAGGTTTCCGTCGGAGTTAACAAAATCCATTCGGACGTTCACTGAAAACCAGTCACTATTCCCTTCGTGCGTTGAAGGCTATTTGGTTGACTTTTCCACGAGCTATCTTGCCTGTGGATGTGATGGGCATTTCCTCTAAGAAGATTACACCTCCTCGTAACTTCTGCGAGTCTGGTAGCTTACCTGGGAATTCAAAAAGAGGCTTTACGAAATAGTAAGTTTGCTATCCACGGTGAGACCATCTACGTTATATAGGTGGTCAAAGTCTACCAGGATTTCTGGGGAAATCCTTCTGAGGCTATAGTCGGGGTCCCTGATAAAAGACTCAAATGGACAGAACACTTTGTGGTTTTAGTCAGTTCGATCCCGACTACTTCACTAGCCTTGGTGAGCCGTTTAGCCGGAGCTCACAATCCCCCCTCATCCCCCAATCCCCACCTCCAACCCAACCCCCCTCCCCTCGAGGGTTGTCAGCGCGAGTGTGACACCCTTGATGTTGCATATGTTCATAGGCTTCTGTGACCATTTCTCATCAGGTGGGTCGTGTCTGCCATCTAAGTAGGTAGTATAAAAAAACCTTTTTTATGATATTAAAACTCTGCCTACCCCGGAGGGAAAAGGTGTGAGCATATATAGAATTATATGTATGTGTGTGTTACTAAAGCGTACCAGCTACAAGTTCCTTAATCTCCTGTGCAGTGACCTTAGACCCTGGTCTCCTGACTACACACGCGACATCAAAAAATCTGATCGTTGTCACGCATACTTCTCGAACACCGGGATGTAAGCGAATCACTTCTTCAATTTCTGAAGTGGACTGAAATAAAATAGAAATGCCAATATTACTAGACCCGTAAGTATAGTTTAATTTTGCTTGTGTTAAGGGTTCTAGAATGTGGATAAACGTAAGTAGGTAAGTACTTTTTTTTTTCTTAATACATACCTACCTAATTAAAGAAACATCCAGACCAATGCAAATAGACATTGCATACAAGTATTTTCACCGAGCGGAAATTGAACCCGCGCCCCGTGGTCAAGTAAGCCAATGTAAAGACATACCTATTCATACATATAAATATTTGCACTAAGCTAAAATCGAAACCTCGCCTCCTGGGTTAAGTAAATAGATATTCTTCCATATAAATATGTAAGTTGAAGAAGTAGAATGAAAACAAAATTATGAAAGATGAAGAAGCGAAACGAGTATGCCAAGATCGTAGCAAGTGCAAAAGATGTTGTCTCTACACCAATGGGAAAAAGGCGTGATTTGTAATGTCAAAGTCAAAGTCAAAGTCAAAAATCATTTATTCTGTATAGACCATTTTAAGCGGCACTTACAAAACGTCATTATAAATATTTAAAACTAGAAGTAAATGGACCACCGGTTCGAAACGTGGCCCAGACCTGAGAAGACTCCGGCAAGAAACTGAGCGGGCTGTTTTTTTTGGTCTATTTACAACAATTGCCTAGTCTAGATACAATGTTATTTCGAGTAACATAGTTGAGTGAACAGTTCATTTCCAAGCTTCTTTATCATCTAAATAATCTTGAATTTTATAATAAGCTTTTTGGGAGAGTTTTCTTTTAACAACATTTTTAAATTTACTTACATGTAAATCTCTAATTTCGCTTGGGAGTTTGTTGAAAAAGCGTGTATACAGTTACCCCGAAAAGAATTACTGATTTTTTGGAGACTACTATCTGTATGTAGGTATATAAAATAGACAAGTCTACAAAATAATAATTTATTAGACTTACCTGTCCATTGATCATCATCTGAACACGCTCAAAGAAGAAGTAATTATCGCACTCGTCCCGGTACAGCATGTCGCCAGTCTTGTACCAGCCGTCTTTGGTGAACGAACTGGCAGTTAATTCAGGGTTCTTGTAATATTCCTGAATAAGTTAATTTACCGTTTTTACCTTTTGAATATTTAAATTTTAATGAAATGAAAACAAAATTACTTAAATTAAATTTTAATTTGATGAAGATACTACTTCTTTTTTTTTCTTCACCATTAACTTTTTTTTTAATTTTTTTAATATATTAATTTTTTAATTTTTTAATTATTAAGATACTACTTCTTAATGAAACATTAAATGCGGCCTTTTTAGGCCCCCTGGGTGACTAAACTTCGTGCTTTTTATTTGAAATGCCATGTCGTAGAGTTTTGTGATACCTACCAGAATGTTAACATTAATAATAAGTAATAATGCGCAAATAAATAAAATAAATAAATTCATTTAAAGCTGTTTCTAAAAATATTCGGATTTCAATTTTTATAAAACTACACTAAGGCCCATCAAAAAAGCAAGTCGTAGGTACCTAATACTATACCTTTAACTACAATAATGTATATTTCGATTTACCGCCATTAAGTAGGATGCAAAGAAATAATGTATACTTTGATCAACTACAACAAAAGTAGTTAAGTGCACTTACCGTAAATTGAGGTCCCTTGGTATGTAATTCTCCAGGTACATTCGGTTTGGTTATCTCTTCACCAGTTTTTATATCAACCAACTGAAAATATAGGTAAGGTTAAGTCGCAGATACAATCCGTCTGCCATCGGAGATGGTTATGTCGGAATTGGACCGACTAAAACCACACGCCGTCTAGAGGCCACCCCGGCTGAACCTTTTTTTTTTTTTTTATCGTGCGGAAATCCCCATGGATACCACCCCCGTCGGCCATCGGGGGTGGTTATGTCGGGATCGAACCCCGGCTGACCCTGGAACATCTACGGTTTTAAGATGACCCTCTCGACGGTTTATTATTGTAAAGTACAGTCAGCGTCAGAGAAAACAGACCCCCTCGATACTTAAAGAATATATATTCTTTAAGTATTGAGGGGGTCTGTTTTCTCTGACGCTGACTGTACAATATACAACTACACTGGCTGGTACTACAGATAAAAAAATATTATCAGGTCAGAAAAATTGAGTCGGTACCTTAAGTTCATACCATGAATATTTTCCATTGCCACAACAGCCCATCGGTAGAGTAGGTAAGGGCATGAAAACTGGTCCCAAATATTCACTCTGTCCGTATGTTTCTAAAATGAATGACCCTGGACGCATTCTCTTCTGAAAGATAAATTAAATAATACACCATGTAAGTACCTATAGAGCAAGAGCCCATGAACCCCAGACCTTCTTTATTTTATAAAAGCTGAAAGTTTGTCAGCGCATGCTCCCAATACAGATAAGAACGATGGCCCATTATGAAGTTCGGGTCATAGTGGCTTTGGCAGTTCTTCCAGTTCCAGTTCCAGTTCTTTCAACACTTTCCAAAAAAAAGATAATTAATATGCTTGTCAAATTGTGATTCTATTTTGTTAGGCATTAACGGTAAAGAATGATTTGAAATACAAAGCTGAAATAAATACATTTCATTTCTTGAACACCATGTACCTATTATTCTCTCCACGTCATTTCGTTTATAATGTTAACACACGGAATTAGAATCCAAATACAACGGAATTACAATTTTTGCCACGGAATTAGGAGTTTCTGACTTTTTTAGTTTTAATGAACTTTTAGACACCATCATCCAGGGATCCATTGAAAAATCCTCCGTATAAATTCAGATATGCTTACCTGTAACTTGATGTAACTGTCCTTATGAAGCTTAGTGCCACTAATGACTACGGAGTCGAAGCAAGTAAAGTCACATACTTTTTCTTCTTCAAAAATAGAATTTAATAATATGGACGTCATCACCACAGACACCGGCTGAAATAAAACAAAAATAAAGTGAAGTTAAAAAAACAATAAAGAATTTGGATTGCTTTACCAACACACTGAAGGAGGTAGGACACGACGGTATCTCCCGTCCGAAATGAGCCCCTTCGGCCGTTAAGGAAACTGAAGTTTGGAAACTGGTTTCCTGAAAGGATTTTTTTATCCTCCTAAGTAACTGGTTTCCTGAAAGGATTTTTTTATCCTCCTACGTAACTGGTTTCCTGAAAGGATTTTTTTATCCTCCTACGTAACTGGTTTCCTGAAAGGTTTTTTTTATCCTCCTACGTAACCGGTTTCCTAAAAATACTTTGTTTTTGTTATTTCAGCCACCTACGAAACTAATTGGACTACAGTAGTAATTTTACGAGTGTTGTATTAGTAGACTCGTAATAAAACCGTTCTTGTAGTTTATTTTAGATATTTGGATTTAATAAAAACAATTCATTAAGTAAATTAAATAACGAAAACAATTTAATCATTTAGCTGTCCAACTGGGGAAGTACCTCTGCCCTACAGAACACCGCAGCCATAATAACCATCGTGTTGTGTTCCCGCCGGTAAGTAGGGTAGCCAGAGCTCACTGTACCCCTCCTCCCCCTCCCCTTCCTAGCCTCCCCACCCCTTTCCAGCACTCCTCCTTTCCCTTCAGGGTAGGCAGCCGGTGTGTGACACTTTGGTGTTGCACACGTTCATAGGCCACGGTGACCGCTTTCCATCAAGTGGCCCGTGTGCTTGTATGCCACCTACGTAGTATAAAAAAAAACACGTGTTCTCTTCTTATATCATATTTGTTTTATTAACTTTCATAACAAACAAACAGACATCTAACAATTTAACAAATAATGAATTCAGAATAATTATACGAACCTTGTATTTGTTAATAACATCTATAATATTTTCGGGTGTGTTAGGCTTAGATGTCTGTACCTTGGTCAGGTGCAGCAATGGCATTGACAAAGCATTGTTGAAACCTGAAACCCACTGCACTGGAGCCAGATGTAAAGCTGGCATGTTCTCGTCTCTCCGACTATAAAATAAATGAATGGTAAGCAACTTAGTTGTTAATTATATTTTTGAGCCGTTTGGTGTTGAGACGCAGGGCTCATGGTCCAAGTGCCCGCCTTGTCTATAAGGATTTGGCGAAGCGGCTGATCGACGCCAAAGGTGACCAGAAGGCTGGAATCTATCTTGCACAAAGAATCAGCATTGCCATTCCACGTGGCAATACTGCCAGCCTTTTGGGCACATTACCAGTCAGTGATGATGCGGAGGAATTTTATGACCATATGACGTGAAATATTTATTTTGTTTACTTATTAATTTATTTGAAATCTTAACATTGGCAATGTAAATAAATAAAATACTGGTAAATATTTTAGACCTTATTATAATGTAGGTATGTTGCAAAATTAACTGTCGGAAGTTTTGAGGGGTTGATCGCTATCAGTAACTGAACCCAAATTAAAACTATTTGCTAATTTTTTACGCGATAAATAATTTTTACGTTCATTTTTCGAGCCATCTGCCTAATTACTAGTTATTTAACTCCCCAGCCAGAGACTTATAACGTAACTACAGCTAATTGTATTGATTTTCTGATCGGAAAAATGATCATCCAGGACGGGACTTGAACCCGCGACCAGTCCCTTACAGGGGGAATACTCTGACCAACTGAGCTACCTGGACCCGTTCTAGATTTTTGTTGTTGCTAGAGCTAATTGTATGTCTTCGGTTCACATCGATAGAGTAATGGCCATGATTTGAACCCGGGACCTCCTGATAGCAAGGTCAACTTCATAAACACTAAGCTACTGATCTATTAGGATTGTTATCTTATCTCATATGCTTTCCTATATTGTTTTGCGAAAAACGTAAAACAATAATCTTGACGTTGACTAAATGCTACTTTCTGACCTACATTAATATCTAAAGATAATAAAGATATCTAAAGATACTAGCTTACCAGCGCGCGGCTCTGCCCGCGTGAATATTGGCTTTCGCCACCAAGTCTCAGTGGAGTCAATTTATGTTTTATGCGCTACTGCGTACCTACCCTCGTATAGACTTCAGAAATATAGCACTCATTTCTATTAGCTTAGAGATGCATATTCTGTGTTTGAAAGCTACCAGTTTCATAGTGCCCGTAGTACCTCCGGATGACATCAGACAGGCGTATATCTTGTCCAGATCGAAAACTGCGGGCCTGAAATGGTAAATTTTATAGTATAGTAATAGCTGAATGGATAAGGACACGGCCTCTTCTTAGAGGTATCGAGTTCTGATCCGGCCAGACAGTACCAATGTGAATTTATATGCGCTAATCACACCATTTACCATCTGCTGACGGTCAAGGAAAAACATCATGAGGAAACTCACATGTCCTAGAAGTAATTCTATGAGACATGTACGATCCATCAACCCGCATTAGGCAAGCGTGTGTGGATTAAGGTCTCCTCTGAGTTCCCTCGTTAGAGGAGAGGAGACCCGTGCCCAGCAGTGGGACATAAATGGGTTGCTATCTTGACTTGGGTCTGGTCCCACCCTACTAATTTCTTGAAACCAGCCAACTTCACCTCACCAGTTTGTTAGTCAATAACTCTCTAATGAATGGTCAAATGGATCTGGCTGTTTGGACTGGAATAGATTATTGTTCAGAATAATATGAAGGCCACATTACAACCCATGGTAACCAACCATCGCTTGAGGAAACGGGTGGAGCTATAGGCATCGGCTAGACTTACGATAAAATAAGAGTATCCAAGGTTTCAATCAAAACACCTGGAATTCTTTACCAGCTCACGTGTTTCCTTCCTCATACAGTCTCGGGTCCTTTAAGCGGGGCGTGAAAAAGCATTTTGATGAGGCCGTCAAGCTGAGTGCCACCAGTGTGTAGCACTATCATTGCCTTTAGCTTGCCATCAGGCGAGGTGAAGTCAAGTTGACGTGACCGACATAAAAAAAGCTTTAAACTTACTTAAACTTCTCGATATCGTCATCATCATCATATTTCTCAATGAATTTCTTCATGGAATGCTCTCCTTCGTCAAAACAGATCACTTCGGTATCCAGTTCTAATTCTTCGACTGCCTTCAGGCAATCTCCAAGAGCAACCTCTTGACAAAATGCTACTTTCGGTTCACATAGCGCAAAATGGGCCTTAATGTCACCTGTAAGACATCAACAAAGTAAAAACAAAATTCTATCTGAAGGAGCTACACCAGTGATACATTAAAAGTAACTACTCATTATCTCTTCAGAGCTATCAAGACCGCAAGATGCTCTGTTAGTCTACATAAAAAGTACTCGCTCTCTCTTTGGAGTTTCAAAAACCTCAAGTAGGGCAACTGATCTTTACTGACCTTAATCATGAAGATGGCATCCCAATAAAAAAAAAGAATTTACCTACAGAATGTTTGACCGAGGCAGACTAGTGGTTTGGGTAATGGACTGCTGAGACGAGGTCTCGTGTTCGATCCCAGGTTCATCATGGCAACAACAGATATAATCGGCGAAGTGGCGTGATGCTCGCCCCACCCCCCCATATTTTAAAACCGTAGATAGCTCGGGGTCAGCTGGGGTGCGAGGGATATGCCCATTGGGTAACCTTACACCCCGGTAACTAAGGCCCGAGACGGCGTGCGGTTTAAGTCGGTTCGATCCCGACATAACCACCCCCGATGGCCGACGGGGGTGGTATACATGGGAATTTCCGCACGATAAAAAAAAAGGTTCACCATGGCACACACCAATGACTTTTCGATCCTTTTCGAAGTTATGTGTGTATTTGTCGCAGGTTTATTAGTAACCTCGGAGAGCACATTAAGCCGTCGGTCCCGATTGCCATATAAACATCTATAGCAGTCGTTACGGGTAGTTGGAGCCCATAAAAGTCGGACCAGTCTAACTTGGAACTTCGATATCGCCATTGGTCATAATGACCATTGGTTGTGGAGGTCAGATGGCAGTCGCTCCACGGAAAATATCGAAGTTCAGCCGCATCACAGTTGGACTGGAAAAAGAACCTTGAACCTGAACCTTTTTCCCAAAAAAGGTTCAGAAAATGATGAATGTTTGCATACGATTTCATTTCACAAAACTGGATGTGGCACGTGGTAGCACGAATTTGCTGTCTCAGTCGGAAAAATACCTGTAGGTAACTTTCTTATACGATTTTGAGAGTTTTGGAGGCAACGTCTCCCATTCCTTGCCTTTGCCAGCTTTACCACTCATCATTTGTCAGTTTAGGCAGGACAGCAGACCCCGAGCTCCGAGATGTGCCTCTAATGCAAGCGAGACACAACATTGAAATGATGATGACTTGTTAACGCTAAATTTTGTTTGAGATGGTTACTGGACTGCCTAGTGATAAGACTTCCACAAGATTACTGGCAAATTTTAACCACCTCTCAAACAGAAAGCGATTTTATTAAGGGACTATACTTTTTAAAGGCACACGTGGAACAAACTATACACCGTTTTTGCTAGGGTGACGAGTAGCTAATTAACATACTGTAGTTGCAGTATGGATCCACTCCAGCAATGGGCATGCCATTCAGTAAAGCCGCATAATGTGGTATGTGTAAATCGTTGTGATTTCGACCACCTAAAGCCAATACATCCCCAGGTCTAGCGCCAAAATGACGAAGACATCTTGCTAACTGTATAGACCGAAAGAGAACTGATGCATTCGTCTCACTCTTGCCTGTGGCTGCATCTATCTGTTGAAGAGAGAAATTAAAGAGATAATAATATAAATTGGTATAATTCGGGTGGAGTATTACCTACATTCATTTTATCTTTATGCTTGTATGCCGGCTCGAAGGGTAGACAGAGGTGCTGTGGCGAAATGCGAACAATTTAAAAAGAGAAGCTGTAAGATTTATACGACACAGCCTTCTAGAGCTTTTGGAATAACTGCTCCAAAGTAAAAAAATAATAATTAAAAGTAACGAAGAGAGACCGCCTTCCTGCCTGAATCTGCGACAGACAGACATCATTATCTTCATTCCCGAGACCAACCCTTGTGTTTGCTATTTATTGCTCGTAAAGATCTGGGATGACTCTAGCGTTTTTGTAATCCAGGCCAACATCCATCAAAAGACATAGAAATACTAGTTACACAAAAGTTAATTCGTATAATAAGTACAGTACATGCAGCTGTAGATGGCAGGGTCAGCCTGGGTGCTAGAGAATTGCTTTATATCGAGCCACCTTTTTTTTATCCTGCGGAAATCCCCATGGATACCACCACGTCGGCCATCGGGGGTGGCTATGTCGGGATCGAACCGACTAAAACCGCACGCCGTTTCGGGTCTAATTACCCTTTTATCAAGCCACCTTACACCC
Source organism: Lithosia quadra (assembly GCA_963576445.1). Taxonomy (NCBI): domain Eukaryota; kingdom Metazoa; phylum Arthropoda; class Insecta; order Lepidoptera; family Erebidae; genus Lithosia; species Lithosia quadra. The sequence goes on from OY754893.1 coordinate 2,966,988, forward strand.
ACATATCCACATATATTATGCCCATACCCCTAATTAATGAGATTGGAAACGACGTTTTTGTCTGTTCGAGCCAGCATAACCATCCCACCCACCCCAACTCTGCAATTAGCACAATTGAAATATTCAACAATTTACCTGGCAAATAACATTGGGCCTGCTCCTCATTGTATGCAAGAACAAATGTCCCAAATGATAGTTCTCATCTTGAATCTGAAAAGACGCGCGCGTTTGAAGTTTAGTGTCAAAGGGGGGAGGGGGGGGGGGTTGGGGAGATTGGGAGTGGGGTTGTGAACTCTGGCTACCCTACTTACTTATAACTACTACTATTTCCCCAATACTACCCCAGTCGGACTGCTAGACTTGGACAGAAGATACCATCGTGTAGGTACCAGGATCGAAGCAATTAGAAACAGTTGTTATTTCAGCTTGCCGCAATACAAAGAAAGAAATGACGGAATGTATTTTACTCACTGGGGAACCATCCGGAAGGGTATCATCAAACTCCACACCGAATTGGAACTTTGTGACCTTAGTGCCTGAAGGAGACACGTTGGTGTAGGAGCAGGTGTCACCGTCCTTGTCTAGTTTGGTTGTTGGCTGAGATTGCAAGTACTTGGCGATTTCCGCTTCAGGAAGACCTGGAAATCAAGAAATCAAGAGGCCAATTAGGTTAAAAATTTCAATGGGTACAAAAAAGAGCGCCTGTTAGGGACTGTTAATTCTGGGTGCGGGCCAAAACCTCCACGCGGTGCACCCGGGCAACGGAGGCAAGTAGCGACTTCCACTCGTCATGGGAGACGCTGCTGCCTGCGGCAAATTCGGCCGGGGCGGAATAAATGCTCTCTAAAGGTCTATTCCGAGGCTCTCCACGTGTCCCTCTGATTAGCACAGGGCACAGTGGGGAGCAGGTAGGAGAGAGCCGATTCCCTGCGCCCCGACGGTTGGGTGACAGGATGCTCGTCCCACCGGGGGATCGACAGGGCCATCTTTAAACCGTAGATGACCCAGGGTCAGCTGGGTGGCAAGGGATATGCCTATTGGGTAATATTACACCCCGGTAATCCCGATAAAGACCCGAGACGGTGTGCGGTTTTAGTTGATTCGATCCCGAAATAACCATCCCCGTTCGCCGACGGAGGTGGTATCCTAGTTTTTATACCAGAAAAGAGGCACCGAACCGCTTGATTCTAGATGGAATCGTTTGCACCGTGTGCATAAGATTTATTATTGTATCTGTTAATGCTTTAATTGATACAATATTTATTTACCATTGATTAAACTTAGGTGTGGCTTTAAATAGATTGATATAGAGATTGATAACTTACATAATAGAGAATGATAAAATTTAATTACATATAAAAGTAGGTACCTATATAAAAATGATAAATTTCTATAATGAAAACGATAAAATCACATGTAATTTAAAATTTGATAAAGGTACGTGCACCATTGATAATATTAGAGCTATTTTAATGGTATTATATATTAGCAACCTAATTTTAGATTATAAATAGGTACCTACTACATTACATTGTAGTTATTTTGTTAATTTGTTTATTGGAATTGCCCATCGATGTATCGTAATTTTTTTCTGAATACAATTTTTTTTATACTACGTAGGTAGCAGACAAGCACACGGCCCACCTGATGGGAAGCGGTCACTGTGGCCTATGGACGTGTGCATCACTAAGCGCTACCTACTCTGAAGGGAATGGGGGAGGGCTAGGAAGGGGTGCGGGGAGGAGGGGTACAGTGAGCTCTGGCTACCCTACTTACCAGTGGGAACACAACACGATGGTTATTATGGCCACGGTCTTCTGTAGGGCGGAGGTACTACCCTAGATGGACAGCTCATTTCAGACGGGAGATACCTACCTCCTAAAGATAAACCATTTTATAAACCATTACGGTAGAGTAGAAGTTTCGGACCTCAGACTCAGGCAAAATGTCTGGTGCTATTAATTCCTCTTTAGCCATCAATCATCTAAGGGTTTTTCCTGGTTGCATCCAAGGTTTTCACTGCAGAGTTCTGGGTCCGCTTACCATTTCTCCTCCAGGATTTGGTTTATATGACTTATAGGAAGTGACTGCCGCCTGATCCTGGGTTGAGGCCCTCAAAATGAAACTTACACCACAACTTCTTCCGTCCATCAGCAGGTTTCAGGTGAGGTTAGCTCCTGAAGGTCTTGGGGTGGCCACATATTGTATTTCTATTTTAGTGTTTCTATCTACCCGTTTAACAGCCTGATAGTAAGCTAAAGGTATTCTCTGGAATGGGAGTCACCATTGCAAACACCGATAGTACCACAATGGTGGCACTCAGCTTGATGGCCTCGTCAAATGCTTTTTCACGCCCCGCTTAAAGGACCCGGGACTGTATGAGGAAGGAAATACGTGAGCTGGTAAAGAATTCAATTAAGTATGTCATCGTTGTCACTAGTTAAACGGTTTTATTTAACACTAGCGGCCCGTGGCCCGGCTTCGCCCGAGCATAAATTCTTAAAAAATTATATAACCCGATTGCACCAATACTCCACAGCTGGATAAACTGAATGCCGAAGACGAAGGATCGGTAGGCATGATGCAGGCATATGTTCTGCAGTAACTATAATAAGTTTCTAATCTCATCGTTTTCCTCGGAACCTGGTTCCAACTCAGTTGGGGTTGCTTTTCCAAAAGCAAGCAAGGGTTTACTGCAGAATATTATATACCTGCATCATGCCTCCCGATCCTTCGTCTTCGGCATTCAGTCTACCCTAGCTACTTTTTTCAGATCAACAGCCTATATGGCTGGGGACCTCCCACGATTCACTAACTGATTCACGATTTCCAATCTAGGACTCGTTGTGGCCAGTCCATTGTCCTATCAGTTTGCTTATTCTGCAAGCTATATTAGTACCTAACTTCAACAACGAAATGGCTGAATTTATTCGAAAATATTTTTCGTGAAGCATCATTCTGATCTCCACAACCTAATAGGTGCCACGGGAATGAAATAGCTAACGGGTGAGGCCACGGAGGACAGCAATCCTACTAATATTATAAACGCGAAAGTTTTTAAGAATGTATGTCTGAATTTCTGGATGTAGGTACGTTTGTTACTCTTTCACGCAAAAACGGCTGAATAGATCTGGTTGAAATTTGGTACAGAAATAGATTATAGTCTGGAATAACATATAGACTACTTTTTATCCCGGGAACAGGTTCCCGTGGGTCACGGGTAGTGAGAACAAAATTTCACGCGAGCGGAGCTTGTTATTGAATAAACTACTTAGTACTTACCAATATCCTTAAGGAACTCCTTAAGACTCTCCTGTTCCTCGTAGGTGTAAACTTTTCCCAAGAACGACATTTTGAAAACTTAGGCACGAGGATGCTTCGAAAGTATTAAATCAACTCATTACTACACCAGTCCTATATATATTTTACTTTAATCGGATTAAAATAAAAAATTATGCGATAAGGCTAGAGTCATGCACTTTTTTGATATTTTATGAATAAGTACGATAAATATATATAATATGTAGAGATATATTACATAGTTTGTATCTGGTATGTGTTTACCATTGATTTTACAGCATTTTCATAAGTTTAATATTTAATATTATTTTATCCGAATAAATTGTTAACGCGGGTAGACAAAATATCGCACGATAGTTCCGTGTGCGGCATCGACGCTCACGAAAGTATAAAAGGCGAACACTGTAGTCACTTATAGCTCAGTTATTTCCGAGTCTTACGTACGATCTAACTCTTATTTGAGGATCAAACGAACTTACCAAGTGAAGTTCGATCATAATTATGTGAGCAGCTTTATTCTTTGCGATTCACGTTTAACATGGTGTGGTTGCGCTATCGACTATAAATAGGCCTTGCACGATGGTTAAAAGTTTTTTTTTTTATAGTAGGTATCCCCAATAGCAGGGTAGTTTATAAATAGCGCGACCTACTACAATATCATCATTTTGTTCGAAGTTATTCGCATTCTTTATTTTAGAATCGATTTGGGGCAGGGCTTTTAATTATATCAGAAATCGAAGTGATTGGGAGTAGGTAAATCGCAAAGAATGAAGCTGCAGACATAATTATGATCGAACTTCACTTGGTAAGTTCGTTTGATCCTCAATTATGCTTCGTGTAGAATGTTTATAGTAACGATTTTAAAATAAATATCTATACATCTATATACATATAATAAAATAGTAGGAAAGTCAAAACTGTACATTGAATATTTAAAAAAAAAATAAAGTTATCTGTTTGTCTGTATGTATGTCCGGGATAAACCCAAAAAGTACTGCATGGATTTACTTCAGGCACGAATATTATTTAAAAGTCGGGTCAACACATAGGCTACATATTATCACGCTATCACCTCGGGGAACGAGCAGTAAACCTTTATTTCTTCAACGCATTCTGTAACAACGTGTAATCTAACGACGCATTTTTGAATGTTATTATTATGTTAACTATGCTATCACACTATTTCACACTATAAGTAACTTAGACCGATAATTTAAATACCTACCTAATATGTATGTGCACGCATGGATAAAAAACTACTGGAGGGATTTTGATCAAACTTGGTACGATTTATAGTTCATACTTCTGGACAACATAATTATATCAATCGATTTATGTCCCACTGCTGGGCACGGGTCTCCTCTCCTCTAACGAGAGAGCTGAGAGGGTTTAGACCTTAATCCACACACGCTGGCCTAATGGGGTTTGGTGGATCGAACATGTCCTTAGAATTTCTTCTAAATTAGTGGCATAATTTATGTACGACTAGTTGGAGCCCTTAAAAGTCCGACCCAGGCCCTGTTCTGATCACAGTACTTCGATATCGCCACGATTAGTAAATATCTTTCAAATCATATTGATGACTCTACCGGCACTTGCGTTGATAAAATCTCTGATAGTGCAGTTTCTTGATGAATCACAAAAAAATCACATTATCCGAAAAAAAAAACAGAGTCATAGATATCAAATGTTTCATCCAAGATAAGTGTTGTCAATGCAGTAATATTAAGTCAAGGTGAGATAAGGACAAGATTAGTACTTAGCATCAGACGATACATTTTTTTTGCGATATATATATACACCCAGCGCCATCTAGTGATAGCAGTTTGAACTACTTCGATACTTATACAGAACTATCGATCCTGCATCACGAAAGTGAAGTTCACGTGCTGAGTCCCAACGATAGTCGTTGGGCCGTGGCTCGGAAAGGCGCAATTGCCTTATCTGGAGATCCACCATGTAACCATGTAACATTAGTTAATTTATTCACAGTCATTCATGCTACCGTAACACAGGTTAATTCCTAGCACGGGGCAGGGGATCGACTTCTAGCTTTAACTGTAGTTTATACACAATAAAGATTATTATTATTATTATTATTCACAACATTATCCTCAAAAATCAAAGATATCAATTGTTTTATCCATCTAGATAAGTGTCGAAAATACAGTCATAATAATAAGTCAAGGTGAGACAAGGACCACTAATAGTACTTTGTGTCAAACCACATAAAAATTGGTAGCGATACCACATACACCCAGCACCCATCTAGCGATAGCAAGTTGAACTACTGCGATAAGGATTTTTCTTTGTTCTGTGACTGCGATAGTACTACTACAGAACAACTATCAAATTCTGCATCGAAGGTGAAGCTCGCGCACTGGATAGCATACCTATAATAATTATACAGGATGGAATTTTTGGACTCTACTTGGAAGGAAAGTACTTTAAATAGGTACTGGAGATATAAAATTTTACTCAAAACAAGGCTACATTTTACATTACTAACAAAGTTCAATCAGAATTATCGGATTGGACCTTTGAGTAAAAGTGCTTATCTGGTTCCATTGAATTTTTAAAGCTTAGATTCAATGGATTCCCTTTTATTTTATTTCATTTATTTATTTAGGTACTATGTTTTTTAGAGAAATTTCGTCTTTACAAGTGACTCTATCGATTGATGACATAAAAGTGTAGTGTGTTTTTTTTTCAGATTTTAAAAGGTAAGTTAAGATATAGGAGGTAGGATTTTAGGAGAAGCGGTATCTCCCATCTGAGTTGAGCCATAATAACCATCGTGCTGTGTTCCTGATTGTAAGTACCTAGCCAGAAGCCAGAGCTCACTGGACTCCTCCTTTCCCACTCCTTCCTAGCCCCCCACCCATTCCTAACCCTTCTCACCCGGTCGGCACCGCGAGTGACATCCCTGGTGTTGCACACGTCCACGGGGCACGGTGACCGCTCCCCATTGCAGTGGGCCGTGTGCTTGTGCTACCAAGTGGTATAAAAAACCGGGTATAGCATATCGAAGGTGCAGAATAGTGAAAATAAAAGTAAATAAGATAAAAAACAATATTTTTAAAATAGGAATAATTTATTATGCTTAGTTAAAAATAAATAATATTAAACTGCCTTATAGTATCTCTTAGCCGTGCCGTCGAAATGGGTGTAAGTCATTGACTGAAAAAAAAAACAATATTAATTTTATTAGATAGGTACCGAATTGGTGATTTATATTTTTGAGCCGTTTGGGGTTGAGACGCAGGCTGGGGTCATGAGGTACAAGTGCCCGAGATTTGGCAAAGCGGCTGATCGACGCCACAGGTGACCAGGGCCTCGATTCTGCTAAAGACATACCACTGTAATACCACTGACACTCTAAAAATGCTATTTAATTGTAGACTTTACCTTTATACTGTTAAAGTCTAAATCAAATGAAAAGAATTCATTTAACTTTTTCATTCGCTCTACAAAATATCATTTGACTTTAGACTCTAACATGATAACAATAATTAGTCTACAATTAAATGGCAGTTTTTGGAGTGTCAGTGGTATATCATTCAGTGGTTTGTCTTTAGCAGAATCGAGGGCCTGGGCCACTCTTAAAAATGCCACTTGATTGTAGAATTTATTGTTATCAGGTTAAAGTCTAAAGTTAAATGATATTTTGTAGAGCGAATGAAAAAGTTAAATGAATTCTTTTCATTTGATTTTAGACTTTAACTGTATAACGGTATAGTCTACAATTAAATAGCATTTCTAGAGTGTCAGTGGTATTACAGTGGTTTGCCTTTAGCAGAATCGAGGCCCAGAACGCTGGACTCTATCTTGCACAAAGAATGCAATGCTGCCAGCTTTCTGGGAACATTACCTGACCAGCTTCATACAACCATCATAATATTATCGTGTTGTCACTCCAGACGCACGCAAGCACAATATTTGAGCCCAATCTGACGTCAGGAAGCGGATCTAATTAGCCTTCCAAGATTTGACCCATACTAACATACTAACGTACAAACAAACTAACAAACACTGTGTTGTTTCACTGACACTAAAAGATGTTACTTAATTTTAGACTTTAGTATCATGACAATAAAGTTTAAAAAATATAGCAAGAAAGAAAATTTACAATGAACTAACTCTCTTCTTTTAATTCTACACTTTTTATGTATAGCGGGAAAGCCTAATATTAATTGGCATTTTTCAGTGAAATAACAGCCTGGAATTTCTCATAATGACTTACCACCACAAGTTGGTCGTCACTGAAGACCCGGACATATTTGAAGAAGTCCCCGTTTGGGTACTTCTGCACCTGAGTGAGTGTGTTGCCGTCAAGCGTGAATGTGGTTTCAGCCTGAAATTTGAAGTCACCATTAGCTTTTACGTCTGATTGACCCCAGGAAGAAGCGTCGGTACATTAAAGGTTAAGGAGACGACCTTATATGATCGAGAGGTCCTTGTTTCGAATATTGGCTATTAGCGATGTGAACTCCTAATACAAGTAATTTAGCTTAGTTCATCGCGCATCTGGTCGTTCGGTGATGGAAAGGGCTTGGAAGAACTACGTTATGGAGCATGCGTTATGGAGAGAGTCCAAGCTCTGACGTCCAGTCTCGACCAGCACATCATTGTTGATGAGCCTGTCACTTCCAGGTCTGCGCTCATGGAGGACGGAGGTCGTTGAGCAACCTCCGGTGCCTAAGACACGACGACGCAGCAATTTTTTAAAAATTCCGTCCGTCAATTTGTCTGTACCCCGCTGGATGGTAAGAAACTAAGGTAAAGTCCAGAGGGACTGGGCCGCCATTCCAAACACCATTCGTCCCAAAACAGCGGTCCCTACCTTGACGGCCTAGAGACAGTTACCTTTTCACGTACCGCTTAAAGATCCGGGATCGTAGGAATGTGCAGTTTAAAAACTTACCGCATAAGTGCCAATTGTTTCTTCAAAGGGTACTCCAAGTTTGAATGTGAGGTTATTATAGCCTTGCAGTGTCAGATTGTCACCGTCCTTTATTAGTTTTTGGTTAGGATGGGTGTTGATTAATTCTTGAGCTTTCTCAGCGGATCGCAAATCTAGAAGATGATAATAAATGCAATTTCAAAAAACGAACTTGGACCTTTTTATGGATGTAGGACACGACGGTATCTCCTGTCCGAATTGAGCTATCCTACGGGGGTAGTACCTCCGCCCTACAGAAGACCGCGGAAATAATAACCATCATGTTGTATTCCCGGCGGTAAGTAGAGTAGCCAGAGCTCACAAACCCCTCCCATTCATACCCTCGACCCCTTCCTAAACTCCCTAACCTTTCCTTCCCTCCTGCGTTGGTAACACGAGTGCAGCACACGCTTCCCAAAACGTGGGTCATACGCGTGACTGCCATATAAGTAGTAAGTACAAACAAAATAATTAAATTTTGCCCAAATAATACGTAGCTATATTCCAAATTTCCCGGTCCTGGGTCCTATAACTGTGTTTCATATAAAGAGTAGGTACCCCTTCAAATTTTCTTTTCAAAACTGAATTTACTAAGCTCTCATCAAGGTGAAAGATATGGCAACGGATAAAGTTGGCTACAGATACTATAGGCGTATTATCTCTCTCTCGGCGTCTCCAATAAAATAATATTATCTTGTACTTACCGAAGGAGGCCACCAATTCCTCAAAGTTCTCCTGCTTAACGAAAGTGTATTCCTTTCCAAAGAACGACATCTCGACTGGTACTGTTCACAACACTGATCAATTCAGTTAAACTGCGATAGATGTTCAGTACTCGTTTTATACTAGCAGCTTAATCTAAAGAGCATGATCGCACAAAAAATGCGCCGCGATAACAAAACATCGATGATTATGATTATCTAGATACCGTGCCACCAAAACAAAACCACCAACCAATACCCACCATTTCAAAATATGGTTACACGTTGCAAAGTTTATTTTACTGGCAGTCAAAACATATACCTTAACCTAGTTGCGATACGATATAAAAACATCTATGGCAGTCGTTACGAAAGTTCGATAAGTGGTCTAATCTAACCGCAAAACTTCGATATCACCAGTGAATTGTGAAGGTCCTGACCTTGACAGTGGTGTGCCACTGACACTATAAAAAAGCTATTTAATTGTAGACGTTGTACAGTTAATGTCTAAAATCAAATGAAAAGAATTCATTAAAAAAATTTCATTCGCTATACAAAATATCATTTAATGGCGTTTTTTAGAGTGTCAGTGGCATGACCACAGAACAAAGAAAAATCCTGTGGGCATGACAGTGGTTTGCCTTTAGCAGAATCTCGAAATTTCGGTTCTTCCTAGTTTGAAAAGTCATGATATATTTATTAAATAGTTCGGATGTTCATTACCCAAAAAAAATGGAACGTTCTTAGATAAAAAATTGATAAGATTACCCGCCTCACTATGACTATGCACACGGATAAGGCTCCATGCAGTCTATCCGTGTGCAAAAAAGAGTGGGTTTTACAAAATCTTCTTTACTATAATTATTTGGAAACCTTAAAACACCATTTTTACCAGGCGGCAGACAAGTATGCGGCGTGCAGCGTATTCAACAAAATGACTAGCAGCGGCGGATAGTGAAGGGAAATATTAAGTCGATATTATTGTGTAGTGGCCATTCAAGTACCGATATTTAAAAAGTTTGGATAATGTCAGTTCCCATCATTTTAACCAACAGAGGTGTTATAGATTGGAAACGGAAGGAAATGATACAAATATTTTGTTAATTTTGGGACCTTTCCTTAATTTCAATGATTCATTCATTTTCTGATCGGAAATAATTCATTGGGAATAGTTAGCATACAATTGCTTAAAAAATTCATTCAAATGATTCATTCATTCATTCATTCTTCATAACTTCCCAGAATTCGTGCCTTACTAGAGTTACTAGCGGTAGGTACCTACTATTCAACGGAGGCGAGCAGCGCCTCCCAACTCGCCACGGGAGGCGCTGCTGCCTGCGGCCAATCCGGCCGGGGTGGGACTGGCCCTCTAGAGGGCTGCTCCGAGGCTCTCCACGTGTCCCTCTGACTAGCGGTTGGGTGACAGGACGGCCGCCTGTCACCCTATACCCCACCATCGGCGAAGTGGCGCGATGCTCGCCCCACCCCCTCTTTCGGGGGGTCAAGGAGGCCATCTTAAAACCGTAGATGGCCCGGGGTCAGCTGGGGTGCGAGGGATATACCCATTGGGTAACCTTACACCCCGGTAACTAAGGCCGGAGACGGCGTGCGGGTTCGATCCTGACAAAACCACCTCCGATGGCCAACGGAGGTGGTATCCATGGGGATTTTCGCACGATAAAAAAAAGGTACCTACTATTGAGTGGTGCTCAATCAATGAGTTCAATTCATGGGATGGATTTTTAGAAAATCAAAGAAATAAGATAAGAAACACACTTTTTAAAATAAGAATAATTTATTATGCTTAATTAAAAATAAATAATATTAAACCGCCTTATAGTATCTCTTAGCCGTGCCGTTGAACTTGGAGTAATTCAAAGTCTGAAAAAAAAAACAATATTAATTTTATTAGTTACCGAATATTAACTAAGTTAACTAAGTAAATAAGTTGGTATCCCAGGGATGGAAAGCGAAGCAGAAGTCACCAACTATCAAGATGGGAGGATGACTGTCGCTATCTTCAGACCCTGGAAGTAGTGAGTTATTGGGCATTCTACCCCACCTTAGTTCCATCGGTTAAATGATTTTAAGAAGAGTTATTGGGTATTCTACCCCACCGTGACTGAGGTTATCGAAGATAACCGTTGGAACTAAGGTGGGATAGAATGCCCATTATCTCACTACTCCTGGATAATTATCACGTAGCATCAGAGTATTTGCCAAGACAAAACCACAGAGTCTAAACTCGATTGGCTCATCTTCGTCACCAAAGATACGTGAGCCCATATTTGAGTCCAATCTGACGAGAGGAAGTGGTTCTAATTAGGCTTCCCATATTTGACCCATACTAACAAACTAACATACAAACAAACTAACAAAAATTATTACGCTTATTGCAGTCCACTGTTGGCACCCGGGCACGGCGTTGTTTAACTTACACTGAATGCCATTTAATTTTAGACTTTAGATTATTCATGACAATTAAGTTTAAAAAATATACAACTTGCAGATGCAAGCCGCCGCGGCTTGCATCTGCTAGGGTGACAGGCGGCTCCACCCGTAACCCCCACACCTATGCTCATGGAGTCATGGAGGACGGTGGTAGTCAGAACTCCGGGAGAGCTCTGTGCAGCCTGTTCTCATAATGACTTACCACCACAAGTTGGTCGTCACTGAAGACCCGGACATATTTGAAGTCATCTCCGTTTGGGTACTTCTGCACCTGAGTGAGCGTGTTGCCATCAAGCGTGAATGTAGTTTGAGCCTGAAATTTAAAGTCACCATTAGCTTTTACATCTGATTGACTCCAGGAGGAAGCGTCGGTAGCTTAGTGGTTAAAGAGTCGACCTTATGATCGAGAGGTCCTAGGTTCGAATCCTGGTTATTACCGATATATGAAATCCTAATAGAATGTATGTGTACCTATGAGTAATGAGAATATTAATAATTCTCCTTCTTCAACCTTCCAAAGCTTTCACCTCGGAGTTTGGGGTCCGCTTTACCAGTCTTAACTGCGGATTTGGCTGGACCTCGATAATACATCTGACCTTCACAACCCAATTGGAGAATATTAATAATGTCGGTTACTTAACTTAAAAAAATTATCACATTTCTGACACAACCTGTTTTTACCTGCAGAAATCACCACCAAATATCAATGACGTAGCACCCTACGTCTGGTTGTTTGGTGATGGAAAGGGCTTGGAAGAATTAGTTTATGGAAACCCAGCGCACACTCCCAGAAGAGCATAGGATGAAACACCAAAGCTAGCAACTATGTGCTGGTGGTAGCTCTGACGCCCAGTCTCGACCAGCGCATCATTTTTGATGAGCCTGGCACTCCCAGGTCTGCGCTCATGGAGGGCGGAGATCCTTAAGTAACCTCCGGTGTCTGAGTCACGACACAACGGATTTCTACAGTTTAAAAACTTACCGTACTATAGCCAACTTTTTCTTCAAAGGGTACTCCAAGTTTGAATGTGAGATTTTTATGGCCCTGCAATGTCAGATTGTCACCATCCTTTATTAGTTTTTGATTGGGATGGAGGTTGATTAATTCTTGAGCTTTCTCAGATGGTAATTCTAGAAGATAATAATAATAAATGCAATTATTGATTTCAAAACACAACATGTGCGCTTAAACCTCGAACGGTAGACCGCCGTGAATTATGACCAACCAACACTTGTACTTACCGAAGGAAGCCACCAATTCCTCAAAGTTCTCCTGCTTAACGAAAGTGTATTCCTTTCCAAAGAACGACATCTCGACGGGTACTGCCGTACTGCCCACAACACTGACCAATTCAGTTAAACCGCAATAGATGTTCTGTGCTCGTTTTATACCTACCAGTACCTTAATCTAAAGAGCATGATCGCGAAATGCGCTGCGATAACACAACATCAATGATAAATTTTATGACATCTAGATACCGTATGTCTCAAACAACCACCATAACTTTTAAACAATTTTATTGGTAGTCGTTATGACTGCCAACATTATATCTAAGATTGTATAAGAAAACTAGCTGACCCGGCAAACGTTGTTTTACATTTTAAGGGTGAACAACCCTTATCACTTAGGGGTATGGAATATAGATAGTAGCCGATTCTCAGACCTACTGAATACGCATATAAAATTTGGTAAAAATCGGTAAAGCCGTTTTGGAGGAGTACGGTAACTAACATTGTGACATGGAAATTTCATAAGTATGTTAGATATATTATAATATTATATCCGCGGTACTCTTTGAAGAGTGAGCACGTTAAGACATCGGTCCCAGTTACGATATAAAACATCTATGGCAGTCGTTACAGAAGTTGAATCTCTAAAAAATTCGATAAGTGATCTAACTACAGAACTTCGATATTGCGATACTATTGAATGGTGCTCAATCAATGAATAATTCAATTCATGGTTAAGACCATGGGTTTTTCGAATTTCCAAGGCGTGAAAAAAATAAGTGTTGAATTCGTTACACTGTTTATGGAATTCTGGATACACTGATTTTTTTTTTCGTAAATTTTTCTTCGCTATCCGCGAGTAAAAAATTAAATAAGGGAGACCGCCATTGCAAGTCATTTGCTACGCTGTAGACGCCCACTCTTTGTAAGTGATAGATATCGTTATTGCGATTAAAAGTTTGCGTCAAGTTTGACATTTCTGAGATCGAGTTATGATCGGAACTAAGTAAGTACATATATTTACGATTCCCGCTCAGTGCAAATATTTGTATGTCTATTTGCATTGGTCTGGGTGTCTCTATGTATAATAAGTATGTAGGTATTTACAAAAAAAAGTATATGAGTATGTTTATCAGCATTTTAGAACCCATAACACAAGCTAGTTAAACTAAGCTTAGATACTTTGGGTCTAGGGAGCGATGTGTGGAATGTCGTTGAATATTTATTTATTTTATTTATTTAATATATTATTTTATTACAAAAATTGACCTTCTGATCAAGCTTTTGCCCCTGTCAAGCCTATTCAATAATAAGCTAGCAAAATCATAATTATCATTGTCGTTGGAAATGAACTTTGCCTTTTTCAGCAATGGTCTTTATTTAGGGACTTTGATAAATGATATTCGTCATCGTCATCTAACTAAATACAAGTCATCTTTTCTGCCACAAAATAAAATTTATCAATGTATAAAAAAGGTGTGACTACATACCTACAGTGGCTTTTTCGTATCTGCATAGATTACACTTGACACTTTCTAAAGTAATCTTTTGTAATCCGCTTGTGGTTATAAGGTATGGTTAGTCATTCATTCAGTTAAAATTACATGCATTCTAGAATCCAAATCCTCTTTCCTTCAACTTTCCACTTAGGTACATTATGTAATTAGAAACAGTGGCATTATAATTTAGTTCACTAGCCGGAGAACCTAAATTATAGGGTTTTAGAATTCACTATTGAATTCATAAACTGAATCACTTATAATTATTTCAGCCCTTGAATTATAATTAATCTGTACATAGAATTGAAGTCTTTAATTAGACTTCAATTTAAGTTTAAATTATAATACGAAATTTGAAATGTGTCTAAATAAATTAAGTAAAAAGATTTTTAAGTTAAACGATTTTAAACTGTATTGTCATCAGAACTAGGTATAGATTTCTGCCAAATATCAGACCAATCCAACAACTGGAAGGGGGTCAAATTTCAATTACTAGATTTGACCCAATCAAACAGGTCGAGTTAAATAAAACCGTTTAAAAATAGGTAACTCTTAAAGAACAATTTCGTTGTCTACCCTGAATTTTGATTGTTCAGGACGTGATACGTTTCGCTCTTAAAGAAGGCCTACTACATCCTCATTTCATATAACTTCAGGAATGAGTCCATTTCGGAATAGGTAATTTTTGGCACGAGTCCTTTTATGATTTGTTTCCTTCAGGGATAATTCCTTTCTGGACTCAGTGGTCATTTCCTGAATAAGGCATTTCTGAATCGTATTGTCAGCATGTGTATTTGTGTTTTTTTTTTAAATATTGGTCACGTCAATATGAGTTCACCTGATGTTAAGCTGAAGGTAAAATCTCGAAAGTGGGGTCACCATTACAGACAACGATGATGCTAGAATAGCGGCCCCGCTTAAAGGAACCGGGACTATAGGAAGAAGGAAACACGTAATGCTGATAAAGAATTCCATGTCTTATTGGTGCAGCAAAAAAAAAGCACCGAACCGCTTGGTTCTCGACGGAATTGTTTATGCCTCAACCTTGCACTTGTTGTTCTGTATAGGAAAAGAGAGAGGGTGGGCCTTATTGGAAGAGCCGTGTAGTCGTGATTCACAAAATAGAACCCTGAGCTTTAGCGAGGGAATCAAAAGAGCACAAGGTGAAAAATCTTTGCACTCGAGTGCAACCATGAAGTTATAGTGCAACATGTAACTTTTCATCCCACCTCAGCGAGGAAATGACTAAATACAAAAATGTTATCATCGTGTAGTCGGAAAGTTGTTTTTGGATATGATAATAATTATAGTCTACACGGCTTAAGTTTCTGGTAAGTATTATTTTCCACGATTTATTTGTATAGTGATCGATATACGATACAATAATAACTAAATGCTATCTGTCCGCAAATGCAGTTATACATTTGACCTACTTTTTGACAAGTTTTCTTATTGGATTGATTGCCAAGTTTCATGCAGGTCTTACTATCACTAAGTACATATAAATACGTGCAATGATAAAGCGATATATTATGGCACCACTTACCGGTGCGGTAGCTGATATGGATTTGTATCTGCGATTAATATAGGTACGGTTTTATTTTAGTATACGATTATGGTTACGGTAGATAACGTGATCATGGTTTAGGTACAAGGAACTTGGCCTATACACAGATGATTTCAAACATCCGACTTGTTTTTAGAATTAGTGCAAAATCCAACTTTAACTCCGAGCCTTTTCCCAAACCAGTTAGGGTCAATTTATACTAGCGCAGAGTCGAAGCGCATCGAAGCGTCTATCCAAAAGAACATAACAAATTCAACCTTAACTCCACAGCGTAACGCACACATTACTTATAAGATTTTAAAAAGACGCGCGCATTCTTCGGAATTCTCGTGTCTGCGCATGACCAACGCTGATTAGAATTTGATGGATTTGATGGAATTTGACGCTTCGATGCGCTTCGACTCTGCACCAGTATAAATTGACCCTTAGGGTCGGCTTTTCAGTCTAAATACGAAGTGGCCTTGCTTCGATATTTTGCGTGAAGAGACGGCTATATTTTAGACCAGTAATTGTTGGACTTTTTAGGGTTTCAAGTACCTACCTGTAACGACTGCCATATATGAATAATTATACGTAGGGTAAGTTCGCCTGTTCGCGTCCATCGCCCTATTCGCGTCCATTTTACGGACATCTCTTTGAAAACTCTCGAAATTAAGTATACTAACACATCAATTAGTCGAAAAGTCATTACCACCAATACCTCATTGTATAAGAGCCACGTACGCATAGGTAAAAGTTCTGTGCGCCCAACCAATCCTGTGTAAAAAAATAGTTAGTGACGGCTGTTCAACGAGAGAGCGCGAATCCGCGAAATTTTAAGAAAAAAGGTAGTGGACAGCGGTGCGTTTGAAGGCAAGTCTTTTATTGTTTTATGTGTATTTTGGATACATAGCTGTTTCTAGACGTCGATAATGATAAAAGGAATTATATTCATTATGAATTTGCAATTTTTTTTGATAATTACCAATTAAAATAAGGTGGACGCGAATTACTACACCGAATTTATAGAACTTCCAGATTGCGTCCGCAATGGACGCAAACTATACCTGCAGGGAATAGTGACAAGAACAAATCGCGTCCATTATTAAAATTAATTTCCTACTGCTAATATAAGAAAGAAGGATAAAGAACATACACAGAAGACGATTTAAGGAAAGCATTGAGTGAAATTCGAGAGAAGCAGAAATCGGTAAGACAAAATATGCTATTCCCAAAACGACAATATGGACAAGACAAAATCAGGGGGCGCAGACCAGATGGAGTAAAGAAACCGGGCACAGAACCTGCGCTAGGTTTAGAAGGTGACCATCATAAGGACTGGATAGAGAGGCCATACGGGAGCCTCTCGTTACACCTGACGCAGGTGAAATCCATGAACACATACTTCGGGGATCACTTGTGTCTGATCAGGAAGCCGTTGGCTCCTGCCAACGGCTGAATGTCATCACTGTGATGCAAGTTAGAACTTAGGGATGCACACACTGGCAGAATGCAGGGCGTAGGAGGTGTCGAGGCGAGCCCTCGTGGTGGCCCTCGAAGTGGGAGTCCTCTCACTGAGAGTCTGACTCACAGCGATGCTGCAGAGCGGGCGGGCGATGCCGCTGCCTCACTTTGCGAGTAAGTCATGCTCGAGAAGGAGACGACGGAAAAGGTCCGGGAGAGGCGACCACAACAGGCGCAGGCGACTCAGGCGTCAGAGGTCGTTCAACGAACTTTGTCCTCCATGAGTGCAGGGTTGGGGATGACGCGTGGAGCCACCTGTCAACCTAGCAGAAGCAGGCTGAGGTGGCGGTGGCGACACCCTGGCATTAGAAAACCCGAGATGGCGTACGGTTTTAATCAGTTCGATTCCAACATAACGCCCCCACTGGTGGGTGGTAACCGTAGAGATTTCCGCGTGAAAAATAGGAGTAGATGGTAAAAAACAAGGTTGTTAAATGACTTCTTAACATTTTCAAATGTGAATTTCCAGTGAAAAATTCAAATTTCCTGTGAAAAATTCAAATTTCCAGTGGACGCAAACTGGTCCAGCAGGTGGACGCAAATTGGATTTTATGGACGCGAACTGGGTAAATCGCCTATTTCTGAAGTTTGTATTTTTAGAAAAAAAACTACAAGATATTTCGAATAAAACTAAAGGTTACCTTAAACTAGACTAATATTATGAACAGATTAAATAAACTTTTAATTGAAATTAGTACTGGTACATTTTTATTTTCTCCGTCAAACTTGCCAACTGCGCTAAGTGGACGCGAACAGGCGAAATGACCCTATAGTTATGTGTTAAGAATGGTCATCCATACATGGTCATCATCCACAGTCTTGGAATGTACTCAGCCACGAGATCCTTCAACATTATTCGTACCTACCTATCCAATTAAAATTATTCAAAGAAAATCGTCAAGTCACGTAATAAGTAGTGAGATCATATCTACAATTATTTCTTATCTCACTTATCTGTACATTTATATTTATAATGGAATGACTTGTAATAATATTTGTAAGAAAATAGTAAATAAAAACATTATTTATTCGCCCATAATGTTTATTATATTGATATTCACTTTAATAAAACAACACGGTACGACATTAACTACCAACTATTAGGTAATCTGTGGTAGTAGTAGACTAAGATCCCACTGCAAAATCATGCATGCATCGAATATTTGCTAAAAACCAAATTTTACGCATATTTATGATTAGGAGAACATATATTTACTAGGTTGCCTATCAAAATGTGGCCGCTAATCGCAGCCAGATGTAAACAGGTACGAAGAGGTACGGCGAAGTGCGCAACGGCAACCGTGATTTTTCAGAGTCCTTATGTGTATTACCGTGACGTGGATGATATTTTATTTAAAAACCATGTGAAGGATTTTTTTTCCGAAAAATGAATTAGCAATAATTGACTTAAACATATTAGCGGCCACATTTTGATAGGCAACCTAGTAAATATATGTTCTCCTAATCATAAATATGCGAAAAATTTGGTTTTTAGCAAAGATTCGATGCATGCATGATTTTGCAGTGGGATCTCGTATTATAGGTACCAACGTTGTGCCGAGTTCATCTTCATTCTATATTCAAATTGTTGCTCTTCTTATTAAACAGGAGATAATCTAACTATTACATACTTACTATTACACGGTGAAAGACTCGTGGTCACCCTGTTTTGTTACCCCAGGGCAACCTCGAATAATTTCAGTTACTCGTGGTCACTGAGGTCCAAGCCAAAGTCACTTATTAGTCGGTGTACCTGTTAAACAAGGGACACGGATCTGGGGCACGTTTCCATTTCAAGGTTGAGATATCGAAAAATCGACAACCAAAACAAAATAAATGGATTTCGAGCTTCAAAGTGCAAACTTGGAGAAGGTTAATTCCAATTCCCAAAAGTAGAGAATCTGGGGTATGTGTATTCTTTCTTCTCCTTTCGATTTGGTTTGCCCCACCAAGAACTTCAGGACCCAAGCCAGCCACCTGCAAGCTGGTATATCTGCTCATTGACGGAGGAGAGGAGACTCTGATGCAAGCTTTCCACTCGGGTTAGGGAAATCAAATGGCACATTGGCCAGTTGGCTGCAATAATTTAGGTAATTAATTGAGGGTATGGTAAAGGTAAGGGGCGATCCTTTTACCATAATTATTATCATTCCTTTTTATGGGTTTTCTGTTAAAAGGAGAATAGCCCAACCATCCAAATTGGACTTGAAGTTTTTTTTTTTAAATATTTTTAGATTAAATAAAAAACGGAAAACGTGGGCAAAAATTTAATATTCCCGCTTCTCTAACTCTCTATAAATTAAAGTAGGTACTGGCAGCAATCGGAGATGTGGGACAGCGGGGATTCCGATCGCAGGACTCGCAATAACCCCTTGTGGGGTACAGGATTAATTGCTCCGTAGTAGTCCAGCTTGCTATCGCTAGATGGCGCTGACTATACGCTCTATATTTATGATAATAACTCTCTAGAGTTGCAGTTAAAAAAATCAAAACGAATTATACTGGATTTTATCATTTATGTACTTTAATAAACCTATAATTAATATTTAAAATTATTAATGTACTATTACTGTATAATATTACTATTAAACTTAATTAATGTACTCAGTAATCACGGTATTGCTTCGTATGTTCTAACACACGTTAAGTCCCAGCCTTCAGCTGTTGTCTCCTGAAAAGAAATAAAGTTATAAATCAGTTAGTCATTCGTTAATAAAAGAGGAACTTCAATTATATAGGTACCACTAGCTGCGCCTGCGACTTTGTCCACTAAAGACATCCACTTTTAAAATATAATTAACCTAAATTACCCTTTAAAACAATATCGAGACATCTTAATTTAATCCGAGGGCCCTTCCCAGTCACATCCAAAGCTGGCATTTTAAAGCCTAGAGCCCGCTCTCCTGATCTCTCTTTTTATTGTTTTTTTTTTTGCTTTTATGGGAGCAACTAACGTGTGACCTTCCAACTCCAATAGGAAAGTGTGCACCAGAGCCTCATCTATAAGTTAGCACGTAGGTACACCCGCTTGCAGATAAGGTTGTCTTGGGTCCCATACACTCCCAGTTAAGATATAAGTAACAAAAAAAATCCCTCGAGTCTAATACATACCACAGTTAATAATGTTGGGGTGAACGTCCTCTTATGAACAGATTTGCGACCGCTTGGTTCCGTCTGGGTATGTATTAAGATATTACCGTCAGCTACCATCCTGGATTTCAACTGGAACATTAAAAAACAAACAATCAGTTCGTGAAGTTTACTTATATAGTTTACTATCATAGAGCTAATAAGAGAATAGAAGTGTCTTGTCATCACTTTCTGGCAATTGCAACAAAACTCATACAGAACTTAAATTCAATTCAATGCCCGTGTGAACGACGACGCACATTATAGATATGGAATGTGCCGCAACAGCTGGGCCTCGATTCTGTTAAAACAAGCCACTGTCATGCCACTGATACTTAAAAAAATGCCCTTAAATTTTGGACTTTATTAGCAGCATACAGCATTTTTTAGAGAGTCAGTGGCATGACAGTGGCTTGTTTCAACAGAATCGAGGCCTAGGTCAGTCTTGGGTAACTTTCCTAACAGACTGGACCTCTTCGTGCTTCGGAGAGCACGTTAAGCCGATGTCTGTCCCAGTTGCCATACGAATATTTGTGTCATTCAGCCAGAATTTTCGATTGTAATGTAAGGTAGTTTTTTTTCATAGATAATTCCCGATTAAACTTTGCCCGACCTAGATATTCATTTACATTAACGCCAGACCGATTTATTGTTTGATCAAAAGGTCATTGAACAGGGTGATAGACTATTTAATTACTTAACATTTCAATATAATTCACTATGAATAATGTATTATTTACGCTTATATTAGTATAAATTGTATATATTACGAACTATAAAGTCAAGGTTATCCGAAAACTATTGTCACCAAACTCCATCATAGTACCTACCTACTTATGATCAACTAATTGGCTGTGTTGGCAGATCCCATCCCTATATACCTATTAGATTCAAGGGATAAATTATCCTGTCTTCTATACCAGACTGACAGGCATGTATGAAAGAAAAAGACATGTTACGGCGACCCCAAAATAATTAGGACAAGGGTAGGTAGATGATGATGTTCTATTCCAGACTATCCCTGTACCAAATTTCTGCCTACTGTGCCTTAACACCTGCAAATTCAAAGACTTGAATGGACCAAATGAGGAAGCGGTCAACATCACCGAGTTTTGGTTCGAATTGAGAACCTCCTCCATTTTTTAAATCGGTTAAAAAATAGCTGTTAGCTGAACGACTTCACTGAATCGCACAGTATAAATATTCGGAACAGGTATTATATTTTATTTAAAACACAGTCGAATTGAGAACCTCCTTTTTTGAAGTCGATTAAAGAAATTAAGGGACCACGAATCAATTATTGCTAAGAATCTACATTACTTAAACGGAGCCTTAAAATAGTGATTTATTATTCAAAATGAACTTGTTAAGTATAGCTTTCGTGACGTCCGTCCGTACAGGTAATTGCAGTCGTGGGTAGGAAATTACTAGTATAGAATGCGCTATTACAGAATAGACGTTATACAAAATTCATAAGTGTATTGCGACGTCATCGTTTATAAATATATAGGTACCTCTAGTATATTTAGATGCGTTTTATTAGTATTGGATGCCTTTTAATATAATGTTGAATGGTTTATAGAATGCCTACTAAGTAGGTATATAGTATTAGATTATTCTCTGCCTCTACTGTTCAAAGGTTTGCTGATAGATACGTCTTATAGCTAACCAAGTAGTTAGTAACATATTGCAAAGTTAAGCTCTATTAACTAGGTCAGTCTTAGGATGGGTGATCATTCTTAACACCTCGCCTCTGAGAGCACGCGGTCCCGGTAGACATACGAAAATCTATGTCAGTCGTCACGATAGTTGGAGCCCTTAAAAGTCCGATAACTTACTGACGGCCAATTCTCGTAAATATCTGAAATTAGGGAGATCGAGACTAGGCTGAGACTGAATTTTCATCATATTTTGATAACGAGAATCGGCCCTCTGGTCTAACTATAGAACTTCAGTATCGCCAGTGGGTTGTGGAGATCAGATGACAGTCGCTTCTCGGACAGTATCACATTTCGGTCGCTTCATGGTTGACTGAAAAACCGATCCTGAATGCATTGGTAAAAAGCTCCGCAGTTCAGAATGTAGGGAAAAGAGAAGTACTCCTTACCTTACATCCATCAGGCCGTTCCTCATCAAAGTCTGCATTAAATTTGAATGAGAACGCTATCGTCCTGAAGGTGGTCATCATTGTAAAAGTGTACAAGTCACCATCCCTGGTCAGCACGCTTACTGGAGTAACCGCACTTGCCGCTTTACGGCCTATGAGCCCGACACCTGAAAAAAAAACAGCAAGTTTTTAATAAAACATTCTTAGGGGTAAAGGTAGCCCTTCTCCGGGTGTGGACCAGAACCTCCTAACAAATTTAAAAACTCTCCTTCCTGATGGAAAGCGGTCACTGTAGCCTATGGACGTGACAACACCAAGAGCGTCACACTCGCGCTGCCGACCTAGTAAAAACATTCTACTGTCCTTCTTGAAGAACTCATATTGTAGACGCTAGGGAAATCCACAGCAGGGAGACCATACTTCACAGTGCGCAGCGTTGACGTAGGTATGCAACCTGTGAGGAGGATGAATTCCCTGCCTGTGGCGAGCGAGTGGTGCGATGGTTAAACGTGGCCATTGGCATCATGTCAAATAATTCATTTGCACACACAACATTATATAGGCGGTAGAGAACGCCTCTCTAGGCTGAGAGTGGTTCGAGAGATCGTCGACGATATATATTCACTTATATGACTCAATTATATAATAAAATATATGTAATACAAAGATGAAGCCACCGTTGAGAATTTTGCAGCCTTTTCCATCAAGTCCTTGACCCAATCGCCTACTCTTGAGATGATGACCGAGTAAATACTAAACTTGTCTTTTTATCTGTACCTACTATATTATTTGTGCTACAAGCAAAAACGATTGATTATTTTATGATTGACCAATCAATCGATCAATCAAACTCAATCTCTATTAGTGACGATACTGGTATACTTTTTTTTATACAATTTATTTATTCTGTTCTGTTGATATTTTTTGTTCATATTTTTTTTTGATGTTTGTTTTATTACAAAAACTTGATTATAGTAAGAGTTTAGCTGTATCATGGTATAAATTTATAATTTTTTGGAACAAAACTCAATAAATATTGTACTTTGTACGAAGTAATAGATAGTATCTATACCACGGTGGCCTCTTCGATCGGCTGATGTAGGAGCCATAGGAGCAATTGTGAGTAAATGGAGTGCTGCTCTCCCCTCACAGTGAAAAACGAAAAAAGGAAAATTGTTACAAATATTGTAGTGCACGGCATCTAACTTGGTAAGATTTTGGAGTAGTATGGGCCCCACTACTACAAAACCTTGCCAAGTTAGATGCCGTACACTATACTTGTTTCTATGCGACGCATTTTGCCACAAACAAGTATAGTGTACGGCATCTAACTTGGCAAGGTTTGGAGTAGTAGGGCCCACACTACTCCAAAATCATTTATTTATTGTTAGGAGTATATTTCGCAAAAATGGCACGAGAACGACCACAGAAATGCGGGACCGGTCTCCATTTTCAGACATGAAACTGATGGAACCTTCCAGACTTCTGTCACAAAGAGACCTCGACAGTTTCGACGTAGCTGCATTAGCAGATCTTTGTCCAATAATACGTGTGGATAGTCAAGCAAGGGCAACAACAGTTCTCACCCCATAACAGCCTCCAGAGCATCCACAGCAACAGATTTTGTTTGACAAATATTGAGAGTAAGAAAATGTGTTGCGGCGGATATGACTATTGACTCTTGTAACTCATTGACACTTGTCAATGAGTTATTTCGACTAGTAGTTATGACTAAACACACACTGTAAATAACACACCCACATCACCTCAGAGATAAAGGGAAACATGGTCAAATAACGTCCAAACAATGTCTGTTGACTTTTGTAAAATTGTCTAACTACTTGGGATGTGTATTTAAAGTGTAGGCAGTTGTGGGAATTCATGTATCTATAGTTTATTATATCGCCAACTGTATTTTTTTTATTGTATTACACATTTTTGTGTGTAGGAACTAGGAACTTGATAGCGATGCAAAAAGACATGTTTATTAATTTTTATTTTTGTGACGTTCTTCAAGGACACAATTATACTTAAGTATATAATATAAGTGTGCAATATAAAATTTAAAGTCAATAATTTAATTTAAAATATGCCATTTTTACATGTCCGTATGTACATAATGTAGGTATGCCTACACTATTTTTGGTACGTAGGGACCGTCGCATCGAAATATACATAATACGTGGGTTTCTCTGGTTCACCTGCTGATTTCCAGGTGAGGTTCTGGGAAATCAGGCAGCAGTCACTCAGTTACTCTCTCGAGTTCCTAGTGCATGATGATGACTATCAGGGTTTGAGACCTCTTGAGTTTTCCATGGTTGACACACAATATTGTATGTAAACAAGTATCATAATACAATGATGGTTCTGTTCTGACGTTGCGTTTGTATAATTGTCTAATAAAGTCTAATTAATGTCCATTGTTTAATTCAAGGTGACAACAATAAATTATCAAACCAGTTCGTTTATGTGATTTCATCCGTAGTAGATAAAATTATGATGCATGCGCACGAAGAACCAGCTCCTTGTTTGCTCTTTACTTAGCCCTCTGCTAGTCAGAGGGACACGCAGAGGGTCTCCAAGTAGCCAAGGTCCTCTCCCTCTGCGAGTAGGAGGCGCTGCCTACAATATATCTATAATATCGGTTGCTTACCTATATGTATCGTGGCCGTCAAGAATATTGTTCGCTAGTGTATTTATTTTTCCTGTTAATATTTGCATTCCTATCATATTCTCTAGTTTTTATGATGAGTGCCTATTATGTCTAGTCTTGTATGATAATTTCCGATTAGCAGATGACGTAGTACCCTCGTACCCACTCTGTGTTTTCTATTTGTTTTATGGGTTCTTTTTTCCTTGGTGTGTTTTTGTATATTTTTGTATCCGTCAAGTAGGTACCTAATTCCATTTTTTTATTTCATTTATTATTATTGTGTAAAATTTAGCTTATTTTTGGTTGCCATGTAAATTGTAAATTTGTACTACGCCTTGTATCTAAGGATTAAATATTGATTTATGTCTTCTTTGTTAAGCCATCATATCGGTATCATATCGTTTCATTGATTTTTTTGTCCTAAACATCCTATCTAGTCTACGAATAATGAGTATCTAGTAGATAGCAACAAAGTCTTTGTTTAAATCAACATAAACAACGTAGCATCTTTGTTTAATGCTTTATTTGTACACGCTTCGCAAAGACAAGTTTATATTTATCTTCATAAATAGCACTAAGATGGCAAACCAACACATGGCACGCATGATAGTAAACAATTGTTACTATCAACAAGCACTCGTAACACCAGAAGTGTTACCAATTACGTAGTTACCTTTCTTTGCCATTGGAAATACAACACTATACAATTATCTTTAGAGTTCGATTTTCAAGTGGCAATAAATCGAACGGGAAGTCCCGTTACGTTCTACCTCCTGTTGACGTAGAGTGTCAATTTATGTAACACAGAAACCGTTTACTACATTCAATAAAAAACGGTCTATCTGTCAGTGTTATGCGGTACAAAACATACTTATCGAATAGTAAAATCACGTAACTGCAATATGGTTGAAGTACACGTAATTTGGAGGCATTTTTTATGACGATCACGTCAATATGACTTCACCTCGCCTGATGGTAAACTGAGGGTTTCAGGAATGGGGGTCACTTTTACGTACACCGATAGTGCTACAGTGGTGGCTCTCAGTTTGACGGTCCGACAACTTTGACTTTGACTTAAAAAAATCCCTACCCTTTTAAATTTATATTAGCTGTCCCCCGCGATTACGCAGGTGGCACCAATTTATCCCAAACATGCCCGTAATTGAAAGTTCTACTATAAATGTATGGAAATTTGCCCGACTTGTAGACATACTATAATTACTGCTCCGGTGTTCTGGATAGTATACTAGTAGACTAGTAGAGTGATGATATTTAGTCTATAAACTTTCTTGATAAATGGGCTATCCAACGCAATAGGAATTTTACAATTTGAACCAAAATTTCTGAGATTAGCGCGTTCAACCAAATAAATAACTCTCTAACTTTATAATAATAATACGGATTAAATTAACAAGTCAATTGGCAATAAAAAGTCACGAACACACTTTCTAATAATGATTCTTAGGATTGACAGGATCATTAATTAAATAGTTTTCTAACTTGTGTGTTTTCTAACAAAACAAAAGTGGTTAAGTATTTATTTTTTTAGATTAGGTAGGTACCTACTTATTACAATTTATTTTAATGAAAATCAATGTGATTTACATTTCGTAAAGAAAACATTGTTTAACTGCGTACCTAGTGCGCCCTGTTAAAATATCTTTAAATTTTTCAACAAAATTTTTAAGTTTTTAATCTGTGCAAACATCCACTTTTGCCGCTGACTGTACCTACCTACATGTACACCTTTGAACTGTGTACGGTAATTCCAGTAAATAGAATTATAGAACGCGGAAGTGTAGGGGAAAGGTGTACAAAACGATCCCTTGGGGTCAAATGATTCCCAACTGTTTAAAACAAATCACTAGTGCCATCTGTTTAAAATCGCCAAAAACGTATTCCCCGCATCCCGCTCAGTTGTTCGGCGAAGTTTCATGGCGGTGTGATCACTATTGGTAAGTAAATTGATAAAAAAAAGAAAATCAGTGTGCTCGATCTAAGTTAGGCCTTAATATAATATTAAATTGCTGCTAATTTATTGTCATTTGGAAAATAGCTGTTTTATTAACGGTTTCTATAGCATTTCAATAACATTTTGAACAGGTGTTGGTTCTCAATATGATAGCTGTTTCAGGTTATTTTTACGAAGTTTTCGAAATAATACGATTGGGGTCAAATGATTACTCATTGTGGGTATAAAATGATCCCAGGGATCATTTTACCTACAACATTTTGTCAGTTTACAAAAATAGAAGGATACAATATATGATTTAATATATTGGGATACCTACTTACTATAATTTATACTTAGTACCTAGTATAAGTATAATATTATCTATAATGCCACATTCAGCATCATAAATTTCATAATGTTGCCAGTACAGTTAAATCCACTGCATTGTATTATGGTATTTTTTTGGTATTAGTTGCCCTGTTATTTCTATATCTTCTTCTGTATACTTATAATAAAACTGTAGAGAGGTCAATTCTATTGCGGGGAGGAAAATAGCTATTGGGGGATAATTGGTGATCCATAAAAATGCATTTTTTTTTGTCTTTCTGTCTGTCTGTATGTATGCGCACGAATGATCAAAAACTACTGGAGGGATTTTAATCAAACTTGGTAAGATTATAGTTCATAGTTCTGGGCAACATATAGGTTCCTGTTTATACCAACTGATACCCGTGGCTTCACCCACGCTTCGTTTTTGGTCATATCTCCGGTTCTACTTAACCAGTTACAACCAAATACGGTAAATTTGAGTCTAAGCAAGACGTCCATCGCTGATCTCGATGGACGTAAAAACTACTGAACGGATTTTGATGCGGTTTTTTCATTAGATAGGTCTTGGTTAGACGAGTGGAGACCAGTAGAGTAAATAGTGCAGTGGAGAGTGGACTCAAGAGTGGAGTAGAGAGTGGAGTGGAGAGCGAAGTGGAGAGTGGAGTGGAGTGGAGTGTGAAGTGTGGAGTAGTGTATGGATACTTAATTCTTGTGTTGTGTATTCTCAATCAATAAATCTTTATTTCTTTCTTCTACGAGTATATGTCTTTATTCTTTTACAGATCATGCCACGTAATTAGGTACTGTAGAAAAAATACTCGACAAAACTGGAGTGAGGATGTCTAATTAGAAGACTTTTTTTCTTAGTTATATTAGAATATATAATTAGAAGAATATTACTAGAAGATAACAAAGGCTTTTAGTTAAACTATATAATTCATATATTGTTATAGAGAATGTCGATCTCAGACTGTGATGATTATGATTATATAATAATAACTTCATAAGGAGGCTGTAATAAATAATAACAATATTTTTGTTCCTATTAACGCTACCTTTGGTAATAAATATGATTATAACACACAAATATTGTATTAAAACTGGGAGGGTAAAATGATCCCCGGGATCATTTAACCCCTACCCTTGGGATCATTTTGTACACCCAGGTGTACAAAATGATCCTTTAGTAAACTTCTGAAAAATGTCTAATAAATTGGAAAACGTAAATAAATTACAAAATTGTGTTTGCTAGTATATGTATAACTAAATGGTTGAACTAAAATTTCTTAAATGGTTACTATGGGTTTAATATTTTTGACACAGCAGGCATTTTCCCTTAGGGGGATCATTTTGTACACCTTTCCCCTACATGTTAATATCGGCTAGTTTCTTACAATACCCGGGCAAAAAAAAGCAAAAATAATACTGGATTGTATGCAATTGTACGAATGATGGAACTACTAAAGCTGTGGAGGTTATATTTCATAGAATATTTGCTAGGTTTATTCCTTCAACGAATAACCAAAGAGCTGGCTTGGCTTCTCAAATAATAGTTGGTTATGAGAAATGATAGGTTTATGCCCTAAAACTTCGGGCATTTATCGGACATTTATTTATGCCCAAAATACCCGGGCATAAACCCTTCTATATACAAGATAGGCATATCCTATCCATCCCTGGTTATGACATAAAGTACCTACACAACAATGTAGGGCTACAGAACGCGCACTTTTTATTTTAAATATTTCTTTCTTTACTTGGGGTGACCCTTAGAAATCACCAAAATACACTGCTAACTTTGTTTTCTTAAGAACTTCAAATTGTTTTTCTTATTAAATTTTCAAAAATTTTCTAAAATTAGACCACCTCATAGTTAGATCGAAAAGTCGGTCCCAAACAAGCTGTGAAAAGAAACAGAGGATGATAAATAATGATTTCAAGTTTTAATAGTCACTTAACGCTTAAAAGTTGAATTAAAGCGCTAAAAAAATTACAACGAAATATTAAATGCTTCACCTCAGTTTCGATTGCTCTATTGACAATAAATGGAACACTTTCAAATCCTACGTTACGTAAAAAAATTGTACTCACCAATATATTTCAAGTACTCCTCGAAATTTTCCGATGACAGCAACCTGTATTTTTTCCCGACGTACTGCTCTATAGTCAGCTCCATTGTGCAGTCTGTGGCTGAGTACGGTCGGACCACTACTAAGCTACGTTCGGACGCTGGTTTTGGGTCAGCAACTTCTACCTGAGACTTTGCACTGTGGCTTAATTCTGTAAACAAATAAATAATTATGTTCTAGGTCTACTAGGATATTATACATAGCCCTATGTACGGTACCATTATAAGTACGTGTCGAATTCTAGACCCAAAGCACAGAATAGGTACCTAATAGTACTCCCAAAGTAAGACTAGCTTAACTGGCTAGAAATATATTTTATAGAATGCGGTTAAATAATATAATATAAAAATATACATGAACATAATTACTATGGCTCGTCGAATTGACTTTGGTAAGAGTATTTTTCATTATTACATAGTAGTCCTAATAAGGATATTGATAGAAAGTAGATCAATTATACATGAATACATTACATACTATTAATGAATTAATAATTATGATGCATGCTATTCGGTTTAAAATAAAATAAAGTATTTTATACTCGTACTTTTATTTCATTTATTTGTATATAAAAAATGGCAATGGTAATAAGGGGATATTTTAATGCGTATTAGGTACGTACCTACCCACATTTCGACAGCTTTATTTTTAGTTATAATTTTTATGATGATGTCAAACAACTATTCTTACAATACGGGGGGGGGGGGGGGAGGGTATTAAGTTTAACTTAAAGTCATTATTCCCTCAGAAGAGGAATCTCATATACATGTTGATAGTGAAACAAGTGTGTCATTAAAAGAAATACATGGCATAGAGGTGATTGGCTAAAAAAATACGAATGAGAGCAAAGATGAGGCATGGGTGTTTTTTTTTATACTACTTAGGTGGTAGACAAGCACATGGCCCACCTGATGGGAAGCGGTCACCTTGGCCTATGAACGTGTGCAACACTAAGGATGTCACACACGCGCTGCCTACCCTGAAGGGAAGTGGGGAGGGATGGGAAGGGGCGGCGAGGCTAGGAAGGGATGGGAGGAGAAGGGGTACAGTAAGCTCTGGCTACCCTACTTACCGGCGGGAACACGACACGATGGTTATTATAGCCGCGGTGGTCTGTAGGGCGGAGGTACTACCCCAGTTGGACAGCTCATTTCGGTCAAGGGTGTATGTCAAACAAATGCCGGCCGAGACGGGAGTTGCCCTCTAGAGAACTGTTTAGAGGCTCTCCACTTGCCGAACTTGAAGGTGAAGGCCTCAGATGCGACTGGAACGTTAAGATGATGATGGTGATTTTTGCAGGTCTGATTCAGACTAAATGATGGGTTAGAATGATATATCACTTAGCAGGTAACAGGCATGAATTAACCTCCACTTGGTCCAGTCTTACTACCAACCTACCAACGGCAGCATCTCTAACTCTTTGTAATGACTACAAATTAATTTTTTGAGATCCTAAATCGCCTGAGATTAAAGTTTTTGTATAATGGTTATACGCATCATCAGCTCTTATTGCAGGGCGTATCCTGCCAGGCGTACCATCTACACTTATGGGTGCCACATGGTGGTTCTTTACATGTTCTACTTTGGAAAAGTAACGTCTATGTTTGTTTTTTCATTAATTTAATTAGGTTTCAAGCGATGGTAGCTGAATGAATAAGGACAAGGACGCGGCCTCTTCTCTGAGGAATCGATCTCGAATCCGGTCGGACAGTACCAATGTAAATTTAATTTTGTGGAATTTAATGATGTGCTGATCACATGATTCATCATCTGCTGAGGGTGAAGGAAAAATATCGGGACGAAACCCACATGTCCTAGAAGAAATTCACCGATCAAGATTCATATTCAATTCAAGGCCAGCGTGTATGGATTAACCCTAAACCCTCTCAGCTCTCTCGTTAGAGGAGAGGAGACCCGTGCCCAGCAGTGGGACATAAATGGGTTGCTATCAATTAGGTTCTCACCATCAGGTTCAGGTATATCACTGCCCAATAGCTCTGGGTCCTTTTCAGGCTGTGGAGTCTCAATTTGTAAACTGCCGAAGAAGGTTTCGATATTTTCGATAAACCCTCCGCCATTTTGAGTACCTGCCGATTTCTTCTCTTCTATTTCTAGCAGTCTACTTTCAAGACTATCAATGCGGGAGATACAGGTATGCACAGATAGTTTTATCGAAGCTATTTCAAGTTCCATTTGTCTGTTAAAAGTTTTCACATCATTGCGCAGCGCCTTGATCTCTTCCATGACTTGATGAAATTCTCCTCCCTGAATTGACTCTTCAAGTTTATCTTGAATGGGTTCAGGTGCATGTTCTGGTGGCACGGGTTTGTTTTTTGATTCTGGTACAGCATCGTTATCAGATTGTATATCCGATTGAGTCATTAGAATGGGTGTTCTGTCTTTTTGGTTTCCATTCCCATCTCTTTCCCAGAATTTAAATATTTCGCAGTCTGGGCAAAGCCACTCCAATGAAACATCCTTATCAGTTATATTTACGCAAGTTTTGTGATAAATGTGCTGACAGTTTTCACATTCAATAGTCCCAGTGACATCTGACGGTAGTATAAAGAGTTTGCAAGTATCGCATTTATTCATTTCTGTATCCATTACGTGAGAGGCTAAATAGATGGCAGTGATGATGTTGATATCCGTCAATGTATTAGTAATTGTTATCCTGCTGATAAGATGCTCGTACAAAGGATGTTTAAGAGATGTCGCTACACAATTTCCAAAAATAGATTTCGTTATCCGATGATTCACTGATTGTGTTGATAAACAAAATTATGTTGATACACCTACGCTGTTACCTATTGCGATGTATTATAGCGATTTGACTAAAAACCGGCAATAAAATCAACTTTTTCTTGTTCATAACACCACACGGACACTTTTGTCAGTCATATATAATTGTTAAATTCCTACTTATTTATTGTATTGTCTTCCTTATATCACTGCACTGAGTAATGAATGTTTTATTTGAACACTATTTAGGCATTCATCATTATTGGTTGTTTAAATAAGCACTATATTTTTACAAATCAATATATTTTACACTTTTGTTATGGATGAGAAATTAAAAAGGTTATGTGCAGTGATTCGGGTACGTATAACAAGTTAGTACTGAACGAATGTCATATCAAAGTGGATCGTGTGGCGCCACCTGTTTAATCATCAGTGTTATCAGCGAACGGGAGCTTAATATAGGACATAATTCTTCATACTTTAGTTAAGTGCCTAGCTCATACGGTGCTGTACTGTAATTTCGGCCACTCTTGCCATGAAGAGCAGTTCTATTGCTGTGGTTAAACTTTTCTTCTGATTTCCATTAAACGTACGAAGTATTAAATCATCATCATCTTTGCGTTAGACCCGGTCGCTGCAGAAGTTTTTACCGCTGGAGTCATTCCATGTGTACAACAAAGAATATGAATAAATACGCAGATAAGGCGGAATGTGGCTGATCATATTATTTTTATAGTGTTCATAATACCATTAGGTACTCTGTATCCATATTCGCAAGTAATAGAGAATATCAATAAATATGAAGAATATGAATAAACACCAGACAAATTTGCACGCCTTAAGGTGGATTGTGGCTGATCACATTTTATAGTGTTCATAATACCATTAGGTACTCTGTACCCATTATTAACAAGTAATAAAGAATGAATAAATATGAAGAATATGAATAAACACCAGACAAATTTGCACGCCTTAAGGCGGACTGTGGCTGGTCATATTTTATAGTGTTCACAATACCATTAGGTACTCTATACCCATTATTCGCAAATAATAAAGAATATGAATAAAAATATGAAGAATATGAATAAACACCAGACAAATTTGCACGCCTTAAAGCGGAATGTGGCTGGTCATATTTTATAATGTTCATAATACCATTAGGTACTCTATCTATACCCATTATTCCATTAATAATAAAGAATATCAATAAATATGAAGAATACGAATAAACACCAAACAAATTTGTGTAAGTAGATTTTTTTGGCGGAATGTGGCTGGTCATATAAATTTATAATACTTATAATACCATTACTCTGTACCTACCCATAATCTATATATATAAAAATGAATCCCTATTTCCCTTGGTCACGGCATCACACGTAAACTACTGTACCGATTTCGTTAATTATTTTTTTGTTGTGTTTGTTATTGTTAGGAGAAGGTTCTTATGAAAGAAAAAGTCAAGTAAGTTGTGCGGGACATTAGAAAATTTAAGAAAACTTAACGACCATATTAACTTATTAGAAGACGGACATAGGATACTTTTTATCCTGCCACGGGGACGACGGATGCCACGGGCGAAGCCGCGGGGCACAGCTAGTCGTAAATAAATAAGCGATTGATAGATAGATAGATTGATTGATTGATTGATTGAAATATGAATGTTACTTTTATAAAAAGGATAATTGTACTTACGGTAGCACTCACTAATAATTTTATAGAAGCACACTAGATTCCAGTACGATAATACTAAAAATATATCACTCAAACACACTTTTTGAGACAGTTTGCGATTAATATTAAGTTTAAATTAGAATATAAATAATCCTCAACAGCGTGAATCGAAGTCTCACGATACAATAAAATTTGTCATACATGGATACTCGATTGGACATACAAAGATATGCTAGTTATTGTTAGAAAGAAAACCATGAATTCTCGATGCAGTGAGAAACTCACTGATCTATCTAAATCAAATATACAAGAATCTCGTGTCACAGTGTTTGTAATCAAACTCCTCTGAAACGACATGACCGATTCTTATGAAATTTTTCGTTCCACCAAATAGGTTTGAGAATACCTAAGAACGGGTGGAACTACTATTAACCAGCTAGTCAGTAGAAAAGACCCTATAGGTAAATATCCCGTCGAATATTATAATAGTAATTTAAATGACCATGCCAATCTAAAATAATAAATGATTTCCGTTCTGAATCGAGTTCAAATAGTTGAACCTCGGCCTTGTAAACTGTCAAGTGGTTAACTCGATAAGAATTTTTTCATGAACTCAACGACCGAAATATCTATCTACACTCGAGAGCAATGAATCCGGGTCACTTAAAGAATGTTAAAAATCTCGGAAACTAAAAATGATAGGTTAATGCAATAAATTGTATTTAATAGACAATGTAATACTCCTTAAATGAAAGTAAAAAAAATATGAGTCACCATACATTTTATTAACACAAAATTACATAAAGAAAAAAACTGCTGATCTCTCCTTAAAACAAAAATAGGAAACAGGGCATATCTTAGTCTCGAAATACGATGCCCACGCTCCAGTTTAGGGCCGTTTGCAGGTCTAAGGGGTTTTAAGTTAGATTCAGCAAGCCGACGTCTTACTGTCCATGCACTTGGGTTACTTCCTCCGAGGCGTCGAAACTGATTGGTGAGTTCAGTTCCTGTGAGAAAGCGATTTCGAAGCATGGTGTTCACCAAGTATCGGTCTTCTCGTGCTGTGGTACACCTGGTTCTGCCCGTTCCTGGTCTGCGTAGGTTAGAACCAGTTTCTTCGTTTAAGTGACCCGGATTCATTGCTCTCGAGGAGCAATGAATCCGGGTCACTTAAAGAATGTTAAAAATCTCGGAAACTAAAAATGATAGGTTAATGCAATAAATTGTATTTAATAGACAATGTAATACTCCTTAAATGAAAGTAAAAAAAATATGAGTCACCATACATTTTATTAACACAAAATTACATAAAGAAAAAAACTGCTGATCTCTCCTTAAAACAAAAATAGGAAACAGGGCATATCTTAGTCTCGAAATACGATGCCCACGCTCCAGTTTAGGGCCGTTTGCAGGTCTAAGGGGTTTTAAGTTAGATTCAGCAAGCCGACGTCTTACTGTCCATGCACTTGGGTTACTTCCTCCGAGGCGTCGAAACTGATTGGTGAGTTCAGTTCCTGTGAGAAAGCGATTTCGAAGCATGGTGTTCACCAAGTATCGGTCTTCTCGTGCTGTGGTACACCTGGTTCTGCCCGTTCCTGGTCTGCGTAGGTTAGAACCAGTTTCTTCGTTTAAGTGACCCGGATTCATTGCTCTCGAGTGTATCTACGTATAAACTGTTAAGAAGCTGTAGACTAGTTATGTCTGTAGGTACATTGGAGATATTTAAAAAGACAATAGGTAAGTACCTACTTACTTGAGTCATGTTAAAAGTAAAATATTTAGATGCATGCCTCACCTCTTTTCCGGGTGTTACTTAAATGTCGATTCTACGAAAAATTTGACAAAGACAAAATTGTAGGAAATTTAATTCTGAACAACTTTGGTAATAACCATTTTTCGTGTAAATTGAAAATAAAAGAGTTATTTAAAAAACAAAAAAACACCTTTAAAATGAAGATGTCGGAAAATGCAAGACCACTGGCAATTCGAAAACCGAAATGTAGACTCCCACTACTCCCAGTGACCCCCCTAACGAATTCCGAAGGAAAATTCTACTTATTAAATAATTTTGCCTGGGTTTGGTCCGTTTTTTGTCTAATTCGATTAGGCTATGAACGGTCTTGACGATTCAGAACACCATTTTTTGGCCTTCTTATCTGTTTGTTGATGGACGCAAAAACTGTAAGACGATTCTTTTTTAAATTTAAAAGTTCTTGGTCAGGATTAAAATCTGCCGTAGGTATGTTTAATTGCAATTGTGAGTAGGACTGGAGATATGACCAAAAACCATAACCAACCTTGATGCGGACGAAACGTCGAGTACCAGCTGCTAACTAATTATAATACTCGTACATTAATAACATCGATAGTTAAAAGTTAAAATGAGGGCAATAACTGACAATAAAATTATATATCTGTAGCCAGAGCTCACTGTACCCCACCTCTCCCTAGCCTCCTCACCCATTCCTAGCCCTCCCCTTCAGGTTAGGCAGCGCGGATGTGACACCTTCAGTATTGCACACGTCCATAGGCCACGGTGACCGCTTCCCATCAGGTGAGCCGTGTGCTTATCTGCCTCCTACGTGGAAAATAGGAAAATCACTGCGCTGTAAAAGTGTTACGATGCTGTTTGGGTCGATTTAATGAGGATGGTCATAAAATACTGCAATTATTGCAGTATTTATTGCACTATTACAGGTTAGTGAGCTAAGAATCTGGTTTAACCTGTTACGTTACATGCAGTCACAAATTACACATCATACTCGATGCAGTTACGTGTATTTTAAGTTTACATAAATATTGACAACTAGCTGTTACCCGCGGCTTCGCAAGGTGTGGAATCCTGCAAGGGTAGACAGAGCTCACTCACTGTACCCCTCTACCCCAGCCCTTCCTAGCCTCCACACCCTTTTCTACTCCCGCCCTTTCCCTTCAGGGTCGGCAGCGTGGGTGACACCCTTGGTGTTGCACACTTCCATAGGCCACGGTGACCGCTTCCCATCAGGTGGGTCGTGTGCTTGTCTGCCACGTACGTGGAAAAAAAAATCCTGTTCTCGTAAAGTTTGTGTTTTCCTGATTATATATTATTTATCCCTGGTCCCATACTTTCACCTTAGAAAGGAATCTTCATTCCATGCACGCTTAAGCTCCTAATAGCAATTCAAATGAGATGCGATTCAATTCATTGAGATGGAGCTATGCACTGTGTATAGCGCCATCTCTCTCTCTGAGTTGAACTGCATCGCAGTTGAATTAAGTACTATAAGAGCTTAAGCGTGCGTACTTACCTTAAGTGTGTACCGCGGTAGCCTAGTGGTCTGGGTAATGGACTGCTGAGACGAGGTCTCGGGTTCGATGGTTCACTATGGCACACACCAATGTCTTTTCGATGCTTTTCGAAGTTATGTGTGTATTTATCGCAGGTTTATAAGTGCCCGGTTAATGGCAATAGGCTCGCCACCTATTACATTGGGACCTAAACATAAACTGGCGAAATGTGGGTGCTAGCACCTCTACCTACCCCTTCGGGGATATAGGCGTGAGTTTATGTTATGTTATGCTTAAGCGTGCATGGAATGAAGTTTCCTTTCTAAGTTGAGGTGAAGTTGCCTTACATGATTTTGTTTGGTTACCTTTTAGGCTTTTAGGTAACGACTGTCCCAGCAGCAATATTTTTAGTACTTACCAGTAAAAATATCCCTTTTGTCATTATTTGTGTTTACGCGTACGAGTATGTCAATAATTGTATTGAAAGGGGTTTTGACGGGTTTTGACACAGAACAAAGAAAAATCTGGGTTTTGACAAGGAGTTTAACTTTAATGGTTGTTTTTTTTGCATATGAAAAAATATGAGTTTTTGTTGCAATTCACTGGGTGGTATCCAGAGATTCTTTCAATTACAGAGTTTGGAAACCAAGTGGGAGTACTGGATTGCCCTCCGTAATATTTATTTTTAAATAATCTCGTTCTATAACGCCTGACTAAATTGATTAGCATAACCTTATTTAACAAAATAGCAATGAGCAGTTCCGTTTCATGCTGTAGATTTTTGAGAAAATGTTCTTATTTCTTAAGATTGTTCAAAATAATTAACTGAATATGCCAAATTTCAAGATTCACCCTTAGAGCGGCTACTCACACACCTGCCAAAGGGGCAATCTAGGGTGTAAAAGTGGGGACATGCCCTTAATTGCCCCCTGTGTGTACAGGTAAGCAGGGACAATCTAGATAGATGGCAATAATTAGGATCATCTCCACTTTTACACTCTAGATTGCTCTTGCGACTGGTGTGTGATTAACCGCTCTATAAAATAAATAATAAATAAATAAATATTCTACGACATTCCACACAGCGCACCCTAGACCCAAAGTAAGCTTAATTTAACTAGCTTGTGTTATGGGTTCTAGAATGCTAATACACATACTTATATATACTTTTTTTTGTAAATATATACTTATTATACATAGAAACACCCAGACCAATGCAAATGGACATATTCATGCATACAAATATTTGCACTGAGCGGGAATCGAACCCGCATAAAATACGTAAGAGTGAATCTTGTTGATTATTTTGTACAATCTAAGAAATACGAATGATGTATTAAATTATGTGTTAATTTATGTGTATCTGCGTTACCTGCAATTATTTATCACCGCACGTGTTTCCTTCCTCCTACAGTCCCGGATCCTTTAGGCGGGGCGTGAAAAAGCATTTGATGAGGCCGTCAAGCTGACTGCCACCATTATAGCAATAGGTGTTTGTAATGGTGATCCAAAACTTTAGATTGAATCGACCGAATTGGATTTTTTTAAAAATTTTATTCGCAATTCATCAAAAAATCTCCTCTGGACCAATCAGTATTCGAGTGATGCAAGACACGAACAACTAGTAAAGATTAAGTATTAAAATACCTATTAATGCGTCTACTTAGTATCTATTGACAAACTATTTTACTACTCATATTATGATTACAATATCAAAGGTAGCGACCCACTATATTTTTCACCTTGTGGTAATTGTGTCAATAAAATTATCATCAACCTTGTGATAACATATATTATATTTGTGCTGAATAAAACGACTATAAACTCCATAACTACCTCTATACCCTATCGAGCAAAACTTGGCACAAAATAAAATAGGTACTTACTCTGTTAATAGTAAATAATAATAACACAGGGCACACATTGTGAGGTTTCTATGTCCACGGAGACTAAAACATCGCCAGCTTGGTCCCTGTATCCAATGTCAGGGTGTTACTATTTTTTATTGTTTTAAATAATGTTTTTTTTAAATATAGAATGTTTTTAAAAATATAATTTATAATGTTCAGAATGAAATACAGAGTAAATAATAATAATAATAATCTATATTGCACAAGAACACAATAAACAAATACAAAATCGGGTTGATCAGGGCCCTTATTCTGTTTGACAAATCGTACCGTAACCATCCACGTTCGTATTAGCCGACACATTTAGGTTGGTTTAGTTTTACACCGGTTCTTTCCTCTATGTTAACCTATTGAAATCGACTGACTGTCACGTTTCGACTGTGATGTCAAACAGAATAATGCCCCTGGTGGTCGTCGTCTGCTCTACACTGTGGCCCAGCCATCAACACCGCTCCCCTGATTGTTTTTTTATGTATTATTTGTTATTTATTTACATTATGTGCCAAGTTTAGGTGAATAGGACTTAAATATTCATTCTCGTGGTAGTTTCAAAGCCATTTCTTTCAGTTTTCTCCTGTGAACTTTGGTAGATGCTGTCATTGGTAATGCGTCAATGAATACCACGCCTCCTCTCAACTGCTTTGCATCTGATAGGTTTTCTGTCGATAAAAAAACAAAATAAATTAGCTGAGATTGTTGTACAGTGTGGTGCACCTCTGCAAATAATGAATCACCTTCTAAGTAGGTATATTACCCACTGTGCCCCAACACCTTTACAATTAAGGGCTTGAAAGAAGCGACAAAGGCGGCCCGCTGTCAGTGTCGCCGAATTTGGACTGCACACATAATAATAAATTTACTAGCTTAATTAGATTTAAAAAAGAAGCTCCTTGATTTAGAAAAAACATTCTATGTTCATTTGCCTTAAGAGGCTTGCTGCCTTAGGCTCTTCCACCTTCAAATATCATTATAACATAAAAACAGTAGATATCTAGGCAAACTGGCTAGTTAATTAGCAATTGCATTTATAATTAAACTTTAAAACTACAATTTCTTGGATTTATTTTTACTAATTTTATCCTCAACGGTTAACGACCGGTGATACTGTAATTTACCATGAGGCACGAATGTTAAAACTTTAAAATGATAATGATTTCAAAAAATTAACTCACAAAAAAAAACGCTCAATATTTTGTCTTCAGTATTACCGTCTGACTTGAGCGTTTCCCTAACCCCTGTATATTGTGATTAACATATGTCAATACTTACGTTTTACATAGTCCTTTACTGCTTCCGCAGTGAGTTCGTCTGTAGTTGGTACAACAAAGGCGACAAGAAGGTCTCCACATTCAGGGTCTGGTATTCCTGTTACTGCTACGTCCAGTACGCCAGGGTGCTGGCGGATTACTCCTTCTACCTCCACTGGTGATATCTATTTATATTAAGAAATAATATTAATTCATCATGCCTGTGCTACTAAAGGTTGCTCAATTATCTTCATCTGAGCAAATACAAACCAATGCTGAATATAAATGATAAATATAGATATTTTATAGATTTAATTTGTTCGCAAATCAAAGAAACATAATAAATTAATTCTTAAATTTCTTTAGAAAAATACACATTGGGTTAAATTCTGCTTCCAATATAATTAATGTAGAAAAAACAACTTCGAGATTCTGCGCTATCTTGAAAATAATATGAGAAAATATTCAATGAATGAATAATTGATTATAGGTACTTATATCAATACGAATTCATTGAGTTTTTTAAGCTTGGGCACTTGTGACTTCACACGGGGCTTACCTATTTAATTGCAATCAATTACATGATTTAATATAAAAAGCATATCTAAATACGAGCAAAAAATACCTACCTGATAACTTTTATACTTCAAAAGAAGTTTGAGCCTTTCCACAAAAAAGAAATTCCAGTTTTCATCTCTGTAGAAACTATCTCCAGTTTTGAACCATCCACCTTCAGCAAACGCTTCTTCTGTAGCTACCTTGTTGTTATAGTACGCCTATTATGGAACACAAGATTATAATTTGCTGCACTTTGTTCAATTATTTTTTAAGTTTATTTACCAAACGAGTTTGGTGAATAAAAATAAAGAATCACATAGTGATCATGTCGCCTCACTTAGGTAAACCCTTGGTTTATCATTTTGAAATACAATGTAGTCAAGCGATGAACCGACGGCGGTCAAAATGACCACAACACAGTCTTATTTGTATGATGATAAGGTTGCATTATTCCGCGCAATAACTCGTGTCGCTTGTCAGACATACACGGGCTAAATGCGATCTAATGATAGTAATAATAAAAATACGTTGCCGTCAAAAAGACCTGCCCACCCCGCCGTCTGCTTAACGCCTTAGTGTTAATCTATGAGTAATTTTTATTTCAAATTTTCATTCGAGTTCTATTCCCAAGACTTAGGGTTAAGGACTAACAATTATATTTACTCACAAACTAAAAAAATATCTACCCCACAGCTGGGTGAAAGCCAACCAAACTCGCTTTTAGCAAATTAACGATGTTTGAGTGCAATAAGAAGAAGATGCAGGCATGCAATCTTATTAAATCTTTACTGCT
Source organism: Lithosia quadra (assembly GCA_963576445.1). Taxonomy (NCBI): domain Eukaryota; kingdom Metazoa; phylum Arthropoda; class Insecta; order Lepidoptera; family Erebidae; genus Lithosia; species Lithosia quadra. Next base: position 3,008,674 of record OY754893.1, read on the forward strand.
TACCTTGAAAATACCAGGTCCTTTCATCCACAATTCACCTGGTACGTTTGGCTCATAAATATCTTCTTGTGTTTCAACATTTACGATCTAAAAACAATACTAGTTATTAAACAATCTATTCAATTCGCTATAAGCAACTTTTTAATAACACGTATGTTATTGCCTTACTCTATATTGATAGCAACCAAATGGTTTCCCACAAGAGCCAGGGGCAACGTTATCTCCAAGGAAGGCAATACCTGCGATTTCACTCATACCATATACGTTCAGGACTTCGGTGTTTGGTGACAGCATCTGGAATTCGAATACTAAATTATAATGATACGTAACTTCAATATTTATCATCTTATGTGAACCCAACATTCCAATGTATAGGTGTATGGGCCCCATCCAGACCTTTGGAACTAAACCAACCTCATCTACAAACCGGTACTTACTTATTGATGGACGAAACTCTGACATAGGCAGAAATCGTCATACATGCCAGATATGGCTAGATAGCTTCACCCCTCTGTCGTAGTGTATAAAGTCACTTGTTATTGCAACTAAGCATAGTCTCATAGATTCTAATAAAATATAAGGCGAAATTTGAATTTTGGCGTATTTAATTGATTCCCCTGCCGCTGACTAATGATTCCCCCTGCCGCTGAATAATTTTAGACATCATTCATATTTGATTGAAATCTTCAAATTAGGGGGCTCAGGGGAATTGTATGAACTCGCCAAATTTCAGGATTCATCTTCAAATCCATTTCATTTAAATAAGTTTAAATTAAAAAAACGAGTATCATCATCATCATTTCATCAATCATTTACCTTAAATTCATCAATTAGTTCCTGATGCACTGCACTACCACCTAGAAAAAGGAGTTCTAAACAGGTGAAGTCACACTGGCCACGCTCTTCAGGCTTCATCAGAGTGGTCATCATAGTAGGACTGAAGATCGTGAAAGTTGGCTGCAAAAATATTCATATTCACATTATGGCAAAACGAATAGGGATCAAGGGATGAAGGTAAATGGACATTAGAATTTGTTTAATAATTTCTATCTTTCAAGTATTTGATGATTCTGTTCATTTATTTTTATTTATTTATTTATGTACACACACAATAATACACAGTAGTACATCAAGTAGGAAGACGAGTAAGTACAGAGGTTCTGCTTATTTATGCAAGAAATTTCTTCCAACAGACCTGAGAGAGGACATTCTGAAATAGAGAGCTAGTGAAAAGTGTGTAGGGAAGACGAAAGACAGCATGTATACATACATACACACCTATATAAATATATACATACATGGGTGTAAAGATACATAAGCAATACATTTAAGAAAGGAATATAAAATACATAAGTACATACATTGTTAAATAAATACAAGAGCGAGCTATTCATTGTGGCATTCAAGTACTCTAAAGATTCACCTAAAAGAAAATACCTAACTGCAAAAATTTTCTGACCATTTGGTTCCTATTCAATTTTCTTGATTCCTATTCATCCCGTTTTATGGTACTGGCTTTTGATTGCAACTTCTGTGTCAGTTAATCTAGACGCGGACTAAATATTATAATCTAAAAAATTGGTTGCCTGTAAAGTCGGTATACGGGCGAAAGTTTTACGTGACAACGACTTTGAGTGGTAAAATAATTTTTATGTCTGTCTCTCTCGCTCTTAGGCGGGCTAACCATGCCCGAGTGGAAGGGACGCGTGCCTCTCACTCGCTCTCATTGTGAGCGCATAACGTGAGCGGAGCGTAACGCAGTTTCTTGAAGTGTCACCCGGCAAACCAATTTATAAGACGTTGTCACGTCAAAAAACCCGACTGCCTAAAAACTGAAAAGAAAAAAACAAGCACTTAGATTGAATGTCCGGTGGTCTAGAAACAACAACTGAACAGTCGGGATCCATATTTATTCGACAGCCAATCTAATTTTTTCATGGATCCCGACTGTTCAGTTGTTATGTTTCTAGACCACCGGACATTCAATCTAAGTGCTTGTTTTTTTCTTTTCAGTTTTTAGGCAGTCGGGTTTTTGAATTTTAAATTATTTTTTTTTATTTTATACTTTTTAGTTATTTACATAGCTGCCCGGATAATAATGAATATAAAATCTATCTTTTATTATAATTTTCGTGTAGTGAAGGGACATCACCGAAATTCAACCTTAATTATCTATTATATTTTTGCTCATATCTCCGGTTCTACTAAACCGATTGTAATCAAACAAATGTAACATTATAAGTCTGACCAAGACCTTTTAAACGAATAAAACCGCATCGAAATTCGTTCAGTAGTTTTTGCGTCCATCACAGTCAAATGTTTGTGGCGCCAAAAATCCGCCATTTTGATTTTCTAGAAATTTTAATATACCTGGTGACACTCACACAATCATGACGAATCAAACAACACCTTGTTTGTCAAATCCGTCAAGCAGTTCAAGCTGTAGACAGCGTGCAAGACAAATTTTCAAGATTTTCATTCTGCCGCCAAAAATCCGCCGTTTTGATTTTCTAGAAATTTTAATATACCCAGTGTCACTCACACAATCATGACGAATAAAATGATACCTCGCATGTCAAAATCCGTCAAGCCGTTTAGGCTGTAGGCCGTGACAAAGAAATGGACATACATACATACATACATACATACATACATACATACATACATACATAGTCTCGAAAAACATTACTCTCCTTTCTTCGGCAGTCGGGTAAAAACACTTCACATTTTTTTGCGTTTCTAATAGTAAGCTACAGTTCCAAGTTCTAAAGTTCCAGAGGTAGGTACTTTGGGAAGCGATTGGTCGATCCGCTTCAGTAATGTATAATATATGGTGTTGCAAAATTTAAATAAGTTTAATGACCTATTGCTACCTTTCAAATTTTAATGTTTTAGCAAAGACTACTCAACTGTTCGTGTATTTGAATTGTTCGAACTTTGTTTTATTGCAGATGTGATTACCTTGTATGTGTTCATAAGATAGTAAGTATGCTCTTGCGTCATAGCTGCAGATGTTTGAAGCCTTGTGTAGCGCAAGATTGGAGAAACGACGAAGTTTATAATTGCTGTCAGCCACTGCAGCGGAGAACCGAGTAGACATAGTCGAGTGGGTCCTGGAAACTGGGTGTCTCGGATCCTGAATAGATAAAACCAAGTATAAAAATAACATTAGCTACCTACCTATATCGAAAATGACTTTAATAAATATATTTTAAGAGGCTACAGAGAAATTTGGAAGCCGATTTGTCGCACATAGAACATATTTTCTTTTTTTTAGGTGGCAGACTAGCACACGGCTCTCCTGATGGGAACCATGCCGTGGCCTATGGACGTGTGAAATTACTGATCTCGTTTCCTTGAACTACTGAAACCTATTTCTGGAATGAAAACAACCTATGTGCCAGTGTCCAATTTCTTTCGAACCGGTTCGGCCTTATTTGAGTAACACACATCCCTCCAAACTTTCGCACGTATCGTGACATACCAAATCTCCACCCTAACTAATACAGATACTTACCAGATGTTGGGTGTTGAGAGTGCAAGATTTTTATGCGTAAGAGCAGCGGCTTTGGGCAATCCTGTTGTCCCACTCGTAGCTATAAGGAACGCTACTGTGTCTTCAGGATCGAAGTTGGCGGCCCTGGAAGCAAATCGTATAAACTATAAATAGAACTTAACATGATTTTATAGACTATAGAATTTTAGTACTACAGTGGTCAACAGCGTCACATAAACGCGCTCGTTCGTATTAGCCCACACATTTGAGTTAGTTTAATTTTACGCCCGCTCTTTCTTCTATGTTAACTATCACTGACTACTCTGGTTACGACTGTGAGTCATCGAGACTACAACTGGAGGTCGAAAAGAATAGTTCTCTTGTAAAGAAATGTTACTCAACTTACTTGAAGTCCGCTACCGGAGTATCGTCTCCATACGTCTCCATGAAGTCTTTGAAGCTGAACAAATAATCTCCCTTATCAAAGGTAACTATGTGCGAATCCAAATTCAAGTTATTTAACGCCACTTGAACATCTGGTGCCTTTTCGCTTTGACAGAAGATTATCTTTGGCTGGGAAATGTTAAACGTATGTTGCAATTCCGCTGGAAGTAAATTTACAGTTTAGCTTATTTAATTCATGGTTCAGTAAAATAAAACAATCAAATTATCAATGTATACAGCTAAGGAATGAAATTCCTTGCCTGAGTATGTTTTTGAAAAGCTATAATCTAGGAATCATCAAGTCACTAGTGAATAGGTTACTTCTAGGCAATTGTGACTCCTCATACACCACATTGTCACCAGGTAAGACACAAATCAAACAAATTGAAATAGAGGGCACCATAAATGTTTAAGAAATCATGGCCACCTGGCAGGGCCTAGGAGACTATAAGACGATCTGGAAATTTGCAGTGATAACGACATATATGATGAAGGATCTCATAATAACTAATTAATTATAAATCAGCCTTACTCGTAGTCAAAGTCCTGTCTACGGCGGAGACGATGATACCAAGATACATAGCTGCGTATAAAGGAACAGCCACATCCACGTGATTCGGCGCCATGATGGTTATGATATCACCACGCACCAAGCCCATCTTTTTGAAGCAGGTGGCGCAGCGCACTGTCCTTCTTAGTATCGAGGAAGCCGTCTCGCTTTCGTTTGTCGCACCATCAATCTATATAATACACATAATATATCAGCTTGTTATAAAATTTCAACTGAAGGACAAATTCCTCATTTCAGTTTGATAGAAGAAGTTCACAAAGAAGATCGACTATAAATTACAAGTAAAGGGAAAATCAAACCTTTTTGAAGTCAGACTCGGTTAGGCAGAGTTTAAATCTGATCAAGAGCATCAAAATCCTTCAAACATACCCAAAAAGTACATTTTAACATCGTTCATTTAACATAATTCAATTTTTTTGTTTAGATATCTTCAATGTATAGACAAAACTAAATATACAATTTAGTAATTACATGTATTTATGTACATTGATAAAATATTGATTTGATAAATTTATGACATCATAATCTATCTGGGAACTGCAATTAACACAATAATAAAACTATACACCAGGTTGCTTGATGATGATGATGTTAATGTTTAATAATTACTTTAATTGTTTAATTACTAATGACATAATTATATACATCATACCATCATTATATACTTTTGTCAAAAAAGTGAAATATGGTGTGCCTCAGGGTAGCGTACTTGGACCGCTACATATAATTCTAAATATCCATTACTTGCGATCTATCATCTAGTGTTACAGATAAACATACCTACTCATTTATTATATGACTATAGATTACTTTACATTTTGCCAAGGAGCTGAAACCCTGAATTGATATTTATCTTTGGGAATTAAATGACACTAGTCCAGGAGTTGACACTAAATAAACACATTATCTGAATCTAATAATCAGATAGGATATTTGGGTAAATAGGGTTGTCAAATTTACTATGTATGTTCAAGTTCACCTGGACTACAAAATCTGGGTCTTCCTTCATGCTATGCAGGATCATTTTGCCAATATGGTATTGATCAGTGGGTATCCCTGACTCTGCTACTATGCGACACGCCATTTCTCCCAAGTACCAGTGTAGGGAGTCATTGGCCATCCGTTTCAAGGTCATTTTAGATTTTTAGGATACCAAAATCTGTAAGAAAAACTTGGTAACATTAATATTATATACTTAATAGGTATGCTACGGCGGTATCCCTCGTCCGTATTGAGCTATCCGACTGGGGTAATACCTCCGCCCTACAGAAGACCTCGGCCATAATAACCATGTTGTGTTCCCGGTGGTAAGTAGAGTAGCCAGAGCTCACAATCCTCCCTCCCTCATCTCCCCAATCCTCTCCACCACTCCCCCCTCAACTGCTCAACTCTCCCTCCCATACAGGGTCTGCAGCGTGAGTGTGACACCGATGTTGCACACGTCCATAGGTCACAGTGACCGCTTGGTTAACCGTCAGGTGGGCAGAGTGCTTGTCTGCCACCTTAAAATTATTAAATCTGTTATGCAATCATTTTCCACTTTTCTACCAGAAGATCAACTTCAAAAACCAAGATTTTTTTATAGTAAATCACTTATTACTGATTAAAGCAAAGGTAATGCAAGTATTATTATTACAGCCAATCCTGCAAAATGTTCCTCCACAGAGGAATAGCATTTCTCTAATAACAATTTCTTATTTCTTTTTGTTTGTTACGCTTTCACGCCTGAACCGCTGAACCGATTTTGATGAAATTTGGTATAGGGGTAGATTAGATTAGACCTTGAGACATAGGCTATGTTTGGTCGCGATAACCGACATCCACGCGGGCGAAGGCGCGGGCAAAAGCTAGTGTTATTATAATCTTGGATGGCTCTAGATTTTTTTATATAACTAACGGTGGAGTTGGAGGACATTCTAATTTTGAATTTGAAACAAAATTATAGATATTCTTTTTTTTTCATAAATAATACCGTTTCCAAAATTTAAACAAGTTGCTGTTTAAAAAAACCTTTTTAAAAACAAGCTTTTATTATTTACAATATTTCATTGTCATGGGACTTACCTACCTACATGTCACATTTTAGCTCAATCAGTTAACCAGAAGTGTTCGAAAAATGGCTTGCAAGATTTGATTATAGATAACGGTGATTACAGACAACGGGACAGGTGAAACTAAATAAAAGCTTGTAATAACAAACACAATGGCAGAGTTAGAACGTTTAATTTTGCGAAATGGGGTCGACAGCGATCTATTGATTTTATGTTTTACCTACAAAGGGTCCTAACACATTTCTTTGAACTTTAAATGCATATTTAACATCCGTAGGCCTTGAATTGAACAATTATCGGTCATTTATATTGCACTATAAGAGTATTATCTAATTATTATCAACGGCTATTAATAATAAGTTGATGTATTGTATTGCGTTCATTGATTTAAAGTCCCTTGAGGTATTTATGGAAGTGTGTGGGCATTGTTTGTTTGCATTAGATTAGATAACTGCAGAGAAGGCTAAAATAAAGGTTTTATTATGTTTGATGTTTACGAATTGATGTCCAAAGCTTATGTGGCGTAGCGGTAATGATCGGTTGTGAAGGTCAGATGGCAGTCGTTTCACGGAAAATATCGAGGTCCAGTCAAATCCGCAGTTAAGACTGGTAAAGCAGGCCCCCAGGTGAAAGCTTTGGATACGACTGGGATTAACGCTAGGTTGAAGTAAAGTGAAGAGAGGTTTACGTATTGATGTCCGTCCTACATTCCGTTCTACTGCTAAACAGCTGAGCCTATTATGATGAATGATGTGTCATTAGATTCGGCTTTACTGCATAATACAATTCAAATAACGACTTTCTACACAGCGCTATCTAGATAGCCAATTAAGCTTAGCTTGAATAGCTTGCGTTATGGGTTACAGAATGCGGATATTACATAATAAGATTTTTTCTTGGGAATACATACATATTATACAAAGAAACACCTAGACTAATGCAAATAGACATAAAAATATTTGCATTGTGCGAGAATCGAACCTGCGCTCTCTGTCGTAGCACTACCGCTACGCTACAGAGGCTATCTATCAAATAAATCAAAATGACGGTGTCGCTTATTGGATGCATTTAAGAGGATAGGGTTTAATTGGAATTGGCTGTGTTTAGCAGGGAACAGACCCTTCTAGATTTTAATAGTACTGGGGCCGAGGCCTTACCACAAACTCTTAAAGCAGTATTATTTCTATATTACTTAACTTTCATAGTATGAATCGGACTCAGTCAAACGTCGTCCTATTATACCTATTGTGTTCTGGCTACTAACAAATTTAATGATAGGTATACGTACCTATCCACAACTTACCATAAAAGAGTAGGTATGTATCCGTCGACTTCGATGGTCTAGTTCACACTATGAAAGTTAAGTACGAGTAATATTGAAATTGTGGTAAGGCCCCTGAAGCTTATCAATTTCACCGGAGACCGCTCTCAGGGATAAGTCCTTACGGAAACCTAAGTTCTCTGTTCCTTTTCATCATTTTGTCCTGCCCTTCCGGGCGGAGCCGCGGACACAAGTAAGTTCATGACATTTTGTTAGCACTACATAATACTTATGTTAAGGTTTTAATTTAAAAATAAAACGAGCAGTAATGCATATTCTTCGTCTTGAAAAAATTCAAAATGTTCTTTTTTGTAGGCATAACACTACAATGATCTCGAAATTAAGAAACTACTCACACACAGTGAATGAACTTGGAATCACTCTTCAATTCGTAACTATATTTTTTCACAGATTTTTTAACCTTTTTATGCCTACTTAACTTTTTATTTTCTATTTTTTACTGCGCTAACTCCACTCTATTGGTAAGTGCTTGTATCTTCCGTTACGATGCACAATTGCAAATGATGTACTAACTCGTAAGTGTCTTGTCTACTATTAGCAGGGTAAAACTATTATACTGTATACATATGACAAAGAATACCTTATTATAGATTGAACAGTAGGCACTAGTTAAATAAAGTTAGTGGCACACTGGGATCAATATCTCCTAACGTACGTTCTTACACGGCCCTAAAATCAGTGGGGAAATTTTTGTAACTAAATCATGAGCTCACCCGAAGTGATTTTAAAATTCAGGGTGAACAATAAAATAAATGATAACAACCCATTAATGTCCCACTGTTGGGCACGTGTCTCCTCTCCTCTAGCGAAAGAACTGAGAGGGTTTAGACCTTAATCCACACACGCTGGCCTAATGCGGGTTGGTGGATCGGACGTATCCTTAGAATTTCTTCTAGGACATGTGAATTTTCTCAAGATGTTTTTCCTTCACTGTCAGCAGGTAAAATAAATGGATTTGAAAAATTTCTGTTTACACTAATTCCGAAATGCTGCCATTGAAATTTCGCATACTCTTTACTTTAATAAAAGTTAGCAATTCATCCGCAATTACTGCTAACGTATATTTAGGCATTTTTTATGCAATTTCATAACATTTTAAAATCGTCTTTTGTTCATTTTAAAAAGTACCTATTTGCACTGTTCATTTCTGCATTACTATAGCACTGGTGTGAACTGTCCCTAGTGGATGTTTCGTCCTATTTTAAATTATAATTGACCAAAGACATTTGCATGTTAGATACATGTCAATCAATCAATCCATCAATCAATCATTTATTTTGACGTCCTGTGGCATAGCGGTAGAGCCATCGACTGCTAAGTCAGGGTTTTATACATCTCTTGTCAGTGCAAATATACGTGTGCTTGCATGAATATGTATATTTGCATTGATCTGAATGTATAATTGATTGATTAATATTTAGGTAAATATAAAAAAATATGTTTTGCTTACTTACTTTGGGCCTATATACCACTGGGTAATATAAATAAATAAATATTCTACGACATTCTACACAGCGCTCCCTAGACCCAAAGTAAGCATAGTTTAACTAGCTTGTGTTATGGGTTCTAGAATGCTGATAAACATACTTATATACTTTTTTTTTGTAAATACATACTTATTATACATAGAAACACCCAGACCAATGCAAATAGACATATTCATGCATACAAATATTTGCACTGAGCGGGAATCGAACCCGAAATATCTGTGTTAACTACCGCGGCAGTCGTTACATTTAGTTGGAGCCCACAAAAGTTCAACCAGTCTAACTTAGAACTTCGAAATCGCCATTGGTCATAATGACCATTGGTTGTGGAGGTCAGATAGCAGTCGCTCCATGGGAAATATCGAAGTTCAGCCGCATCACAGTTAGACTGGAAAGCCGACCCCAACTGAGTTGGGAAAAGGGTTCAGAAAATGATGATAATGAACTTATTTGTTACCCACAGATCAGTTAGTAGTTTTTACGTGAAGAGTACCTACCTAACAAACATCCATATATCCACACATGTCAGTGTCAGTAGAGTCAGTAGGAACTAGGACAGGATACTAGAATACCAGCGTGAGAACTTTCATTGTGCGATGCAGGAACTGTAGTTTGAAGCAGTTCAGCTCGCTGTTAATAGATGACGCCGAGTACACAATGGTGTTCCACAAAGGGAAAAGAAAATAATTGTAGTCAATTTATTACAGCTTCCTTTGGTAATGAGGTGTCTATTCGTTATAAATGATGCTATGTGATACAGCGCACTTCGTACTCAATTTTATATCGTACAGAACTAATAAAGGAATAGAATGATATCGCTAGCGTTTTCACCAAATACGATGTCGATGTCGCCAGGTCGTCACTATATTGCAACTGCAAAAGAACTTATACAGAACTTAAGCTCCGTTATTACCTGTTTAAGCGACGCATACAGACACATCGCTTGTCTCGGAATGCAAGGTAACCCTGTACACGGGATCTAGTACCACCCGTTAAAGGATATTTAAATTATACTTTAAATAAAACTAACGACAGTTCAGACGCAAGCACGCCTCATGCTTTTAACACTATTTTTCCTTAGCGTCTACAATGTGAGGTTTTTCAAGAAGGGCATCAGAAGTTTTTCACATTGTATGCAGCGCGGGTGTGATGCCTCTGGTGTTGCACAACTCCATAGCCCATGGTGACCGGCACCGCTTCCCATCGAGTGGGCCGTGCGCTTGTCTGCCATTGCACTTCTATACCTATTATTATGTCTATGGTACAGGGCATATCCAGTTGCTGAAATACGGTATGTAAACAAATACTATGTTTTATTGTTATAAATGAACTATATTTATGCCAATTGATTTCAATTGTTTCTGGTTTGTCTTGTTGATTATGGAGGATTGCAGCGACTGGGACCGCAATTGACTCGGACCGCGGTTCCAGTTGCCGGTTCTATTAAATTTAAATATTTTCTTCCGGCGACTGGGACCAACCATAAAAAAGAACAAAATAACGCTGATACTGACGTATGTTGTGCAACTAGCTGATGCACGTGGCTTTACCTGTAATACTGGTCCCTTTTCTGCGACCCACATGAATATATTCTCGGGGTAAAAGGTGTATTTTCCTTAGAACCATTGATATAATCGAAGATTGATTGATCGATAAATGATATTAGGTACAACAAAACCATTCTTTAAAGGCAGCTTAATATTAAAAAATTAAAAAAATGTTGTTGAAGTACTTCAGATGATCTATTTTTATTTATTTAATACTTACAATTACAAATAAACAGAATTGTAAATTTTATGGTGTAGAATTTGGTATATATAGAAATGGTAAATTTAATAGAAATGGTAAATAATTTCATAGAAATGGTAAATTTAATGGTATAGAATTTACATGAAATGATTTAATTTCGATTGGAAATAATAATGTTAATTCTATTTCTATTTTATTATTAATTAACTTAAAGTTTAAACGATTCTAACCAATAATACAGTATCCACTGACTTATACTACTACTACCAAGTATAAGTAGCTCAAGCCCCCCTGTGAAGGATGCTCGAATTGCAAATCAACACTTCGTATACCACCGCCCTAACGTTAACTTGAAATCGAAATCGTATGAATTATATATACGCCATAATTGAAGTAACTACTGGGGGTTTCAACCACAGAACAAAGAGTTTCAACTATATTGCGTGGGGGGTAATTTCGTGACCTTAACTTTGCACAGTACTTAAGTACGCTATGATTTTATATAATGTACTGTACTTGTTAATGCTAATACAATAATAAAATATAAGTACTTATGTATTGTTTATGGAATAATAATCAAGATGTTATTATAAATGTATTATGCTCACTAAGTATCGATACATTAGGTTGGCGTATGTCATTATTTTTTTATGAGGTTTCAACGCCGGAGTCTCGTCCGTTGGCAGGCAGGTGTTCCAGCTGTAGGTACTGTGTACACCAAGTTTTTTTATATGTAGTCCGCCCGATTGACTACACCCGGCCTGATGGTAAGCTGAGGTGGAGTCCATAAAGTAATGGTCATTATTTTCAGGAGATTCCTTAGAATCTCTATCCAGACAGTCTCGACATACTTATGCTTTTTCACGCTCCGCTTAAAGAACCCATTGAGGTTGACTTGGGACCCGAGGATGTAAAGAGAATCCAATATGGGTCTTCATTCTTAGTTTATGTTTGTAGGTTTTTTATACTACGTAGTTGGCAGACAAGCACCCGGTCCACCTGATGGGAAGCGGTCACCGTGGCCTATGGACGTGTCCAACACACAATTTGAACACGCACATCACACACGCGCTGCCTACCCTTGAAGGGAAGGAGGGAGGGCTAGGAAGGGTGGAGAGGCAAGGAAGAGGTGAGGGGAGGAGGGGTACAGTGAACTTAGGCTAGGCTTTTTAAATAAATAGATCTCCAATGTGGAGACCATTAGCTCCATGGTACAGAATGTACAGATGCAGCTCATTAGAGTACCCGGAACCGGCGTGCATGTATGAAAACAATTATAAAAGTTGAAGAAGCGAAAGTAGTATGCCAAGATCGTAGCAAGTGGAAAGATGTTGTCTCTGCCTACCCCAATGGGCAAAAGGCGTGATTTGTAATGTATGTATAAAATTGACTTATAGTATAAACTCCAAATGCGATTTTTATTCTAAAACTTAAATACAGCTGTGGAAGTTTGTCAGTGGTTCTAAGATGACAACGCGGTTCCTTTCTGCGATAGCTCCAAGGCCATTTCTTTCAGTTTTCTTCTGTTTACTTTAGTTGACGCTATCGTTGGTATCGCATCAACGAATATCACTCCCCCTCGTAAATGCTTCGTCTCCGCTAGGTTTTCTGTAGGTAAACAAACAGAGAATATTAGTAATCAAGGGGATGTAGACATAGTTACATTCCATCGGATAATTTTATGGAGGTATGACACGACGGTATCTCCCGTCCGAACTGAGCAATTCCACTGGGGAAGTACCTCCGCCCTACAGAAGACCACAGCAGTAATAACCATCGTGTTGTGTTCGCACCGGTAAGTAGAGTTGGCAGAGCTCACAACCCCCTTTCCTCATCTCCTCAATCCTCTCCTGTAATTCCCAATCCAAACGCAACGCGAGTGTGACACACCTGATGTAGCACACGTCTATTGGCCACGGTGACCGCTTCCCATCAGGTGGGCCGTGTGCTTGTCTGCCACCTAAGTAGTATAAAAAAATAAAAATATACCGCCAGTGGAAAAGTCCGAAATGTGTAGGGTCCGAATTATATTATTATTTGTCGACATGTCACGTATGCTTTTTTTGGTGAGGAAATTCCCACAGACGTACGTATAAGTAGACCAACTTTAGTGTCGTCATTGCGTTTCATCCATAGGTTTACAGGTTCGTGGCTCTCAATTAATAAAGTACTACTTACGTTTGACAAAGTCCTTTATTTGTTCTGCCGTAAGTTTATATTCGGGACTTGGCACCACAACAGCGAGAGGAAGCTCTCCGCATTCAGGGTCTGGTATTCCTGTTACTGCTACGTCCAGTACTCCAGGGTGCTGACGGATCACTCCTTCTATCTCCAATGGTGATATCTTTCCATACAACGTACAAGTAAAAAAAAAATTACGTAAATTTTTGGATTAAGCTATGGGCAATTTAAATTGATTTGGCCCAGCCATTTTAGATTTTTCCTGCGGGAAAATTCCTAACGAGCTGAATTTTTGTATAGGTACACCTTTATTACGGCGTTTTTATACAGATGTGAAAAATTGACGTTGATATCGTGCAGGTTAAAAAGGTTATAAAGGTCAGGAGTTCACGAAAATCAGTTTTTCGCAAATATCTTGCGACCTATTGCTCGGAGGTCAATAATAGAGGTCATCATAAAATTACTTGTCGTGAAATTATGAGACGGCGAGCGATTTTTTCGGTTCAAGTCTGCCATCTTCTTTTTCAAGTCAATGGCTATCAATCTTATCCTCCTGTTAGATTTTTCCAGCCCAATAACTGACTACGGCCACAGTGTTGTCCATTGCTTCACATGAGTCCGCGATAGTGTAGGTAGAAAGGCACAGTGGGCAAGGGAACCAGTGTAACATGGACTGGTATGGGGCACGGAAATCGCAGGATACTCGCGACTGGTCAATATAGCCCCACTTTGCCATGTTTACCTTACAGCGGTCAACTTGGGTCTGCAGGTAATTCAATGACTTCCAAGTTGCCATAACTACCCCCGATGGCCGACTGGGATGGTATTCGAACGTAAAAACCACCACCCGTTAATGAATGTTTAAATTTGACTTTTTTCTTCTTCTTCTGTCGTGTCAATGGCATGTCAAATGTTGTTTGCCCAGCTTGCCGCGCTACCATTACTGCGCTCTCAGAGGCGCTCATGAGCTCCTCCGGTGTACATGAGTCTGGACATGCAGCACACGTTAGTAGGTGGGCCATTGTCTGTGGAGTCACTCCACAGTCACATCGCATGTCCGCCCCATTAAGGAAAACATATTTACATAAATACCTTATTGCATCTATACTTCAGAAGAAGTTTGATCCTTTCCACAACAAAGAAGTTCCAGTTCTCGTCTCTGTAGACATTGTCTCCAGTTTTGAACCAACCATCTTCTGAAAATGCCTCTTCTGTAGCTTTCTTGTTCTTATAGTATTCCTGTAATGGAATCAGGAAGAAATTGAATCGGACAATTCTATTATATTCTTAACATAAGCAGCAGTCACAGTAAGTTAACATAAGCGATGGTAGCTGAACGGATAAGGACGCGGCCTCTTCTCAGAGGTATCGAGTTCGAATCCGGCCAGACAGTACCAATGTGAAATTCACTTTGTGGAATTTTTATGTGCTAATCACATGATTTACCATCTGCTGACGGTGAAGGAACAACATCGTGAGGAAACCCACATGTCCTAGAAGAAATTCTAAGGACATGTCCGATCCACCAACCCGCATTTAGGCCAGCTTGCGTGGAGTCGCCGAGCCGCTTGGTACGCGATAGTATTGGTTGCACCTTATGAGGATCAGACTTAAGTCCTGCACATGTTGTTCGGGACCGAAAAGGAGAACGTGGAATCAATCAAAATAGCTCTTGGGAACATTCACCATGGTGTAGGTTGATAAACTTCTTACCCAATTGCAGTTTTGGCCCAGCTGAAGTTGGAAAGTAACCTAAGAGTTATTTTACCTTAAAAACACCAGGTCCTTTTAACCATTAAGTGCAGTTTTGGCCTAGCTGAAGTTGGAAAGTAACCTAAGAGTTATTTTACCTTAAAAACACACCAGGTCCTTTTAACCATTAATTGCAGTTTTGGCCTAGCTGAAGTTGGAAAGTAACCTAAGAGTTATTTTACCTTAAAAACACCAGGTCCTTTTAACCATTAATTGCAGTTTTGGCCTAGCTGAAGTTGGAAAGTAACCTAAGAGCTATTTTACCTTGAAAACACCAGGTCCTTTTAACCATCAATTTCAGTTTTGGCCTAGCTGAAGTTGGAAAGTAACCTAAGAGTTATTTTACCTTGAAAACACCAGGTCCTTTTAACCATAATTCACCTTGAACATATGGCTCGTTAATATCTTCCTGCGTCTCCACATTCACAAACTGCAAAAGGAAAGAAACCCAATTTTTTAACTTGACTTTTTCATTGATTACTAGTAGTAAGTCTATTGGAAAGTTTTAATATATTTCACTTCAACTTTGACCTAGCGTTAATCCAAGGCGCATCCAAAGCTTTTACCTCAGAGTCTGGGGTCCGCTTTACCAGTCTTAATTGCGGATTTGGCTTGACCTCGATATTTTCCGTGAAGCGACTGCCATCTGGCCTTCTCAACCCAATGGTGACAATAGGCTATATCGAAGCATTGCAGCTAGCTAGACCGTTGTTGTTGGACTTTTTAGGGCTCCAACTACCCGTAACGACTGCCATAGATGTTTGTATGGCAATCGGGATTAACGAGCTTAACGTGCTTTTCGAGGCCCGATCAGACCAATGCATACAAATATTTGTACTGTGCGGGGATCGAAACCGCGCCTCCTGCGCAGCGGCCGCGTTCACTACCGCTACGCCACAGAGGCTGTTTCACAGAGGAAGTTTTAATATATATAAGTACGTTTACCTGCGTTCTAGAACCCATAACACAAGTTAGTTTTACTAGGCTTACTTTGGGTCTACTTGTAGAGAGCGCTGTGTAGATTGTCGTAGTTGCAAAGTTCAGAGAACACACTACTTGTATTTGTGGATTATTGTAAAGTCAAATCCATGTTGTAGTTCCCAAGAGGGAAAAAGTTATCAGTATGTGTAAATATTATGTAGGTATATGGGATGTGATGGTAGCTGAATGGATAAAGACGCGACCTCTACTTAGAGGTATTCGAGTTCGAATCAAAGCCGGTCGGACAGTACCAATGTGAATTTATATGTGGTAATCACATGATTTCCCATCTGCTGACGGTGAAGGAAAAACACCGTGAGAAAACCCATATGTTCTAGAAGAAATTCTGAGGCCATGTCCGATTCACCAACCTGCATTAGGCCAGCGTGTGTAGATTAAGGTCTAAACCCTCTCAGCTCTCTCGTTAGAGGAGAAGAGACCCGTGTCTAGGGACATGGGTTGCTATTGTATGTATGTGTGTAATATTTTCATACTCTATATTGGAAGCAGCTCAGTGGTTTTCCACAGGATCCTGTCACAGCGTTATCGCCATCAAAAGCCGCACCTGATAGCTCTGTCAATCCGTATGCGTTAATGACTTCGGTATTTGGGGACAGCATCTGTAACGCGAAGAATTTGTTATAATATTTATAATATTATAACAAATTATAATAAAAAATTTATAATATTTATAATATTATAACAAATTACTAATAAGTAATAAGAAAATCACAGCAGGGAGATCATTCCACAGTCTAAGCGTAAGCGAAATGAAATTCCTCTCATACCTCACAGTGCGCAGCGTTGTCGGATGCAGCGTCTGAGGTTGTGAGATCAGACGGCAGTCGCTTCTATATAAGCCGTGTAAGCCAAATCAGAAGAAGAAGAGATAAGTGAACCCCGGGCTCCAAGGTGAAAGTCTCGGATTCAACCAGGGCCTTGATTCTGCTAAAGGAAACCACTATTATGCCACTAACACTCTAAAAATGCTATTTAATCGAATAAAAGAATTCATTAAACTTTTTCATTCGCTCTACAAACCATCGTTTAATTTTACACTTTAACCTGATAACAGTAAAGTCCAAAATTAAATGGTATTTTTAAGCGTCAGTGGCATGACAGTGGCTTGTTTTAACAAAATCGAAGCCCAGGTACAACGACAATGATATAGCGTTAGTAAGTGCTTAAGTGTACCTTAAACTTAGCAATAGCCTCCTGATGGACTGTAGTTCCAGTTGTCAATAGTGTTTCTAAACAGGTAAAATCGCACTGGTTACGTGCCTCAGGTTTCATTAGACCATACAATATTACGGAACTGAAGAGTGTATTGGTTGGCTGCAAAAATATGAAGAGCAAGAACTGTAAGCAACTTCAAGGCCTGAAAATTTGATTTACAACTATTTTTTTTTATGTCGGTCACGTCAATATGACTACACCTCGCCTGATGGTAAGCTAAAGGCAAAGTCTCTGTAATGGGAGGCACCATTACAAACACCGATAGTGCCACAATGGTGGCCCTCAGCTTGACGGCCTCACCAAATGCTTTTTTACGCCCCGCTTAAAGGACCCGCGACTGAATGAAGAAGGAAATACGTGAGCTGGTAAAGAATTCCAGGTTTTGATGGCGCGGCAAAGAAAAGAGGCTACTATCTGTTAAATTTAGACATAACATAGATTTTATTACCTTGTACGTGTTTATAAGGTAGTAGATATGCTCTGGACTTATAGCAGCAGAAGTTTGAAGCCTTGTGTAACGTAAAATTGGAGATAAGATGGAGATTATGATTGCTGTCGCCCACTGCGGCTGAGAAGTCACTAGACAGAGGCGAGTCGGTCCTGGAAACTTGGTGTCTCTGATCCTGAACAGAGAGTATTGGGATTACTATTACAATAGTTAACGTGATTTGTAATAGGTTTGTTTGTTTTGTTGAGTATACGATATTTCGGCCCTGTTGCAAATGCACGTCAGAAACGAGTACAGAGGAGGCCTAACGTCAAGCTGGCTACACACTAGGGCCTGGATTCTGCTAAAGGCAAACCACTGTCATGCCACTGAGACTCTAAAAATGATATTTAATTGTAGACTTTACCATTAAACAGTTAAAGTCTAAAATCAAATTTCGAATTCATTAAACTTTTTCAATTTGCTCTACAAAATCGACTTTAACCTGATAACAGTAAAGTCTAAAATTAAATGGTATTTTTTTTAAATGACTGTTGCATGACAGTGGCTTGTTTATAACAGAATCGAGGCCAAGTACGTCAGTGATCAGGGCATATTAAATTTATCAAAGTATTGAAATCAGAATACAATAAAGCTAATTTATATCTTCAACGACTCTTGATAGTTTTATAACGACTACTAAATATTCTATTCTTTGTAGACCGATTCCTCAAGCATTTCAAAGATCATTTGAATATTATGTTTTTTTTTATACCAAACCTTCATCAAGTAGAGTCAGAACCAACTGGTCCCCTGAACTTCACTTCCCCTGTACCCATTCATCTCCTCAAATACTTGTAGTTCACACTCGTCTCCTGGTCTGTATTAAAATATAATCCCTGAGCTTAAAAAATAAATGCTCAGGGATTATATAGAAGGCTCCAAAGCTTCAGATATATAGTTATAAGTGTGAAAAAAAATTATATTGTGCTACATACAATCGACGAATGTTTGAAGACCAATTACTTTTTTTATTGATAATAGGCTCGCTTTTGACCACAATCTCATCTGTTTCGTAACGTCTACTCCCACCTGTTCTGTTGAGTTGTTCTGTTGGCAGAACTAGTGGGATTTTTTTTCCCATTAGTTCTGTGACTTATGTAACTATTCCCACCTGTTCTGTTATCGTCTATTCCTACCTGTTCTGAGGGCCGACCATGGCTTGATGTGCTCCATTGCTTTGCGATGTATCTGTTGCTTGCTGATACAACCATCTACCATACATACAAATTGCAAGTAGGTACGTACCAGATGTTAGGTGAAGAGACAGCAACGCTTTTATGCGTGACAGCGACGACTTTAGGAAGTCCTGTTGTTCCAGTCGTGTTTATCAGGAACGATACTGTGTCTTCTGGATCAAAATTAGCGGCCCTGTAAGCAAATATCCCTTCTGCTTACAAACCCGAGTTTTTTAAGCAGGGTGAGAATAAGCACCCATTTAGATCATCAAGGTAGAGACCACCATTCTAGAGACAGTGTCTGGAATGGTAACCTCAGTCTCTATCAGACAAAGTGCAATCAAAATTGAGGAATCAAATCAAATATTAAAAAATAATACCCCGTTGGTGAAAATGGTGAATACATCCAAAACATAATATTGACAAGAAAAATGGCATATCATGTATCTCAGTTCACCACAAGACCTATTTCAGTATCAACTTCAAGCTAAATATTGAGTAAGTTTGATTTTCTAATCGCCAGAATTATTTTTATACTGTTTATATTTTCCCCAAGAATTTTCCCTAATCCCAAACTGTGTCAACAAATTTTTGAAATGAATCGTCCTCAAAGATTAATAGACACAATAAAATTGAACTTACTTGAAATCAGCTACCAAAGTATCGTCCCCGTACGTCTCCATAAACTCTTTGAAACTGGACACATAGTCCACTTTATCAAAAGTAACTATTTGCGAATCCAAATTCAAGTTATTTAACGCCACTTGAACATCTGGAGCCCTTTCGCTTTGACAGAAGATTATCTTTGACTGAGAAATGTTGAACATGTGTTCAAATTCCGCTGAAATTAAAGTCACCTCTTAGTGAAAGGAACCTTTTTGAAGCTGAAATTAAAACACGTTCTGATAACCCTAATGGCTTTATAGTCTGGTGGTGGCCATTTATTCATATCATCTCTCTTTCTAATACTTGTTGTAAAACTTCGTAATCTCATAAGCTACCTCTAAGACGAGTCGATCACGAAGGGAGATAAGAGTAGGTAACACAAATCTGCAATGATCACTGAGTTTTGAAACCCAGTTTACCGTAGTCTGCTTTCCTCTGTGTTCGTTATTGATAGCATATAGTCGCACTCGATCCAAACCCTCGAGGCGATCTCGTTTGAGGCTTACAAATCCACCCTAGACTAATTCGTACTCAACTGGACGTGATTCGCTCTTGTTTAGCTCGTCTAATGCAGATGCAGCTTCAAATTGTCATTAAATCTCACATGAGGTCCAGGTCCGGTCCAAGACAGAAACAATGATGCCAAGGTACAAAGCCGCATAAATTGGAACGGTCAAATCCATATGGCTTGGGGCTATGAGAGTTATGACATCACCATGTACCAATCCCATCTTTTTGAAGCAGGTAGCGCAGCGCACTGTCCTTTTTAGTAACGATGAAGCTGTCTCGCTTTCGTTTGTAGCACCATCGATCTATAAAATTTATGTTATCAAACTTTAGTAAAATTATCGTACTGCAGGAATATTCTGTATTTTCATAGGTTGAAATACTAGTTATATTTGTTTATATTTTTGATCCAACATTACTCGTATTTAAACAGTCTTAATTTTTTGAATGAAATTTTAAAGCAATTTTTTTCGGTCAGAGAAAGTCTTAAAATTTTTTGGATAGATAGCAGAAAAAAATTCTGACTATAGAATGTGCGTTTCTCATATATATATATATAAATCAATATTTCTGCGCCGTTCTAAGCTGGTTTTTGTCGAACTCATTACTTACCACCACTATCAGGGTCCACGATCCTGCTTTTTCTTCTTGAATTCGCACGATCTTGAGCATCAATGGTAGTGAGACCATAGGCACATATGACATTCCTCACGACGTCAAATCAGTCCCCCATCCCCTATCACCACGGTCCGGTGGAAGTAGCATGGCCAGTACTACCCATGTGACCAACGAAGGCGACACTCCTGCACTTTATCTGCGATATCTCAGACATGAAAGCTACTGTGGATGCGGAAATTCCTCACTAGATCTTTGCGCGTAACTCCGCACATTGACCGCTCTGTGATACGCAGCTCCTGTTTGTGTCATTACAGGCCACGCTTGACATCCGTGTGAAAGGACTAGCTTACTCATTACTTGCAATAAAGCAATGAAAGCTCTTTGGAACGGTTGGTTGTGCAGGTAAGAGTAGAGGGACAGCGTTCTCGCGGCCGATCACCCACAAGATGGACGGATCTTATAGTCTGCTACGAAGTGTTCCCTCACTGAGTGTACACGCAGTGCCATAAACAGAGAGAGATGGAGAAATTTCGCAAGAGCCATGACCAGTGTAGGTGACGATCCATCACCACGAAGAAGAAGAAGAAGACTTACCAGTTCAGCTAAAACGCATATTGTCATTATTCGTCTTTACCTGGATTATTAAATCCGGATCTTCTTTCATGCTTTGCAGGATCAGTTTGCCGATGTGATATCGATCTGATGGTATACCTGATTCTGCTACTACACGTGATGATAGTTCATTCAAATATAAGTGTAGGGAGTCATTGGCTATTCGTCTTAAAGTCATATTTAGATGTTGTTAGAATCCCAAAATCTGTAAGTAGTAACTAAGTAGTAAGTAAACTTAGGTAACTAAAATGCCTGGGTGCCGGCCGGAACCTCCACGTGGTGCACCTGGGCAACGGAGGCGAGCAGCGCCTCCCACTCGCCACGGGAGACGCTGCTGCCTGCGGCCAATCTGGCCGTGTTGGGAGTGGCCCTCTAGAGGGCTGCTCCGAGGCTCTCCACGTGTCCCTCTGACTAGCAGATGGCACAGTGAGGAGCGAGCGGGGGGCGAGCTGATTGTCTGCGCGCCGTCGGGTGGGTGACAGGATGGCCACCACACCGTCGGCGAAGTGGCGCGATGCTCGCTCCACCCCCCCTTTCGGGGGGTCGAGGGGGCCATCTTAAAACCGTAGATGACCCGGGGTCAGCTGGGGTGCGAGGAATATGCCCATTGGGTAAGGTAACTAAAATGCCTGGCTCTCGAACTAGCTAGCTCACTCACAACTTTATAAGTATTTTTCATAAATATATCTTAATTTGTATGTTACCATTACCTTTTATAGCAGTTACTGAAGAACTATTCGTTAAGTAAGATGTCCTAACACTGTATTTGGATCTATTATGTTGATTGCTGTTCGCAATTTGGTTATCAAATAGGTAACACTAAGTACATTATACATACGGTACGTACATAATATCTATTTCCTAATAGACACTGTCGCTATGTTGAAATAGCGATAATTAGAATAATATTTGATACTATTTTTGCCTCGTGGTACCGCTTGCGTTAATGTAATTTTTACCCGACTGCCGAAGAAAGGAGGGTAATGTTTTTTTATAATCAGTTTATGAGCTTTTTGTAGCATGTTTTATTCACACTTTTCGTGTTTACTCAATACTTAGGCAATGTTCAACATTAGGTATATTGTAATACGAGTGTAATTAGGAGCCGTTATTACCCGACTGCCGAAGAAAGGAGGGTAATGTTTTTCGAGACTATGTATGTATGTATGTATGTATGTATGTATGTATGTATGCTGCCGCGCTAATTTAAAGAGCAGTAAGTCGAAAAATACGTTTTTGAGATAATCGCGTTCAAAGTTGCCGATTGAATTTTTGCTTACTACTCCCTTAGGTTATAACTTTTGGTAGGTTTGATTTTTTCAATATGTAGGTTAAGTGGAGTTCTTTCATGATATATACTTATTAATTGCTATTTATTTGTTTTACTATATTTAATTGACGAAAACTCCTGTTATGTTTAGTATGAGTTTAAGCTATATGTACTGATTGCTTAGAATAACGGTATTAAGTACCTTAGTCACTGCTTTAATGCTAAGCATTCCATACATACGATACTAGTAATTTGTATGAAATGATGTGTCACTTAATGGTTAAAAAAAACTGAGATGTTAGGGAAATAGTATTAAAAATAATATATCATTTGGAAGATCGTATAGTTAGGAATCTATATATACCTTAAAATATAGTAAATTACGTATAGGTTTTTTTCTACAAGACTCTGAAAATATAAGTAATTAAAATGAATACCGTATATTTCTCAGGCATTTTTATTTAAGAGTGATGAATAAAACTGAAGAAAAGGTGTGGGATGTGTAAGCAGGATTTAGGAAAGGAAGAGGATGTATGGATCAGGTCTTTTCCTTACGAAGCATAGCCAAAAATTCTTGGCTTAGAGGCAAAAGGTCTACTGCATATTCGTAGACTTGGAAAAGGCCTATGACAGAGTGGTAAGGAATGAATTGTGGTCAACATTCTCTATGAAGGAGGTGAGCAGCAGCTTGATACGAGCACTGAGATCTCTCTATGAGGGTTCCAGTGCTTGTGCAGGATAAACGGAGCCTGCACAGACTGGTTGAACATCGAAAAAGGTGTTCGACAGGGATGTGTAGCTTCGCCAAGGCTGTTCAACTTATTCATAGATGATTGCTTGAAAGAACTGCAAGAGAGTGCGTATGAATTAAGAATGAATGACTTAACCGTCAAATGCCTCCTGTACGCCGATGATCAAGTTTAGTAATATTGGCATCGTCGGAGCAGGAGCTGCAGGCGATGGTTAACATATTGCATGGTGCCCTTAAAAGCAAAGGAATGAAAGTGCATGTAAGTAAGACGAAAGTAATGGTTTTCGAAAGAGAAGAAAGCATGACCAATTGCACAATTTTGATTGAGGGAGAAAAAGTGGAACAAGTTTATATACTTGTATACTAACTAAAATTTACGAGAGATGGAAAACATAACTGCGATTTTGAGCGAAGAGTTTTGGCAGGTAATCAAGTGAATGGGGCGCTGCAAAATTTTATGAGCAGTCAAAACGTGTCTAAATAGGCACGTCTGGCTGTACATGGAGGAGTTCTCGTTCCCTCACTTATGTATCGTAGTGAATGTTGGATGTGGCAGAAAAAGTATGAAAATAGATTGAATGCTGTAGAAATGAGAAGTGAAGCATAGCTAGAGAGAAGCATAGCTAGAGTAAAGTTGATGAACCGAGTGAGGAACAGTGTGATAAGGGAACATTGCAGTATGGTTCAAGATGTAGTGACTAAGAGAAAGGGATGCTAAGATGGTTCGGACATGTAGAGAGGATGGATGAGAGAAGATTGACGAAACAGATATATAAGGCGAGGGTGAATGGGCAACCCGGTAGAGGCCGACCTAGGCGTACATATTAATCAGATCCAGGACATTTTGGAGAAAGGTCGGGTTAAGAGTACTCGCAACTGGCAAAACAGCTATGAAAGTTGAAGAAGCGAAAGGAGTATGCCAAGATCGTAGCAAGTGGAAAGCTGTTGTCTCTGCCTACCCCAATAGGAAAAAGGCGTAATTTGTATATGTATGTATTTTTATTTTGGTGTTTTGTATTTAACTCACTATATTTTATACCTGATTCTATTTATTTATTATTTCTGTTTGAAATGACGTGAAACTGTCTGAGTTAGTTAGTGGTATGTTTATAAGGTACTACTTGTTTTGAAATAATAGCGAAGAGTAATAAATAAAAGAAAATATAATTACAAAGATCAAACTCACCCTCACTAGGTTTCACCGCACTGACTAGCTTTAAAGCGGTACGTGCGCGAGCGCCATTCCCCTCTAACCCAGACCACCCCCGAACGTCTATTTTCTTTGTAAAAATGAATATTGAGCTTAACTTACCGTAGATATTTATTGATATGAGCGCAGCAGAATCAGTTCTTAGTATTATGGTAATGTCAATTAATGAAATAATTAACTATCTTTGCTTGTAACCGTAATTACACTAGATACTTGCTGCTCATATTATTAGTGAGATCGTGAAAAACTAGTATGAATATGCTTATGGTAATAGCAGTACGTCGGACTGTTGCTTATATACTTAGCGATAAGGTAGATAAGCTTGCAAAATATGATTGACAAAAAAGCAGAAAGTGTGATTACTGCTGACATTGTAAGTATCCAATTGTCAAAAGTTTTTGATTAAGCTCATTTACACAGCAGTATGTATACGTACGGTTTTTATTATTAGCAAAATAGAATAAAGATGTCAGAGGTATACTAATTACCACGATGTAAGTATACTTCCTCCTTTTGTGCTAAGAAAAAAAAATAATTTCATTGACTTGTTGCTGTTATGCTTAATTATATCTCAGGTTCTATTGAAGCTAGAGAAACGGGAGTAAGATCAGATTATAGAGCATTACATGGCGATTCAGGAATGGTACTTAACTCATTTTTGAAAAAATACGGCTTACTGCTCTTAACGTTAGCGCGGCAGTATGTATGTATGTATGTATGTATGTATGTCCATTTCTTTGGCACGGCCTACAGCCTAAACGGCTTGACGGATTTTGACATGCGAGGTATCATTTTATTCGTCATGATTGTGTGAGTGACACTGGGTAGGTATATTAAAATTTCCAGAAAATCAAAATGGCAGATTTTTGGCGGCAAAATGAAAATCTTGAAAATTTGTCTTGCACGCTCTACAGCCTGAACTTCTTGACAGATTTTGACAAACAAGGTGTTGTTTGATTTGTCATGATTGTGTGAGTGACACCAAGTATATTAAAATTTCTAGAAAATTTTAATATACTTGGCGGATTTTTGGCGCCACAAACATTTGACTGCGATGGACGCAAAAACTGCTGAACAAATTTCGATGCGGTTTTATTTGTGTATAAGATCTTGGTCAGACTTAAAATCTTACGTTTGTTTGATTACAATCGGTTTAGTAGAACCGGAGATATGAGCAATAAAAAAAAAATTTAAAAATTCAAAAACCCGACTGCCTAAAAACTGAAAAGAAAAAAACAAGCACTTAGATTGATGTCCGGTGGTCTAGAAACATAACAACTGAACAGTCGGGATCCATTATTCGACAGCCAATCTAATTTTTCAATGGATCCCGACTGTTCAGTTGTTATGTTTCTAGACCACCGGACATCAATCTAAGTGATTGTTTTTTTCTTTTCAGTTTTTAGGCAGTCGGGTTTTTGAATTTTTAAATCCTTTTTTTTTGTAGCATGTTTTATTCACACTTTTCGTGTTTACTCATACTTAGGCAATGTTCAACATTAGGTATATTGTAATACGAGTGTAAGGGAAATTTTAGGAGCCGTTATTACCCGACTGCTGAAGAAAGGAGGGTAATGTTTTTCGAGACTATGTATGTATGTATGTATGTATGTATGTATGTATGTATGTATGTATGTATGTCCATTTCTTTGGCACGTCCTACAGCCTAAAGCCTAAACGGTTTGACGGATTTTGACATGCGAGGTATCATTTTATTCGTAATGATTGTGTGAGTGACACTGGGTATATTAAAATTTCTAGAAAATCAAAATGGCGGATTTTTGATGGTAAAATGAAAATCTTAAAAATTTGTCTTGCACGCTCTACAGCCTGAACTGCTTGACGGATTTTGACAAACAAGGTATTGTTTGATTCGTCATGATTGTGTGAGTGACACCAGGTAGGTATATTAAAATTTCTAGACACTGAACGAATTTCGATGCGGTTTTATTTGTTTAAAAGGTCTTCAAGTCAGACTTAAAATCTTACGTTTGTCTGATTACAATCGGTTTAGTAGAACCGGAGATATGAGCAAAAATATAATAATTAAGGTTGAATTTCGGTGATGTCCCTTCACTACACGAAAATTATTAACTCTATAAAAGATAGATTTTATACTTCATTATTATCTGGGGCTAGGTATGTAAATAACTAAAAATTATAAAATAAAAAAAATAAATTTAAAAATTCAAAAACCCGACTGCCTAAAAACTGAAAAGAAAAAAACAAGCACCCAATTAAGATTGATGTCCGGTGGTCTAGAAACATAACAATTGAACAATCGGGATCCATTGAAAAGTTAGATTGGCTGTTGAATAATGTAATCCCAACTCGAGTTCACTCGATTTGAAATTGCTTCAACTCGTTGAGTAGACTATCATCGACGTGACCAAAAAAAATAGATTATTTTTATTTATGAATCAACACTCTGATAGCCGCATAAAAAAATTGAGCTGCTGTTTTACAAATGTGAAGTATAAGCAGAGTGGCGCAGCGGTAGCGTGCTGGGCCCATAACCCAGAGGTCCGTGGATCGAAACCACGCTCTGCTAGATATTCGTTTTTGGCTTTTACAAGTTATTTTACAATAGCTGACCCACCATGGCTTCGCCCGTGGCGTATTTCGAACTCCGATGCACCCTTTTTAACTAACACAATAATGTTCATAATTTATCAGTTTTCCTAAAATGTATGGAAATCTACCGGAATTGTTCACATTTATGATTATTGCTATTCAGCCTATGATATTCACGGATAATGTGGCTTTCTATTGGTGAAAGAATTTTTAAAATCGGTTCAGTAGATCCCGAGATTACCCCTTACAATTTAACAAACACACAAACTTTACCTCTTTATAATATTAGTATGGAAGTATACCTAGATATAGACGATTTTCGACTGCGCAGAATTCTAATTTCGTTTATCATTCTCATTATAATATTAGTATAGATTACAATGTACAATTTTATTTGACTACTAATTTTATTGATGTTGTGTGAATGAACTTCTAATTGGCGTAACTATGCAAATTTATTGCTAACACAGAATAACAAGGCGTTTTCGATTCGTACAACGGATTGCATACAAAAACAAAAGCTTTTATCTGTCCTGAGTGCGTGTTCTAGGTGGCTCTGCCAGGGACTCAGGAGTGTGCTCCCCAAGTTCCCCAACAGAGCCACTTACAATGCACATCACCAGAGGAGGTAGGACACGACGGTATCTCACGTCCAAAATGAGCTGTCTGACTAGGGTAGTACCTCCGCCCTACAGAAGACCGCGGCCATAATAACCATCGTGTTGTGTTCCCGCCGGTAAGTAGAGTAGTCAGAGCTCACTGCATCCCTCTTCTCCCCACCTATTCCTAGCCTGCCCACCTCTTCCTAACAATCCCCCTTCCCTTCAGGGTAGGCAGCGCGTGTGTGTCACCCTTGGTGTTGCACATGTCCCTTGGTATAAAAAAACTGAACCAGTCAACGACGCCATGGTATGAATACGAAACTATTCAGTTTAGATCTGCAATTGAATTTGTTTGATTGCAGAAAAACAGTGTGTCACGGACAGATAGACGGACAGGAGAGTTACCTACCATAAAAGGGTTCCTTTTATACATAATATAATTTCGATGTGGGTTCCAACACAGTTTAAATATCCTTACCACTTTGTGGGTTTTTGATCCTGGTGTAAATTTACCTAGTAATTCAAAGGTAGGTACTTAAGTAAATAAAAAACGAATAAATAAGTACAGTATTTATATTGTCCGAATAGATTCCTCATTCTCTCTTCATCGTACGCACCATGTCTAGTACTTTTTTCCTATTAATCTTGGAAGTACTTGTGGTGGGCAGTTGATTTACGAATACTACGCCGCCTCTCAGCTGTTTGCTGTCTGCCAGCGACTCTGTGATAAAATAAACGAAAACATTTTCAATATTGGGCAAAATAGCTTAAAATACAAAGGATTCTGCAAAAGGCAAACCACACTGTCATGCCACTGACACTCACTAAATTATATTTAACTAGCTTCCGCCCGCGGCTTCGCCCGCGTGGAATTCGGTATTGCCACCAATCTATTTAATAAAACGACTCTTCATTCGACTCACCACTCCACTCCATAACACTTTCCACTCCACTCGCCACTCCACTGGTCTAACTAAAACCTTTCTAATAAAACAAACCACATTAAAATCCGTCCAGTACTTTTTACGTCCATCGCTAATCGCGATGGACGTAATGCGGTTTGTTTTATTAGAAAGGTCTTGCTTAGACTTAAAATTTGTCGTATGTTTGATTGCATTTGGTTGAGTAGAACCGGAGTTATGACGAAAAAACGATAACCTACTTAAAAACGACGTGCAGGCGGAGCCGCGGGTATCAGCTTGTATAAAAAGTAGCCTATATGTTGCCCAGAAGTATGAACTATAATCGTACCAAGTTTGATCAAAATCCCTCCAGTAGTTTTTGATCCATGCGTGCACATACAGACGGACAGACAGACAGACAGACAGAAAGACAAAAAAATTACTGATTGCATTTTTTACATTAGTATCGATCACCAATCATCCCCAATAGTTATTTTGTAAATATATTCAATGTACAGAATTGACCTCTCTACAGTTTTATTATAAATATAATATAATATAGATTGTAGACTTTACCGATGTACAGTTGAAGTCTAAAATCAAATAAAAAGAATTCATTAAACTTTTTCATTCACCCTACAAAATGTCATTTAATTTAAGACTTTAAAGCGATAACAATAAAGTCCAAAATAATTGTCATTTTTCTGAATATCAGTGACATGACAGTGGCTTGACAGAATCGAGGCGCAGGTAGTTGGTAATGTTCTTGTTGACTGCCATCCCTGACCATGTATAAAAACTGATATTCTACCTTTCACAATATCCTTGATCTCTTGTGCTGTGGGATTTGCTCCAGTTTTAGGTACCACGCAGGCGACTACGAGATCTCCGCAGTCACTGTCCGGTATACCGACGACACATACATCCGACACTCCAGGGTGCTTTCTAATCACCCCCTCAACTTCTGCTGGTGCCACCTGCAATTTTTAGTCTTAAAGATTTGGCTCACAGTCCTACTATCTTACTTTCTATCCTACTTTTTTATTGGTTGGCTCGCGTTTGACCTCAATCTCACCCGTTGGTAAGTGATGAAGGGGTTATTAGTAGAGCACGCTTACCTAGAAGTAATCTATTCACTCTAGCTTTCGGGAAACACAGACTCAGGCAGGGCATTCCAATTTTTAGCAGTACGCATTATGAACTGCTAAAACGTTTTGTACTTATGAGCGGAATATTCACCATATAACTATGGTACATCGCCGTATCGGTCGTTTGGTGATAAAAAGGGCTTGGAGGAATCAGGTTATGTAACCCTAGTGCATACTCCCCGAAGGGCATCCAATAAAAATTACCGAAAGGTTAGCAACTCTGCGCCGATGCTCCAGGCTCTGAAGGCTAACCTCGACCAGCGCATCGTTGTTGCTGAGCCTCTCTTTGACGAAGTTCTTCATCAAATTTACTTTTTACTCACCTGGTGGTTTCTGTATTTCAGTAAAGACTTAAGTCGTTCGACGAAATAGAATTGCCAGTACTCGTCCCTGTAGAATATGTCACCAGACTTCAGCCAGCCGTCTTCTGTTAACGTCGATGCTGTCATTTCTGAATTATTGTAGTATCCCTGCAAGTTTAAGTATGCATATGCAAACATCATTGTAATGTAGGCTCGCTGCCTTGTGGTTTTTTTTCTGCGGAAATCCCCACGTATGCCAGCTGTACCACGCGGTTATGTCGAACTTGAACCGACTGAAACCGCAAGCTGTCTCTGATCTTCAAGCGCTAGGGTGTAAGATGGCCCAAAAGGCATATCTCTCGCACACCGGCTGACCCAGGTTCAGGGATTATTCAAAGCACGATCTTATTATCTTTATCATTAAGCTAAATAAAGTGAGATGGATTGGATGCGGAAGGCAGAGAATCGGGTGGTATGGTGCTTATTGGGGCCTATGTCCAGCAGTGGACGTGGATAGGCTAATTGATTGATTGAGGTAAAGTGGGTATGGGTTTTCGTATGTTGTATACTAAGATAAAAATGCCCCACCCTTCTTAACTATTGACAGCCATTATCTAGTTTAAATAAATAAAATAATATAAGGGAAGATAGCATTTTATTAGCGTTACCTTAAAAACAGTAGGTCCTCTAACCCACAATTCTCCAGGTACTTTGGGTTCCGTGATATCTTCTTGAGTATGTTGGTCCACTAACTGGAAAATTTACAGAAAATAATCTTCAAGTAATAACTTTTTTGACGTTTGTGAGTTCGATATGAGGTTGGAAGGAACTGAATTTGGAACATGTTTTATGACGATCTGCTATCATCATACTTATCGATCGTGAATTCCTCATGAATATAAAAAATAGTCTCTTTATAACTACAGAAGTACCTTGGATAGAAAAATAAAGACTTACACGATATTCTAAAGCGCCTCTTGGAACACCAGATGATCCCCTTGGCGGAGGGTAGTCGTGATGTAGCCCGACGCCACTCATTTCACTCATTCCATATGTACTATACACGTGTTCAGATTTCGTGAGTACCTGTACAATGAAAGGGTCCATTTTTGTATAATGATTAAAATTATATATAGGTCGATTTTCAACCAACGGCAACGCCGAAAACTGGTATAGTTGGGGTTTCCTGGAAATTTTGTTTGCCCAGTGTGTCACTACTTTAATTGCGTTCTCAGAGATTGGGCATGACAGCACACGTTATTAGATGGGCCATGGTCTGTGGAGTGACTCCACATCACTAGGAGTACAGAAAAAGAAGTATAAATACAAATAAATGCTTACTTTCAATTCATCGATGAGATCCTGAGAAACAACGCTACCCCCTAATAATATAGACTCAAAACATGAAAAATCACATTTATCGCGAACCATCAACATGCTTTTTAGTAGAACGGGGCTCCCGATTAAAGACGTGGGCTGAAAACAAATACAAAGAGAGAAATTTAAATATTTATCATTGCAATTTATGGTTTAAGGTGAAGTCGCTCTCTCAGCGCTCTACTCCGAAAATGGTAAATTCAAAGGTATTTTTTATGGATAATTTCACGACTGACAATTTTGTAATGACCTCTACTGACTTCCGAGCAATAGGTCGCGAGATTATCTAGTATAAACTGATTTTCGTGACCTTTTGACCTTTATTTAACATAACTATTTTAGTCGATACGATATCAATGTCGATTTTTGACATCTTCATAATAACGCCGTAATGAAAGTGTATATAAAAATTCAGCTCATTATATAGGATTTTTTCCGCAGATATAACGCTTGGGCATGGATTAGAAGTGTACTGATCGATGAATTTTCATTAAACATTTGAATCACTAATGATTAAAAAAAAAATGATGTTAATTTTGACGTTTTTTAAGTATTGTCATCGTTGGAAATGAAAAATTTAAGAATAATGCTCATTATGTACAAACAATTTATCAAGAACCAAGCAGTTTGATGTCTCTTTTCTTTGCCGTACGCTAAAAGTACCACCGTTATTTTTTTAATGTAATATTTTGTATACTATTCACTTTGTAAAAATTGTTGATAAGTTTTATTTATTTATTTATTTATTTTATTCTTCATTGTACACAAACTAGTATTAAACACTTAATTATTAACCAAATGATGTACAAAAGCGGGCTTAACTCAAATCGAGTGCTCTCCCAGCAAACCTTTGAGTTACAGAGGAAGAGTAGTAAATTAATTTACCTTGTAAACATTGAGAACTCTGGCAAAGAGTTCAGGTGTGAACGTTACTCCAGCCTGGATTCGCGTCATCCTCAGGATTGGACTGAAAAGGTAGTTGATACCAGCCGATAGCCATTGTATAGGTGACATGACCAATGCACTCTTTGTAGGAGTAGGGAATTTAGAACCAAGTAACCTGAAAATTATATCACTGATGAATTATACCCCGACATAGGCCTTAACCAAACTACATGTATCGATAATATAGCATAACAAAATAATTTTAATCAACTTATTACAAATACGATTTCAGTGAAATTAAAAAACAACAGAAATTTGTCCAGTCGCAGTTCTTTTCACGTGAAGCAAGTAAGTAGCAAATATTAGTCCACAAAATGTGTAAAAATGTTACTGTTTGTAGTTGTAGTTAGAATTGGTTTCTTGCTAAGCTAAAAATTATCCACTTCTAAGAAAATACAGCGTTTAAATTTTATCGCTTAGAGAATCGACATAATGGCATTACCATATATAAGGGCCCGCGATACTCATATTCTTGTGAGTCAAAATTGCGGCTTTAGGTACTCCTGTGGTACCACTCGTAGCTGTTAGGAGCGATGTAGTCTCCGCTGGATCAAAATCTGTGCACCTGACATGACATGAAACATTATTATTATAAGATTTTCATAGGTACCTATACAAGCTTGTCAAAATTACAGAAATAATTATAGTTCTA
Source organism: Lithosia quadra (assembly GCA_963576445.1). NCBI lineage: Eukaryota > Metazoa > Arthropoda > Insecta > Lepidoptera > Erebidae > Lithosia > Lithosia quadra. The sequence goes on from OY754893.1 coordinate 3,041,765, forward strand.
ATGGTTTCACTAATATGATTGATTGCCTGAGATCGATCGTGCGAAGTGGAGATAGAAAAGCAGGTAAGTACCTAGACCCACGAAAAATCGGTGGTTCAATGGTGAAGGAATAGGTACGCCTTACGATTGAAAGGTTTCGGGTTCAAATCCTGGCCCCTACACTACCAATGTGACCCTACTCCTAAAATAAGCAATTTAACTTGTAACTCATATCGGTTTTCTCTACCGTCTACAATAGGGTATACTTCAAGAAGGCCTTTGAAAAGTTATTACATGGTCGACAGTGCGAATGTAGCGCCAATGGTGTTGCACACGTCCATAGGCCACGGTTACCGCTTTCTTTCAGGTGAGTTGTGTGGTAGAAAACTTACTGGAAACCCTTGACTTGTCCATCATCAATATCCCTGTAGAGTTCATCAAGAGTCACGTGGTTACTGCCCGCATTGAATGTCACTATTTTAGATTCCAGTCCAGCCAGTTTTAAAGCTTGGTCTACTTCTGCTGCCTTCTCATTTTGGCAAAATATTATGTCAGGTTTTAATACATTGAAATTGTCTTTTAGTTCGTCTGCAAATAAAGTAACTTAAATATTATCTCCTTTTTTGTCGAGAGATAGTCTCATTCGTTAGTTAGCAGGTGCAGCAGTGCTATTCTCTAAGGACACAGCCTTGCGTTCGTCGCTGCGACAGCGATGAACTATCTAGGTAATAAAGATAAATGGTAAAATAAAACGGAGCAGTAATCACTGCTCCGTTTATCACCTAAGTAGTTCGTTGCTGTCGCTGCGACGAACTGCTTAGGTGATAAAATTCTCTTAAGCAGTCGTTAAATTTTGAAGATAATACTTACTGGCTCCCAAAAATATATCTGTCCCTGCGATAGCTATCCCGAGGTACAACGCTGCGTAAAGAGGTATACATAGGTCACAATGGTTAGGTGCCAACAGAACCATAACATCGCCCTTCTTCAGACCAAGATTCTTGAGAGCGATTGCACATCGAACTGTTCTGTTCAACACTGATCCTGTTGTCTCTGATTGGTCTACTGACGCATCGATCTATTGAACAGGAAACATTTAAAAGTTAAATGATATCGGAATAGATTCTGTAAGAAAAAAAAAACAACTGCATGTAGCGGAGATGTGAATGTTAAGATGGATGTGTGGTGTGACGGGAATGGATAGAATAAGAAACGAGTATATAGAGGAAGTTTGAAAGTTGCACCAGTGAATGAAAAATTTAGAAGCGACTGGTATGAGAAGAAATGAAAGTAATGTTGTTAAAGAGGTTTAAAGTGTGAATGTGGAGGGTTTAGGTACAGAGGTAGGTCTAAGTAAAGATGGATGGAAATTGAAATGCATGGAAGCAGCAGCTAGTTATTACGTGTGTACGTATAAGTGAACAATGTATACCTGCGCCACAAAATCAAGATCATCTTGGAAACTCTGCAATATAATCTTGCCGAGGTGGTACCTATCCGACGGGATCCCAGTCTTGGCTACCAGTCGGGAAGTTATCTCACTCATGTACATGTGTACACCATCATACGCTGTTTTATACGGCATTGTAAAGGCTCTGAAAGTAAATTTAATTGCGATAAAAATATAGATGAAAAAAATATTTAATTTAAACTGGAAAGTTTTGGTAGGGATAGCAAATTCCTCATTACCACATCCCTGATGCGAGATTCACCATGCAGTTTTAGTTGATTTTTTTTAACGGCCGCCTCTCAGCTTAAAATGTTGTCCGCTTTTAGTGCCAGAAAGCGGACAGCGCTGGTTTTCAGAGGCGGCCAATTTAGGCCAGAATATAATAAGAAAAAGACATAAAAAAAAAGAAAAAACTCCCAAACACTATAAGATGGATTATTAAATAAATAAATTATTAAAAAAGAAAACAATAATTAACTTATTGTTATATTTATTTAAACAAGACTCCGACTACTTAAGTCCCATAATAATTATATGCCGTTAGCTCTTGTGAAGTGAAAGCACAAGGAGATTTCTGCACGTAAAAAAGAAAATAATGTTGCCTAGTTTCACTATAGGAATATTGTGTTCTATTGGGCAAGCACGAAATTATATTCGAATAGAAGGCACGTAACACTTAGCGATAAAATCAAAAAATATATAAACTCACAAAAAATGTTTAGGACAATATCGCACGACTGCTGAGTACAAGAGGTTATTTAAAACTAAATGAATTGGCAATGAAAATATTCCAACAAATACATTTTCATGTGAAGTGCATATTACTTATCCTTCAAAACTTATCAAAACTTCAAAACGTTATCTTTATTTGTGGAGAGCCAAGCTCCCAACTCTACACGCCCTAATCTTCTCTCTATCTATAACCTTCTCTCTTCTCTCTCTTCTTCTCTATCCATTCTATAACCTTTATTCTAATAGTCTGAAGTTTAGCTAATCGTCAGTTAGTACCTAAGTGATTGAGTGAGTCAGCGAGTGATGAAATCAGCATATTTTAGATATAATCATTTATAAAGTGCCCACTTCCCATGAGATCTATCCCTGAGATAAAAATAGTCTATGTATTATTTCAGGTTATATTTATGTTTCTGTGCTAAATTTCATCCAGATCCGTTCAGCCATTTTTGCGTGAAAGAGTAATAAACATTCATACATCCATATGTGCTTACAAACATTCGCATTTGTTATATTAGTAGGATTAATAAGATAACAGCTCCAGACTGAATCTAATGAACCAAAATAAAATACAGCAAAACACTTCGAGAAAAGTAGGTCTGTCTCGTCTTGTCAGGGGCACTGCCGTGCTAAGAATTAAACTACGAGCAATAAAATTAGATAAATTAAATAAATCATTAATTTATACCTAAAAGATATGAATAGGTTATCTTGTGTGTTTGTAATAAGACAATATAGTAGATAACAATTTAGATAAAATACAGATAACTAGCCTACGCCGCGTCTCCGCCTGCGTGGACGCCGGTTTTTACGTTTTTATACTTACTATATCTCCGGTTCTCACAGCCGATTGTGATCAAACATAACGTAAGATGTTAAGTCTGACCAAGACCTATCAAACAAACAAAAACCGTATCAAAATCCGTTCGAAAGCTACTTTAAAATTCCATAATAGTTATAGATAGATTGGGACTGCCACAAGGATTCATTCTTGGTCCTTTCCCTTTTAACCGCTTTCAAAAAAGGAAGGGGTGCTCAATTCGACTGTATTTTTTTTATATTTGTTACTTCAGAACTTTTGACTGGGTGAACCGATTGTGAGAATTCCATAATAGTTATAGATAGATTGGGACTGCCACAAGGATTCATTCTTGGTCCTTTCCCTTTTAACCGCTTTCAAAAAAGGAAGAGGTGCTCATTCGACTGTATTTTTTTTAAATTTGTTACTTCAGAACTTTTGACTGGGTGAACCGATTGTGAGAATTCCATAATAGTTATAGATAGATTGGGACTGCCACAAGGATTCATTCTTGGTCCTTTCCCTTTTAACCGCTTTCAAAAAAGGAAGAGGTGCTCAATTCGACTGTATTTTTTTTATATTTGTTACTTCAGAACTTTTGACTGGGTGAACCGATTGTAATGATTTGTTTTATATTTGATAGCTGGCGCTTTCCGTGTGGTCCCATTTAAATTTGGTCCGTTGAAATAGTTTTTTTTATTTTAATTTTTTTTTTCAATAGGGGAACATATAATAATATTGATGGTGTAGGTAGGTACATAGATTGGTGTAAATTTAACGTGCTATAAAAAACGCGTGGTATCATGATTCAGCTTATTAGTTTTGTTATTGTAGATAATGATAATGACCATGCAATAATGTAGATAATACTTAAGATTTTGTAATACCTTGTCTTGTATTGTTATTATTTTAACTCATTCATAGGCCTGTAATTAATAGATGACACTTACCTCTGAGATATGTCTCAAACGCGCACTTGAGATGCTAATGCGCCAATAGCCTAATTCTCAGAGCATCTCAAGTGCACGCTTGAGACATATCTCAGAGGTAAGTGTCATCTATTAATACGAGCCATAGTATCATTATCAACTGTCTATCTTTTTTTCTTTCTTTTGCGTAGCCCACCAATATTGGCGATCTCAACTTGTTCATCAAATTCCCCCTCCCTTTAGCAGTATTTCACCGCGTTCACCATAGCGAGGTTGGTAAATAAAAAAAGAATAGTAAAAGTATAATATTTTTTATAATATTTACTTATTTATTTAAAAAAAAAATCTTATATTACAAAATAATTAAACATTAGTTTTCTATTAACCCGCTCCTCGCCGTGTACCATGCTAAGGTGGCCATTAAACTGAGCGAGGGGAATGCTCTTTGAGCCATCTTACACCCTGGCGTCAGAAAGCCCTAGACGGCGTGCGGTTTTAGTCGGTAAGAGTCCGACATAACCTGCCCCGCTGGCCGTGGGGTGGGTATCCATGAGGATTTCCGCATGGAAAAAAAAAGGTGGCCATTGAACTGGCTGCATTGCCCCATTGAATAACGATGGCCAACTATTGCAAGGTAGGTACAGTCCGGAACGGGCGTCATCTATGTTTTATTTATATTGTCTAAATAGTTTTTCATTCTCTCTTCATGGTGAGCACCAAATCTTGTACTTTTTTTCTATTTATCTTGGAAGTACTGGTTAAGGGAAGTTCCTTTACAAATACTACGCCGCCTCTCAGTTGTTTGCTGTCCGTCAGCGATTCTGTGACAAAACAGAGAGTATATTATTTTATTTTTCATACTTTTTGTGGATATTTGTGTCGTGCCTCAGAGAGCACATTAAGCCGTCGGTCCCGGTTGCCATATGAACACCTATGGCAGTCGTTACAGGTAGTTGGAGCCCTAAAAACTCCAACAACAACGGTCTGACTGCAATGCTTCGATATCGCCTAACGTCACCATTGGGTTGTGAAGTTCAGATTATGGCAGTCACTTCACGGAAAATATCGAGGTCCAGCCAAATCCGCAGTTACGACTGGTAAAGCAGACCCCAGCCTCCGAGGTTTTTTTTTTTATTGGTAATAGGCTCGCGTTTGACCACGATCTCACCTGTTGGTAAATGATGATGTGGTCGACGGTGGAGCACGCTTGCCTAAAAGAAACCTATTCACTCTAGACTTGAAGACTCCCAGGTTGTAGCTTTCCGGAAATACAGATTCAGGCAGGGCATTCCACTCTTTAACAGTACGCACGATGAACGTACTGCCAAAACGTTTTGTGCTTATGAGTGGGATATCTACCATGTACCGGTGGTGGCGCTGTGGGCTACCTATAACATTTATATACAATATTTACATATTTACAATATTTATTACGTACTTACATATTTACACATTGTAACATCAATGTTATATGTATATACAATTATTTACAAAAACTCAGATAATTTATATTTATACCAGTTTAGATTTTAAATAATAACATATAATACACACACTAAATACTATAAAAATATACTACACAAAATATATAATAATATTGCATTTCTATAAATTCTTCTGAACAATATTATTATATCGTAACGCGACGGTGTAATTGAGGCCGCAAGAGTGCGACCGAATGAAAACGAACCGCGCGCTTAAATACTTCGTTCAGTTCAGAGCTGTGAGTGGGAATTTGCTCCACACAGTTTGGAATATATTGTGACTGCGAATACGTATGTAATAAATGTCTCCGCGCTTATGTTAAATCACCCGCATCTCGCTAAATAATAAAAGTATTTTGTGTGAACTTTCTATAAACTATTTTCTGTGCTATTACTTATTGTGATCGTGTTTCCAATCTTCCATCTGAACTGACTCTGTGCATCTCAACTTTCTCCTTCTGTAACTTTCTTGCTTGTTCTGTGTAACTACCTTCCTATTATGTGATCTAAATATAAAACTCTAATTCTCGTGTGTAACTGTTTTATTTGGTCACCTGAACTATTACCACGGAACATTACCACAGCGCGTTACCGTACGTCTGGTCGTTCGGTGATGAAAGGGGCTTGGAGGAATCAGGTTATGCAACTCCAGCGCACATTCCCCGAAGTGCAACCGATAAAAGACAGAGAGGCTAGCAATTCTACGCCAATGTTCCAAGCTTTGAAGCTTAGTCTTCACCAGCGCATCGCAGTTGATGAGCCTCTTGAGGTGAAAGCTTTGGATGCGACTGGGATGCCAGGTTGAAGAAGATATTTTTTGTGGATTATAGTGAAAAAGGGTTCAGAATTCTACGCGGGCGACAGTTAGTACCTACATAGGTAAACTAGCGACCCGGGACCCGGCTTCGCCCGGGTGTAAATTCCAGTTTTCCAATAAAATATATAGCCTATGACACTCACGAATAACGTAGCTTTCTATTGGTGAAAGAATTTTTAAAATCGGTTCCGTAGATCCCGAGATTACCCCTTACAATTTAACAAATATACAAACACACAAACTTTACCTGTTTATAATAATAACATTAGTAGATTGCAAAAACGTGCAGCATTTTTTCCAATCTACTAATGTTATTATTATATGTTTATTCTATGTTATCCAAAATGTATAAGGAGGCTGGCGAATAATTCCTTAGTTTTTGGATTATATTCTCAGTTTGAGAAGGAAGGCCAGTAACAGGTGGGTCATTCTCAGCCGGCTCAAATAGGCGAGTCCGCGTCGAAAACCAATACTTGGAGATTACTTATCAATATGATTATTTTTTTTATAAAATGTACGGTCAAAAATAGTAGGGGGGCCTGTGGTATTTTTTAGATAAATTACGTAGAAGTTAGTTTAAAAAAATTAAAACTACGAAAATATTGACCTCGGTGTCGCGTCCGGTCCTGTCCTTGCAGCAAAAATTATTTTTTATCTTTTTTTATCCAATAAAGGTGTTATATGTACATATATTCACAAACAACTTGATAACTATTTACTTAATTTATAACATTACTAAGCCATTATAGGCATTACTAGACAAGTTACAACTGGTTGTCTTTACGTCCGACGTTCAGAGTTGACTTCAGTGGCGCGCACCGATTCATTCATTACTTTGTACTCTAGCGACTGCGAGAATAGAGGTTCGAGTAGTGCGAACTATCAGTTACACCGCACCGGTGGTAAGGACAAGACGTCTGTATGTTATCGCCCCACTGTTTTATTAAGTTATGTAAGCATTTTCGGTGGCTTGGTATACACCTAAAACTGATTTCGGTGAATCCATTTTATCCTCAATTATTTGAACTAATAATGTAAAGCTATATTAAAAGTGTGTCTTTTATGTATTAGATTTCAATAAAAAACATAAGCATTCATAATACAGATTACTTTTAAAAATATATAGGATTTTGCTAAATATTTTGATTTCAGTGCCCTTGATTCCGGTGTATTCGGTGGGTCTGGAAGTCGAAATGTATGACTGCCGCGTGGAATTCAGTATCGCCACCAAGTCTATTTTAATAAAACGACTCTCCACTCGACTTTCCACTCCGCTGTTCACTCCACTCTGCACTCCACACTCCACTCCACTGTTCACTCCTCTCTCCACCTCCACTCTACTTTCCAATCCTCTCTACCGACTCCACTCTACATTCCACTCTCCACTTCAATGTCCAATCCACTCCACTCCACTCTATACACCACGCCCCACTCCCCACTCCACTCTCCACACCACTCCCCACTACGCTCCACTCTCCACTCCACTGGTTTCCACTCGTCTAGCCGAAACCTTTCGGATAAAAAGTACTAAACGGATTTTAGTACTTACGGTTTTCTTAGTCAGACTTAAAATTTGGAGATATGACCAATAAGTTTTTTTTAAATTTATTCATTGGTTTCACCTTACACCATCTTTACAGGGCTCACCTAAGGCGACAGTGTGGACATCATATTCCTATATAACAGTACTTTTAGTTGTAATAATCAATATTCACGCGGGCGGCGCTACGGGCGTCAGCTAGTAACTACTACTAACTATAGAATTGTAAATTACTTGGCCCGATACAACTACACATATCGTTGGAGACGACGGACGATATGTGTAGATATAAAGATATAAAAGACTTGGTTATGTTGACCACAAAAAATATCTAAGTATTTTTTGGAATCCTTGTCTGTTTGTTCGTGATGGACGCAAAAACTGCTGAACAAATTTTGATGTTGCCTTTTCATTAGCAAGGTCTTGGTTTTACATAAAATCTGCCGTATGTTTGATTGCATTTGGTTTAGTAGAACCGGGGAATTGACCAATAAACGATTACGAACCAATCGACTCCCACGGGCAGAGCCGCGGGTATTAGCTTGTATAAAAAGTAGCCTATACTAGTACTACTTAGTAGTACTAATCCAGACTATAATCTATCTCTGTACCTACCAAATTTCAGCCATATCCATTCAGCCGTTTTTGCATGAAAGACTAACAAACATACATCCAGATATCCCGACTGATTGACTCCGTGGGCAAAGCCACGGGTAGTAGCCTATATGTTATTTCAGATTATAATCTATCTTTATACCAAATTTCAATCCGATCTATTCAGCCGTTTTTGCGTGAAAGAGTAACAAACATACATCCAGACATCCCGACTGATCGACTCCGTGGGTCGAGTGATCGACTTCGTGAGCGGAGTCGCGGGTATTAGCTTGTATAAAAAGTAGCCTATATGTTATTTCATACTTTAATCTATCTCGTTACCAAATTTCAGTCAGATCTATTCAGCCGTTTTTACGTGAAAGAGAAACAAACATATATCTAGAAATCCCGACGACCGACATAAGCCGTTTCTATGTGGCAGAGTAACAAACATACATCCAGACATGCATTCTTACAAACTTTTGCGTTTATAATATCAAGTAGGAAGTAGAATAGGATAGGATTTCATATATTTGATTTCGGTGATAAAAATGTTGATTTCGGTGGACACTATAAAAAAAAAGTGAAATATCTTCATAACCATTCAGTCTATACAGTTCCCTCAACTACTGAAATGTTTTAAATTAACACTAGATTTGATATTTCATGTAAGTAAAACCTTAATTGAAAGAAAAAAATTGGACACCGAAGTCAACCAAATAATGAGCCGCCTGAGAAAGACCTAGGTACCTTTTACAATATCCTTGATCTCTTGTGCTGCGGGATTTGCTCCAGGTTTGGGTACCACGCAGGCGACTACGAGATCTCCGCAGTCACTGTCCGGTATACCGACGACACATACATCCGACACTCCAGGGTGCTGTTTTATCACCCCCTCAACCTCTGCCGGTGCCACCTGCAATTATTACTCTTGAATATAAGTTTAGTTGGACGAGCATGATTGCTACTAGATACTTAGATGTCACTTAAATTGGCCAGTTTTTTTTATACAACGTAGGTAGCAAACGAGCACACGGCTCACCTGATGGGAAGCGATCACCGTGGCCTATGGACGTGTGCAACACTAAAGGTGTCACACACGCGCTGCCTACCCTGGAGCGAAGGGGGGAGGGCTCGGAAGGGGTGGGGAGGCTAAACAGTGTGCGAACCAGCTATCTATGAAGTTTCTTTTTTTGAAATAAAGAATAGTAATAACCGAAAATATTGGTATTTCCTCTACTCTCCAGCTAAGTTAAATTGCTCATAATATTAAGAGTGGATTCAGAGTGGAATCAGATTATGTAACCCTGGAGCATACTCCGCGAAGTGCATCCAATAAAACACCGAAAGGTTAGCAACTCGGCGCCGATGCTCCAGGCTCTGAAGGCTAACCTCGACCAGCGCATCGTTGTTGATGAGCCCCTTGGCCTCTCTTTAACAAATTTTTTCATCAGATGTTGTAACAATTTAGTCACCTGGTGGTTTCTGTACTTCAGTAAAGATTTGAGTCTTTCGACAAAATAGAAGTGCCAGTTCTCGTCTCTGTAGAATATGTCACCAGACTTCAACCAGCCGTCTTCTGTTACCGTCAATGCTGTCAGCTCAGGATTATTGTAGTATCCCTGCAAGATTAAAGATGTAGGTATAAATTTCCTTTTTTTTGTCAGCTTTCAGAAGGTACGCCCGCCTTTTATATCCCTCGGATATTGGACTTGAATCGACTAAATAGATTTAGATCTGGATCTTAGAATAATTTTATTCTTATTTTTTTAAACCTTTTAAGTAGTGGATGCCAAAGGAATTAACTGAATACGCCCAAGAATCATCCTAATAGGTGAAACCTGCAAAAACCAGCCTTCATCTAGCATACTGACGTGGCAAAATGTTACCTTAAAAACGGAAGGTCCTCTAACCCACAATTCTCCAGGCACTTTGGGTTCCGTGACATCTTCTTGAGTATATTGGTTCACCAGCTGGAATATAGACATGTGACTTACTTTACTATGTTACTATCTTTACCTACACGTTCAAAATACATGAGTCATCAATGTTTCTTGAGCCTGTGGTTTTAAGAGAGTAACGAAAACCAACAGTATGGCTATAGATAGAGTGGCTAGCTTTCGTAATTTTCCTATTCAGCTAGTCCACTGTTCCATTCAACTCTGCAAATCGTAGTTAAGTACACAATATAACATGTCGCCAGGACTCATAAGCCACAGTAACTACTCACTATCATATCGGTAGTGAGCTCATTTGCTACCGTACCTTATTAGTATAAAATTGAAAACCGCGGTAGCCTAGTGGTCTGGGTAATGGACTGCTGAGACGAGGTCTCGGGTTCGATCCCAGGTTCACCATGGCACACACCAATGACTTTTCGATGCTTTTCGAAGTTATGTGTGTATTTATCGCAGGTTTATAAGTCGGTTAATGGCAATAGGCTCGCCACCTATTACATTGGGACCTAAACATAAACTGGCGAAATGTGGGTGCTAGCACCTCTGCCTACCCCTTCGGGGATATAGGCGTGAGTTTATGTTTATGTTTAGTATAAACTTGTTTACTATAATAAAATTGTCGCATTTACAATGAAAAAAAGTGTTGATATCGATATTTTCAGTACGAGTGTTCCAAGTTTGAGAAAGTTCCTTAGCAACCTATTCTTTGGAGACTAGGCAGGAATGGTTGAAGTGCTCGTCAGGGACGCACTAATACTGATCCATGGTGCTCGCTAGTCTCGTTTCTTCCAATTGTTCTATCTCTTTCATTTGTACCTATGTAACCATTTCTTTTATTGCTGTACTCAAATTCTTCTGCACAGTACAGTAATTACAGTATAATCTGTCTTTCTTATCTATATGTGAAATCTTTTAACTGGCCCTTTTCTACTTACCTACTGTATTAACTATCCTACCTTATTAGCTGTAAGCTTTCCGTAAATGTTAAAAAAAAAAAAAAAAAATAAGAAGTACCTAATAGGAAAACCAAGACTTACTAGGAGGTAGGACACGACGGTATCTCCCGTCCGAAATGAGCTGTCCGACTGGGGTAGTACCTCCGCCCTACAGAACACCGCGGCCATAATAACCATCTTGTTGAGTTTCCGCCGGTAAGCAGGGTAGCCAGAGCTCACTGTACCCCTCCTCCTCCCATCCCTTCCCAGCCTCCCCGCCCCTTCCCAGCCCTCCCCCCTTCCCTTCAGGGTAGGCAGCGCGTGTGTGACACTCTTAGTGTTGCACGCGTTCATAGGCCACGCTTCCTATCAGGTGGGCCGTGTGCTTGTCTGCCACCTAAGTAGTATAAAAAAAAACTTACACGATATTCTAAGAGGCCTCTCGGAGTGCCAGATGAACCTTTCGGCGATGGATAATCGTGGTGGAGTGCCAGACCACTCATTTCACTCATTCCGTATAATCTGTACACGTGGTTAGTTTTTGCCAGTACCTGTAAATAAAAGTCTATTTTAAAGAATAAATAAATAAATAAATATTTTACGACATTCTACTCAATGCTATCTAGACCCAAAGTGCCAAAGCATAGCTATACTGGCTTGTTTTATGGACTCTAGAATGCGGATAAACATAGTTATATAGATACCTACTTTTTAAGTCAATATACATAATAATATTGGTATTATATCTATACTAATATTATAAAGAAGTAAAGTTTGTGTGTTTGTATATTTGTTAAATTGTAAGGGGTAATCTCGGGATCTACTGAACCGATTCAAAAAATTCTTTCACCAATTAGAAAGCCACATTATTGCAGCTGAGTGTCATAGGCTATTATATTTTATTGGAAAACTGAAATTTACACCCGGGCGAAGCCGGGTCCCGGGTCGCTAGTATATTATATTATAATACATAGAGACACCCAGACCAATGTAAATATTTATATTCATGTAAAAAATATTTGCACCAAGCGGGAATCGAGCCAGCGACCTCTACCTTAGCATTCGAACGCTCACGAATTCACTAGTTGTCTTGGTTCCCTATCAACAATTTTAGGGCCTAAGTCAACCTACCCTACTCCGTTTCCCCCTGCCCGGTGTTGGCAGCGCGAATTCAATTCAGCCAGTTATATCGAAGTGCCGTTAAAAATATTTTTATAGAAATAAAAAACCTTACATACCTTCACTTCGTCGATAAGCTCTTGGGCTACAAAGCTACCGCCAAGTAGTATAAACTCAAAACATGTAAAGTCACATTTATCACGGACTGTCAACATGCTTTTGAACAGAAGAGGGCTCGACAATATTGCCGTGGGCTGAAATAAAAAAAAACATTATATACATTACAAATCACGCCTTTTTACCATTGCGGTAGGCAGAGATACCTACCATCTTTCTACTTGCTACGATCTTAACATGCCTTTCGCTTCTTCAACTTTCATAATTGTTTTCATACATGCAAGACGGTTGCGGGTACTTTTGATCTGACCGTTCTCTAAAACGTTCTGGATCTGATTAAAATCATATTTTCAAAAATCTTCTCTAAAAAATCAAAAGACAAGATACTTGCCAAAAAATAAATTAAGTAAAAAATGTTTTAAATTTAACACTTTAAAAACTAAGGGCGGCCATATTAGACTTTCTAATTTACCTTATAATTATTGACAATTCTAGCAAAGTGTTCAGGTGTGACCGTTTCGGATGACTGGACCCGCGTGATTCTAAGAATTGGGCAGAAGAAGTAGTTTATAGTGGCTGACACCCATTGTATGGGCGATATTATCAACATTTTCTTTGTAGGAGTAGGGAATTCAGAAGCCATTAACCTGAAAAATGATACAGATTATTTTATAATCCTACTAATATTATAATTATTCACAGAATTCTGGTCGCGTTTCTGCAACCCATGGGAACCTATTCCAAGGACAAAACCAACTTATGTGTTACTTCATACTATAATCTATCTCTGTAGTAAATTTAGGCCAGATTAGTTCAGCCGTTTGACATGCGCAGATACAGATATCGAAACGTCTTGAGGCGATACCACATATACCTAGCGCCATCTAGTGACAGCACGACGAACTACTTCAATACTACAACTACGTCACTACAATCCTGAATCGCGAAAGCGAAGTTCGCGCGCTGGTATAGCATTATACAAGATCCTGCCAGGCATGGTCACCTTGCCTGGTCGGAGGATCCTCCCTTTATGTTGGAGGGACGTCACCCCGTTCCTCCACAGTCTTTACAAACTTTCACATTCATAATATTATAATACAATAATAGGATATTGAGGTAGTGGGTGGGATAATATCTATATATAAAATACTAGCTGTTGCCCGCGGCTCCGCCCGCGTGGATGTCGAAATCCGTTTCAAAAACTATCCTATCTCTCAAGTTGGATCGAACTGCACATGGTGTGCGAATTTTATTATAATCGGTTAAGTGGTTTAGGAGTCCATTGAGGACAAACATTGTGACACGAGATTTTATATATATTAAGAATATTACCATACATATGGAGTCGCAATACTCATATTCTTATGAGTCAACATAGCAGCCTTAGGTAGTCCCGTAGTTCCACTCGTGGCTGTCAGGAGCGCTGTGGTCTCCGCTGGGTCGAAATCAATGCACCTAATATGAAATAGTAGCTATATTGTTCATCAAGGGGAGAAAATTACCGATTACTAAGTTACTAAGTTGGGAACCGCACTTTCTTCCGAGTGATAGGTACTTATAGATACATCTACAAAGCATCTGAGTATGTTTACCTGCATTCTAGAACCCATAACACAAACTAGTCAAGCTATGCTTACTTTAGGTCTAGATAGCGCCTGAGTCGTAGAATGAAAGATAAAAAAAAAGTTTTATACGGTCATGATTTTGATATTAGATAATTATCTACTGGTACAAAAACAGACTACGTAAAAAACTTACTGAAAACTCTTGACTTCTTCATCACCAATATCCTGAATGAGTTCACTAAGGGTTAAGTGTTTACTCTTCGCTCCCAATGTAACTATTTTGCTTTTTAATCCAGCTAATTCCAAAGCATTTTCTATATCACCAGTTTTACCACTTTGGCAAAACACTATGTCCGGTTTTAATACATTGAAATTGTCTTTTAATTCATCTGAAAATTAAGTAAGCAAACTGTTAACCCCTTCTTGCTGTGTGAAACTTTTAGACAACGCGAGTCACGAACTAGTCGCTGCGTTATCACCAAAGAGTCTCTCAGATATTTGAATAATGACTCGCACACTACGATACTGGGGTGGTCGTAAGTTTGTGCGATTAGCAAAACCCGTCGCAGGCGACTAAAATCACGTAACTTGCGTCTCCACAAGTGTCAGCAAGTTGGCAGAAGAACACTATACAGAATTTGTAGAAGAAATTAAAAGATATCCATGCTTGTTTAATTACAGTAGGTAGGTACATAATAGGAAGAAATACTACTGACAAAATTTGGGAAGAAATTGTTAAAAAAGACCAATGGAAAAAAGTAAAGGATTCTTTATTAAAAATTGAACTTGTACTATTGTAAATTAAACTTGATGTAGGTACTTCAAATTCAATTGAGATTTTTTTCTTAATTTCCAGTAGCATAACCTACGAGTTGCGAACAAGTTTCCTTTGGCGATTTCGTAGTTGGTACACGATTGAATTCTCGTTCCTTGCTAGTTTTCTAATGTAAAAACATTACCCTCATTGGCTCAGTCTGGTATAAAAGACCTTTTTATCTTTCGTCTACCAACACTAATAGCAAAAAGGCGTAAACATTCGGTCGTCAACAGTCGTCAGGTTACAAAATAATATACTCACTGACTCCCAAAAACATATCTGTCCCTGCGATCGCGATTCCAAGGTACAACGCTGCATAAAGAGGTATACATAGATCGATATTGTTAGGTCCAATGAGTACCATGACATCGCCCTTCTTAAGACCAAGATTTTTCAGAGCGATTGCGCATTTAGCGGATCTATTTAGGACGGATCTCGCCGTTTCTGATTGATCTGTTGCTCCATCGATCTGAGAAGCAAGTTGGGTTATTATCAAGTCTTCTTCAACTTCTTCAACCTAGCGTTAATTCCAGTCGTATCCAAAGTTTTCACCTTGGAGTCTGGGGTCCGTTTCACCAGTCTTAACTGCGGATTTGGCTGAACCTCGATATTTTCCGTAAAGCGACTGCCATCTGACCTTCACAATCCAATGGTATTGTTGGACTTTTTTGGGCTCCAACTACCCGTAACGACTGCCATAGATGTTTGTATGGCAAAAAGGATTTAAATTAAATATGGAACTAAACAAATAAACAAAATAAAATAAGGAAGTACTTAGGTTAACAATTATTTACCTGCGCCACGAAGTCTAGATCATCTTGGAAACTCTGCAATATAATCTTGCCGAGGTGGTACCTATCCAATGGGATCCCAGTCTTGGCTACCAGTCGGGAAGTTATCTCACTCATGTACATGTGTACAGCATCATACGCTGTTTTATACGGCATTGTAAAGGTTCTACAATGAAATAAAACTTATATTTGAATGCTTACCAAAACGGACAAAAGCTCATCAGATATTCTTTTACTATCTTACTAGCTACCCACCCCGGCTTCGCCTGTGGCGTATTTCGAACCCCGATGCACCCTTTTTAACTCACATAATAATATTGTGCTCATGATTTATCAGTTTTCCTAAAATGTATGGGAATCTACCTACCGGAATTGTTCACAATTTATGATTATTACTCCGCTCCCTTGGGAGTAGCGTGATGATATTCAGCCTATGACATTCACGGATAATGTGGCCTACTATTGGTGAAATAATTTTTAAAAACGGTTCAGTTGATCCCGAGATTACCCCTTACAATTTAACAAACACATAAACTTTACCTCTTTATAATATTAGTATAGAAGTATACCTAGATATAGACGATTTTCGACTGCGCAGAATTCTAATTTCGTTTCTGTTACCCATGGGAACCGATTCCCGGGATAAAAAGAAGCCTATTATGATATTCCCTGTATCAAATTACAGCCAGATTCGTTCAGCCGTTAAAGTGTGATAGAATAACAAATATCCAAACATCTTCGCAAATTTTCACATTAATAATATTAAGTAGGATAATATATTATCAGGAAGAAGGATACTAGAATATTGAAACAGTACCTACTCGTAAGAAAATCGACTAAATAT
This sequence comes from Lithosia quadra, assembly GCA_963576445.1. Taxonomy (NCBI): domain Eukaryota; kingdom Metazoa; phylum Arthropoda; class Insecta; order Lepidoptera; family Erebidae; genus Lithosia; species Lithosia quadra. Next base: position 3,058,235 of record OY754893.1, read on the forward strand.
ATTTTGATAAACTCAGATCAAACTCAGAAATTTTAAAATCTTATAATGCTTATAAGTAGTTACTTACCTACTAGTCTTGTAAATATTTTTTTTATAAATAACACCAACTTACCTCCTTTTTTAAGACAGTTAAGTATACTTAAAACTTCTCAGATTGTAAAAAATACTTTTTTGAAAACCAGATCAAAATCAGTTCAACCAAACGGGCGATAACAGGTTCTTCAAGAAGGGCATTAGAGGGTTTTCCCAGGGGGTCAGCAGCGCGAGTGTGACGCCACTGGTTTTGCACACGTCCATAGGCCGCGGTGACCGCTTCCCATCAGGTGGGTCGTGTACTTGTTTACCACCTAAATGATGTAACATACAGGTCAAACATTCAAGGTCGATTCTGCTAAAGGCAAACCACTGTAATACCACTGACATTTTAAAAATGCTATTTAATTGTAGACTTTACCGTTGTAAGTACAGTTTAAGCGTAAAATAAAATGAAAAGAATTGATTTAACTTTTTCATTCGCTCTACAAAATATCATTTGACTTTAGACTTTAATGTGATAACAATAAAGTCTACAATTAAATGGCATTTTTTATAGTGTCAGTGGTATATCAGTGGTTTGTCGTTCAAAAGCCTGAATCACAAAAATATTCAAAAATATAAACTCACAGTATTGCACCTATCGCACGACTGTTAGATGCCAGAGGTTAGTTTAAAATGAATGATCGTGCGATAAAACACATTCTATGTATTTATTACTTTTTATATCGTATCATTAAATAAATCATTAGGTTTTATTGCTCAAAAAATTACATCTGGAGATATACAAAGATATTTGAGGCCTTTTAGTGTATTAAAAGATTATGATAATAATAATAATATACTCATAAATAAACTAGAGTATGCCCGCGGCTCCGCCCGCGTGAACATCGGTTTTTTTTTAATACCACGTAGGTGGCAGACAAACACGGCCCACCTAATGGGAAGCGGTCACCGTGGCCTATGGACGTGTGCAACACCAAGGGCGTCACCCACGCGCTGCCTACCCTGAAGGGAAAGGGCGAGGGTAGGAAAGGGTGGGGAGGCTAGAAAGGGGTGGGGGAAGGAGGGGTACAGTGAGCTGTGGTACAGTTATAAATAAGAACTTTCAACTCTACGGTCAGCTTATTGAACAATCTTTTTTGACTATATCTCTTGTTTTCATCCACCGATTAGTCTCAAACATACTTAACATTTTTAGGTCTGTCCAAGTCCATGCAATTTTAAAATACCTGTAAAGTTGCATGCCTTCAGGTGGATTATGGAGGGACCACTTTATTTGCTGAATGTTACCTATAAATTATCCATTTTCGCAATAAATGGGTTTGAGTTTGACTCCATTCAAACAAAAACCGCCTGACAAAATATTGATAGTGTCTTTAAAATAATGGTAAAAAGTTTTTTGACTACGTAACGAACACACAATAACTACCATACATTCATGAAACACATAAATGAAAGGGACACTGAAGAAAACCTATATATTTCAACTTAAGAACCGTTTTTTATACATATATATATATAGCACACGTCAATTTGACTTCACCTCGCCGATGGTAAGCTGAAGGTAAAGTCTCAGGAAAGAGGGTCACCATTACATACACGTACCATGTTAACAATGGTGGCACTCAGCTTGACGGCCTCATCAAAAGAGGATTGTCGTCGCAGCACCGCGTGACACCCACCAGTCCCACTAGTGCTACGACCACAATCCCCCCTGCCCGGCTATGATAATAATATCAAAATGAAATTCAAGCACATTCAAAGGTATTCCTTAAAACTGCCAAAAAATGAGCTAAGATGCCCTCGCAGATGTCGCTATGGACACAGTAGGTGCCTAAACTAAAAAAAATGTGATATTGGACTATACTTAATTATATTTTGTCATGTATTTTTTGCTCCACGGAAAATATCGAAGTTCAGCCGCATCACAGTTAGACTGGAAAGCCGACCCCAACTGAGTTGGGAAAAAGGTTCAGAGAATGATGATGATTTTTTTGCGTCTAAATGCATTAGGTACCGATACGAATATCTAGGTAGGTATAATTTTATTGGACTGCCAATGCATTCCGTTTTAGCGCCTAGTGAGTAGGTAAGTAGGTACTTACTTCAATGCAAAAGTCATAAAGACCATTATGCAGAGAATAAGTAACATAATAATATATAAACTTATGTGTCTACTTACCTTATCTAACTAGGTATCAAGGTTGAATGTCATTTCTACATCATTTTATCTACTCGTTTAACTAACCGTCGCTATAGACCTAAATCTAAACACAAAACAATAATTTTATCAAGCAGTTAGTGACATACCGTTGATACGTACATTAGGTTCTCCGCTGTGTGTTAATCAAAATGTCTCAAGAAAGCTTCGGTAACAATTGGGTGCATATGTTCATAGACGAACTGACGTCACGAATTGTCGCCAAGTCGGGTATACCCAGCGATAGATTTCATCTTGGCAAAATTATTCTGCAGAGCTTAAAAGACGATCCGGATTTTGTGATACAGGTGGTACATAATTATATTTAGTATTTTAATGCTTTATTTATGGCAATATTGCGTTCTAGAAAGGTGTTGCCACTTCTATTGCCTTTTTATCGTGCGGAAATCACCACGGCTTCCTCGTTATGTTGAACTTGAACCGACTAAAACTAAATTACATCTCAGGTCTTCAAATACCGAAGTGTACGGGATCCAAAAGGCATTTCAATCGCACCTTGCCTCACCCAGGGCCATCTTCGGGTTGGAGATGTCTCCTGGGGATTGAGAACCACGTTGTCCCCGTTATTCCTCCGGAAATGGTGGGAAGGAGGGGTGCGAGCATCGCGCTGCTGCACCGGGTTGGGTACTAAGATGCCAGGTAGTCGTCCTGTCGGCTTTATACATACAAATATTTGCACTAAGCGCCACAGAGACTGGCATTGAGGCCTACTATTCGAAAGAACTTTTGTGCTCATCCTACAGGAGCTTTTATATGGTGAAAGTGAAACTTAATTGTACTAATAAGGGCGTACTGCAAACATTTTCCCCGCCCTTATCAATGGATATTTGTATAACAAACAGTATAGATAGTTGAATGAAATTTTTAAGCAATTGCATGCTAACTATTTCCAATTATTTTCTGATCGGAACAAATGATCATCCAGGACAGGACTTGAACCCGTGACCAGTCCCTTACAGGGGGAATGCTCTGACCAACTGAGCTACCTGGACCCATCTTAGATGCTCGAAATTTTCCGATATTATATTCTACGGCTTCAGTCAGTCAGTTGGTCAGAGCATTCCCCCTGTAAGGAACACGGGTTCAAGTCCCGTCCTGGATGATAATTTTTTCCGATCAGAAAATCATTGGAAACAGTAGATAGGTTGCATAATTATCTATTTAATCTTTTTCAAGACCGATGGTGCTACAGAAGAATCGGAAACCAATGGATCAGTGCTCAGAAGAAGCATACAGTGCGCCGCTATTCTTATGGGTTTTGGCTTGAAGAAGGATGACGTCATGGTGCTAATGGCTCCCAACCACCTCGATCTGGCAATTCCGTTCTACGCTGGATTGTATCTTGGAATAGCAGTTGCTCCTACAGATAGGACTATGAATATTCGTAAGTTACTTTAGCCTCTGTGGTTAGTATTGTAGGTTAACATGCCTTTTTCATTAAGCACGTGATGCAACTCCCTCAGGCTTCACCCACCGGAGCTAGCGGTGTGGTGGGACTTGATCAGACGTGTAATATTTTAGATTAGTTTAGCAGTTTAGTAGGATAACAATACCTCCATTAAAAGCGACAGCAGCGTAATTTATTAAACGGTTTTATTTAACTTGACTTGTTTGTTTGGGTCAAATCTAGTAATTGAAAATTGACCCCTTTCTAGTTGCTGGATTTTTTTATATATATACTTACATTTTGGTCTGATATTTCGCAGAAATCTTTAGTTTTGATGACAATACAATTTAAAACCGTTTAACTTACAAAATATTTTTACCCAATTTATTTATTCTAAAAAATATCCACATGTTTATTTTTTTTTAATAATATAGATACACTCACTGCCCAAACAAGCATGACGCATAATATATTTTTTCCATCCAATTTTTACCCGGCAGAGACCGCAAATTATATTTTGGTTGGGATTAATACGAAGTTTGTAATATAACTAGGTAGTTGTTCTCTTGAACATTTTTTTTTATATTTAGTCCGTCAATTGACTTTACCACGCTGGATGGTAAGAAGCTAGGGTAAAATCGAGAGGATACGGGACGCCATTTCAGACACCATTCGTCTCAAAATGGCGGTCCCTATCTTGACGGCCTAGACAGATGCCTTTTACCTACGCTCCGCTTAAAAACCGGGATTGAAGACATTACCCAAAAGCACATGTCTGAAAGTCAAATAATGAAGGCTGGTCTAACAGGCTTAACTATCAACGAATCTGTTAAAATTACCCTTTAAACAACTTAGTAAAAATTCTAAATTACCTACATTTAGTCCTTAATCTCTCTTCTTTTTCTAGACGAACTGAAAACAACCTTCGAAGCAACCAGACCAAAAGTAATCTTCTGTCAAAGTGAGAAAGTGCTGGATGTTAAGAAAGTAGTGGAACTCTTGGAATTATACACCAAAGTCATTTCTTTTGATAAGAGCTCTGATACTATAAGCCTAACAGATTTGCTGGAGACATGTCGAAATGAAGTCAACATTCAGGAATTTAAGTAAGGATAATTTAAAATTTAAAGTTAAAATAATGGTAGATTCATTGCCAAAAGTTTTTTGACTACATAACATAACATAACATAAACTCACGCCTATATCCCCGAAGGGGTAGGCAGAGCTGCTAGCACCCACATTTCGCCAGTTTATGTTTAGGTCCCAATGGTGTCGTTGTTTAGGTCCAAAGGTGGCGAGCCTATTGCCATTAACCGGGCACTTATAAACCTGCGATAAATACACACATACCTAACTTCGAAAAACATCGAAAAGTCATTGGTGTGTGCCATGGTGAACCTGGGATCGAACCCGAGACCTCGTCTCAGCAGTCCATTACCTAGACCACTAGGCTACCGCGGTTGTTTTTTGACTACGAACACACAATACCTAACTAGGTAGGTAGGTATCATAAATTATTCATGAAACACAGAAATGAAAGGGACACTTGAAGAAAACCTATTTTAACTTATAGAACCGTTAGATATGGTATAGGTAATGATATTATTATCAAAATGAAATTCAAGCACATTCAAACGAATTAAAATGGAAAGTAAAATGTTTGTACTTTCCATTTTAATTCGTTAAGCGAACAAAACAGATAGGTAGGTATAGTTTGTAACCATAGCTATTTATGAAATTTAACCGCTTCCCATCAGGTGGGCCGTGTGCTTGTCTGCCGCCTAAGTGGTATAAAAAAAATGAAATTCAGAAACTGTATCGGAATTGTACTTATAACACAAATCAGACATGTAATAAAAAAACCCCGACTCACAAAAAAAGAACAATAAAGAACCTGTAAAAAGTAAAAAATAACTATTATATTATGACCTATCTACCCTAAGTATTGAACCTTTATTATTATTATAGGTAGCTATATTATTTACGTATTCATATTCTTAACGAACAGTTTGTCTCGTCGGGGGGACCGCAGTTAGGATCTTGCGAGACAGACGTACCTACGATTAGGTTATGATTAGCAGGTGAGCGGTCCCCGACGAGACAAACTGTTAGTTAAAAATATGAATACGTAAATAATATAGCTACCTATAATAATAATAAAGGTTCAATACTTAGGGTAGATAGGTCATAATATAATAGTTTTTTACTTTTTACAGGTTCTTTATTGTTCTTTTTTTGTGAGTCGGGTGTTTTTTAAATTTTTAATTTAATTTTTTTATTTCATGCTTTTTATAGGGGTAACTTAAGTATAATAGCTAATTCATTATTTAATATCAACATACGTATAGTCTATCAACAATTATTCAAAGCTAATGCGAATTGCGCGGAGTGTGCTTACAGAATCAGAAATACATTCCACGCCTCATATCTTTCGAATGGCTAAACCGATTTTCATAAAACTTACGGTATCGTAATGTATAAGTTATGACCTTTCATTTGATACCAAACACGAGTATATTTGAACACATTAAATTTTTCATCACCACTTCCACCCCCCATATCTTTGAAATGGCTTAACCGATTTTTATAAAACATAGCTAAGAACACTCTCCCCCAACCCATCTTTCAAACAAAAGAAACAGAATCAAAATCGGTTCATCCGTTTGGGAGCTACGATGCCACAGACAGACTTACAAACACACACACACACATACACACACACACGTCAAACTTATAACACCCCGTTCGGGTTTCCGTCGGGGGTTAAAAACTGTTTGTTTTCCTAAAGTGTAAACTTTGGACGTAACTGGGAAGTCTCTGTGACGATGATGACTTTATAGAATATCTCACTTTTGCCTGTCTTGAATCAAGCGCTGTTTTTATTTTTTAGAGCAACAGATTTTGACCCTGAAGAGACGATATCGTTGCTGATTGCCTCTAGCGGCACAACTGGACTGCCGAAAGCTGCAGCGCTGACACACAAGAATATGGCCATCTCTGCGCCTTATATTTGGTATGTGAATTATTTAGGTACTAGTTTACATAAATCGTTAGCCGTAAATCGGCTGTGTAATGTTCTAATATCTGCATAAAACTAAATTTTACAAGAGCAACGAAAAACGTTTTCGGATCTACGATAGTGTGTCGTTTTAAAAATACTACTGGCTACTGTTCTTATATAATCATACTTGGTTGAAAAATTTGAAAAATACGGAGACACTCGTTTTTTAAAATAAGTCAGATACTAGGTTTTAAAATAGGACAGTCAAAATAAATAAAAAACGAATACAGTGACATTTTAACACAATAACAGTGAAAACTGGACAAAACTTTGGTTAAATATATTAAGTAGACATGTTAATAATCTAAGTTTAAGTAATCGTCTTTTACCTTACCCTACCCAAGTTACTTAACCTACTTTAACTTAAATCTGCGTTAAACAATGTCAATATAATAATCGTTATTTACCAAATTGACGTTTACAGATTCTCCATGCTGAGAATTAACTAACAAAAAAACGAATAAAAATTGCTTGACGCTTAAATTGAGTAAAAGTAAACGTAGGTAATCATCATCATCACCAATAAGTTACACATACCTACTTACCTAAATAACGTTGTGTATTTTCAACAGGAGTTTCTCTACAAATTTTCCATCTCCAACACGTTCGGTTCTTATAATAGCGCCGCTGCAATGGCTCTCTACACTACTCAACTTTATGCTAAGTCCTATTCTGAAGTATTCACGAATTCAATCATCTGCGCCAGTCACATCTCTTCACGTGATTCAGCTGATAAAAAAATATGAGGTACGAGTAGATCAGTGTCGAAATATCGGACACTTAAAAAATATACTATGGTAAATATTCCGACTCTGTCTTTATCGCAGGTTTATTAGTGCCTCGGAGAGCACGTTAAGCCGTCGGTCCCGGTTGCCATACAAACATCTATGGCAGTCGTTACGGGTAGTTGCAGCCCACAAAAGTCCAACCAGTCTAACTTGGAACTTCGATATCGCCATGACCATTGGTTGTGGAGGTCAGATGGCAGTCGCTCCACGGAAAATATCGAAGTTCAGCCCCATCACAGTTAGACTGGAAAGCCGACCCCAACTGAGTTGGGAAAAAAGGTTCAGAGAATGATGAAATATACCAACTCTGATAGCTACGTAAAACAACGTTTTTATATTACAGCCCACGTTTCTCGTGATAAGTCCAACGATGCTCTCAACCCTGATAAAGATTGCGGAAGAAGAAAACTGCAATTTTTCAAGTTTTGAAATATTATACGTAGGAGGAAGTGTTGTATCTACGGAGCTTCTTAATCAAATAAAGGTAATTCTAAGGGTTGCCGCACACGGGCCACACGCGACAGCTACAAACGCTGCCTCGAGAAGCTAGAGGCGGCTACAAAGGTAGCTGAAGCGCGCGACAGACACTTGCGGCCGGTGGTCGATACTTGCGGTTGCAGGACGGGATTGAATCTCTGATATAGATAATTCTATATACATATTTATTTCAATCAATAACAGCTAAGACTACATGCGTGCATTGCCTTCGAATTGAACAGATTAACTTGGGTAAGGGAGAGAGCGTTTTGTATCTACTCCTGTTGGCCGGTGCGGGCCACAAGAAGCGAGCAACGACGATTTGTAGCTTGTGGTGGCCACCGGCGTGAACCGTATGCGGAGAGTCCATATAAAATGTATGAAAATTACAGGAAATATGCCGGTGGCGGCGTTTTGTGGTTGTGGCTGGTGGCCCGTGTGCGGGAGCCCTAAGATAAAACCACCATCATTAGTGACATTAATTATGTCAAAACCCCTTTTTGTGTGGAAATCCCCACGGATACAGCACCCCGGCTGACCCAGCCCTCTCCGACTTCGAGATGGCCACCTCAGACCTCAGGTCTGGGGATCACGGTGTCCTCTTCTTGCCCCCAGCCTCAGTCTGCTTTTGTTAGGGTGACAGGTGGCTCCACCCGTCACCCCCAAGCCTGCGCTCATGGAGGGCGGAGGTCGTTGTGTGACTTCCGACGCCTGAGTCGCCTGTGCCAGCTTGGTGGTACAGAGGAGTTCTATATCTCTCCCGAGCCCCTTCCGGTGCTTCCTTCTCGAGCATTACTTGCTCGCAGAAGAAGGCAGCGACAGCCCACGTGAGGCCCCTTAAGACATAATATACCTACATTTTAAAGTCGTACTAACCAATCTGTGAACTGAAGAGTAGACGTAGGTTTTCCTCTTAGAATGAGGAGAACGGCAGTCGTCCCTTAGAAGCCACAAGCAAATCAGAAGGAGGAAAAGCAGTAAACTGATCCTGAACTCCTCGGATGCCCCCGAGACCAATGCTACTTAGATGATGATGAGACTTAAAGTTTTAATCAAATGTTTTTTTTGATTAGAGAATGTCTCCAAACACAGTGATAGAAGATACTTACGGATTGAGTGAGGCGGGATGTTTTGTTTTTCTTTCCGTTGGAGCACCGCCTGGCTCCAGTGGTAAACGATATGGCCACTTGCAATACCGAGTAAGTATGTAATATATTTTATAACAAAACAGGTTTTCAAGGGGCGTATAGGGCCCTGCCTACATCCTTGAGACTCAAACCACACCTGGACCTCGATTCTGCTAAAACAAACCACTGTCATGCTACTGACACTCCTAAAAAAATGCCATTTAATTATCGATTTTATTTTAATTGTATACTTTAGTCTTGTAGAGTGAATGAAAAAGTTTAAAGAACTTGTATCATTCGATTTTAGACTTTAATCGTATGAAACTAAAGTCTATAATTTAATGTCATGTTTTTAGAGTGTCAGTGGAATTACAATGGTTTACTTTAGCAGAATCGAGGCCCTGCAAGTCGGTGCACCTGCTTAACATTGGACGAAGCTCTCGCACAAGTCTTCCTCGTGGTTGGGAGGTCAGACCGCAGTAGCCCCTGGAAAAGCCGACGTATCACGAACAATAAGTGGACCTCGGTCTCCTAATGTAACCTTTGAACGCAACTGGGCAATAGATAGCTATATAATTATGATAATGTAGCAAGTTAAAAACTTTAAAATATTTATTGACTTACCGGTTTCTAGGGTTTTCTCAAGTTGAGCCTCATCAACTCAAAAACCGACCAAAATTCAGTAATATGGGTTTACTTAAGTGCAAATTAATTTCTGTAGAAATTTCATTCATTATAAAATGTTTGCTTTCCAGCTCGTAGATGTGGATACTAAGGAAGATATAAAGGAACCCAATAAACCTGGAGAATTGTGGTTGAAAGGACCTGGAATTTTCAAGGTAAGCTACTCACTATTACTACTAAGCCCTGACCGACGACAGCTGGATTAGGTATACATAATATTATTCATGTAAGACGAGTTTTTAGACCATGAGTTTCCTAAATTCCTCATTATCCAATCCAAATAGAATATGACCTAACTCCGACTGGCGTCCAGTCAGCCTATGGTGAGCAGACCAAATGGTAGTCTCTAAGGAACTATCAAAGAATGGTTCGTACTTAGACTGAAAGCCGACCCCAAACTGAGTTGGGAAAAGTTGCAAAAGATGATGAGGTCGCTGACATTTCGAATTTCTCTTTCAGGGATATTACAATAACCCAAAAGTAACTGCTGAAGCCTTTGCAGAAGATGGCTGGCTCATGACGGGAGACCTGTTGTACAGGGATGAAAATTGGAACTACTATTTTGTCGAACGAATAAAATTATTGCTCAAGTTTAAAGGTTATCAGGTAACTGCCAACCTATTTGTCTTTATATCTATATCTACATTAACATCCATGGTAGCAGGCAGAGAGGGGGTTTTAGCGTGGCAGCACGCTAAATTTTGACACTCCTAGAGCCATGTTTGGTAGAAGTTCTATCGTAAAGCTAGTAAGAAGCTCTAGTAAGTCTCGTTCTGGCACAAGTTTTCTTCTCAGGGTTTGAAGGTCAGACGGCAGTCCAGCAAAGCTGAGTCAAAGCAAGAGCTTAGAGCAGGAGACCGGACTTTGGCTCCATAGCGCGACTTTGAAAGCAGCCGGGACCAACGCTGTGAACGCAAGATGATGAAGAGTTTTAAGTAGTACCTAACAATTACTTAAATTGGAGCAAAAACTTGACAATAAAATAAAATAAAAAAAAATATTCTACGACATTCTACACAGCGCTCCCTAGACCCAAAGTAAGCATAGTTTAACTAGCTTGTGTTATGGGTTCTAGAATGCTGATAAACATACTTCTATACTTTTTTTATTGTAAATACATACTCATTATACATAGAAACACCCAGACCAATGCAAATAGACATATTCATGCATACAAATATTTGCACTGAGCGGGAATCGAACCCGCGACCCCTGCGTAGCAGTCGCATGCACTACCGCTACGCCACAGAGGCCGTCTTCAATGCACACTAGATGCGTAGTAGCCAGTTTTAGGTATCTGTATATAAGGGCGGCACGCGATGTTGGAGACGCGCGATGCGTGAACTTTTTGACGTTTGATCAAGATTTTTTTCTCATGATATACAGTTTTGTCTTTGTATTATTTGCTAGATATCACCAGTCGAGCTGGAGGCAGTGATCCGCCAGCATCCTGCTGTACTGGATGTGGCAGTGACAGGAGTACCTGATCCAGAATGCGGGGATCTACCCGTTGCGTGCGTTGTGTTGCGCCCTGGATTCGATGCTACTGCCGATGAGATCAAGAACTTGGTTAAAGGTGTGTAGGAAGTAATAGTTTCTTATAGGTACAGTAGCATTATAAGAAATTGCTGTATACAGTAAGAAATTTACAAAAAGAATTTATGTTCTGATGTAATCTTTAAAATTTAACATTTTTCAATTTTCGTTAGTTTTATTTAACGAAAATTTAAAAATGTTAAATTTGTCCTTGGAAGATTACAGAAGCATCTTGACATGACATAAATTCAAAATCTTTTCTATTATTGTGTAGTTTTAATAGGTACCTAATTGGAAGTACCTATTAAGTTAGTTAAGCTAATACTGATGAAAACTTTAATATACTTAGAGGGAATATCCATAACACATCACGATAAGATAATTATTATAATATATCAATCATAAATGATTTGAATTCTAAAAAATTTGGGCTAATAAGTTACGAAGCCGGCTAAAATTGGACATCCCTGTCAGTAAGCTCATCGGTCAAGACGATATCATTTCAGCAGCAGATCATGGTGGTCTATAAAGTACCTAACATTACCTGTGCAGCATACTCACCCCGTATTTTTTATTTCAGAGAAGCTATCTGACTCCAAGCAACTACGAGGCGGCGTCATCTTCATGAACGAGCTACCTTTAACTGCATCCACAAAAGTACACCGACGTAAAATAAAACAGATTGTCATGGAAAGAATATCTGAACTAGATTTGCAACGAGATTAAAATGAAATTTTAATCATCACTACATAGTATAAAACAAAGTCGTCTTTTCTGTCCCTATATCCCTATGTGCGCTTAAATCTTTAAAACTACGCAACGGATTTTGATGCGGTTTTTTCCAATAGATAGAGTGATTCAAGAGGAAGGTTTATATGTATAATACATGCATCATATACTAAGGCAACATTGCTAATTTTAGAGGTTTCTAACGTGAAGTCGAAAATTCTGTAGTGTATTTAATTTAGTATCAGCATTGCACCCGTGCGAAGCCGGGGCGGGTCGCTAGTTCACCTATAAAACCTATCGACGGAATATATTGACGAATACAACACTAATGACACCAGAGTTGACCCACTTACTTTGATAAGTAAGTGGGTCGACTCTGGTGTCATTAACGCGCTAAATTATAATACACAGATTCCTTATCTGTGTATTATACAGGGTGTATTTTTGAAACGGGGCAGTAAGGGCAAGTACCTTAACCGTTGTAGTTACAGCAAAACGTTCTTAAAAGACCTTCCCTAACTTTTTGGTACATTTTGAACTGCATTCACAGATTTTGTAAAAAACTTACAGTTAGCAAAAAAAATGCAAAAAGTTCAAAAATTTTTTTTTATGCCAATCGATTCTATTTCATGTGGGGATCAAAAAGCTCTATGGGACCATTTTAGCTTTCAGTACTAGAAAAGACAGAAATCGCCAAAAACGTTTCCCATACATTTCGTACGGAAATATGATAAATCAACTCGAAACTCATAGGTCAGGTAAAATTTTGAACTTTTTTAAATAAAAAAAATCATTTAAACATTTAAGAAATTGGTTTATGAAATAAATTGCTCAAAATGATTGCCATTTTCACGAATACATAAGTCTATCCTTTTTTGCACTGAACGAATGGCGGCTAATAATGTTCTGGGATGAATATTACGTAAAATGGTCATTAATGCATCCTTGAGCTCTTGAACACTGGCGTACGTCGTCTTATACACCTCGTTTTTCACGAAGCCCCATAAAAAAAAATAAAGTGGTGTTAGATCGGGGCTACGAGGTGGCCACTGTGTTGGACCATGTGTACCTATCCACTGTGTACCGAATAGGCGGCTCAAATTGGAACGTGAAAGGTGACTGTTATGTGGCGGAGCACCATCTTGTTGAAAATGAACTTTTCGCAATTCCGACAGGGGCCATTCGTCCATCTCGTTTTTTTCGAATCAAATTCGAAATTTGAGGGTAAAAATTCTTTTTATTTACTTTACAGTCAATTCTATCCACTTCCTGGCCATAACAAAAAGTTAGACCATCGTAGAAATTTGTTTCTGTTGCCGAAATGTATGGGAAACGTTTTTGGCGATTTCTGTCTTTCCTAGTACTGAAAGCTAAAATGGTCTCATAGAGTTTTTTGATCCCCACATGAAATAGAATCGATTGGCATAAAAAAAAATTTTTTGGACTTTTTGCATTTTTTTTGCCAACTGTAAGTTTTTTACAAAATCTGTGAATGCAGTTCAAAATATGTCAAAAAGTTAGGGAAGGTCTTCTATGAACGTTTTGCTGTAACTGCAACGGTTAAGGTACTTGCCCTTACTGCCCCATTTCAAAAATACACCCTGTATATTACTACAATGACAGCTAAACCGCCTTCGTGTAATAGAACATCTATACAATTAGAACTAATTTCTGCACAATTTTAGCTTATATATTTACTGTGCACAGGCGATATCGGAGCGAAGAGCTGTTAAATAAAAATACTCAGAGCAAAAATATACAAATTTAATTATAATAATGTCTAAGAATTAAAAACAGGGCGAAAGCCTCATAAACTTTGGAATTAAACGTCAATCGTCAACAGTAGAACAGACATACAATTAATTTTATTATATTCAACATACAAACGTCATATCTTTATAACCGAGTTATAGTTTGATAGGTTTACCGCACCACGGAGCGTATTCTTTTGGAGATTCTGAAATATAAAACAACGGAAATTTATTACCTGTTAGCTTTGCCCGCGACTCTGTCCGCGAGAATTTAGATTTTTAACATTTTAGGGTCCGTTCACACAGACCGGCTCGGAGAGGAGAGCAGATTCTTATCACGTTGAAAACAAAGTTTTTAGTGTTTGTAGTAAGGTTTATTTTTGCATCTGCACTGCTTTTGTCATTTGTTTTGTGAAAAGAAAAATGCGCGCCGATGCTCTCCGAGCCGGTCTGTGTGAACGGACCTTTAAGTCTTTTGCGCAGAACCCTAATTAGTTTCGGAAATCAAACTAAATAAGTTATTAAAAATATTGATTAAAATGATTATTATTAACTAGCCTTTTTCTTATCGTGCGGAAATCATCATAGATACCACCCCCGTCAGCCATTGGGGGTGGTTATGTCGGGATCGAACCGACTAAAACCGCACGCCACCTCGGGTCTTAATTACCGGGGTGTAAGGTTGCCCTATAGGCATATCCCTCGCACCTCAGGTGACCCTGGGCCATCTACGGTTTTAAGATAGCCCTCTCGACTCCCCGAAGGGAGGTGGGGCAAGCATTGCGGCACTTCACCGACGGAGGGGTGTAGGGTGACAGGCGGCCGTCCTGTCACCCAATCGTCGGCGCGCAGACAATCAGCTCGCCCCTCGCTCGCTCCCCACTGTGCCCTCTGCTAGTCAGAGGGACACGTGGAGAGCCTCGGAGCAGCCCTCTAGAGGGCGAGTGGGAGGCGCTGTTCGCCTCCGTTGCCCGGGTGCACCGCATTATTAACTAGCCTATGTTACAACTTATCGGCTATCGGTTTTAATCGTGAATAAAAAAACAACTTTTTTATTGCATTGGGCAATAAAGAGAACGCTTCTAAAAGCCGATTTTTGATTTATGATTAGTTAAACACTTACCTTTTTAAATATATTAGCCATGAGTAAATTAGTTTTCTTAATGTTTTCCTTCCTCTTCTCTTCCTTCTTCTGAACAACTTCTGGTAGCGTCTTGTAAATATTCTTCGAGTGTTTTTTCATCTCGATCTCACTTATAAATTTTGGTGCCACTGGAAGTAATACAGAACAATAGAGTAGGTACCATAATAGCAACCCATTTATGTCCCACTGCTGGGCACGGGTCTCCTCTCCTCCAACGAGAGCTGAGAGTACCATATTATTCCTAAATTAGGTACTTTTTATACTACTTAGGTGGCAGACAAGCACACGGCCCACCTGATGGGAAGCAGTCACCGTGGCTTATAGACGTGTAGGTACAATATCAGGTGTGTCACACTCGCGCTGCCGACCCTGGAGTTGAGGGGCGGTGAGGAGTTTGGAGGGAGGTAGGGGAAGGTATTGAAGGATTGTGAGCTCTGGCTACCCTACTTTCCGGCGGAAACACAACACGATGGTTATTATGGCCGCGGTGTTCTGTAGGGCGGAGGTACTACCCCAGTCGGACTGTTCAGTTCGGACGAGAGATACCGTCGTGTCCTACCTCCGTACTACATAATTGAACGCCACGTGGTTCCCTTCCCGCGGGTTTCTAGCGAGTAAAGGGATATTACAGACTATTTTTTATCGTACGGAAATCCCCACGGATACCTACCAACTCCATCGGCCATCGTGGGTGGTTATGTAGGAATAGAACCGACTAAAAACCGCACGCCGTGTCGGATCTTAATTACCGAGGTGTAAGGTTACCCTCGCACCCCAGTTGACCCTGGGTCTTCAAGGTTTAAGATGGCACCCTCAACCGGAAGTCGGGCGTGTCGGCCCGCACCCTGTATATTACATTTGGATACGTGGAGAGCCTTGGAGCAGCCCTCTGGAGGGCCTCGGCCGGATTTGCTGCAGGCAGCAGTATCTCCGTGCCGAGTGGGAGGCGCTATTCACCTCCGTTGCCCGGGTGAACTGAGTGGAGGTTCCTTGTACCCTCAATGATTTTCAAAAGTAATTTATAAATACTTACTTTTCTTTCGTCTCATGTCCAAGCCAATCTGTTGAGCCAGGTCTCGAAGTTGTTCAGTGCTGAGGGACGTCAGGTCTGGTTCCTTGTGCACGTGCAGTGACAGCAAGTCACGTTGGGCGGCACGTTCGTTTGCTCTGGCATATTGTTCAAAATAAATATTAAACTCTCTTAATATTAAATTGTGGTGATACTATTTATTACGTTTAACGCCATCTATCACAACCAAGCTGAACTTCTAAGGAACTAATGATGCTGAATCGCGCAATAAAAATGTTCGCGCTGACGAACATAAAGTAAACGGAATAGTGATTTTTTTAAATAAAACGCGGCAGAATGTCTATCATTATAGAGGATGGTAAAAGGTAAAATAATGCTTAGGCATCATAAACCACTATGCTATGCGTATATGTAATGCTACTTATAATCGAGAAGTGAGATTACGGTAGGTACTTCCCCCGTCAAGATGTGCTGACAAAAATGTATGGTCCTATTCTTCTACAATCATGTTGTGACTTATTATGATTAATGATAATCGAACAAGTCATAGAACTCACCAATACTCGTTATTTCATTCGTAGTGTGTATGTTGTAAGAATTGCATTGGGTACAAGGGTCTGGATGGCAAGGAACGTAGGGATCGCAAGGGTTGTAGCATAAGGATGTACCTATAAAAATACTAATTTGAAAAGATTCTGCAAAGATTATAATGGTAGATGGGACAATTGGATACTAACTGGGCAGTCAAATCAGTTCCTTTTTATTAAACGTAAAGCTATAATCTTTATGGAAACTTGTGTGAAAGGTTGAAGTTGAACGATTAGTTTCCAAAATTGACAAATAATTTATTATATTGCCGCAGCTTTTTGCATTTTTGGGAATAAATAATAAAAGCCCGATAAACGCCCGAAGTGACATGGCATAAACTCATCATTGCTTGTGAGTTGTGATAACTCTGTTTCAAACAGAATAATGCCTCTGATTTGACTTGATAGTTAACTAATTACGTGAGGATGATTTTGGCCATGACTTTTACCCTCGCCTCCCCTCTTAATCAATGACCCCTTACTACTGAACCCTAACTATGAGATATGGAGTGAATGATTAGGCTAGGAAAAGGAATTCAAGCAAGGTACCTGCACAACAAGCATTACTCCCCTGAGTTCCCTTGCAGGTAGGTTGGTGTACAACAAGCATTCTCAAGCGAGGCGACCCTGAGTCTTGAGGTCTGTAGCGAGAAAGGTGAGCTCTATGCTTTAATATTCCTCAATTTTGAAAAGTTACCGGTAAATTTATAAATCTCCACTCGATAAAATCGAACAAGATCTATCTAGGCGGCACAGTGCACTTGCGGTTAGCCGCATGCGGTGCGGTTTCATATATAAGTAGACATGCGGCCAGCAGGATCCGATAGGTCGTATTGCGGTTAACGGCAAGTGCATTATGGATTAAAGTTATACACGATACAGTTTCATATTCAATCTGTCGAATTAATTTAGTGATGTCCAAATGCCCTCTACTCACGATCCCGCTAAATCGAATCAACTCAAATTAAATCATGAGGTTGAATATGAAATTGCATTTTTTTAATAAACTTTTATATGCCATCATCACCCTCCGAGCATTTTTACAACTCAGTTAGGGTCGACCTTGCTATTGATGACGAAGCTGCGAATTTCGATATTTTCCGTGAAGCGACTGCCATCTAACCTCCAAAATCAATTGACGATATAATACACTTTTATATGTATACGACTTATTTCCAAACCTACTTAAACGAAATTATTATTTCAATATTTGAAAGAGCCTACGAAAAATTCAAATACTCACTCACCTCATCTCATTGATATATTTCAGACAACTTTGCCTTTCGGAGCACTTCTCCACGAAATCAGGTCTGTTCTTCTCCAAGTACTCCCTTATAGTACAGTGATGGGTTCTCCTAATGAAGTCATCGGTGCTGGACAATTCGCTCTCTTTGGGACAACTCTTGGATCTCTGACCGCGAGGGCTACAGTGATTTTTATGCCCTTTTTCAGCTTTATAAAGAGTCTCTTTACATATTTCTGCGCGAAACTTATCTTTACTTTTAGGTACTTTAACAACAACATTCTTAAGCGGTCGGCTTTTGTCACAAACTGGCCCTTCACTTAACATACTCTCAGAAGTCTGCAGGATCAAATTATACGCAACACATTTCTTTTGTAACTTTTCAACAGTTCTAGATCTCTTACATTTGTGTCTACAGCCACAATGGTGGACTTTCTTACACTGGTCACAGTTGACAGAAGTGCTACTTGAAATGTCGCACTTTCGTCCACATTTATTTCGCCTTAGGTGATATTTCTCGCATTCCCTCTTTATCTTTCTTAAGATTTTGCATGCGGTGGAATCAGAAGTAGATGGTAAGTCTGTTGAACAGGGGAGATCTGAAGATTCCGTACAATCTTTAGTACATTTTGTTAGCGCGCTATGCTTGCTGTTTTTACAAGGACACGAATCATTTCCAGATGTACCCAGACTTTTCTTTGAACTATCGCAACAAATTGGTGATTTGGATCCCGAAGATTTTTTGTTAATACGCGGCGATCGTTTCGGAGTCCTTGGTGATTGATGAAAATGTAAATTAACGTTTTTGTCGAGATTTGATTTAGATGATTGTGGATATGTTTTGGAATTCTTGTCGTCTGATATTGGTGATTTGGATCTTGCTGATTTCTTATCGCAATTGTCACTGAATTCCGTAGTAATACTAACACGTCGTGGTTCTTGATCAGTACTTTCATCGGTTTCAAGTAGATAGTTAAGAACAGTCATTATTTCAGTGAAGCATTTTTTCTTCTTATTCTTGGTAATTTCATTTTTAGAATATCGTCTAGTGATATTTTTTATCAAGTCTATAATGGGATCTTTAATGCCACTGCTGTCTGAATCACATTGACAAGTATCTTCAGATCCACATTTGCCACAAATACTTTTTTTCGAAACAATTTCTCTGAGAATTTGTTTTTCTTCACACTGACAGATATCGCAAGCACACACTACACACTTCGTTTTCCTTGGGCTACAATCTTGAACTTTCCCACATTTGCATGCGTCAACTACTTCGCATCCACACATACGAAGCTCAATATTCCTAAGAGCAGTTTCCTGGGTTTTCTTACAATCGCAGTAACGCGAGTTCTCACATCCACATATCCCACATCTTGTATCTTTATTGTTATTCTTTTGGAAGCCTTCACAATTACGATCGCATATATCGCCATTTTCACAATTTTTACACGTAGGTTGCCCACATTTACTTTCTACAAATTTGTCACATCGGCAATCACGTTCATTGTCACAACCACATTTTGAGCATGTCTTACTATCCCCAATGCAAGTCTTTATATCACTACCAACACATATGGATGTCATTTCGGGAGTAGGTTTTCTCACAGGTGATCCACATTCTGATAAATCTTTTTGGATACCTATTTCTTTTCTGTTGGGAGAAAGCTCGTCTTCGTCATTTCCGCAGCGTGGCGTACATTTATCAAAATCAGTATCCGCTACTTGACAACAATACTCTGTGGTCGCAGTTTTCAAGTTCGACTGCTTTACTAGATCACTCAAATCTATTTTGTTAATAGATTCTGTTTGAAAACCTACACTGCAAGTCTCTAATTTACCAGAATCGGTATTTGACCGCTGTAATTTCGTTTTCACGATTTTTTTTGGGTAAGTGTTACGTTGAGGTAATACGCTCGTGCCAGGTTTCGATAAACAAGATTTTCTTAGGGACTTGCCACTCAAACTGCATTTATTACTGTTATTTTCAGAACCAAAGCAAGTACTCCTTGTACTATTTGCTGCCGTAGTAGGTTGACACTGAGCGGATTTTGCGCATTCAGTTGCTATACATGTGCCTTGATCAGCGATGGGTAATTTTTCAGTACCAACTGCTTGATTCACTTGTTCCTTTTTTCCGTTAATATCCTTCGAAGCTAAACTGACTACTAGAGTCATATTTGTACCTTCAATCGGAATTGCGTAATCATTAGGGGTCTTTGGTTGTTCTAAATGGCAATCTTTACATTCAGAGATCATATCAAAATCGGTTTCCGGTTCGAAAGTACTGTAGCCTGGCTTCGATAAAAATTTACCAGATTCGCTACTAGTATGCACATCACTGAATGTTTTTCTCTCATCAGAGTTTTTGGTATTACTCCCATGTACCTCTCTGTGGTGTTCCCCAATCAATTCAACACAGTTACTTATTATAACAATATTGGATAAAGTTGGATCAGAGATTTGTGGGTCGATACTAATTTCAGTCTGAAGACATCTGGTAGCTTCGTGAATTATGAATGGGTTCTTTTTTACTTCTGAGACCACAAGAGCGTTCGAAATAGCTGGAAACAAATTTGTCGGTTTGGAACCGGAACCCTTTTCATTCATCATTAAATTGATTGGTATATTTGTTTGTGAAGATTGCGAACATTTTCTTCCCTTTGATGTGTTATCAGATTTAGAGCTATTGGTGGCAAGGTCCGTTTTAGGCGCCCTAAGAAACTGTATACCGTCTCCTTCAGAAGTCTTGCACGAACCGTCATATTGAGAGATTGAATTCGGTATATTAGAAGGTTCTCCAAACCGTATGCCACGATGGGATATCCGACAACATTCACTAGTTGCGTAGTCACCTACATTGCTCCACAACATTGGGTTATCATTACACGTACAAACATTATTTCTGTCATAATTTTTGCTCTGAATTCTTGCAGTTCTGGGTGATCTAGGATATTTCTGGTAAGTTATGTAAGTATCGTTATCAGGAATTAAATTACTGTAAAGTTTTCCACATTTTGGACATGTCTCAATTGCATTTGGACTTTGTTTAGTCTTCTCATTACATTTGCATCTTTCATCTCTACTAGAACATTTTTCACCATAGGGGCACTTAGCCGACTGATCCTGATTTGGTTTTGCATTAGCATCACTTTCATATTGATACTTAATATTCACTTGCACAGAACTATCAGTATACGCAGGTTTAGAATCAACAAAATGATGTGGACAGCAGCAATAGTGATTTTTACTGGTACTGGCATCTAAATCTCTATCAACTTGCATTTTCTTCTTTAAATTTGGTTTTTTATGTGTTTCGGACTGACTTGAGGATAAAGTAAAAACTGAATGACTCCTTTGACTTCTACTGCTTCCAATACAGCGTTCGACATTTCTATCAGATGTAGAACCACCTTCTAACTTACTGGCGTCACCTGATCCATCGTCATAGTTGTTTCGTGTCAAGTCTTTCATTAAGTCTTTCAGTCTATTATTTATTTTTGTTTCCTGGCGGTTTACGGCTTTAGGGGCAACGTCTGAGTTTCCTAATTTCTGTTTCAGAAACATTTCTTTGTCTCTCAAATGCCTTTTGTAAGATTCTTCGCGCCTCAACGCTTCTAAGTACTTCAAATAAAGCTCTTCAGATGACGTTTTTGGAGGAGCATTATCAGACGATGTTTTTCCTTTGCTGGATTCATCAGATTCAGTATACGATGTTAATACTTTATGCGATTTTGCATAGGTTTTTTCTGTGTTAGTTGCAGTGAATAAATTCGGAGCGCTTTGGGATGTCGAAGCGACGACTTTTGAATCGAAATTTTCCATTCGCAGAATAGATTTTCTGGGTCTTTTTTCTTTACTATCATCAGTATTGTTTGCGTCAGAAGTACTTGTTGTAGTATTATTTTCTTTCAAATCTAATTTTTTGCTGCTATAACTAATTCCTGATAAAAAATCTGTACTAGTATCGTCATCTCTATATTTGGAACTAAGCAATCTTTGTACAATATCTTTTATTAGTTTGGTTTTCGTTTCACTATCGTCGTATCGTTTTTGTAAAGTCACTTTTAGTACCTTGATGCAGTTCTCTAAATCTTGGGTAAGCGAATGTTTTGACCCTTTACTAGAATCAGTGGTGAGAGCACCACTAGATTCTAAACTGGATTTATTGCCTGCATTACTGTCTTCGGGTCTAGGATCATTGGTTTCGTTCGCTTTCATTTGATTCTGGTTGTAAATATGTCCTGGCATATATTCAAAGCTTTCCGCTTCCGACAGTTGTTCTCCACTTTTTTCTTGAGGAATCTCTTTAGACGTCTTCTTTTTCGTCCTCTGCCTTCTTTTGACTACTCTTGTTTTCCTCAGCCTTAATCTCTTTCTTAATGTATTTAGACTAACCATGACAGGTATCCTTTGACTATTTAGGTCAATAGGTCTTTGTTCTTCTACGGAACTACACGATTTGTCTTTCGTTTTGGGTAACGATGTTTGAATTTCCTTATGCATTGGCAGACATGAAGCTTCTTCTATAGTTACTTTTTCTGGAGAAATATTAACATCTTTTCGCATGTTGTCGAATGTGATACCTCCATCTTTCTCTACATTGAAAGAAATATGTTTAGTCAGATTGACATTGATAGACTGGCGTGGATTCACATCTGAAGTATGCGGTACATTGACTTCAACGAAATCGACATCCTTTTTCACAATTTTTGTCACTTTTCTTGCACCGCTTTTCTTCATTTTCGATTTCCCTTCATTTTCTTCTACAGGAGTAGAGTGACATGTGGGATTTCCAATGTCCTGATTAGTATCATTATTGGAATACTGTTGTTTTAAAGCAAGTCTTTCTAAAGTACTAAGGCTGGAGGCTGATGTCTTACGGTCACTTTCGTTTGCATAACCTACGTCGGCAAGAGAGTCCCATTCTAGCTTGCGTTGTGATGTAATACTACTTGAAGGCGAAAGGGGTTTATGGGCTGACAAATCTAATAAAGGATCGAAGGCTGAAAGGAAATAGTGCATTTAATTATTCACATAAAAGGCGAACTAATGAAGGAGTAGTTTTTGTTTACGAAAAAAGAACCATTAACGGTATTCCAACTTGTCCTGAATGATTGATTAAGGAAACATGATTGATGTGGATTTAAAGTTGGTACAGTTGAAATTCAATTTATATTGTGTGGATTCACTCCACAGACCATGGCCCACCTACTAACGTGTGCCGCATGCCCAAATACATGAACACTGGAGGAGTTTATGAGCGTCTATGGAAACACAATTAAGGTACAAGGGGACATGATAGAAGTAGAAGAATTTATTTTCTTTTTATGCTCTGCTGGTATTACTTAAATTATTTCATTTGAAGCTAACAACTGAGGCTGAGGACTGTGGAACTTTATTGAAGTATGTTTCAGTCCCCATCTAGCTTTAATCTCCGACTTGTGTTACAATGAAAATTTGAGTGGAGTTATAAAATAAATAGGATTCCTAGGAGTACTCAGGCTTCATGCGATTGGTCAACAGTTTAATATGTGTGTTAGCATCAACTACATCAACGTTGGTATCTACTACTATTATTGGAATACAACAGTGGTTTCTATGCAAGAAAAAATTTTACTATGTCCAAGATACTTACATTTTTGTGAATGATTGTCATCAGACTTAAAAGACTCATCATCAGTCTGCCTAGAAATATCAGCTGGAGCATCTTCTGTAATAATCGGTGGTGACTCTGTTTGTGGAGATTCAGGCTTTGTTTTTGGGTCATCAGACTAAAAAGTAAAATTGTTAGGTATCAGATTAAAAAATCTAGTCATATTGAATTTTTTGAAAACAACACTGCCATATTACAAAGGCAATTTGCAGATTTCATGTTTTCATATTTTGGAAAACCAAAAAATAGTACTGCTTTCCGATAGTCTCAATAGAAATAGAATTATATTGATACAGTGAACAGAACACTCAAATACTGCGCATCACTCTGTTATACACTCTTAATTGATCCTTTATTATATGTATAACAAAATATTTACTATTTTAGACACTTTAAATCATATGAATATTTACACAAGTCGAGATTCATGACTGAGTTGGCTATAACATGGTACCAACTACCTCAAGTTTTGTACTGGTAAATGAACTGCACAGACCTTTTCTAATTAATGTTGAGTTATTTTTGTTGCACTAGCAAAACCTCTTTAAATCCTCAAAGAACAAAGACTGACAATGCGCCATAAACGGTGCAAAAGGCAGTAAGTTGTTAGCTATTAAGAAAGTTCAAAACTGTAGTTACATAAATCAAAACTATTTTATGGCCAATAATAAAACGAAATAGTTTGCACTGTGGTAAGCTGTGCCAAGGTTATTTGAGACAAATTAAAACTTGAAATGCTATTTTTTCAAGTTATTTTTTTATACCACTTAGGTGGCAGATAAGCACACAGCTTGCAGCATCAGTCATCCTTTCCTGGATGACAGATGCTATGCAAAATTTCATAATGATTGATTGTGTAATAAACAATATCACTTCGGCATCTAAGTATTTAAGAGTCAAGTGTTTTGATTTTCCAGCACAAGGTCGGGCAAACAACTTGACCACCACTAATACAGCCAGATAGAGGGAACTCTCAGAGTGCCTATAGTGTATGGGTATTTTTTCATTTTGCATCGATCAGAACTCTGTAATGAAACCACCCCTGTAGTCAGTGAAGGCGACTACGTTGGACTTGAACCGACTGAAACTGTATGCCGTCTCAGGTCTTCAAACATTCAAGAGTGTAAGGTAAATCAAAAGGCCTTTCCCTCGCATCCCAGATAGTGTTCAAGTGTGAAAGTACACCATCCCAAGCTTGATAAGTACCTACTTTATTATACCCACTCAGCTCTCTCGTTAGAGGAGAGGAGACCCGTGCCCAGCAGTGGGACATAAATGGATTGCTATTATTATTATTATAACATAAAGCACGTACCTGTGAACTAGAACCTTCAGGCATGGAACATCGAATAGATATTCGACAAAGTTCCTGGGCGGACGAATCACTCTTTCGTCCACCAGAATCAGACGAATCATTCTCACTTTTCATCTTCCTCCAAAATAAACCACTCGTGTCTTTTATCTCTCCTTGTGCCGTCGATAGCGAAAAGAACTGCTCTAAATCTCTTTTCCTACCAAATTTCTTGTAATAATCGAGAATTAAAGAGTTAACAGCACACTGCGAATTGTCCTCTGTGAAAGTACTCGTAGCTTTTATGTTATTGTCTTCATCGTTTTCCATAATTCATTGAGTCCAACAAATGATACATTAGTGTGCTACATTAATAAGGACATGGTATTTACTGTAATTATTGTATAACGGTTTATGTAATTCAACATTTTTCAAATGCTTGACGTTTTCCAATAAACAAAACAATTGGATAGCGTTTTTAATAACGACATTTGGGTATGGCATCTAGGCTTTAGGTTACGAGAATACTTGGAAACATGACTGCGTTTTGTTGCTCGGTTTATTATTTTGAAATTAAAAATTATAGTTTTGAAATAAATTAAAATAAAGATGCTTACTGATTTTGTATCACATTTACACATAATAATTATTACGCACATATAAATAAAATAAAAAAGGTAGGTAATCTATTTATAACAAAACGTGCCATTTGACAGTTTTAGAGCTAAGGTAAACTATCTGTCAGACCATTGTCAGACAGCGTAGATTTGTAAATTGGATTTGTAAACTAAACTTCTATTCGGTGGGTGTTTCATGAGGATTAACTCTTTACAAAGCATTAAAATTACTTTACAAATTACTTAAGCATCCGCTTGCTAAGTCCTAAAATGTCGAGGCAAACATCTAGGCTTGACGCAAAAAAAGTCGTGAGTAGTCATATTAATTAAATTTTAAAAAAATAATTCCACGTATGATGTGCACTCATTTGTACTGTAAATTTATCGTATTTTCTAGAATTCCGAGCTCCTTACGCTCACATATGGAGCATTGGTATCACAAATGCTGAAAGAAACTGAAAATTCGGAAGATGTGAACAAGCAATTGGAAAGAATAGGATATAACATGGGTGTTCGTCTTATTGAGGACTTTCTTGCGCGGACTACTTCTACCAGATGTTTAGAGATGAGAGAAACTGCTGATAAGATACAGCAGGCTTTCAGGTATGTTAAATTGACTTATACTTTTATAATGAACTGTTCTTTAACATTATGATCTGCAAGGACCTTTGATCGTTTTCTCGAAACCGTTGGAACCTATTTCAGAGCTAAAGTAGGTTATTGTGTTATTACAGACTATAATCTAGCCCTTTACTAAATTACATTCAGATCTGTTCCGCCATTTGAGTGTATTTAAGTATCAAACATCCCAACATCTTTCACATTGAAATTTAAGATTTTTGGTATAAGTATTCTATTCTTACAGGCTGTATCTCAACATGCAACCTACAGTAACCAGCTGGAGTAGTGCCGGGGATGAGTTTTCTCTTGTCTGGGACCAGTGCCCGCTAAGTGAATGGGTCGAGATGCCCAGCAATGGGCTCAAGTACTGCGCACTGATACCAGGAGCGATCAGGGGAGCGCTACAGATGGTGCAGCTTGATGTCCAGTGTTGGTTTGTACAGGTATGAATAACTTTAGCTTGACATTATTATATTTTAATAATATTCTAAAAATATTGAAGTTCCAAAAAGAATGGATTGAAGCAAAGCAATAATAACAAAGATTAAAGTTGTGTTATACGCCATCTAGAGAATTTCAATTAAATTACTACTTTGAACAGTTTTACTTGTCCTTTTACTAATACCTGATATTAAACATAGATGGCAGTATTGCCAATAAATAAAAGGTTTGTACGCCATCTAGCAATTTTCGTTTACACTACTACTTTGAAAAATTTGACTTGACCTTTAGTAGTACCCCATATAAAAAATATAGATGGCAGAATTATCAATAAATAAAAGTTACATACGCCATCTAGTGATTTTTAGTTAAACTACTAGGGTACTGACACTAGTAGTCAGCCCCGCACCAGTACTCAGCCTTTTTTGATTTAAAACCAATGGAAATAGCATGCTAATAGAAACTAACCTATAGAATTACTTTAAATTGGTTCTATGACTCTTCATTAGTCGATTCAATTCCAAACTTATTAACTAAGTGGCTGCGAAGTATTTTAAATATTAATCTTTTTCGACGTCGTCTGCTGACGAGGCGATACACGGCGCGCGCGCCATTTTTTTGTTAGTGGAAGCGTTCGCAAAAAAGTAATTATTTTTCGTTTCTTTGTTAGTTTTAAGGCACTTTGTATTAACAATTCCATTAATTAATAGTTTTGGCATCATAATCAATGAAAAAGTATCGTGTTCTTCTTAACAATTAGTAATAATGAGGCGGCCGAATACTGGGTCACATTTGTATATGCATTATCTAGTACCCAGCCACCCTGGCTGAGTACTTGTTTTAACGCTGTTTTTTTTATTTAGAGTTATATTAGTATCATTTTAAAGTTCAGAGTTCATCCTTTCATCTGGTATACCCATACCATATACGGATTTGTCAAAAACCCAATAGTCGGCCACTTAAACAGTTGAAGTTGGTTACAAGGCTGAGTACTGGGTAAAGTATACCCAGTGCTCAGTCGTCTATATTTAATTTGTTTCTTTGTACAGTTTCTCTTTTTAAGGCTATTTTAAACATACATACATACATACAAATCACGCCTTTTTCCCAGTGGACAGATGTTGTCTCTGGGAAACCATTACACCAGGCAAAATCTGTCCACTTGCTACAATCTTAGCATACTCCTTTCGCTACTTCAACTTTCATAATTGTTTTCATACACGCACGCCGGTTGCTGGTACTCTTGACCTTTTTCCAAAACGTCCTGGATCTGATTAGAATATGTACACCTAGGTCGGCCTTTATCTGGTTGCCCATTCACTCTCGCCTCATATACCTATCTGTTTCGTCAATCTTCTTTCAATCATTCCTTTCTCTATCTTGGTCACTACATCTTGAACCACATCGCAACGTTCCCTTATCACACTGTTATACATTCGGTCCATCAACTTTACTCCAACTATGCTTCTCAGACTTCTTATTTCCACAGCATTCAATCTACTTTCATGCTTCTTCTGCCACACCAAACATTCACTACCTTATATACTTAAGTGTGGGAACGAGAACTCCAGCTCTAAATTCTAAACTAGTAAAGTGAAGGAGACTACAGAGAAGAAAAATGATGATTCTAATCAGAAATTAGGAGTAAAAGGCACAAGGAAAAGGAAATTAGAAGATTTGAATGACGTAACTGAAGAAGCAGGGAAGACTGGCCGTGATTTTGTGGAAATAAAATAAAATAAAATTAAAATTCTCAGGAACATACTTAATCATCTGAATCTCCTGAAACAGAAACCTGTAAAGAATTATTTTCCTTACAGGTTTCTGTTTCAGGAGCTTCTGCATACATAAATTCACCTACATTATGCTCAAGCTTCTGCAAAAAATTGTTAATCGCCGAGAAACTTTTAAAAGTGAAACTTTTTCAATTTCAATTCAATTTCTTTATTTTTTCAAAATAGTGCAACGTAATTACATCTTTTTGACCTCAATTTTAATTACTGAAGAATTTACAGATTGATTTAGTAGGCATAAGTTATATATTTGATTAATTTCAAGAGAGGCTGACCACTGGTGGCAGTGTGGCTGATTACTGGATTTTGGCGGCTGAGCACTGGTGAAAATTGCCTTATTTTGTTAAAACGTATTTTTTATATTATTAAAACATAAATTTGTAATTTTTGTTAATTTTGTAACAAAGTTTAATAAATGTGTAACGCAATTTATACAAAAGATTTCAATTTAATCTTTCTAATATTTTCTTACACGAGTTTGAAGTCAGACTTTCCACTAAAAGGCTGACTACTGGTGCCAGTACCCTACTGTATACATTTTTACAGTACTTTTATATTGGTACTCCATAAACAACATAGATGGCAGTATTACAAATTAAATGAAAATCCAAATAAATCAAATTGTTTCAGGATCAATTGAAAGGCGATGCGGTTACTGAACTAAGAGTCAAATATATAAAGAGGCTAGAAGACGCAGTGCCGGCAGGCGAAGATTAATAATTTAGACATTATTACACGAAATCCTTATTATATTTTGCATTATTATGAAGTCAACAAAACTTCAAGTATTCTTGTAGAAGCTAGTTTGAACCTGGGTGTACTAACTTTACCCTTTATTACACCGGTTGAAATACAATAAAGTTCGTACACACTCGGGATATTAATAAAATGCAGTTTAACAACCCAGATTATGACATAATGATGACTGAGCGAGACAGGCGTCTGCTAATTCCTGCTTGGCGAAAAGAGAAGCAAATATTATGATAACTGTGCTGGTTATACAATACATGTTAATTAAGAGCGGATTTCACCAATAATCAGAACGGAGATCCATTGTCAAAACTAAACTACATGGAATTTAATCTAGTACGCGGTACCCAGTTTAGTTAAACAGATAATTCACTGGTGGAATGCAAATAGTTTCTATTGCAATTAAATGTTTATGTATAGCGTTTAAAATATTATAAGCATCTTATTTTAATATAGTCCTATTATGTAAAAATATTGACTTTGGTTTTATTTCATACTATTTGTTGCCTGCGGCTCCGCCCGTGTGAATACTATTTGATTCCAGGCTCAATGTAAAAAATAATACCACCCAATAAATACCTACATAGTATTACCTACATAGTGAGTATTATACAAAAGGCTGAGAGCTACATTCTTACGTCAAACATCGAAAAAAAGATACCAATAAAATTGAGAACCTCTTCCTTTTTAAAGTCGGTTAAAAAAGTTGAAAGAAACATATTATATTTTGTTACCTACTCCAAGATTTCCATATCAAAAGAACGCAGATAGGCACTTGTATCTAGAGACAACCTTATAGGTACGCTTCACACAACATAATCAACCACAGTTATATAATCATAGTTATTCAAAAACCACCCTTATAAGTACAAAAATAAGAGTGAAGAAGTAAATAGTGGTATGCAGTCATATAAGTAGTGTTTTCTGCTAGAGTTGGAGAGACGTCCTTCAACGGCTAACGAACTCGTTGTCTGCGTTCCATCTGTTTTAAGTAGCGCCTTTTGTAAATAGAAAAACTTGACATTGTCGTCTCGCCATTAACAATATTTCATAAACATTTTGTTAATTGTAGGTAAGTACTTGACATTGGCGAAATTGCGGTGATTATGCTGCTGTAGCCATTTTTTAGAGGAGGTATCTCCCGTCTAAAATGAGCTGTCCGACTGGGGTAGTCCTCCGCCCTACAGAACACCGCGGCCATATTAACCATCGTGTTGTGTTCCCGCCAGTAAGTAGGGTAGCCAGAGCTCACTATATCCCTCCTCTCCCCACCTCTTCCTAGCCCTTCCCCTTCCCTTCAGGGTATTCAGCGCACACGTCTTTAGGCCACGGTGACCGCTTCTCATCAGGTGGGCCGTGTGCTTGTCTGCCTACCTACGTAGTATAAAAAAAGTCATTAATAAAAAGAAGAAGAGTAGCGCCTACCGTGTTCTGATAGCCTGGTACATGAAATCGAAATACGTCCATTTTATAAAAATAGTTTTTTTTTTATGAAAAAAAATAATAAATAATCTAGACCAAAAGTAAGTTGACTTAACTAGCCTGTGTTATCGGTTCTAGAATGCGGATAAAATGAATGAATGCGGAGAAGGGGCTAGGAAGGGACGGGGTGGTGGGAGGAGGGGTACAGTGAGCTCTGGCTACCCTACTTACCGTCTTGGCCTTCATTAAAAACTTGTAATAGCATTTTGAACCCCTCCTACCTCGAGGCACGGTTAAAATAATCTTCGCTTTGGTCCACGCTTCGTGCTCCTTCTAGTCCTCCTCACCACTGCCCAGATATTGACACTGATGTTGGCATGTACTTGCGTATGTACCCGTTTACGCCAGACCGTTGGGACGTCAATGTAGGTACAGGCAAACAGGCAACTAATTTAGGTACGATTTCATAATAGTGTAGATATTTACTTGGCCTTGATATAACCACTCGCACTGATAACAGTTATCAACAAACGTCCATCTGGTGAAGCAATTATGGATGCTGGGGTCCTATTCATGCACCGAATGCGTGCTACAGATAAAATAAGGATAAAATAAAGTATGGGTAAGTACCTATTGTTTTACACAACTTGGTAGAGCCAGTAGGTACGGATTATTATTCGTACATTTTATGACATTATACAAATTTAAGCCCAGTTTAACTATTTTGTGTTATGAGTTCTAGAATGCAGTTAAACTACTCATATACCTACTTACTTTTTGTATATTATATCTTTCTTTATACAACTTAAGTGGTAGACAAGCACACGGCCCACCTGATGACCACCGTGGCCTATGGACTTCTGCATTACTAGCACGCACTCGCACTGCCGACTCTGGAAGCGGAGTGTGGGGGGGAATTGGATAACAAAACACGATGGTTATTATAGGTTATACATAGAAATACCCAGACCACTTCATTCATGTAAGTAGGTACAAATATTTGCACTGAGCGAGAATAAAACTCCCACTGTCGTACGGTCAGTCAGCAGTCGAATTCACTACCGCTACGCCACAGGAAATGAGGGACTATTATTGAAGAACTGAGTAAAAAGCAAAATATCAATAGGAAATATCTCAATGGACGTGGTTCCTGAGCCAATCAACCGTTGCGCCATTGTTACACGCGTTGTTCCTAATTAACGTATGGGTCTCGTGTATGTCTAGTTGTTCCATTTCTGCCGCCATTCACACCGTATCGGATCATCTAACTATCCTTGAATATATCTACCTATAATTCTTCTGTAGGTACGAACTCCTCTTAAACGGCTGGATAAAACGGCTTGTGATAAAACTGACAAGCATTCCAAAAAATATTATTGTGTTCAGAATCGTTCATATAACATAACCCAAGTATTTTTTATATTTCCAATGTAGTACCTACATAGTCAATAGTTACAACTACTTTACAATTCTATAATAGCATCATCATCATCATCATCATCACCTCGGAGAGCACGTTAAGCCGTCGGTCCCGGTTGCCATACAAACATCTATAGAAGTCGTTACGGGTAGTTGGAGACCACAAAAGTCCAACCAGTCTAACTTGGAACTTCGATATCGCCATTGGTCATAATTACCATTGGTTGTGGAGGTCAGATGTCAGTCGCTCCACGGAAAATATCGAAGTTCAGCCGCATCACAGTTAGACTGGAAAGCCGACCCCAAATGAGTTGGGAAAAAGGTTCAGAGAATGATGATGAATAGCATCATCATCATCATCATCATCACCTTAGCTTATCGCTGTCCACTGCTGAACATAGGCCTATCCAATAGATCTCCCATTTATTTGTTCCCTCAAAAGTTTGCTGAGAGATAACTCAATATTGAGTTAAGCTCGCCTTTGTACGTATGATAATTATTTACTGTGTGTACAACAAAGAATTAGAATTAGAATCTCCAGCGCGACCAGTCCATTGCCACCTGCATCCAACGAATATAATAGGTAGGTACCTATACTTAATAGCACACCTAGATAGATATCAAAATATCTATCTAGGTATGAGAGATTCTTGTATCAAAATACAAGAATTTCTGAGTGTTTACACCGTGGTCCCATGACATTAGGAATTGCTGCCTGGACTTTTGATTAGGTAGGTATATCGATAGAAAATTATATACACTGGGTCAAGAATTAACTAAAGGTTAAATAAAAATCCATCTAACAGCATACCTACATAATGTACGTCAAAAGAGATTGCATATTAAAAGACAATTACCTAGCTTTTTCCTGTGTATATTGTCATTACTAGTAGGATCCTTATTATTATTTTTTTTTTTATATTTTTCTTTATTGTACGAACATGGTGCGTCTCCTGAACATTTTGATCAAATTATCAAAAATTAAAACGGATAGTCCAGTCAGGATCAGAACAAAAATAGCAATCGAAAAATTTTCAATTGCTAAATTCACAACCGATACACTAATGGGATTAGTTACTGGTGAAATATCGGTTGTTAGTTACCTATCAGTGTATTTGGTTAGGTACGAATTCTTCATTTCAATATTTTGTTCTATTACATGTCATACTCAATGTTTTTGTTTCTAAGGATGGAATTATTTTATTTTAATGAGTAAACTGTTTGTGTGTAACTGATGTTTTTCATTTTCTATCGATCAGAAGTCCACAGCAATCCCTAATGCCATGGGACCACGGGTAATTAAAGTTACCCGTAGTCCCGGTAATGGGTCGACCCAATGGGACCACGGGTAAACACTCGAATTTCTCATTACTTAACCCATCGTATTCGGTTCGGTGTAACTAGCGGTCTGAACAAGCTGAATATTCGAGTGAGCCAGGGCCCAAGTGCTAGCTTCTAGTGCTACTCTGTGGTACAGGTGATTTTAGTGTCACATAGAGGACTTGTACAATCTGAGGACTTTTTATCTATGGTACTTCGAATGGAGTAAAAATTTGCAAGTAGGTAATTATTAATGTAAGACTTTATCTATCACTCCACCAAACTCTGGTTACAATAATAAATGGGGACATTGTTCGAATAGAAAGTTATTTAATTATTTTATTCATGCTTCTTAGGTGGCAGATAAGCACACGGCCCACCTGATGGGAAATGGTCACCGTGGCCTATGGATGTGTGCAACATCAGGGGCGTCACACTCGCGCTGCCGACCCTGGAAGGGAGACGGTTGAGGTTTGAGGAGAAGGGGGGTTGGAGATGGAGATTGGGGGTTCGTGATGGGGATTGGGGGACGAGGCTGGGGGGGAATGAGAGCTCTACCCTATTACTTACCACCGAGAACACAACACGATGGTTATTATGGCCGCTGTCTCTTGTAGAGCGGAGGTACTACCCCAGACGGACTGCTCAGATATTTGCAATTACAAATCTCTACCTTATAAAAAATACAACAAACGTTATACCTACCTATCTTAATTAGTTTATAATAGGCATGCAGTAATTTGAGTTAAATAATAAACGTCAGCGATAACCTTAAACCGTACCATAATATATTTATTTGCCTATTTATTACCATCGACCATTCATCAATGTTCATAGTTAGCAAGAACTTTGCTTTGTTTATCTGCAGTCAAGTCTTGTCATTCATGTACCTAGTTAAATAGGTCACTTTATGTTTTAATTCGTTAGTTTGCTTCTGGCATTAAAACATTATACATATTTCGCAAGAAAATGCGTGTTATCATGTTTATGATAATTTTATTTGTTGAGACAAAATGTGATGATTACAACACAAGACGCGCCAATATCATTGAACTTGAATCCAGACTCGCCCTCGGTGGAAACACAACGCTTAGTGATCAAGAATTAAAAGTGAACAAGTGTCTAATGCAATACAAGTTTGCTGAAATCGACTATGGATTTCATCACCCCGAGTATTTCAATTTTTCTCAGCACTATTTTAAATACAAAGATAAGATTTTGGATTCTAAAGTGTACCGGATTATCAAAACGATGCCAAAAGGAGCATTATTACATGTCCACGACGCAGCCATCTTGGGTCCTGATTATATGCTAAACATCACCTACATGGACAATTTATACGTATGTTTTGGACACCAAACTGAGTTTTGGTTTTCTTCTAACACTCCTAACATCTCATGCGATGTCCGCTGGCTACTTATGCGCGATGTTAGACATGCATCTAAAAATATTACGCAATTTGACTCGGATCTCAGGAAAAACTTTACTATAGTTGTACAAAACCCTGATGTTGCTTACCCAAGTATTAAGGAAACCTGGGCAAGATTTCGACAATATTTCGGGACTGTCTCTGATTTGCTGTCTTTTAAACCGGTGTATGAACAGTACATCTATGACGTCCTCAAAACCCTTAGAGAAGATAATATTATGTACGCAGAATTCAGAAGCAGTTTCTACAAGCTTTATGATTTAAATGGAACCATGTATGATAAAGTATCCACAGCCAAAGTATATAAGAAAGTTATTGATAAATTCGTTAACGATTATCCAGATTTTTATGGCATCAAACTAATTTTCGCTCTCTCAAGAAGCTCAGATATACAGTCACTAGATACAGACATACAATTGGCAAGAGAAATATATAAAGAAGTGCCAGAACTGATAACTGGTATCGATTTAGTCGGACCAGAAAACTCGAAGCCGTTAAAAGAATTCGTGCCTGTATTAAATACAACAAAAGATTTTAATTTTTTCTTTCATGCGGGAGAAACAAATTGGTTTGGAACAGAGGTTGATGAGAATCTTATCGATGCAGTATTACTTGGAGCTAAACGTATAGGTCATGCGTATGCGTTGACAAAACATCCATTAGTTATGAAACAAGTTATAGAAAAGGATATTGGACTAGAAGTGAATTTGATATCCAATGTTGTATTGTCCTTAGTCAAGGATATCCGAAACCATCCTTTGAGTATCTTTTTAAGTCTTGACTTACCAGTAGTGTTGTCAAGTGATGATCCTGGAGTATGGGAAGCCGATCCATTGTCTACAGACTTTTATGTGGCCTTTGTCGGTGTTGCAAATAAGTTTTCGGATCTGCGTATGTTGAAGACTCTTGCATATAATTCTTTGAAGTATAGTGGCTTGGACCGTGTCAGTAAGGATAGAGCAATTCAGGCTTTTAGTGTACAGTGGAATCAGTTTGTAGATAATTTTAACTGTTCTTTGTTTTCATAAGTATAGTTAGCAATAGAAGTCGCTTAACATAATATAATCTGGAGTGTATCTTAACACAAAATACATCTTCTTCAATCTTCAACCTAGCTTTAATCCCAGTTGTATCCAAAGCTTTCACCTCGGAGTCTGGGGTCCGCTTTACCAGTCTTAACTGCGGATTTGACTGAACCTTGATATTTTCCGTGAAGCGACTGCTATCTGACCTTCACAACTCAATGGTGACATTAGGCGATATCGAAGCATTGCAGCTAGACCGTTGTTGTTGGACTTTTAAGGAGGGCTCCAACTACCCGCAACGACTAACATAGATGTTTGTATGGCAACCGGGACCGACGGCTTAACGTGCTCTCCGAGGCACGACACAAAATACATCTACTTATCAGATACTAAATCAGCGGTAACTGTCTAATCGAAAAATTACAAAAACCCATTTTTTTTTTCAAATCATCTGTAAAGGTTTCGAATTTGGGTAGCCGTAATCTCGGTTTCATCCATGTACGGTAAGTACGGTATAAAAAAAAACTTAAGAATTAAATATAATTACAAGAATAAAATCTTATTTCAATTCTTTTGCTGTCTGCTGCTGGCCTGCACTCTTGCACGCAATCTTCCAGCTACCATATCCAACCAATCCTAGCAGAAGCTTCCTTTTTCAGGTCTTCAGTTCATCTGGCTGGCTGGTATTCCACCACCCGTTTACCAGTATCCACTCTAGGAATCATTTGCGGTCAATGTTCCTTCGAATATGTACGGAACCCTCAATGCGCGAGTCCGATACGCTCTTGACCAGTTTTTTGTGACTTCATCTCTTCTGATAGTAATATCAACATCTTCTTTATCACTGATTGTTAATAAGAAACTGAATCTGATAAAAGTATTGATTTGTCATGTGATTTGATAACAATCACACCGTCGCTCGTGTCCTACCTCCTTCAGTATATAATAAATCCACTTCCCTTTTTAGCAAAATGGGAGACGATAGACACAAATATCCAAACTATACTTTAAACAAGCTGCTGTTTAAAAAAAAAACCTTTTTAAAAACAAGTTTTTATTATTTACTATATTGCATTGTCATGGGACTTACATAAGTAGGTATGCCAAATTTCAGCTCAATCGGATAACCAGAAGTGGTCGAAAAATGGCTTGCAAGATTTGATTACAGACAACGGGTCTGGACAACAGGTGAAATTAAATAAAAGCTTGTAAAGCAATAAATACTACGGACGCAAAAATTATGGACCCTAAGTGAACTACTTAGTAAGTATTTGATTCCAATAATAATAAGTAAGTATGGTAAAATCGAGTAGGGATACTTACCATATTTTTAAAAGCGGATCGATTACATTACTCAACAATTCACTCGCAGACGAAAACATCTTAAAACTAAAAAAGCAATCTAGTAAAAAGACCAAGTTCCACAAAGACTTATTCAAATGAGAAAAAAAAGCCTAAAACCTCGATGGTTTAAATTACAGTTTGCGGCGTGTAAAAGGGTTTCGCTATCAAAGCGTCTACGTACGAACGAAAGTTATAAAAAGAATTGTGAGGCCGCCATACTGGTTTATAAGGGTTGGGGATGGATTAAGTGGCACTTGCAAAGTACCGCCCTGCGGATGAAAAAAAATATGGCCGCCACATGTTATTGAGACGAGTACTCACGTCACCTAACGCTTTAATATCGAGATTGCAGGGAGACTGTGTTGATTTGAAAGGATTGCACTAAATATACCTAGGCACGTCCGGGCACGCTCTAAAATATTAGTTAGCACGCTATATTATGTTATACTTACAAATGTTAGAGGTGGGTTGTTTTTTTAAACTACTTAGGTGGCAGACAAGCACACGGCCCACCTGATGGGAAGTGGTCACCGTGGCCTATGGACGTGTGCAACATCAGGAGCGTCACACTCGTACTGCCTACCCTGGAGATGGAAGGATTGGGAGGTTTGGGGGGGAGTTGGAGATTGGGGGTTGAGGGGGGATTGTGGGATCTGGTTACCCTACTTACTGCCGGGAACACAACACGATGGTTATTATGGCCGCGGTGTTCTGTAGGGCGGAGGTACTACCCCAGTCGGACTGCTCAGTTTGGACGGGAGATACCGTCGTGTCCTACCTCCTGCAAAATGCTGGTTTGCATGCTCCTCTAAGCCAACTTGTAAATGCATACAATTCGAAATTTGAAAACAAACACACAGACTTGGAATTCTTTACCAGCGCATGTGTTTCCATCCTCATACAGTCCCGGGTCCTTTATGCGTGCGTGAAAAAGCATTTGATGAGGCCGTTGAGCTGAGGGCCTCCATTACAGCACTATCTAAATGGTGACTCCCATTCCTGAGACTTTACCTTTAGCTTACCATCAGGAGCGGTGACATAATTATGTAGGTGGGTACTTACCTATATTTCAATGGTATTTGACCGTAATTGAGGAAGGAAAATTATGCAAACCAGTGGCTTGATTCAGTAAAATTACGTTTTCAAAACGTGTGTTCTCAAAACTTTATACTTTATGTTAATTTTTCAAATCTACCTAATTAAAAATTAATCAAATTATGGGTATTTATAAAGGTTCTATAAACTCACGATTTTTTTTAATTATGTTATATAGGTATTCTTTATTCCGTGTATTATATCCTATTTGATAACCAGATGTAATAATATATATTTTTATTAAATACTAGCTTCCGCCCGCGGCTTCGCCCGCGGCTTCGCCCGCGTGGAAGTCGATTTCGCCACTAAGACTATTTTAATAAAACGACTCTCTAATCAACTCGCCACTCCAATCTCCACTCCACTCTCCACTCCACCGATCTCTACTCTACCAAATCAAAACCTTTCTAATGAAAAAACCGCATCAAAATCCGTAAAAAAGTTAGTTAAATGAAAGATTCTGACCACTAATATGTCCTTGTCTGTTTGCTCGTGATGGATGCAAAAACTACTGAACGTTAGACATTAAATCTGCCGTAGGTATGTTTGATTGCATTCGGTTACGTAGAACCGGAGATATGACCAAAAAACGATTATGGTGACATCAGTCTGTGGCGCGGGTAGAGCGATCGACTGCCAAGCCAAAGGTAAAGTCCCGCTCAGTGCAAATATTTTGTGTGCATGAATATAAATATTTGCGTTGATTTGTTACCTACAAAAAAATATGTATTTTCGCATTTAAGAACCCATAACACAAGCTAGTTAAGCCATGCTTTATTTGATTCTATATAGAGTTGTGTAGAATGTCCTAATTTTGTAAAAAAAAATTGGTACACTCTCAATTTACTTATTTAAAGCCTGTTATTTTAGTACAACAAACAAACATCATGGTTTTATTTATTTTTATCTAAATAGACAGATTATACTACACTCAGCTCTAAATACGATGAAACACTGACAACTTAATTTTACAATTTTTTATTCCTACCATTTCTGACAGTGTCTGCGCAAAAACTGATAAATGACTAACCAACATAATCCGATTTGTGTAGAGCAAGTGTTTTATCATTATTACATATATATCTATTAATAATAAATAAGCAATTGTGCGATTATATTATATCTAAGCGTATGATTTATAGATATTGTTCAGCTAAAGTAGTATTACAGAAGCGCAAATGTGGCTCTCAATAAATTTGGTAGGTAATTCCCATTAGTTCTGTCAATGATCCTACATTTTATAAAACAAAGTCCTCCGCCGCGTCTGTCTGTCTGTCTGTTCGCGATAAACTCGAAAACTACTACACCGATTTCACCAATGGATAGAGTGGTTCTCGAGGAAGGGTTTAGTGTATAACTTGATAAGTTTTTGTTTACATTGTTTAAGTTAAAATGATATTTGTTGGAGGGGTCGAAATATATAAGTCGATGCTTGCGATGTAATTACTTTTGGTCACGATGACCAACATACACGCAGGCGAAGCCACGGGCATCAGCTAGTCTTATCTTATATAAAAATACTAACTGTCACCCGCGGTTCCACCCGCGCAAAATGCTAGCCCCATTCCTATGCAATGATAAAAAGCAGTCTACATGTTATTCAAGACTGTAATCTAATATTTTACATAGGTAGATATAGGTAATAGCTGCATTGTGCATTCATAAAAATGTGTATCAGTAAAAAAAATAATTGAAAATGACCTTCAAAAGGTAAATTGACTTTACCTGGCGTCTGATTCAGTAACACTTGGTTTTCTAAACGCGTGTATTTAATTCTATTAAAGAAGAAAATGTAGGTACTTATAAGAACTTTGGAAATTAAAAAAACTGTCAAAATAAAACTAAAATTTTTTTTAGTACGAAAATTCTCGAGGACACCTTATAGCTTCCCGTCCGAAATGAGCGGTCCGACTGGGGAACCTCCGCCCTACAGAACACCGCGGCTATAATAACCATCGTGTTGTGTTCCCGCCGGTAAGTAGGGTAGCCAGAGCTCACTGTACCCTCCTCCACCCATACCTTCCTAGCCTCCCCACCCCTTCATAGCCCTACACACGTTGCACAAGTTCATAGGCCACGATGACCGCTTCCCATCAGGTGGGCCGTGTGCTTGTCTGCCACCTAAGTAGTATAAAAAAAAATAGCTACTTTTAGTTGGTTTTTTTTTCAATGGGTAAAATCTAATTTTATGAAGACCTCCTCACGATACAATCCAGTCAGGTTGTATGTCAATCAGATTTGCTAATTTCCATCTACACGTACATTGAAGATCAATATTTCTACCCAAACGACACAATTTCATTGTAAACTTAATCAAATTCTAAAGTCATGCGGTGTCTGTAAGAGATATAAAAATTCCAGGGTTAAGTGTTATAATATGAACGATTCTTAACACAAAATTACTTTCTTGTTTGTTTGTCTGTTAGTTTGCGCAAAAACAACTACACAGATTTGGATGCGGTTTTTTTGTTTGAAAGGTCTTGAGATCAAACTTTTAATATTAATCATGTTTGATCACAATCGATTGAGTAGAACCAGAGATATAGTCAAAAAACGCGAAAACCGACGACGCATGCAGC
Source organism: Lithosia quadra (assembly GCA_963576445.1). NCBI lineage: Eukaryota > Metazoa > Arthropoda > Insecta > Lepidoptera > Erebidae > Lithosia > Lithosia quadra. The sequence goes on from OY754893.1 coordinate 3,098,838, forward strand.
TACTTGGTCGTAAAATCTTTAAGTTTTCGTAAGAGTTGAAATGGTTTTAAATACGCAATTTACCTGAATAGTCCTCAGGTTTTTTCTATACAATCTTTCTGAGGCAGGTGACATACAATAGCGTACAGCCTCAACATCGTGTTGGCCGTGCTTACTTATCTGTTACGAAATTGTTCGCGCACACGTACTTAATTTAATACGTCATATATATAGTACAAACATTTATCTATATCAGTATCGCTTGTATTTTTTGATATAACAGCCAAACTCGAGATATCAAGCTTAGTATCGTTGTAAATTCCATGCCAAGACCATGCGGCTACTAATATTTCTACTCTCGAATATCTTAATAACAAATGGTAATATTGAAAAAGTGCAATATGAAAGAGACAATCTGTTTAAACAAGGACTTGCTGTTATGTTAGGTAGTGAAATCGAACTGAGTGACAGTGAAATAAAAGCAAACGAAATAATTATGCAACTTAAATTGGAAGAGTTAGAACGAGGTTTCTTGGAGCCCAGTAATTACACTTTTTTAAAACATTTCTTTGAATATAAGGATGAAATCAAAGACACTAAATTGTACCAATTGATTAAGAAAATGCCGAAAGGGGCGATGCTGCACGCTCACGACACAGCAGTGTTAGGACCAGATTATATACTTGGATATACTTACTGGAAAGACTTGTATGTTTGCTTCAGTGGAGATAGCGTCAATTTTCTTTTTTCAAAAAGCCTGCCAGATACCAGTTGTGGGACTAAATGGCAGCTAATGAGAGATGCAAGATATTCTTCAGGAAACGTGGACAAATTCGATGCCCAGTTAAGAAAACACTTCAGTATAGTAATTGACAATCCTGATGAAGAGTACACTGATATCAATACCGTTTGGAGTAAATTTCAATATTTCTTCATGACTACAAGTAACTTGTTGTACTACAAACCTGTTTGGGAGCAGTATTTTTATGATACACTTAAAACATTGAGAGAAGATGGAATAGTATACTTTGAAGTACGAAGCGTACTACCTGAACTATATGATTTAGAAGGCAATATCTATAATTCAGTTGCAACAGCCGAGTCATACAAAGAAGTCGTTGATCAGTTCAAGAGCGATTATCCAGATTTCTATGGAGCTAAACTAATATATGCACCAATGAGACTTGTTGAAAACAAAGCTGTTCAAGAATACATTGAAATTGCTAGAGAAATCAAGAAAAGAATTCCAGGTTTCTTAGCAGGATTTGATTTGGTTGGCCAAGAAGACCTAGGACATCCTTTAAAGACATTTCTACCTGAACTTATTGAAGCTGGTAAGGAGTTTAATCTTTTTCTCCACGCTGGAGAAACTAACTGGAATGGAATGAGTTCAGATGAAAATTTATTCGATGCGATTGCTTTAGGTACTAAGCGCATAGGCCATGGTTTTGGTATATTAAAGCATCCAGTTTTGATGAATGAGGTTAAGAAGAGGGATATCGCTTTGGAGGTAAATGTTATATCAAATGCTGTGTTGAAACTGGTTACAGATGTAAGGAATCATCCCTTAGCGACAATGCTGGCGCAAGGTTTGCCTGTAGTCTTATCTAGTGATGACCCTGGAGTTTGGGAAGCAGAGCCGTTGACACACGATTTTTACGTTGCGTTTGTGGGTGTGGCAAGCAGACACGCAGACTTGCGTTTATTGAAGAAGCTGGCGTTGAACTCGTTATATTACAGTACGTACCCAGATAAAGATAAAATAGTACATGACTTTGAGATTCGTTGGACAAAGTTTATAGATTCTGTTGTTAGAGATAAGTGGTGATGTTGAATCTCAAGTATAGCCATCCGAATACTTCATATTTGTTAACATGCAGATCACAAATACCACTAAGCATTAGGTAAAAATATTATTGTAATAAATACTAAATTATTTTATTTTAACTTGTTTTATTTTTTGTTTGAAATGGTGTTATTGTTGATGTTGTAATTACACACAAATGTCAAAAAGGTATTCTTGTAACAAAGCGTTTAATATATAATTATAATATGGTTATGTCTGAATCGTGATCAAGCTAATCAATGTCGTAACCGAAAGTTACAAAAAGGGCAAGTATGATGTTGTGCTAGAGACTTCGTAATTAGGCTATTTGACAACATTCTTATGAAACTATAATTTACACTCAATCAATTATATCAACTAGCCTATCGACGTCCACTGCTGGACATAGGGCTTCCCCAATGTGCGCCATACCACCCGATTCTCCGCCTTCCGCATCCAGTCCACCCCAGCTACCTTTTTCAGGTCGTCGGTCCATCTGGCTGGGGGCGTCCCACCTTCCATTTGCCGACTAGCGGTCTCCGCTCTAGGGTTGTTTGCTCCACGGCCGTCGGTCTTTCGACAGATGTGGCTAGCCCATTGCCACATCAGCTAGCATAATATTCAGCGAGTTTACACTCAAATATAAATAGGTATATGTTATATTTTTCGTTCATAGGTTTCGTTTTATACCTAAGTTCATGTATTCGGTAAAGAATTCCAAGTCTATATAGTGCGGCAAAAAATATCTTTCAAACAAGCTTATTATCTTGACTATAACTTTAGATAATCATGTTTTATGGAATTGCGAGAATTAAATAAGTATTACAGTAATTGTGATAACGTGCAAATTCTACAAATTCAACAGATTAAGTACTTTGTTAATGTTGAATCTTTAATTTTTTATTGTGTACAATAAATTATCTGTAACTATCTATATAGCCATCTATGAGCCCGTGTAGACAGTCAATATATATATCGCGATCTTCTCAATATTTATGTTGATAATATTTATGTGCAAACGCAATTTATGATCTATCCATGTCAGACGGTAAACTGTTGAACAGTTCTTTTGTTTCTCTTGTCTCTGGTCTCTCTCCAATGTACAGACACAGCTATTTTGCAATTTTATAATAGAACTAGTTGTCCTCATAGCACTTATTTAACCCAACATGCCCTTAATTTCTTAGTTTTGCAACAATGTATGGAAATTTGCCCGATTCGTTGATATATTATCATTTCTACTCTGCTCCCTTAGGTAATAGCGTGATGATATATAGCCTACCTATAGCCTTCCTCGATAAATTAGCTATTCAGCTCAAATATAATTTTTCAATTCGGACCAGTAAGTTCCTGAGATTAGCGCGTTCAACCAAGCATACAAACAAACTATACATAGTATAGTATACTCGTATACATAGTATAGTATAGTATACATAGCATACTCGTACTCGTATGCTATAAGGATAAAACAATGGATTATGTTAAACAGTATTAACATAATCCAACAATACTGGTGCAGTGAGATAAATTTAGAATAAACAATATAATAAAGATATATTTATGGTACCTATATTACTTTGTAAGTACATAATAATAATTATAATTATACTTTTTTTTTATATAGGACACGTCAAAATGACTCCACCTCGCCTGATGGTAAGCGAAAGGCAAAGTCTCAGGACTCAGTATATATAATATATCGGTGGTCTAGGACTCAAACGTGCTAAGTACAAAAAAGTACATTCAAATTTGAACCTTATATCAATGGACTGCATTCTACTCACACCTCACAGCCCTATTCAAGAGGATTATACCCAACATAAGCCAGTATCGGCTGCCATGGAAGAATCCAAAGATTTTAAACAAGTGCTCAAGTACCTATCAAATTACGAATAGTGTAGTTATCTGTATGTGTTGTAAATTTGATTATGTCATGATTCATCATTTGTATCTATATTTAGTTGTTATGCAGTAATCTACCCGACGATTTGCTCATCAAACATAACTTGAAGCACCTACTTACAAAAACAGATAAGTGCTTTGCTTAAGATGTACGTAAAATGGAATGAAATATCTTGAATACATATTTGGAAATTCCAACGCCGAAGTGTGAAGTCCCCTACGGGATCAATTGGTCCTAGAGCGTTTCGAATCTGACTGAGAATCTAAATTTAGATACCTACTTTTAACTTAACGTTATTATGTGTTACCTTGTAACCTAAATCACATAATTGTTTTACTGTCAATAATAAATTATGAAAAAATATTTTTTAAGTTAAACAGTTTTAAATCGTATTGTCATCAGAACTAAAGACTTCTACCAAATATCAGACAAATCAGACAACTGAAAGGGGTTCAAATTTCAATTACTAGATTTAACCCAAACAAACAGGTCGAGTTAAATAAAACTGTTTAAAAAAGTTGCTAACAGACATGACGAAGATCTAAACCTGATTGTATCCTGAAAGTGTTGATTAAGACCCAAAAATATAAAAAAAAATACATCAATACCGCTCCCTTTGAACAGTCTACCACAAAGGCGTTTCTTAATACAGCAACGTAAACACAAAGCAACAGTTATGATTTACAATTCCATTGTCCAATACTGGTAGAGCAGTCAATAGAGACTTTATCGATTATCTACACGTTCAGGACATCAATCTATCAAGTTATCAGTTTTATACATCACTATTTCCGTCTAATACTGTCAGTACTATTAACGCTTTGGCGCTATCAATAATACTCTCGATAGCTTTATCGATATTTTGATTTCCAAGGTCAACTATCGATTATTTGAGATAGGCTTGGCGGGCCCTACTGTGTGTTTTGTGCGATAAGATAATCACCACACAGCAGACATTTAGATATCACTGAGATTTTGGTGTGGTGCCTCTTCTGCTAGCAATAATTATGCGCGATAAGGAGGCGGCGAAGCGGGCCCGGGAGAGATTTAGAACTTTACCGGCCCTTCAATCCACAAATTGCGCGCTTTTGCACAACGACCTCGTTCTACATGGGCGCATTTCTGGTGGTGACAGGTGAGGCTGCCTGTTACCCCAGCAGATGGAAGCCGAGACGACGCGTTCCGGGGTAAGATGAGGAAACCGTGAGTCCCACACCTGAAGGGGTCATTTCAGAGCCTGAGATAGCTCATGATCAGCCGGTATGCGGGGTAATAGTCTTATTCAGTCATCCGTCATATGAGACTCGGTCGTTTCACCCCAATCGGGCTCGAGGCAATCATATTAGATCTATAAGTCTAGGGGATGTAAAAAAAAGTTTCAAATTCGTTTAAAAAAATCAGATACGATTTTTATTACTTTTAAAAAAGTGCATTGTTATAAAACTCGATTACCTTCAACTCTTGTCTTAGTAAATAGATTGTATGAATAATTATATACATGATGTAATTATTATTGATAAAAAATTACATAATTTACATGAAACGAACAAACTATACCACTATTATCTCACAGTTCATCATTCATTTACACACATGACATTCTTATCGCATTTATTGACGACCATTTGTACGATTTCACGACCATTGCATAGATAATCTGTTAAGGCGCATTTCCACTGAAATTGTTAACAATTTCAGTGTTTTTAACTGTTTGAAACTTTTCAGAAAGTCTTCAACTGATTTAGTTGACAACACAAAAGTTGGCTACGTAGGTATATTCGGTGGAGACTCGTCTTTACACAGTTTTCAGGATGAGATAATATAGAATTTAGTCTAAATTAATATGAAGAACAGTTAAAATTGTCTATAAAGTGATTCCACTGTCCATGGAAAGCACGAATAGCCTTCTCTTTATTGACATCATCCAAAGCACTATACTTCAGAGAGTTCAGGGCAAGAGTTTTCAACATTCTCAAATCCGAATGCTTTGAAGCAACACCGACAAACGCTACGTAGAAGTCATCAGATAGAGGGTCAGCTCCCCACGCACCCGGATCGTCACTTGATAACACAACTGGTAAATCAAGACTTAAAAATACACTTAATGGGTGATTACGAGAATCTTTGAGTAATGATAACACTGCATTAGAAATTACATTCACTTCAAGTCCGATATCATGTTCAATCACCTGTTTCATAATAAGTGGATGCTTGGTTAACGCATACGCATGTCCAATACGTTTAGCACCTAGTAATACCGCGTCGACAAGATTTTCATCAGTTGAACATCCATTCCAATTAGTTTCTCCAGCGTGAAAAAAGAATTGGAGATCTTTGACTTTTTCGAGTATTGGTGCAAACATTATAAGAGGGCTGCCACGGTCTTCTTCTCCTACTAAATCAAATCCAGCAAATATTTCAGGCACTTCTTTACTCAACTCTCTTGCAGTTTTTATATAATCTTCTAATGTTTGAGTATTTACTTCTCTTGAAGGTGCAAATATAAGTTTTGCTCCGAAGAAATCTGCATGCTCTTTAACGTACCTGTTTATTGCTTTTCTGTAAGCTTTTGCTGTGACCTTCTGGTCATAAATAGTACCATCTAGCTCGTAGAGATTTGGTAAAACACTTCTAACCTCTACGTACATAACGTTGTCTTTTCTGAACGCTTCTAAAGCATCATAAAAATACTGTTGCCATACTGGCCTGTATGATAATAAAGGTAGAATACTTCCAAAATACAGCATAAACTTGTCCCAACACTCTTTGATAGTTGGATACACAACATCAGGTCTTTCCACAATAAGAGTAAAATGTTTCCTTATTTCCGAATCAAACTTGGTGATATTTTTCGTCGAATGTCTTGCATCGCGCATGAGTTGCCATTGGGTATCGCATGTCGTATTCGGCAACTTATCAGAAAACAGAAACTTTATTTGTTTTCCAAAACACACGTATAAGTGATCCATATAAGTAATGTTCAGCATGTAATCGGGTCCCATAATCGCCATATCGTGAATATGTAACACAGCACCTTTAGGCATCGCCTTTATAATTTTGAACACTTTTGAAGTATCTATCCTGTCTCTATACGAGAAGAAATGCCGTGAGAAGTTGTAATATTCTGGATGATTGAAGGCATAGTCGGCGTCGATCATTTTTTGTGCCATCAAGCAGTCGTTGACTACATTTTCCTTGTCGGTGAGTGTTGTGTTTCCACCTAGGCTTTGCTTGTTTTCGAGGTCGATTATCCTGGCACGTTTTTCGAAGTAATCCTCACATCTTGTGTAAACAAATAAAACTGTGAGTATTAATAAACGCATTTTCGTGCAGCTCCGTCCGTTGACGGATGGCGACTGACCGGGAAACGACCTTTGGCCCACGATAAACGGTATAGTTCACTTACATGATAAATAAACTATGTTATTGTTGGTTGTGAGATCGATGTGCTTCCAATTGACGTCATGTGGGGGTATTATTTAGTAGAGCATTTCACAAAAATATTACAAGATAATGATAGTTTCATTGCGTTAATTGTGTTCAACTAGAATAATATTAGGGGTAGCGCGCTCTGGAACCGAATGGTAGACGCGCACTAAATAGAACTAAAGTTGATTGTTAAAATTTGTAAACAAAATAAAAGTTTTCTCTTTTTTTTTTCATGTCAGCTATTAAATATTAATAGTTTATTTGTTATATTATATTTATTAAAATAACAAAATCAATGCATATGAGTGTATGTAGGTACGATACAACACAAAAGTTTTGGCATCTGTCTTTCTGTTTGTTTGAAAGAGGTAGAAGAACTGGGCCGATTTGCACAAGACTTTCACTGATAGATAGGTAATGTTACAAGGCGTAACATAAGCCTTAATTGTGTAATCTAAATCCACGCGAGTGAAGTCACGGGCGCAGATAGTTTACGGAGAAAGGGACCCCAGAAGGGAGCGCCATATACCCAAGTTAGACTTCTGAGTCTATCTATATTGTGGCAAGGGCTAGTTCTATAAATACAACAATTAGATACATTTACGGATCAAATACATTTTGTTCATCCCTGTCAGCTCCGCCAGTGTTAATGGTGGCGTGAATGTTCGCAGTTGCGCCCCATTGCGCGTCTGTCGACCTACTAATTAGGGACAGGGGCAAAAAATGACGTAACTCAAATACTACGAAATTTTCGAAGATTTTAAATGTTGGTACAATCACGATTGGTTCTGCTAGATTGGGTGGGAATCTCTACATTTAAGTGGCAGTATGCTACATGAATCTGTTGTGTATGGAGCTCTACCAAGATTTTAGAGATCGAAGCCAACCTCATTCCCTAGCCGGCAAAGCTGTTGATTAACGGACATAGCTATATTGCTGACTTTTCTCTCAGGTTTAAGATGGGAAGGTGCCTCTCCCTTTTCCCTCCTGACCAAACGGCAGTCACTCCCATAAAAGCCTATTAAACTAAATATTAAAAAGGAGTAGAATATGGACTATATGAAGGAGTAGGTACCATATGGTTAGAATACATACCTGGAGTAGGTATTATTCTAACCACATACTCAGATGATAATAATTATATTTTGTCAAGAGTGATGAATTGAAAAAATATATCTCGTTCTTTACTATATACAAGCATATCAACTCATCTATATATATTATATTCATATTGACTTAATACAAACTCCTACGAAAAATCGATAGGCAATGTGTTCCTTGCACAACTTTTGCTGTGAATATCTATCGACATAGCTTTACGCATAAACGAGTAAGTATTAAGTATTTTGTTCATCATACATCAAGTATTAGCTTTGATAAACTACAGTACTCGTTACAAAACCTTGGTTCCTGCCCAAAAAAATCCACGAGGCTACTGAAATTAAATATTCAAATTTATGTGTCAAACATTATCTCGTCTAGATCTAGGAAGGGTTTAAGAATAGTGTATATCTAGTGTTCTATTGCAATTATTTTTGACTAGGAGCTGAATATTAACTTTGGTCTCCACGCTGCCAGCACAGAATCCCTCCAGTGAGCTCTGGCTACCCTACTTACCGCCGGGAACACAACGCGATGGTTATTATGACCGCGGTCTTCTGTAGCGCGAAGGTACTACCCCAGTCGGACTGCTCAATTCGGACGGGAAAAACCATCGGGTCCTACCTCCATTTAGTATCCAATTCTTTGCATGAGCAGACTCAGCCGACCCCGGATTCCCAAGTGAAAAATTCTCCGATTTTAACTTACATACCTTTTCCACTGGGAAGTGAATTTAATTAGGCTTAGTTCACACATAGCGCTGTCACGGACCATTTCGGTCTTCGCCCATTAGCGCTCACACTAATTGGTGTCAACTGGGCGTTAAGATTTACTGCTGATCTATTATAAATATCGACCACACAAGTGTTATTTGTCTTTGCATTGCTGTGATTTGCCAGCGACGAATTTTTTTAATACTTAATAATAATAATAATAATTCTTTATTCATTCAAACATTGATTACATAACCTCTTATTACAAACATTTATATATATTATATATTATGTACACAAACCACAAAGTACAATAAAAAAGAGGTGCATAGCACTGCACTCCCAGATAGGCCACATGGCAGCCGGTGATAAGGAGTTACAGTTTGTATCGATTACAGTATTATCACGTGATCAATGAATAGGTATGAATGTGCGTCCACAAATTGTGTGTGTGTGTGTGTGTGTGTGTGTGTGTGTGTGTGTGTGTGTGTGTGTGTGTGTGCGTGCGTGTGTGCGTGCGTGCGTGCGTGCGTGCGTGCGTGCGTGCGTGCGTGCGTGCGTGCGTGCGTGCGTGCGTGCGTGCGTGTGTGTCTATGTGTGTGTGTGTGTGTGTGTGTGTGTGTGTGTGTGTGTGTGTGTGTGTGTGTGTGTGGGTGACTTATTATTACTTCTTCAACCTAGCGTTAATCCCAGTCGTATCCAAAGCTTTCACCTCGGAGTCTGGGGTCCGCTTTACCAGTCTCAACTGCGGATTTTGAGCATTGCAGCTAGACTGTTGTTGATGGACTTAGTTAGCGCTCCAACTACCCGTAACGACTGCCATAGATGTTTGTATGGCAACTGGGACCGAGGGCTTAACTTGCTCTCCGAGGCACGACCATACCAAAGCATGTACCCATATTCATGCATAAAAATATTTGTACCGCGCCTCCTTCGCAGCAGCCGCGTTCACTACCGCTACGCCACAGAGGCTGTCTCTACTTATTATTAGGTACTATTTTTAAATAATATATAGGTTATTTTAAACAACTTTCCTCATGATTACTTCAATAATAATCCTATAAGTTCAAAATGAAAAACCAAGTCATTTGAATATTACGTATATTATTGCATGCCTAACAATATGTACAAAGGTTTACAAAAATAATACTATTTACAACTGCATTAGATTAGAAACTAAAACTTAAAAATAAACATTTAATTATACATTATTATACAATAGAATGTATTTAAATGTACCGACCGGTGACTGAAAATGTTCTCAGATTCATGTTTTATTGCAATAAAGTGGCAATTGGATAGTGACGTACCTATCGAAGCATGTGTCGTTCCCGGAATGGCAGACTTAATTTTCTAAGACCGTGCCCATACCTATTTTATTGTTTTCCACAATTAGGCCAAGCTTATTTAATGATAAGCAGGTACCTAATTTAATATTGTATTACACTGACCTCAAATGATTTAGTTACTTAATAGATAAGTAGGTACAGTTACTAGTTGCAAAATGCACAAACAATCAAAGTTAAGGCTGGTTTACATCAATAAAAATGCGTTCAAATAGGTTTACTTAGTTTGAAGCCAGACTCATCTGCAAGCCGATTCACCTGCTCACTGACAGACGAGGCTTTAAGTGGCTCAAAAGATCTTAGAGTAGCTCTATATGCCCCTAGATCATTATAAATTCAGTACTTAACAGTACCTATATTAAAAAGATGGCCGTCACCGGGAAATGGTCAAAAACGCATAAAAATATCATAATGCTGAGAGATTTTAACAAGATATTTTATGCTCTATTTATTGTTTTCCACAATTAGGCCAAGCTTATTTAATGATAAGCAGTTACCTTATTTAATATTGTATTACACTGACCTCAAATGATTTAATTAGGTACTTAATAGATAAGAAGGTACAGTTACTAGTTGCAAAATGCACAAACAATCAAAGTTAGGCCGGTTTACATCAATGAAAATGCGTTCAAATAGGTTTACTTAGTTTGAAGCCAGACTCATCTGCAAGCCGATTCACCTGCTCACTGACAGACGAGGCTTTAAATTATCAAATTCGTTAAGAGGTTTAAAGACCTCACCAGTAAAAGGTTACATTTAAGGTATATAGGCCTCCTATCGCACTGTTGAAAAATTCGTTTAATTTGGCTTCGCAGCGAACGTGTTAAGTGGTTCAAAAGATCTTAGAGTAGCTCTATATGCCCCTAGATCATTATACATTCAGTAAATGTATATTAAAAAGATGGTTGTCACCGGGAAATGGTCAAAAACGCATAAAAATATTATAATGCTGAGAGATTTTAACGAAATATTTACATATAACACAAACAAAACATTGTTACGCAGGAAGTACTTAACTGTTGAATGTTTTCATAATAATTGTTTCATTCGCTAAACTGATGTAAGTTCTTGTTTTGGGAAGTAATTGCATAAGCAACGTTTAATATATTGGGTACCTTTCCGTAGGCTACAATAACCACATCTGTTAATTAGCAGGTGTACTGGCTTGTAGGTATACCGGCTTGCGGATGTACCGGCTTGCAGGTGAATTGACTTGCAAGTGTACCGGCTTGCGGATGTACCGACTTGCAGGCTTGAAAGTGTATCGGCTTGCAGGTGAGGTTGCCTCCGCCTACAGAAAACCGTGGCCATAATAACCAGTAGTGTTGTGTTCCCGGCGGTGAGTAGGGTAGCCAGAGCTCACAATCCCACCCTCATCCCCAATCCCCATGTCCAACTTCCAGGGTCAGCAGCGCGAGTGTGACGCCCCTGATGTTGCACACGTCCATAGGCCACGGTGACACCTTCCCATCAGGTAGGCCGTGTGCTTGTCTGCCACCTAAGTAGTATAAAAAAAGCTCTGAATATTAATTTAAAATAATTATTAAAAAATGTTAAATGTCAAATTGCTCCACTGTAGAATACAAAAATTGTACCTACATCAATATTTTCGATTAATTTTATTGAAAAGATCGTTTGTGGAATTGATAACGTTCAGAACTCCTGAGGGCGACTGTACATGATAATTTTATTGTGTAGTTGGGTTTAGATAATGTTAAGTATATAGTATGCCCTAGAGACTTAGAATATCAATTTATTATTGCACGGTTACTCCATTATTGAAATAACTAGCTTCAGCCCGCGGCTTCGCCCGCGTGGAGGTCGGTATCGCCACCAAGTTTACATATAGTGTGAAGCAAGCTTATATATGTTTTTTAACATAATAATACCTAACAACATTCAAATATGAGTCGTTAGATTACACATTGTTACAGAATGCGTTGAAGAAATAAAGAGTCACTGCTTGTTCCCCGTGGGTGATAGCGTGATAATATGTAGCCTATGTGTTGACCCGACTTCTTAGTAATATTCGTGCCAAATTTGAAGTAAATCTTGCAGTACTTTTTGAGTTTATCCCGGTCATACAGACAAAGAGACAAAAATTTTAAAAACTATATTTTTGGCTTCGGTATCGATTGTACATCACATCCCAAGTATTCTTCTCAAAAATATTCAATGTACAGTTTTGACTTTCCTATCAATTATCTGTATTTTATTATTGTTTCCTTTAGAAACGTGGTCAGCAGTCTATCATATGGTTGATTGATTACAAACAATCGAAATTCTGTTCGACTCATACAACACACAATACCTAACACAATCGATTATAAAATCAAAAGGAACTGTCCTAAAATATCGTTAGGTTGAGTGCACATTATAGACAAGACAGTTTACAGGCAGTCTATAGCAATCTACAGGCAATTTACAAGGAGCCTACAGACAGTTGCTTTACAGAAACATGTGAAAGAGCGCACACTTAAGAGCGGGTTACACATTAGGCGCTCGGCGTTGCGTTCGGCGAGCGTTGCATGTGCACACCTCAATTGAACTTCTTAGAGCTTGTCCAGAAAGGGCGAATTCGCCGCGAAACATTTCGGGCGAATTCATTCGCGGCGTATCGAGATACTAGGCGCCAATACATCACGCCCACAAGCATCGCGCGAATTCAAAATACGCGCGCATATCGCGTGCACTACGCTAGACTCTCGACTCGCGCGTGATCCGCGCGAGTCGAGATACTAGTGGCGCCTTGTTGCGCCCAGTTAACGCGCGAACTCCAGAGCGAATGCACGTATTCAGGGCAATGGAGCGCCAAATTTTCCCCAAATGCTCGCGCGTTCTTACGCTATTTCTGGGCGCAACGGTCGCGCGTGACACGCGCGAGGGAAACGCGGCGATTTCGCCCTTTCTGGACAAGCTCTTAGTTCTTAAAACGCTCGCCGAACGCAACGCCGAGCGCCCAATGTGTACACATCAATTGAAACTCTAGTTCTTAAAACGCGCGTATGCAAGCGCCTGATGTGTACCTGGTCTTAAACAAAAGAAAAGCTACAAGTCATATCAAGACGCAACTACTGAACATTATGACGTGACAGTTCATAATTTTTAACAGAGAAACGTAAATATCAATTAGAACCTAATCGCTTTACGAATAATGTTGAATTTCTTTTGATTTTATATTCAGTGCTTATCACTATCACACATAACTCTCCCAAATCAACGTCTCATTAGTATTCACATCTCTTATAAACTGAGCCCAGCGTCTATCGAAAACTTTCAATAATTTTATCTTACCTTCCTCATCTAACGCACTATGAATAATAGAATTTATAGCTAGTTGTTTGAGCATCCGTAAATCTGCTCTCTTGCTTGCAACTCCCATAAATGCAACAAAGAAATCTTCGGATAAAGGCTTCGCACTCCACGCTCCTGGGTCATCACTTGAGAGCACTACTGGTAGACCCATAGCCAAGTACGAAGCTAATGGATGATTCCTAACATCTATAACTAAAGACAACACAACATTTGATATCACGTTCACTTCCAAAGCAATGTTTCTTTTAATCACAACATCCAGCAATGTCGGGTGTTTTGTCAACGCGTAACCATGTCCAATCCTTTTAGACCCAAGAAGTATAGCATCAACCAGGTTCTCGTCAGTTGAAGTTCCCAACCACGCAGTTTCGCCAGCATGTAAATAGTAATCTATTTCATTTTTAGCTTCAGATAGTATGGGAAGGAAATCTGTTAAAGGTCTTCCTAGATCCTCCTGACCGACTAAATCGAATCCTGCAATCATGTCAGGTATTTCTGATTTCAGTTTTCTTGTTAAATTCAGAGCTTCAAGAACTTGATCTACACTTTGAGCTCTGTGTCTCGTTATTATCAACTTAACACCGACAAAATCTGGATACTCATCAATGAAAGCATTTGTTATTCTTTGATAAAGTTCTACTAGATATTTCTTTGGATGTTTGGTACCATCCAACTCGTAAAGTCCAGATAATCCAGTACGTACTTCTATATACATTACATTATCTTCATAAAACGTTTTCAAAGTTTCGTACCAGTATTTTTCTCTTGCCGGTCTGTAGTTTATAAGCGGTTTGATAGTATAATATACTTTATCAAATCTTTTCCATACTGTATTAATATCAACCTTGCTGTAATCTTCACCGTCCTCCTTATACAGAGTGAAATGATTCTTTAACTGTTCATCAAAAGATGCTACGTCACCGGACAATCTTCTTAGATCACTAACCAGTGCCCACTTAGTTCCACAAGGTCGGCTCGGGTTCGCGTCAGAGAATTGTAGACTCAAATCTCCGTTCACAACACAGGCATATAACCGCTCCATATAAGTTAGTTTCACTAACACATTTGGATCCAACATTAACGAACTATGCACATGTAACACTGCACCTTTCGGCATTATCCTTATAATCTGATAAACGTTAGAATTCTCTATGTCTTTTTTGTACGTGAAATAGTGTTTCGAAAAGTTGAAATGCTGAGGATTTTTCAACGAATCATCCAATTCCTTGTGCTTCCATTTCATGAGGATTTCGTTCGCTGAGACTTCGTCCTCTGTGAGATGTATTTTTCCTCCTACGGCTGTGTGTGTTTCTTCGTCAAGGAGTGCGTTCCGTTGTCTCGTATAGTTATCTAGGATGACCAGCGCGTCGATATTGATAATTGCGAACACGACACTGTATACGGTCAGCGTGTTCATGTTTATCGTAAGTGTGCCTGTGACCGCGACTTGCTTGATACTAAACCGCGGTATGTGACATTCCATTATATATTCGCATGAAACTAAAGTGGACTACAATACAGTTTGGAAATAATTCACGCTGTATTTCTTTGAAAACTTCATTTTAATGTTTAAAATATCTTGTAATGTGAAAAATGTCCACTTTTCACTACATATTTTAGATTGAGCAATTCATTTGCCACATTTACGAGCTCTTATCAAAACCGCGTATTTCTTGAGGATATAAAATATTATATTGAATTCATTGAACTATTAGATAACGCTATCGCTTGCAGTTGAAGATGTAGTTTGCGAACATTCAAAGTTCAACAATAGAAACCTTATAAGTTTTATTAGGCAGGCATTTTAAGTTCTTCGGGAATATTCCAGGTGAGCTGAATTTTATGCTTAGGAACCTATAATATACACCTTTATTACGGTTATTATATAAAAACACCTAGGTTAATAATAATAATAAATCTTATACGACATTCTAAATAGCGTTATCTAGACCCAAAGTAAGCATACTTTAACTAACTTATGTTATGGACGTATTAGGTACCATATATTATGTATAAATTCTATGGTTATGGGTTCCAGAATGAGGATAGGTATATGTATACATACTTATATACTTTTTTGTAAATACATACATATTATAATATAGAAATACCCAGACCAATACAAATAGACATTCCTATTCATGCATACTGCACTATGATTTCCGCTCAGTACATTACTGTATGAAGGCCTGGAATTCTTTACCAGATCACGTGTTTCCTTCCTCCTACAGTTCTTTATGCGGAGCGTGAAAAAGCATTTGATGAGGCCGTCAAGCTGAGGGCCACCATTATGGCACTATCGGTGTGTGAGGCCTCCTACCTTTGGCTTAACATCAGTCGAGGTGAAGCCATATTGATCATGTTGTGTCGTGATAGAAAAAAAAACTTTCACGCTTATAATATTTGTAGAAGGCTAAAGAAATGGTATAAACGAATAAAAGGTCTGTGGTGAATTTCGTTCAATTGGCTCTTTGATTCGAATACTTGCATGGCGGATATTATCAATTTAAAAAGTTGAATAAGATGGTGGACATCACGACCTCCCTCGGTACTGAACAGAGAGACAATTTATCAATACATCACGAATAATATTACTTGTCGCATACATCTCTATAAAAGTACCTATCCATATCAACTACTGATAATAAAACTGAAGAGCCTGTTTATTTGAATGCACCCATCTCTGGAGTTGAAATTCTTTTGAGAGAATACCTACACTCGTTTTATCCCATTCCCATGGGAACTTCGGGACTCGGGAAGAAAGGTAGGCACAATAAGTTGCTGATCTTATGGTGAGAGGCAAGTTATATGCCCATGGGCGTTTCGTAATTAGCTTGAAAGTCGACTCTAACTGAGTTGGGAATTAACTTGGAGGTTAATGATAGATTGAGATTATCGCTTGCCAGCAGGTAATCAAGAATTATGTTCTTATTAAAACTCTTCTCTTCCATTCGTTAAAAGGAAGTGAAGTGTCTTCGCACCGCTCACCACAGGCAGGGAATTCATCCTTACACATTGCATCCGTCAACAGTAGGTAGGCTTAGGCTGTGGAATGTGGTTGCCTGCTGTGGTTTTCCCTAGCGTCTACAATATGGGGTTCTTCTAGACGAGCATTAGAAAGTTTTTACAGGGTCGGCAGCGCGAGTGTGACGCCCCTGGTTGCATACGTCCATAGGCCACGGTGATCACTTCTCATCAGGGAGCCGTCTGCTTGTCTGTCACCTAAGTGGTAATAAAAGTGTAACTCTCCAGTCCTGCAGTGTTCAGTGAACTTTGACCCCATTTTCTACTTTTAAGTAAAGTGTCATAAATGCTTGGTAAATTACATCCAGGGAATTACCTATGTGTTTTGTGCACAAATTACACAAGTCACGGTTTGTTTATCTCGTGTTTATGAATAGCAATTGTAAATAAATACTTGTATTACGAACCGCAATAATAATATTTCGCTGTCCCCGGCGAATAATATGGTAATCGCAAATTCTAAATTTTACAGGAGAAGCAAATAACTGTTTTATGCTTATATCTCAGTGCAGGTAGATTGCATGGCAATAATTAATATGTCAAAAGAAATCTAATTTTTGTACCGACTAGTTCCTATGTTAATTTTATTTTAATAGGTTATTGAAATAAAGTTATTTAAGAAAAACATTTTACTGAAATTGTAGATAAAAAGTATAGTACGCAATGTATCATTACCATTTTATTCGCGTTATTCCCATTGCTGTCGTGGTCGGTAATAATGCATTACAGTATTGTTCAGGTAAATATGGAGCTAAAAATGTTTACGGCAAATGAACATTACCATATTATTCGGGGAAATTCATATGGTAGTATCTACGGTAATATAACTTTGCAATACTATTCATCAATATATAGTGTCAACTGATTATTAGTAATATTATATTGCAAATACAATATTTCATCAAATAATACAGTACTAATTAATTAAATTACATATAATGTACAATATTACAGTCAGTTGATGATTTTTTATTAAAATCTGTAATTTATTGTAAAAAGGCATTACCGATACTAACGGAAAAAAATAACTTTGCATTATCGTTTACGGTATTATTCGTGTAAAAATTATATTTCTAATTTAACTGAATAAAATTGTAATATTCATTATGGACCTATGGGAAATATTGTATTTTCATAAATATCCACTCAAAAATTACAAAAAAAATTACAATGTGTATTCGATGCTCTAATAACCGAAAATGCAATAAAACCTAAACTGTTGTTATAGCACATTACCATATTATTCGCCGGGGAGGGCGATTTATGATTATACAATTTAAGTACATTTTCCTTATTTATATAAAACTTGCCTAAAAGTATAATTTTTTGTGATTAAACTGATTTATTTTTATAATCTGCTGTAGCACTTAGATATGAGTTGTCATGAGCAACAACAGTTGAAAAATAGCGCGTAACCAGTGATGGGTTTGTCCTGTCACATTTGGCCATTTTTTTTATATCCGATATGACAATTCACGTACCTATCAGTCACGCCATACAAGGAAGCTGTAGACTCAACGCTGCTGGTATGGCAATATGATAAATGCAAGTCTGCAAATAATATAGACGTGAGACTTGTCGCCAAGAAAAGTCCCCCCACTTTATCTACACTAATATTATAAAGAGGAAAACTTTGTTTGTTTGGTTGTAACGAATAGGCTCCGAAACTACTGGACCGATTTCAATAATTCTTTCACCAATAGAAAGCTACATTATCCACGACCAATATAGGCTAAATTTTATTTTGGAAAAAAATAGGGTTCCGTAAAATATTTGGGTTTTTCGGACACAAGGTGTAAAAAATCAACCAGAAAAGTTACTTATTTTGCGTACGCTGCCTAAACTATAAAAGAGAGAACCATAAAATGTTCTAATTAATTGGAGATCTTATAAATATATACAAAAAAGTCCGCGACACACTATACCTATCTATATATATATTTTTATTTAAAAATCTTAATTTTTTTTTTAACTACATTTAAACGCATTTATTTAACTCATGCTATTAATCCTTATCAAAATAAATTATTTCATCACTAAGAACAGTTTATGTAGATAATATTTGGTATTTGAAAGATTAAAATTGGACGTTTGGTTTTGAAGTTATGGCGAAATTAAAATATTACTATTTCTGCGTTGCGAAGTGTGTGTCACCAAGGCGGGGGTGCGCGTGCGGGAGGGGAGTTTAGATCCTCCCCTACGGGTCTACGGGCCTACCCAAACCCGAACGGGTTTTGATGCGGTTTTTATTAGAATGGTCTTGGTTAGACTCAAAATCTTACGCATATTTAATCACAATCAGCTGATTAGAACCGGTGATATAGTAAAAAAAAACGCGAAAACCGACATCCACGCGGGCGGAGCCGCGGGCAACAGCTATCTACTATATAAAAATAAGTCGGGTTTTCCTTCCTGACGCTATAACTCCAGGGCCTCGATTCTGCTAAAGATAAACCACTATAATACCACTGACACTCTAAAAATGCCATTTAATTGTAGACTTTACCGTTAAACAGTTAAAGTCTAAAATCAAATGAATAGAATTCATTTAACTTTTTCATTTGCTCTACAAAATATCATTTGACTTTAGACTTTAACCTGATAACAATAAAGTTTACAATTAAATGGCAGTTTTTGGAGTGTCAGTGGTAAATCAGTGGTTTGTCTTTAGCAGAATCGAGGCCCAGAACGCACGAACCGATTTCCACGGTTTTGCATTCGTTGGAAAGGTCTCGGGCTCCGTGAGGTTTATAGCAAAGAAAATTACCCGGGCGAAGCCGGGTCCCGGGTCGCTAGTATTGTATAGAATAAACTAGTCTAGAAGATTCATCAATCTGTAAATAAAACTTACTTACTAATTATCATTCGGCGAGCGAGTAATTATTAATCCGCAATATCCGACAAGTCAAAATGAGTTTACCTTGATGGTAAGCTAAAGGCAAAGTCTCAGGACTGGGGTCACCACCACATACACCGGTAGTGCTACAGGGGTGGCCCTCAGCTTGACGGCCTCAAATCAAATGCTCCCTCAGCTTGACGGCCTTATCAAATGCTTTATCACGCCCCGCTTAAAGGCCCCGGGACTATATGAGGAAGGAAACACATGGGCTGGTAAAGAATTCCAAGTCTTTTTAGTGCGGCAAATAAGAGGCAGCGAACCGCTTGGTTCTTGGTGAAATTGATTCCACTGTGTGAGGGTGATACCTCAGTCTGGCACGTGTAGTTCTGTATAGGAAAGGAGTGGGTGGGATTTACAGGGCATTTATTATAATGGGAGGGGGTTGAGGGCTGGGGGGAGGGGGCTTGATATGTGCTGACAACGCAGGGGACTTTATTCTTCCCGCTGACAGCAAAAGAATCACTCCAGTAAGCTGCCAGTTTATAGCCGCGGTCTTCTGTAGGGCGGAGGTACTACCTCAGCTGGACTGCGCAGTTCGGAAGGGACATACAATCGTGGCCTGCCTTTAAAAAGTCTTGCTCTTAGCAATTTAAAAAATAACAAAATGCAACACAGAGATTGGAGGTACTTCAAGGTAACCGACAGTTTAAGGTGCGTTTGCGCAAGTAAATGTGAAGTTATTTGGCTTGAATTTCTGTCCTTTATCGAACTTTTGTTGCTTCAATTTAGTTTTCTATACGTTTCGTAATGACATCAATGAGAATGTACTTACTTTATAATGTCATTACGTTACTTTTTGTACTTAGTTTTAATTTGGAATAGTATCTACCTATATAGTTTTTTTTTTGTAAATAAATATTCTACGACATTCTACACAGCGCTCTCTAGACCCAAAGTAAGCATAATTGAACTAGCTTGTGTTATGGGTTCTAGAATGCAGATAAACATAATTACCTACTTGCATTTTTTTGTAAATACATAGGTGGGTACATATTTTTAGAAACACTACATATTCATGGATACAAAAAATTGCACTGAGTGGGAATCAAACCCGCGCCCCCTGTGGTAGCAGTCGAATGTACACTGCTACTGCGCCGTTTATATACCTAACATAACCCAAGGATTTTTTTTGTATCTCTTATTGTACCTATAGACAACTCCTTTACAATTTTTATAGTAGGTATTCAGATTAATCTTCACAGATGTCACTCATCTCACTTATCCTGTCATACACCCTCTAATACGGGGTAATCGGTGGCAATCAGTGGCAATCAGTGGCAATACTGTTCATCAGAGTCCAACAGAACATGCACAATTTTCTGCTTCATTTGATAACAACGCCATCTAGCGATTTCGTTTGGTACTGGCTACGTGATAACAAGATTGTTATAACTGGACGTACCTACGCATGTCCGAAGGTCCAAGAATTGCAAGCGCCATCTTGGAGACTTGCGGAAATCACCACAATGCTTTAGAAATAATTTTATATAGAACCAGATGTCGTACTTAAGACTTAGCTCGCCACGGTGTTCTTTTTAACCGACTTCAAAAAAGGAGGAGGTTCTCAATTCGACTGTATTTTTTATGATGATCCTCAGAATTTTTTTGGTGGTCAAAATCGGTTGAAGTGGAGGAGAATTTTCCACCCGCAAGGGAGGAGAGGTTATCGAGAGTTTCTGTGTTGACAACACAGGAGACTAGTCGGGCCCAGTGGTATGGTCATACGACTTTGTAACCCATGTAACCTGGCGGTGGCCGGGAAACGTAGCTGCACCGGCGAAGGTGACACTTCTGTTTTTACCTGCGATGTCATAGACATGAACAGCGTCGTCTGGCTATATACCTAGTGTGGGTGGCATTTGCCGGCCGGACCCCAGCCTGCCTGGGCCTCCTACGGGCCTGGCTTGCGGCAACCTTAAAGAAAAACCAAACCAAAAATACCGAAAAGCTCAAAAAACTCGGTTGCCCGGGTTTTAATTAAGTTTAAACCAGATAACGTTGGGTTTTCAAAGCTCGGGCCCCGGGCTTCTGGCCAGCCACCCGGGCTCTTCTAGCACAGTACGCCTTTGGACATGACAGCTGTCGCGGATTAGGGAGCTTTTGGTACCATTTTTGTTGTCGTATAATTTCTCTATATTCACATTCAAAAAAATTAAAGCATTCTTTCTATTTTTCACATTTTGTTGCGGAGCACGAAACGGAGAACGGTTTCAAAGCGGTTCAAGTTTCACGAATGTAGTGAAAAATGTACCTACAGTGTTTTGTTCGGTTTACGCAGATTTTATCAACTGGACAAGTTTATAAAAAAACTGTGTGAACAGAATAGATTAGAAATAAATTTTATTGTACATCAATAAAAAATGCATGAATGGAAAAGGCATTAAACTTTATTATACTTAGGGGAGACTGAGGACACTTGATCCCCCCTTTTGTTTTTCATCCATAATTTTTTTATTGAGTATCCGTTTATAAAGCCGTTGGTACTGAAATACGTGAAATTTATTTGCTCATAATTGCTATGAGAACCAAAGATATTAATGTCTAAATTTCGTAGTTATTTGACTAAAAGCAATAATAGGGAATTGTATCATGTGTCCCGTATATATGCAAGACTTGATCCCCCCGGTCTGGATGACGATCTTGGGGGATCAAGTCTCCCAAATTTAGGGTGACATGATACCATTATTACCAAGGCGTTAGATAAAAAATGTCTTAAAAATAGAATAAACTTTTATTTAGTTTCGAAATCACTTAATTCTTTATAAATCTATGCACCTTCTTTAGTTTTGTAGACTCTGGGCATATTGATCTGCAATGAATTGAGGAAAAAAAAGCGAGGGGACACTTGATCCAGGTGGATCAAATGTCCCATAATAGAGTGTACCAAGTATACCCCTAGCTACTTAAGGTTATAAACAAAAATATTTTGAAATGTCTATTATATAGCCACTTTTATAGGTAAAAAAACGATAATGATATATGTAATGGCTCGTATTAAATTCATACACACGTAAAAGTCCTATTTTAAAGATATGTTTGGTCGAAGTGAAAATTCACCAAAGTTTACTTTTTGCCGCAGCAATCACTTGGTCACCCGCCATTTACCCAAGTCTCAAATGTAATAAGTGTAACAACTATAGAAAGTTATTGGGTATCTTAAACAACAGATGCTGCCAATATAGAAGTAGATACGGCCTGTACAAGTTCCGTAAATCTTGTGTACCTAGTCTCCCGTAAGGATCAAGTATCCTCAGTCTCCCCTACATGTATTAAACATTTCACTAGTGTAGGTAGGTATACTACCAAGTGTAATTAAAATGCCTCTCTTCTCTAGCATTGGGCAGAATCGATTGCATTGCGATCTTATGAAGGAAACGATCCAATATGATAAAAAACAATATATATCCTAAATTCATAATTATTTCCTCTCCTCTTATAAATTATTGAAGACGTGAGAACCGCGGCTTTAAGTCCCTTTTTCTTTTTATTTTTCTACTATTGAACAACAGATGTCGGTATAACACTGACTTCACAAACTTTTGAAGGCGTAGCGCCATCTTTGGGGGAATAGCTAGCACTGTTTTGAGTATACGGCTAACTTTTCTGTTTACTTGAGATTTTAATTAATTTAATTTGTATGATTTCCTAAACATTTACAAATATTTACTTAATAACGTTAAATGACAGTTGACAGTAGAGGTAGCTCGTAAAGTGTCTAAGGAAACGACAGAGGCAGAATATGGCGGACTGTTGTCTCTGCCTACTCCGTCTGGCGGCATCACGCTTCTACCCAGGAGACCGGAGCAGTGATCATTAAATTTATATCAACAAATCGGGAAAATTTCCACACATGTAGAACTTATAAATTACGGGGTGGTTTGGGATAAACTGCACAGAGGCGAAGTAGACCACTAGCGAAGCCACGAAGAATAGCTAGTTTATTCTATACAGCACCCAATAACCCGTACGACTGTTCTAAGTACCAGGTAATATCAGAACTAAGCATCTAAGATGCGGTCCCATCTCCCAAAAAGTGTGTCACGATTCCATATTTTTTACATCCAATTGTGGTACTTATGGCTGTATAATAAGGGCCATATCAGCATATGTCATCGGGGTCAAATCGTGACAGTGACGTGATATTATAGAGGTGTGCTGTTACTTGGTGAGCAGGAGGTAAGCGACGGACGATACGTATAGTCCACTTTTGTTAAGTTTTAGGGCTAAGCCAAACCAACGCGTTTAGCTCGCGTCCGCGGTGGCGATTACTGGGGTGGCCAATCGAAGGCCGGACGTGTTCACAGATGTGGCCTTTGATTGGCCACCGCAGCAATCGCCACCGCGGACGCGAGCTGAACGCGTTGGTTTGGCCAAGCCTTTACTTAGACGACCCCTGTGTCGAAGGACTGATGGCCGAATGGAGCAAACGAGTCCTAGAGTGGAGACCGCGAAATTGGCAAACAGAAAGTAGGACGCCCCCCAGCACGATGGACGGACGACCTGGAGAAGGTAGCTGGGATAGACTGGATGCGCAAGACGGAGGATCGGGTGTTATGGCGTGCATTGGGAGAGGCCTATGTCCAGCAGTGGACTGCAATAGGCTAATTGATTGATTTATTGATTGATTGACCCCTGTGGTATAGTAGTGGAGAGTTCGACTGCCAAGTAAGAAGTGGTTCGATTCCCGTTTGGTGCAAATATTTGGGTGCATGAATTGACATTATTAAATTAGATTAGATGACATTAGTTTATATTAATAGTACTCCTTTTTGACATTATATTTGCTATATTTTTATTTGACTATGTTATAGGTATCTTGACATTCTAATAACTCATGTAATTGATTTTTGTTTTTTTTTGTTTTTTGGTACATGACTTTTTTTTTATATAAATTAACATTATTACTGAAGCATTTGTACGCCGGCATGACTACGGCTAAGCACGCTGGACATTAACTAAATTATTTACTTACCATCTTGCATGCATATGTATATTGACTCGTGTTTACACAAATAAATGATTTGATATTTTGATTTGATTTGATGAATACTTTACTTACTTTGATAAGATACAGTAAGGTAGGTACCTACTCAAAAAATCAAATTTTATTTTTTCCTTTCCAAAAATCTATTGCGCTCATGCCCAGTTATCAAAAGACACAGATAGGCATGCGTTTAACCACTATCTCACATGATGGTAAGTGACGATGTAGTCGACGATGGAGCACGCTTGCCTAGAAGCAACGTGTTCACTCTAGACTTAAAGACTCCCAGGTTATAGCTTTCCGGAAACACAGACACAGGCCGGACATTTCACTCCTTAGCAACGATAAATAAAATAATAATATAAAATGAACAAAACAAAATAAAGCAAATCACACCGATTTAAAAGCTTCAGTCCCCCAAAATACTTTAATCCGACAATACATTCCCATTCATTCATTCGCTCCCTAATCATTCGGTCAATTTGACAATGGACGCCGGCCCCTGTTTTGAAAATATTTGCCCGCGGACCAAACAATCTCATACAAGTGGTTGTAGCCCCAAAATGATGTCAATTGAATAATATATCCTGTGACAATTATAGGACGGACTAGTTGTACCCTGCGACTTTGCCCGCGTGCATTATACCGCTTAGGTAGGACAAGCCACCTGAAGGGACGCATCACCGTGGCCTATGGACGTGTGCAACACCAGGGGCGTCAACACAACGAAGAACACCATATTGTAGACGCTAGGCAAAACCACAGCAGGGAGATCATTCTACAGCCTAAGTGCGCAAGTAATGAAATTCCTCTCATACCTCACAGTGCGCACCGATGACAGATGCAAAGTGTGAGGATGCAAATTTACGCGGCACCCTAGTTATCTTGCCAAAATTAAAGAAGCTTATGTTACACCTTATAAAATTATTTATCTGCCACCTAAAGCTCCGTCCAAATCGGCCCAGCCGTTCCAGCTTACCTCTTTCAAAACAGACATAAAGACAATTTTTTTTTTTATTTACTTATTTATAAAAACAGTATAGGTACATTAATCATGGTACACCCATAAAACCTATATTGGTTTATCTTGGGTGTGAGTGTACATTTATACAATAGTTTTCATTCCATTATAATATATACCTAGATAATGATACCTATTAAAAATTGCGCTTATTATATCGTATCGTTGTATCCATATTTAAACACTCATACGAGTATGCATTAATTATTATAAAGTATTGACATTAATTTATTGATTTTATTTTAATTGTTGACTTTATTGATTATAATATATTATTGATTTTGTTGAATACTAATTCTAGATTAAGACATATTGTTACTAACAAAATACTATGGATTCTGTAATCCGAAATAAATAATTTGAATTTGAATTTGAATTAATTCAAAACCTGGTATATACCTATTTTAATGTTACAAACAGAAACTACAATTTTATTTATTTGTATATAGATTTTTGCCTATGATGGGTAGGTATTGTTATAAAAGGTACTTGATTTAGTTTCCAATTGAGCCACTAAAATACCTGCGGAAATCCACACGGATACCCCTCCGCTGGCCAAGGGGACAGTTATATCGGACGTTAACCGACTAAAACCGCACACATACTTTTTTGGAAATCTCGTCTGTTTGACTGTTAGTGAAACCATGAACGCAAAAACTACCTTACTAAACGGATTTTGATGAGGTTTTTTTTTTGAAAGGTCTAGGTCAGACTTAAAATCTCACGTATGTTTGATCATAATCTAAGTAGAACCGGAGATATAGTCAAAAAAACGCCAAATACTGTCATCCAAGCGGACGGAGCCGTGATTATAGGTTAGTCTATACTTATACTTATCTATACTAATATTATAAAGAGGTAAAGTTTGTGTGTTTGTGTTTGTTAAATTGTAAGGGGTAATCTCGGGATCTACTGAACCGATTTTAAAAATTCTTTCACTAATAGAAAGCCACATTATCCAAAATGTTATAGGCTGAATATTATCACGCTACTGCCCAAGGGAGCAGACCAATAATCATAAATGTGAACAATTCCGGTAGATTCCCATATATTTTAGGAAAACTGACAAGTTATGAGCATATTAAGTGAGTTAAAAAGGATGCATCGGGGTTCAAAATACGCCACGGGCGAAGCCGGGGTGGGTCAGCTAGTACTTAATAAATAGAAGTAAAGTTTGTGTAATCTCTGGATGTACTGAACAGATTTTAAAAATTCTTTTACCAATAGAAAGCCACGTCATTATTGGGAGTGTCATACGCTATAATATATTTTATTGGAAAACTGGAATTTACACCCGGGTGAAGCCGGGTCCCGGGCCGCTAGTGTGAAATAAAACTGAAGCAGGCTATGGTATTATCATATTATGGGATTTATGCATCTTCAGCAGGAGCCTCGGTAGTAGCAGCATCCTCGGTAGCAGCTCCTTCCGCCGCTGCGGGTTCGGTTCCGTTTCCTGCAATCACAAACATACACGACTCAAAACCTCCTTTCATTTATTTATTTATCAATCAATCAATCAATTTAGCCTCGGAGCGTCGGTCCCGGTTGCCATGCAAACATCTATGGCAGTCGTTACGGGTAGTTGGAGCCCTAAAAAGTACAACAACAACGGTCTAGCTGCAAAGCTTCGATATCGCCTAATGTCACCATTGGGTTGTGAAGGTCAGATGGCAGTCGCTTCTCACAAAAAATATCGAGGTCCAGCCAAATCCGCAGTTAAGACTGGTAAAGCGGACCCCAGACTCCGAGGTGAAAGAAAGAAAGAACTTTGGATACGACTGGGATTAACGCTAGGTTGAAGGCAATCAATCAATTAGCCTATCGACGTCCACTGCTGGACATAGGCCTCTTCCAATGTGCGTCATATCACCAGATACTCTGCCTTCCGCATCCAGTCCACCCCAGCTACCTTTTTCAGGTCGTCGGTCCATCTGGCTGGGGGGCGTCCCACCTTCCGTTTGCTGGCTCGAGGTCTCCACTCTAGGACTCGTTTGCTCCAACGGCCATCGGTCCTTCGACAGATGTGGTCAGCCCTATGCCATTTCAGTTTGCTTATTCTGTTCTGAGAGCATGCTATCTGTACCAGGTATTATAAAATTGTAAAATAGCTGTCTGTACATTGAAGATATTTAAAAAAATACTTGGGTTACGTTATGAACGATTCTAAACCCATTTTTTTGGAATTCTTGTCTGTTTGTTCGCGATGGACGTAAAAACTACTGAACGGTTTTTAATGCGGTTTTTTTTGTTTGAAATGTACCATTAGTTGTTCCGTTGCCTCCTCCGTCTGCACCCTGGTCCACGGCTGCGTCTTCTTGTTTCGCATCATCCGTTTTATTCATTGGTTTCCACGGTCTTTAACAAATAAGGAGCATATAAAAAAATACGTCATGTCCATTTCGTTTTAATTTAATCTGTATCGTATCGGGGAGGTAGGACATGACGGTATCCCCCGTCTGAACTGAGCAGTCCGTCTGGGGTAGTACCTTCGTCCTACAGAATACTGCGGCCATAATAACCATTGTGTTGTGTTCCCGGCGCGGTGGTGAGTAGGGTAGCCAGAGCTCACTGGAGGGATTCTGTGCTGTCAGCGAGACCAAAGTCTCCGGCGTTATCAGCACAGAAAATCACTCAGCATTAGGTGGGGGAAGTCATATTGACGTGACCACGACGTGACCATGATGTGACCATGACGTGACCATGACGTGACCATGACGTGACCATGACGTGACCATGACGTGACCATGACGTAACCATAACGTATGACGTGACCAAACTGAGGACTTCTTAAAGTAGTTTGGTAACAAATGATCAGGTACTTACATAGTGGGTCTTGTAGTGGGGGGCATCGCTCTGCCAGCTATAGCCCGTTGGATTAAAATATCCCTGCAAGCCAAGCAACCAATGTAATGTAATGGAGTATTTCTAGCCCTTTTGTAATGAGCTAGATAAATAAATACACAATTATTATTCTAAAACATATATTTTTTCAGCTTGCCCTTTTCATCACTGGACGATCAGATATATACGGCAATGCGCCATCGTTATGGTGGATATTCCGCTCATACGCACGAATCGCTTCAGCAATACGTTCATTATGCGTATAGCTAAGGGGTGGAATGCCCTGCCTGAGTCTGCGTTTCCGGCAAGCTATAACCTGGGAGTCTTTAAGTCAAGAGTGAATAGGTTGCTTCTAGGCAAGCGTGCTTCATCGCCGACAAGTGAGACAGTGGGCATCGACTATAAAAAAAACAGGCTGCGAGCGCAGAAGGAAGGTCACCGTCAGCGAGGCAGCGCTATGCTCGCCTCACCTTCTTTCTGGGGGTTGAAGGGGCCATCATAACTATAGATGGCCTGAGATCAGCTGGGGTACGAGGGAAATGCCTCTTGGGTAACGTAACCTTACAACAGTCACAACCACCCCCTGGCCGACGAGGGGAGGGGGGGGGGTGATAGCAGGTAAATCATGATAAATACTTAAGCAATTTGATGCTGATCTGCGAACTAGGAAGCCTGGCTTCCACTGGGTTGCTCACAACGATGACTCCCTCGTCTGCTGCCACTACTTCTTCTTCCTCATAGTCCTCAGCCGACCCCACGTCGTAGTAGAACTCGTTTAGTGATTGCTAAAATGGATAAAAAGTTGGGAAATTTTCAGATTTTCAAGATTCGTTGTCTGTCTGTCTGATTGTTCCGGCTAATCTCTGTAATGGCTGGACCGATTTTGACGGGACTGGCAGATAGTTAATGTTACAAGACGTAAGTAACTGCGCCCTTTGCTAGTCAAAAAAGGGTACGCGGAAACTCTCGGAGCAGCCCTCTAGAGGGCCGCTCCTGTCTCTACCGACATTTGCCGTGATAACAGCGTCTCCCGTGGCGAGTGGGAGTTGCTACCCGAGTCCACCGCGTGGAAGCGCCGGCTGCATCATTGCAATATATACCTTGAACAAACGTGATAAGGTTGAAAATCAGTTATAATACCTTACCTTAGACAAACTTGGGAAATGCTTGAAAGAATCCGCCATGCTCATCATCAGCCGCCTGGTGGGCTGCAGCTGGCGTCGTAACACGCGATGGACCTTAGCTGATGCATCGCTACCCTTTATAAGCACCAAGAGGTGTACCACAGAATCGAAGTCCCAGGACTTGGAGTCCTTGTAGCCTTGAGGTTCAGGTATTATAGTAGCTAAAATATAAATAAATATACCAGTTGATATGCCCCAGTTTTGTAGCTCACTGGACCCCCCATCCAACCCTTCCACCCCTTCCTAGCACCCCCCTACCTACAGAGTCTTTTTATTTGATACCGTTTAGGTGGCAGAGAAGTACACGCTCCACTTGATGAAAAACGGTCACCGAGGCCTAATTCGTCTCTCTGTCCATTAGTGGTGGACAAATTGGTGATCGACACCGGGAATATATCCTATGTACGTGAGCAACACCAGGGGGGTCTGACACTCGCGCTGCTGACCCTGGAAGGGGAAGGTTGGGGGATTTGTGGGTGGATGGGGGGGGGGGGGGGTTAAAGAGTTTTTGTACTGACAACGCAGGAGACTGGTCTCCCCCCCGGTGACAGCACAGAATCCCAGTGAGCTCTGGCTACCCTACTTACCGCCGGGAACACAACGCGATGGTTATTATGGGGCGGTCTTCTGTAGGGCGGAAACACTACCCCATTCGGACTGCTCGATTAATACAATATTATAATTGCTCGAAAAAAAATTGTAAGACAATATTGCAATTTTTTTTTTACTTTTTTTTCTTTTTATAATGTTTAAAAAAAAGTTGTAATATTGTTCATTGCTTCCGTATTTCGAATGAATTACAGTCCACCTACTTCAGCAAGCCGTAGATTATATCGGCGAAACTCGAACATCTAGAACGGGTCTAGGTAGCTCAGTTGATCAGAGCATTCCCCCTGTAAGGGACTGGTCACGGGTTCCCGTCCTGGATGATCACTTTTTCTAATCATTGGGAATATTAGGAATGGTTAGCATACTAACCTTTAAGATTAATAGGAACCAGCTCCTTAAATTCTTTGATGAACTTCGTTTTATGGTATGCCACTACACGATCAAGCCACCCTCCACGACGGATGCCAATGCTGGGCAGAACAGGTTCTGACAGACATATGACTACTGCAAGCGCTCCCTATAAAAATAAGTACTTATAAGCTGATTTTATAGTCATTTTGGACCAGAAAGGGGGTTACTCGGAATGATATATGATACTATGGTACCAAGCGCAGGTTCGATCCTGTATGGAGTACTGTTCGTATCTGTGTGATGGCTCAGCTAAATACCACCTTGACGCGCTGGAGACGATCGAGAGACGAGCCAAGAGGCTCATCAACGACGATGCACTAGTCGAAAAGGCTTGAGAGCCTTACCCATCGACGCAAAGTTGCTGGTTTATCGGTGTTCTATCGGATACATTTCGGAGAGTGCGCTCTGGAATTGCACAACCTGATCTGGACAAATTTGGAATGACACTATACTTGTTTCTAGGCGACGCATTTTGCCACAAACAAGTATAGTGTAGGTACGGCATCTAACTTGGCAAGGTATTGAAGTCATGGCGCCCACACTATTCCAAGATTTGGCCACGTTAGATGCCGTACACTATAACTGTCTGTAATCTCTTTCAATTGTTCGAGAAAAAAAAATTAATGTCGAAATGTCGGATTTGAACCTTTTGAATCTACAGACGCTGGAGTGTAAGATGGCCCTAAGGCTACCTTAAACCCCAATAACCAATTAAACCATTGTGCAGGAATCCCTACTGAACCCCCCCCCCCCAACCCTCCACCTCCGTCCCCACGCACACTTTGAAAGGACAAGATGACCAATTAATGACAAAAATTACATTATGTTCCCGTCTTTTTCCCTCCGGGGTAGGCAGAAACGTACCTACAATAAAATACATACTTACCATAAAATTCATGCTGTCTATTTAAAAATTCTTAATAATTCTTGCAAATTATATTCTAGTTCCAAGCTTAGAGTTGTAAAATAAAACCTATTATCGTGTTAATTGAATATTTTTATTGGTTGTTAAAACACAATGTCCATTATGTAGGTATGTACTAATAAAAAAATAATGAGTTTTAAAATACTTATATAGATTTTTTTAAACAATTTATCAACAAATGGATATTAAATAACACGTGTAGTAGGTATGTGTCTATTTATCTATCTATTTATCTAATACTATTATAGTACAAATTGTAAAATAGCCGTGTCTGTACATTGGAGATATTAAAAAAAACTTTGGTTATGTTTATGAATGATTTTGAATACCTACAAATCATTTTTCTTGGAATTCTTGTCTATTTGTCGGTTTGTCTGTTTGTCTGATTAAGTGCGATGGACGCAAAAACTACTGAAGGGACTTTGATGCGGACTTTTCTGTCTGATATGTTTTAGTTAGACTTAAAAAATATAACGCATGTTTGATCACAATCGCTTGAGTAAAACCGGACATATAATATATAGTCCAAAAACGTGAAAACCGACACGCCCGCGGATAGAGCCGCAGGCGTATCTAGTGTTAAATATCATCATCATCTCAGCATATCGCTGAGAAATGAGGATATCCGTAGAAGAACTAAAGTTGCTGACATGGCCCGTAGGATTAGTAAGCTGAAGTGGCACTATCGGTGTTTGCAATGGTGACTCCCATTCCAGAGACTTTTCCTTTAGCTTACCATCAGGCGAGGTGAAGTCATGTTGACGTGACCGACATAAAAAAGTGGCAATGGGCCGGCCACATGGTACGAAGATCGGACGAACAATCTATGGGCCAAAAAGCTTCTCGAATGGAGGCCACGTACCAGCAAGCGCAGTGTGGGACCCCACCTACCAGATGGACCGACGACTTGGTGAAAATTGCTGGGTCTCGTTAGATGCAGGTGGCAGTGGACCGGTCGCGCTGGAGATATTATTGGGGAGGCCTGTGTTGAGTATTAGATTATATAAGTAAGAAATTATTCATCATCACCATTTTTTTGTTATTTTAAATTAACGGTGCATGACATTCAGATACAATGTAAATTGTGCATGAATAAATAAACAAACGAACAAACAATTCATCATTATTGCAACTATAAAAAATATTACAATGACAAGGTATTTATAGCACTTACAATAATTATTTTATAGTCTTTTGTCTTGTACATTCCAAGGATTCAAGGCAATCAAATATCCATTAAGTTAAAATATCGGAAAAATTCGAAAGAAACTCTGTCTGTCTGTGACGCTTTTACGCCTAAACCACTGAACCGAATTTGATGAAATTTGGTACAGAGATGGATTTGAGTTTGGGAAAGGATATTGACTAGCTTCTGTTGCAAAAAAAAGGCTTGAAAGCGTTGAAATGTAGATATCAAAGTTTGTATGAAAGTGTAAGTCAAGAGTGAAAGGTTGCTTTTAGGCAAGCGTGCTCCACCGTTGACCACATCATCACTTACCATCAGGTGAACCGTATCGCCTATAAAAAGATATATTGTCAAGGATTGCGGGCACGGAAACAGAATCTCACGCAGGCGAAACCACAGGTCTTTCATATGCTAAGCGACAGGTTGCAAACGAGACCTCATAAATAGTATAATCCTTTTAATATAACCAACAATAATCTGCTGATATAAAACTTACCATATCACCCTTAACTGCACAGAAATAAGATTGAAATTCGATTGGCATTTGAGCAAAATAACAGCATCACAAGAAAATTACTTTAAATCATTATTTGCAACTGATTTGAGATTCCAAAACAGTCCTATTTCAAGGGAATGGAGTATAATTTCGCTTGTAAAAATATTCTTAATTATAAAATTTGTTCTCAAACTTACAAATCGGTTGCAAATTACTTTAAGAGCTGTTCTTTTGTGGGTGATCGTCTCATTAGAGGTTTTGGGAGGATGTGATGTGAGGGTCTGTGGTTATCATGTGATCATTGTCCCTTGGAAGGAACACACGCAACGCCGGGAGTCACCTCTAGTGTTTTTTTCAACAGGTTTTTCTCATTTTGTAGTACTAGCTTATGCCCGCGTTTCCGCCTGCGTGGACGTCGATATTCGCTGTTATTTGACGATATGACGGTTGTGATCAAATATGTGTCATACACATATTTTAAGTCTGACCAAGACCTATCAAATGAAGAAATCGTATCAAAATCTATTTAGTAGTTTTTGGGTCTATCGCGAACAAGCATGGTACAAATAGACAGACAGATAACAAGCGCGTCTCGCCATCAAACGTAGCAGTTTGTCGAGAAAACATGAACAGTGTTCAATACTTATTTAATTTTTGCGAAAAAAAAAACATGAATAAAATTGCAAAAGAAATTTAAGTTCTACATGCTATAGAGCTCGTCTAAAAATATATCCCCCGTCTAAGGTGATCATTTTTTTAAGGATTTTAAACTTATATTACAATATAATGAACAAGAAAAAAGTAAAATGAAAGGAGGAAGAACTTTTGAAATATGTACTTATATCATTATTTATTTTTGCCGCTGACTATACAACCCTCCACCTAACCACTAATTCCCTCCACATCCTGTATACAAAAAAAAAAAACAATTAAAAACTTCCAGAAGTCCGACATCCTAAAACCGTACAAGTCCATCAACACATTACGATATGTACTTAGTATGTAAATATTGACAGGAGGTTACAAAGGACACCGCCGGCTTTGATGTCACCGCCACATCACCTGTTCCCGGATTTATGGGGACTCCCAGCCGTACTGTGTCTGAGACAGCCATCTTGCCTTTATTGAGAGCAAAAACAAATTGATGAATGGATTTTCGGGTAGTCATTGCGTTTAGTTTATTTATTTGTGATTTGTAGAGATCTTTTTGTAACATCGATTTTGCCTTTTTATATACCACATATGTGGCAGACAAGCACACGGCCCACCTGATGGGAAGGGTCACCGTGGCCTAGGGACGCGTGCAACACCAGGGGCATCACACTCGCGCTGCCGACCCCGCAAAAACCTTCTAATGCCTTTCTTGAAGAACCCCATATTGTAGTCGCTAGGGAAAACCAAATTGTGGATATAATTAGACTATTTTTATACCATTTAGGGACTATTTGGAGTAAACGAGTCCTAGAGTGGAGACCGCGAACCCGTAAGCCAGATGGACCAACGACCTGAAAAAGGTAGCTGGGATGGACTGGATGCCTTCCGGCAGAGAATCGGGTGGTATGGCGCACATTGGGAGAGGCCCATGTCCAGTAGTGGACGTCGATATTGAATTGAGGTGGCAAACAAGCACACGGCCCACCTGATGGGTCCGCACCGTGGCCTATGGATGTGTGCAACACTAGGGGCGTCACACTCGTGGTGCCGACCCTGAAGGGGCTAGAAAGGGGTGCTAACCAAGTAATTAAAACTCCATGCCACCACGGACTGACTGACTGGCAGGTGGAAGGGCCCCAGTCCCCCCTGGATTATATACCTGTGCATGTATATTTAAGAAATTAAGAAAATACTTAGGTAACCTTATGAAAACTATTCTGAACAAAAAAACATTGTTTTTGGAATTCATTGTTTGTTTGTTCGCGATGGACGCATATACTACTGAACGGATTTTGATGTGGTATTTTTATTAAAAAGATCTTAGCAAGACGTAAAATCTGCCGTATATTTGATTGAAATTGATTAAGTAAAACCGGAGATATAACTTAACCAAAAGTGTTGCGTTAACCAACATTCTCGCGGGCCGTACTTCAACATCGGCTAGTAATTTATAGATTCGCAAAAAACTACATTCTGTCATACCTGTTCTATCATTATCTTACTATTAATAACAACATAATTTAATAACAAAAACATGACATTTGTCAACCGTAATTTCCTTGGCGACCTATTAATTCTTCCAAAGGGCCTACGTTTCTTTAGATATAGGTAATTGTTTCTGTAACAGACTGTCTCCAATATGGTGTACAATAGCCAACGGTTTGATCCGTTATTTTGGTCGGCAGTTGACAAAGATGGTGTTATTAGTTATACTATAATGTGAGACAAAGAAACTATTAATTTATTTGAATAATGAACAGACAATAGGGTAATGATGACCTTCCTTTATGGGAGTAAAAGAATGTAAGATTGTTTTATCCATCAGTTTGATGAGAGTAAATTCAATGTTGAGTTTAATTCACCTTTGTCAGAAGTATTTATGAATCTCAATTTATTATGTGTTCCATAAATAATTTTATAGTGAACCAATATAATATTTTAGTCTGATCGAGACCTTTCTAATAAACTGCATTAAAATCCGTTCTTGGGTCCATCACGAACAAAAAGATACACAAAGAAATTACCTACAAATTATATGTCACGTCGATATGAGTTCACTTCGCCTGATGGTAAACTAAAGTCTCAGGAATGGAGGTCACCATTAAAACACCGATAGTGCTATAATGGTGGCCTTCAGCTTGACGGCCTCATCAAATACTTTTTCACGCCCCGCTTAAAGGTCCCGGGACTCTAAGAGGAAGGAAACACATGCGCTGGTAAATAATTCCAAGTCTTTATGGTGCGGCAAAGAAAAGAGGCACTGGAACATCCGCTTGGTTCCATCGGGAACCAAGCTTCCTGATGGAATTGTTTGCACTATATGAGGGTGATATCTCAGCCTTGCACGTGTTGTTCTGTATAGGAAAGTAGAGGGTAGTTTTTTGATCAGTATTTTATTTTATAGTTAGTGTAATAGTTTTTTAAAGAGTGGAACTGTTTGAGTACGTGTTTCCGGAAAGCTATAACCTGGAAGTCTTCAAGTCTAGAGTGAACAGGTTACTTCTAGGCAAGCGTGCTCCACCGTCGACCACTTTAGCATTTATTACCCATCAAATATATATAGACACAGCTCATTTAGAATTTCATATAGATAGAAGATTATACTAACAAGTTTTAAGTTTAATAACTAGTATTTAGCATCAACACTCTCACAGATTATAAAAATTACTTGATAATACGACCACTAATACATCCGTTCGATTCCCACAAAAAAATAATCCCAATTTTTTTTATTAAAAAAAAGAAACACAGCACGCGATGATATAATTGTAACAAAACAAAAACAGTTGTGGGGTGAATGTTTTTGTCGGTATAATTAGTAATTGGCACGTAGCGTGCGGCAAGCCTGCGCTTACGCAGATCGGTACAAATTGCGGTTATGCGGTAACATGTGGCGTTCAACGGTTAAGTTCTTTCTTTGACTAACAATGGTTAGCGACAATAACTATGTTCTGTAGGTACTTCCTTATTTACTGTTAGTTGTCTGATAAAAAATCTTACATATATAGGGGAGAACGGGGCAACAATTAACAATGCACATACAAATCAGGGGCCTTACTCCGAAAAACGAAAATATTTGTATCCGTTGACGTTTTGACCATTTAGCTACCCCGAAAGTGTTTCGTTTCGGATTTCGGATCTGTCTTCGATCGTTTGACATTGAGGTTGTCGATCGTTATCAGTACACCTTCTACTCCCAAAATACATTTGAGGTTTTCGCTGTCGTTGTTTGACAAATGGTCCGTTTTCGTTCGATCCGAAACGTTCATGTTCGATTTTCAGAGTAAGGCCCCTGGTCTTTTTTCCATTGGGTTAGGCAGATACAATATCTTTTCACTTGCTACGATAGTACGATCCTAGCATACGCGTTTCGCTGAATCAACTTTCATAATTGTTTTCAAATATGCATGTCGGCTGTGACCCGCTGTGGGTACTCTTGACCTTTTTTTATATATAGGACACGTCAAAATGACTTTACCTCGCCTAATGGTAAGCTAAAGGTAAAGTCTCAGGACTGGGGTCACCACTACATACACCGGTAGTGCTACAGTGGCGGCCCTCAGCTTTAATCTTTTTTCAACTTTTATAAACACAAAAGTTTATTTTTCTATGCTTGTTCTTAATCATTGGGATCAACGACTAAGGGGAAATTTAATGCCGGCCTCCGTCTGCTGCACACTGTGCCCTCTGGTACACGTAGCACTCAGCGACTCTCCTGCTAGTGAAAGGCACTGTCGATGCTGTCTTCGTTGCCGAGTGGTCCGCATTGAGGTTCTGGCCCGCACTCAACGGGAACCCTATAGGTATTGATTCCCTTGCGATTATCTAAATATGTTGCATATAAATAGAAACATCCTTAGATTGCGTTGACGTAGAAGTTTAATTTTTCCAGTTTCTAGACGTTTAACAGACCCTGAGTATTTCATATTAATTTCAATAATTTGTCACCTTCACGCATTCTTAAGAACAAGCTGCTGTTAAAAAAAAAAAACCTTTTTAAATAAATTGCATTGTCATGGGATTTACATAAGTACCTATGCCAAATTTCAGCTCAATCGGATAACCAGATTTGATTACAGACAACCGGACAAGTGAAACTAAATAAATGCTTGTAAAAAATCTTGACAAATAGACAGATAGACAATAAATTGATTAATGGGTTCCTACAAAGTTTCATTTTTTTTGTTTTAAGTACGAAATCCCAAAAACCACCAAATAAATTGTGCAATTTAATTAAAGAATAAACAGATCCACATACAGACAAAATAAATCAAGACTTTTCCGGCAATCAAGACGGATCGGTTACTCAATAATCTCATAACACAATACTACTTCCTTATAACCCTTATGTCGAGTGTGTTACGGTTCAAAATGCTATAGCAAATTGATAGGGGGATATGGGGTTTAATAGACTGATTTATAAAACGAATTATGGACGGTTGCTGATGCTCGTTACATTGATT
This sequence comes from Lithosia quadra, assembly GCA_963576445.1. NCBI lineage: Eukaryota > Metazoa > Arthropoda > Insecta > Lepidoptera > Erebidae > Lithosia > Lithosia quadra. Next base: position 3,137,146 of record OY754893.1, read on the forward strand.
CGATTTGGTGCAATTCATTCGGGGAAATCACAATATCGTACGTGTGTGTGTGTGTGTGTGTGTGTGTGTGTGTGTGTGTGTGTGTGTGTGTGTGTGTGTGTGTGTGTGTGTGTGTGTGTTTGTCCTTTATCTTTTTTTATCAATCTATAGGTTTCGTTATATCCCACCAAGACCTAAAACCTGCCAGTCATTACACCTGCTTATTGAAGGATGAAACTCCAGCACAGGCTTTTCTCTCAGGATTGTTAGTTCAGTTCACGGCAGTCGCCCTCATAAAAGTCGTATACCTAACCGGGTGCAACGCGACTCAATAACTTTACGGTTACACTGCTGCTTTGTGACCTGGAGAAGAAAGGTGAACCAAGCCGGTTCACGTTTCTGGTTGAAGTTGGCTTCCCCGAAGGTCGCTCGTATCCCAATATAGTCCTATTATAACAAGCGGGGCGTGAAAAGGCATCTGTCTCTAGGCCGTCAAGGTAAGGACCGCCATTTCGGAACGAAGGATATCTAGAGTGGTGGATTTTACTCTAATTTCTTACCATCTAGCGGGGTTAAGTCAACTGACAGACTGAATATAAAAAAAATATTGCAAAGTATTATTCCATGAAAAAATGCCACAGATATGTACATAGTTTAGCGTCAATTTGTTCGTCACAACGACAAATCATACAAATTGTTCTACACCCAATGGTGCCCCCTAGTAAATAAAATCTGATAAATTATCTGATAAAGATAATTTAGACCCTCGTTACATAGAAAACTGGTCACATACTGGATGAGACTTTAGCCAATACCCTTGAAATATTTCCGTCTTCCTACAATCCTGGGTTATTTTCTATTGACAGCCTCTGTGGCATAGCAGTAGTGTATTCGACTGCTGCGACAGGGGGTGCGGATTCGATTCCCGCTCAGTGTAAATAATTGTTTGAATAGCTATCTATGTATACTTGCATAGGTCTGGGTCTTTACAATAAAGTATATAAGTATGTTTATCCATAGTCTAGAACTCATAACACAAGCTTGATAAACTAAGCTTACATATTGGGTCTAGACCTAGAGAGCGCTGTGTAGAGTGTATAGAATGTCGTAGCATATTTATTATTATTATCATTCTAAGATAAATTCATCCTATATATTTAAATAAATATAAACAGATATATTACCGCTTCCCATCAGGTGTGCCGTGTGCTTATCTGCCACCTACGTAGTATAAAAAAAATATTATTATGCATACAAATGTTTACATTGAGCGGTAATTGAACTTACGATCGCCATTTCGAACGTTCAACAACCACACAAGTCATTACTCTTGAACTCAACAAAAAATTCAATGTCCTTTCCAGTAACCGAACCCGCTCCATGTCCCCATAATAGCCCAAACAAACAGTTCGGTTATCCCGCAAACAAATACACAAATACAGTGTGTATGTCTCGGTATCACTCGCAACTCAATAAGGGCTGATTGCAATCAACCCCCGCGGGTTGATACGTGACAGGAAAAATACTGATTGGGTGAATGGTTTTTGTGTTGTATTATTTTGACAGCATTCGTAAAGCTTGTTAAAACTTTAACTATTAAAATATAAAGTGGACCGAGGTTTACATATTTTTTAATAGCATTAAGGTGGCAAAAAAGCACACCACCCACCTTTTTTATATCGTTCGTTTTATATCATTCCTACTTCCGACCGCGGTAGCCTAGTGGTCTGGGTAATGGACTGCTGAGACGAGGTCTCAGGTTCGATCCCAAGTTCACCAGGCACACACCAATGACTTTTCGATGCTTTTCGAAGTTATGTGTGTATTTATCGCAGGTTTATAAGTGCCCGGTTAATGGCAATAGGCTCGCCACCTATTACATTGGGACCCAAACATAAACTGGCGAAATGTGGGTGCTAGCACCTCTACCTACCCCTTCGGGGATATAGGCGAGAGTTTATGTTATGTTATGTTGTATTATTTTGACAGCATTCGTAAAGCTTGTTGAAACTTTAACTATTGAAAATATAAATCATACTGGTTGTCTGGAAGAAATCGCATATGGGAACTAATAGGATTAGATTGAAAAGGTATTTTAGTTCCATGGAACTACTGGGACAAAAAAATCCAAGTAGTTCCGTAATGGAACTAGAGGATGGAACTACTGGGATACGCCGGATAAGACCGCCCTTTGTACAATTTTTTTATGTATACGCTTTGTTTGTATCCTGTTGGTGTGTGCAAAAAGAGTATCTATTTAGTTAGTTTAATAGTTAGCATTTAGGTAGCAAAAAAGCATACGACCCACCTTTTTTATCGTGCGGAAATCCCCATGAATACCACTCCCATCGGCCATCGGAAACGAACCGACTAAAGCCGCGCCTTTCGGGTCATAATTAACGGTGTGTAAGGTTACCCAGTAGGTATATTCCTGACACCCCAGCTGACCCCGGGCCATCTACGGTTTTAAGATGGCCCCCTCGGACCCCCATAAGGCAATATAAATGAACGATTCTGAACACAATTTTTTTTTGAAATAGTTGTTTCTGTTTGTCTGTTTGTTGCTGTAACGCAAAAACTACTGAACGGATTTTGATGATTTTTTTTAACTAGAAACGACTTTTTCAGACTTAAAATCTGTCGTATGTTTGATTGTAACTAGTTATGTGGAACCGGAGATATAACCAAAAAACGATATAACCACCACACAGGCAGAACCACGGACCACGCTAGTTTAAAATATTTTCATGCGACTATTAATATCCTTTATTGCCTCAACAAGCTTCACATTATAAAACAACTACCATAGTATAAACAAAGGGACCGTGCGCACTGTAATTTGTACTTTATCTCTTTGAAATAAGGTGCTGTTTCTCATGATGCTGGTTTCCCATGACCCGCCCATATAGTAATGATCCCAGTGGCGCAAGTTTTTGCATTGCTCTGATGGTGTGACAATGGTGGATGGATGAAAACTTAGTGGGGGTACAATTCCTTCCATCTTATAGCTATAAATTTAGTAAACCCTTTGTCCGCGTGGTTTCAGATTTATTCGGAACATTGATTCTTTTTCCGAAATTAAAGTAACATAAGTTACTCCTTGTTACATCAGCTATCTGCTAGTGAAAGTCCCATCAAAATCGATCCAGCCATTTCAGAGATATGCCGGAATTAACAGACACACAGACAGACAAAGAATGTGCCAAAATACATCCAATGGTGTGGCACCATCCTAGAGGCATCCCTTGCGAATGTTGACCACTATTTTTTGTACTACATCTCAGCTTACCATCAGGCGGGGTGCAGTCAACCCGCAGACTAAATATAAAAGAAAAAAAATTTGTTCAATTTGTAAGCTTTAAAATCACACGTTTTAGGATGTGATTTTACAGAATCAGGGTGCAGGTAGGTTTAAAAAGAGAGACGTAACCAATAACATTCATTTAATATATTAAATTACCCAGCACATTATATAAGAATTGATAACCATAAATTATATTGCGCTCATAAACCTACAAAATCAACGGAAGAAACGCATTGATACCGAGACTGAGGTACAAAGAATGGCAGTGGCGAACCATGTGTGAGTGAATTTTGGGTCGCAATGGGTTAAATGTAATTCTTGGATATTTTCAATACGGTTTTTACACAATTTCACTACACAAGACAAGCTCTATTTTATTTTCTTTTCGCTACTTAAACTGTCTGAATCGTAGACGTTTGCAGAGTAGTGGCTGACTAGTGCGTGAGTGTGTGCGTGTCGACTTGTTACTACGAATAAGTAAGTTTTTTTATACTACTTAGTTGGCAGACAAGCACACGGCCCACCTGATGGGAAGCGGTCACCGTGGCCTATAGACGTGTGCAACATCAGGTGTGTCAACCTCGCGCTGCCGACCCTGGAGGGGATGGGCGTTGAGGAGTTGGGGGTGGGGGTGGGGGAGGGGATTGGGGTGATGGGGTTGTGAGCGACTGTAGTGTCAACAATTTGTATTCTTCAACGCATTCCATCCTTATAGTTTTATAGATTCATTATTGCGCCGATTTCGAACAATTATATACCTACACGTTCAAAATATTTCTTTATATTCTTGTACATACATTGTCACCATTCTGCTTCTGACCTCGTTTTTCGACGATTGTGTACTTGCACCATAAACAACGACATTTTAATCATAAAAAAAACATTAAAGGCTTGACTAAAAAGGTTTATTAAGGTATTCGTTGTTAAAATAATATAATATGTATGTCCTACTTTAACGTTACTGGCTGGTTATAAAGCTGTTTTTTTTAGCTAATAATAAAATTGTGTTTTATCAAATCCTAGTACCTACCTATTAATATTTTAAATGTGGAAGTTTGTGAGTATAGGTATGAGTAGAGATGTGTGTATGTTTGTTACTCTTTCACGCAAAAACTTAAATTTAAATTATTACCACTTACCGTTATTATTCTAATTTTTGTAAAATCTCTTACAAAAGTATATCCTACAAAAAAACCGCGGTAGCCTAGTGGTTTGGGTTATGGACTGCTGAGACGAGGTCTCGGGTTCGATCCCAGGTTCACCATGGCACACACCAATGACTTTTCGATGCTTTTCGAAGTCATGTGTGTATTTATCGCAGGTTTATTAGTGCCTCGGAGAGCACGTTAAGCCGTCGGTCCCGGTTGCCATGCAAACATCTATGGGTTACGGGTAGTGTTGGAGCCCACAAAAGTCCAACCAGTCTTACTTAGAACTTCGATATCGCCATTGGTCATAATGACCATTGGTTGTGGAGGTCAGATGGCAGTCGCTCCACGGAAAATATCGAAGTTCAGCCGCATCACAGTTAGACTGGAAAGCCGACCCCAACTGAGTTGGGAAAAAGGTTCAGAGAATCAAGTATATCCAACAAGCTAGAGTTTCCAAACCATTCGATCGATTTCAACCAAAATACAATCCTGAAAAGTTCATATTTACTTCAAACCAACCGTGACGATTACACCCCACACTGTGTACCTATTCAATGCTAAGATACACAACTGTGTACGATAATACACAGCAGGTCTAGACGACACCCCGCGCCAAGTGTCTGCCGAATTGAATTATTCATCGCCACCGCGAACTGTGTTTGTTTTTATTATGTTTCATTGTGTAGGTATGTATTGTTGGAATGTTTTATTTAAGTTAATAAGTACTAGTTTTGTAACATATAATGTCGGATTTGAACCGACTAAAACCAGTACCTCACCCCGACTGGTCTATGGCTATTTTCGGTTTCGAGAAGGCCCCCCGAAGGCGGGTCACCGTCTTGCTCCCGAAAAATACTTCTAATAATATGGTAAGTAGGGTAGCCAGAGCTCACAACCCCCCTCCCCATCTTTCCAATCCCTATAACTCCTCAACGCCCTTCGCCTCTAGGGTCAGCAGCGCGAGTGTGACGCCTCTGGTGTTGCACACGTCTATAGACCACGGCGACCGCTTCCCGTCAGGTGGGCCGTGTGCTTGTCTGCCACTTAATATTATATATATATTTATATATATATGTATAGGACACGTCAAAATGACTTTACCTCGCCTGATGGTAAGCTAAAGGCGAAGTCTCAGGACTGGGGTCACCATCACATACACCGATAGTGCTACAGTGGCTGCTCTCAGCTCATCTTTCAAAAAAAATAACTGAAATCTACGCCGGCTTCTATTAGGTACTTAGTCTATAATAAATTTTCCCGTGCGATGCTGACTTTTTCTTGTAACACATAGCAACAAACATCTTCCATTATAACTGTCGCCTGGGTGCAGGGGTGAACCTGCAAAGTGTTTATGAGTTTTGATTATTCATAGGTGGGGGCACAAAGTGGTGACATAAAGCTATACTTGACGCTTCAAGCTGATGAGTAAAATGAAAGTTCTTTTATTTTGTCTGGATTTTACACGATTCGTGAAAGAATGGAGTGGTTTATTGTGAAACAGGAACGTTAGATTCATGCAGACGACCCTGTAAAAACCTTCTAATGCCCCATATTCGAGCCTTTTGGACCCTTGACACCACTGTCTTGCACCACCGGTGGTGTTAAGAGAATTTTTTAATACCCAATACACTACCAAAGAGTCCATACGAGAGTATTGTTAAGTTGTATGTATTGATTCCATAGTAAATTTTGTTCTTAACTTACGTATTTTATTTACAAAAAAAAGACTAAATTTTATGTTGGCACAGCACTAATTTGTAGGTAGTGTAATGGGTATTAAAAAATACCTTTTACACCACCAGTGCCGCTGCAGCTCTTCGGTAGTGTAATGGGTATTAAAAAATACACTTGACGCCACCGGTAGTAGGGGAAAGGTGTACAAAATGATCCCCCTAAGGGAAAATGCCTGCTGTGTCAAAAATATTAAACCTATAGTAACCATTTAAGAAATTTTAGTTAAACCATTTAGTTATACATATACTAGCAAACCACAATTTTGTAATTTATTTACGTTTTCCAATTTATTAGACATTTTTCAGAAGTTTACTAAAGGATCATTTTGTACACCTGGGTGTACAAAATGATCCCAAGGGTAGGGGTTAAATGATCCCGGGGATCATTTTACCCTCCCAGTTTTAATAAAATATTTGTGTATTATAATCATATTTATTACCAAAAGTAGCGTTAATAGGAACAAAAATATTATTATTTTTAACAATAATTATTTATTACAGCCTCCTTGTGAAGTTATTATTCTATAATCATAATCATCACAGTCTGAGATCGACATTCTCTATAACAATATATGAATTATATAGTTTAACTAAAAGCCTTTGTTATGTTCTAGTAATATTCTTCTAATTATATTCTATATAACTAAGAAAAAAAGTCTTCTAATTAGACATCCTCACTCCAGTTTTGTCAAGTATTTTTTTCTACAGTACCTAATTACGTGGCATGATCTGTAAAAGAATAAAGACATATACTCGTAGAAGAAAGAAATAAAGATTTATTGATTGAGAATACACAACACAAGAATTAATTATCCATTCACTACTCCACACTTCACACTCCACTCCACTCCACTCCACTCTCCACTTCGCTCTCCACTCCACTCTCTACTCCACTCTTGAGTCCACTCTCCACTGCACTATTTACTCTACTGGTCTCCACTCGTCTAACCAAGACCTATCTAATAAAAAAACCGCATCAAAATCCGTTCAGTAGCTTTTACGTCCATCGAGATCAGCGATGGCCGTCTTGCTTAGACTCAAAATTTACCGTATTTGGTTGTAACTCGTTAAGTAGAACCGGAGATATGACCAAAAACGAAGCGTGGGCGAAGCCACGGGTATCAGATGGTAAGTATAAAAAGTAACCTATATGTTGCCCAGAACTATGAACTATAATCGTATCTACCAAGTTTGATTAAAATCCCTCCAGTAGTTTTAGATCATGCGTGCGCATACATACAGACAGAAAGACAAAAAATGCATTTTTATGGATCACCAATTATCCCCCAATAGCTATTTTCCTCCCCCCAGTAGAATTGACCTCTCTACAGTTTTGTTATAAGGATATAGAAGAAGATATAGAAACAACAGGGTAACTAATACCAAAAAAATACCATAATACAATGCAGTGGATTTAACTGTACTGGCGACATTATGAAATTTATAGCTGAATGTGGCATTATATAATATTATACTTATACTAGGTACTAAGTATAAATTATAGTAAGTAGGTATGCCAATATATTAAATCATATATTGTATCCTTCTATTTTTGTAAACTGACAAAATGTTGTAGGTAAAATGATCCCTGGGATCATTTTATACCCGCAATGAGTAATCATTTGACCCCAATCGTATTATTTCGAAAACTTCGTGAAAATAACCTGAAATAGCTATCATATTGAGAACCAACACCTGTTCAAAATGTTATTGAAATGCCGTTAATAAAACAGCTATTTTCCAAATCACAATAAATTAGCAGCAATTTAATATTAATATTCAGCTTAACTTAGATCGAGCACACTGATTTTCTTTTTTTTATCAATTTACTTACCAATAGTGATCACACCGCCATGAAACTTCGCAGAACAACTGAGCGGGATGCGGGGAATACGTTTGTGGCGAATTTAAACAGATGGCACTAGTGATTTGTTTTAAACACTTGGGAATCATTTGACCTCAAGGGATCGTTTTGTACACCTTTCCCCTACAAGACGGTGGTGTCAAGGGTCCAAAAGGATATTCGAGTCGCTAGATTATCGCATCTCCGGTTCTATTCAACCAATTGCAATGAAATATAAGGCAGATTTTCAAGTCTGATTAAGACCTTTCTGATAAAAAACCGCATCAAAATCCGTTCAGTAGTTTTTACGTCCATCGCGCATTAAAAAAACTTATACTTACCAAGAATCACAAACTCAGAATTTGTAGTTAATTAGTTTTCTAAACAATTAGCTAAGTACAAAATTCTTCATGCGAACATAAATGCGGCAATGTAAAATCTCATTTGTATTTAAACACCTAAATTTCACTGAAAAACACAAGTATAGGAAACAGTAACTATTCAAACTCGAGGCACAACACACAAACATGTATATAGTTACCTACGTGCAGTATTTGTAATTAGTTTAAAAAAAAATTGCTACTAAATTTTTCACGCGAACATCAAAAATATCTGACGACAATGTTTTCTTTTTATACCACTTAGGTGGTAGACAAGCACACGGCCCACCTGATGGAAAGCGGTTATCGTGGCCTATGGACGCGTGCAACACCAGGGACGTCACATTTGCCCTGCAAACCCTGCAAAAACCTTCTAATACCCTTCTTGAAGAACCCAATATTGTAGCCGCCAAGGAAAACCACTGCATGTAAAATCTCATTCGTATTCAAACACCTAAATTTCACTGAAAAAAAAAACACAAGAAACTGTATAAACCTGAGGCATAGTAAACATGAACAGTGTAAGTTACCTACGTATAGTTCGCACCAAAACATTTCCCTCATTCCCCCAAACCATTCGTCGCATCCTAGTTTATCAGAGTATCTTCAACCCACAAATTGCGGCGCTATAGTTGTTACCCCGATATAAATCTTCTATTGAAAGAAGCCCCGTCGCCATTCACGGGGTCTTTTCAACGCTTGCAGGACAAACAGACAGACGGCTGTATGCAAACACTCCTTGGCCTGAGATCAAAGCGCGATATCATAGAGTTCCCGGTTTAATTTGGCGCCAACTGACAGGACGCCATTTTTTCGCGGCATTCCGTGTTTTTTTTTCTACGGTTGATGAGGCATTGATTGTCTGTTTTATTCGGTTTTTATTATTATTATTAAACGCTTTTATTTAACTTGACCTTTTTGTTTGGGTCAAATCTAGTAATTGAAAATTGACTCCATTCCTGTGGACCGATTGTTCTGATATTTAGCACATATCTTAAGTTCCTGGGGCCTTACTCCGAAAAACGAAAATATTCGTATCCGTTGACCATTTAGCTACCCCGAAAGCGTTTCGTTTCGGATTTCGGATCCGTCTTCGACCGTTTGACATTGAGGTTGTCGATCGTTATCAGTACACCTCCTTTTCCCAAAATACATTTAACGTTTTCGCTGTCGTTGTTTGACAAATTGTCCGTTTTCGTTCGATCCGAAACGTTCATGTTCGATTTTCAGAGTAAGGCCCCTGGTGACAATACAAGTTAATTTATTCTGTATCATATAGGTACCTAGTAGGGTTCATTTATTCTATATCACTACATAAAAGGTAGGCCCTTTTAATCAATAATTGCTCTATATCATAATGTCCCAAAACTATTCTTTATGGTACCATTACACAGATTAAACTTTACAATAAACGCTATAGTACCGTTATGGTGGCTACTCTACTTAATCGATAGATTAAAAATCAAGGTGGTTGTGTGAATCAAGAAGGCGGTAAGTAGGGTAGCCAGAGCTCAACGAAGGGAGAGAATAGGTTGCTTCTAGGCGATTGTAAATAGACCAAAAAAATACAACCCGCTGAGTTTCTTGCCGGAGTCTTCTCAGGTCTGGACCGCGTTTCAAACCGGGTAGTCCATTTGCTTTTCTAGTATTTATTAATATTTTTGATTTAGACGTTTTGTAAGTGCCGTATAGTGGTCTATTATGTGCTCCATCGTCGACCACACACCAAATGAATAATCTAATTTTGTTAAACGATGTGACGTGTGCAATACGGCAGGGAGGTCACACTGTAAATAAATTGTGAACTTTTTTAAATTTAAATGGTTTTAAATTGTATTGTCATCAGAACTAAAGACTTCTGCCTAATACCAGACAACTGAAAGGGGGTCAAATTTCAATTACTAGATTTTACCCAAACAAACAGGTCAAGTTAAATAAAACCGTTTAATAAAAAATCGTCTTATGCCCTGGAAATACCTTTCTATTTACTTTGCTTGGGATGTCTTATGTGTTATAAATATGTATGTATTTACGAAAAAAAAATGTATCTAAGTAAGTACCTATATTTAACCGCGTTCTAGAATCCATAATACAAGCAAGTTAAGCTATTTTTCTTATAGATGGCACTGTGTATCATAAAATATTATTATTATCGATAGCAAAGAAAGAAAAATTTCCTCTATGGTATTGTCTATAGTATCCCATTATTTTCTTTTTTTATGTTCTTTCGACAGCTTCTTACAAAACGCTGATCCGTCGATGTATCGGGTATCGACCAGTAAGCAATAATATAACATTACCATATGTTAGAGCGCATTAAGCATAAGAACTCAATTTATACTGTAATCTGATACACCAGCATAAGTTATCTCTGCTGGTTAGGGTGACCATGGTTTTGGAAAATGTAGGACTTTCTCAGAACTCCCTAGTGCCTTCCTAGTACTTACATAATATATTGCCAATATATTTATAACCCCGACATACCACCTTAACATATTGGTATATATATACCTCACCATACCATTTAAACCACCATATTATATTTCCAATATATTATGTAGTCGGACGGAAGTGGATGAAGGAAATATTGCATTTTGCTGTAGTTTTATCTCAGATCTAGCGGGTCCGAGATAAAACTACGGCAGGCCCACCTCTCTGCGGTCAGCTACCCGGTCACACGGTCATCGGACCGCCCAAAAATTAGTGGCTACCATTAAAGATTTTGTCCTTAGAATGCTCTATTGTGGTCCAATTTCCATGTCAATGTACTACCAGAATTTCATAAAGTATTGTATTAGTCCAGTGTATGCTCTGGCCTAATACAATACTGTATTCTTTCCTTTCCTTTCAATTTCTTTCATTAATCAAATTCTTGATTTCAACCTTTTACCTAAAGTTTTCGTATTCGAAAATTTTAAAAGTGCCTATCGGCCTATCGCTTTTATTACCGTCTCACAATACGAAACTATCAATTACTTATGTTCATTCTCAGAGAAAATAATATACCTATCCATTTCCAGACCAAACTCATGGTCACTCTAGCCGGTCAGAATTGATGGGTTCCCGTCATTGTAACAGCCGTCAATCTTCATAATGACCACAGCGTTATTTCCTATGAATTGAAAGCTTATTTAGTTATTACTGTTAACCAACACTGAATTATTGGTAAGTAATTACTATTAAACGCCTGTAATAAGTGTGTTGGCAACTTGTATTACATGGAAAGTTTATTATTATTCTTTACATCGGTCACGTCAATATGACTTCACCTCGCCTGATGGTAAGCTAAAGGTCTCAGGAAGGGGGTCCCCATTACATACACCAACAGTGTACTTAATGGTGGCCCTCAATTTGACGGCCTTTTTTTTTTTTTTTTTTTCCGTGCGGAAATCCTCATGGATACCCACCCCGCGGCCAGCGGGGCAGGTTATGTCGGACTCTTACCGACTAAAACCGCACGCCGTCTAGGGTCTTCTGACGCCAGGGTGTAAGGTGGCCCAAAGAGCATTTCCCTCGCACCCCGGCTTGACCCGGGCCATCTCCGGATTCAAGATGGCCCCCTCGGGTTTGGGAACCGAGTGGTTCCCGTCATACCCCCGGAATAGGGGGGGGGGGGCGCGCTTTCGCGCGCCGCCGCCTCGGCCTGCTTCTGCTAGGGTGACAGGCGGCTCCACCCGTCAATTTGACGGCCTCATCAAATGCTTTTTCACGCCCCGCTTAAAATGTGACTGTGGAAGAAACACGAGAGCTGGTAAAGAATTTTTATTTTTTCTTTTTATCTTCGTTTCGTTCAGAACCCATAATGCAAGTTATTTCAGCTATAATTTAGGTGTAGATTTATCGCTGTGTAGTATTTTCTAGAATATCCATGGATAAGTACCTACGAAAGTAACTCTGTCTGATTACACTTTCACGCCTAACTAGAATTTTAAAGAAATTTGGTATGTCGTTACGAAATAACGCTCTCTAACATAGCTGAACGGATTTGGCTGAAGTTTTGATACAGGGATAGATTATAATCTGAAATAACACATGGACTAGAATTTTTATTCCGGTCATAGCTTCCCATGAGCAACGGGAACGGGAACCGAATTCCACATGGGCGAAGCCGCGGTCGACAACTAGTAAAGTAATAAATCAGGAGTCCAGAAATCAAAACATTCGACCATAAATTTAGAAAACTAACTGACCAAACATTTTTCAAAATATTTTCTCTAAAATCCCATAGTCATAGACAAAACGGAAGTGACGACGGTCCTGCGCGTGCGTCGCGCTTCCTGCCGCGTGCTAGCCAAAATGGCGGCCGCCTGTTTCCGGCTAGAATCGGAAGTGACGCGGAGGGTGCCGGGAGATTGCGAAATTGATAAATGGTTAGGGATGCTGCTGTGAGGAGATTATTTAGATTTGCAGTATCATTGTCATGTCGGATTTACAAATCGACTTTGATTGGTAGTATTTTCTTTTCTTTTTTTTCTCATATTAGAAACGATAACATGACTTCACCTCGCCTGATTCAATTCAATTTCTTTATTTTTCAAAATATTGTAACGTAATTACATCTTTTTGACGTCAAAAACTACTTAATACTAAGTTTACCACCGCTTCCTAGGCGCTAGTGGAGAAGAAAAAGCACGCATGTACATTTTGTCTCGTGTCAATATAAATAAAGGTATATAAAAAAAAATATATAATAAATTTTAACCGAAGTTAAACAATAAAATAATTGAAAATGTCAAAAATATACTAATGTCAAAAAAATAGCAAAAAAGGTCGCGTGCCTACCACAATATCAATATATTGTAGTAGGCAAATGCCACAACTACAGCATTATGTAGTTGTAGCACTTTAGCATTCTAGGAGGGGCCTGCACCATGCTCAAGCCAGACATTTTTGTCTTCAAGGTAATCAGCAGTCCTATAGTATGCTTTTTTGCATAAGGTGGCCTTAACAAATGTTTTAAATTTATTGTCAGGCATACCAAGGACCGATTCAGGCAATTTATTGTAAAAACGTATACCTTCCCCCCTAAAAGAACCACTAACTTTGCTAAGCCGAGAACCACTAACTTTGCTAAGCCGATTGATGATAAGCTAAAGGTCTCTGGTAAGAGGGTTACCATTACAGACATCAATAATGCTATAATTAATGGTGGCCGTCAGTTTGAAGGCCTCATTAAGTGCTTTTTCACTTCCAATATATATTTCAATAGATACAAATGTCAATATACAACCACACATCGCATATTTTCAGCATTTTCATTAATAATACAAACTCGACGACCTCCATGGTGCGGCTATAGAACATTTGACTGGCTATGTCGGTGGTTACGGGATCGAATGCTCCATGGGCCACCTAACACCCTGGCGTCAGAAGACCCTAGACGGCCGCGTGCGGTTTAGTCGGTACGAGTCCAACTTAACCTGCCCCGGGGTGGGTATCCATGAGGATTTCTGCACGAAAAAAAATGGGTATTGAAGATTGAAATGCCGACCCTACTGGGTTGGAAAAGGCCCGAAGCAGGATTAATGAATACAAACTGGTTATTATAAACATAGAAAATATCTGTAATAGCAACCCATTTATGTCCCACTGCTGGGCACGGGTCTCCTCTCCTCTAACGAGAGAGCTGAGAGGGTTTAGGCTTTAATCCACATACACTGGCCTAATGCGGGTTGGTGGATCGGACATGACCTTAGAAATCTTCTAGGACATGTGGGTTTCCTCACGATGTTTTCCTTCAGCATCAGCAGATGGTAAATCATGTGATTAGCATATATAAATTCCACAAAGTGAAATTCACATTGGTGCTGTTCGGCCGGATTTGAACTCGATACCTCTAAGTAGAGGCCTCGTCCTTATCCATTCAGATACCATCGCAATATTTGAGCAAAACATAATTACCGTCACATCCTTCCAGTAATGAAAATACCGGCTTAACAACACCATCTTTAGTGGTTTACTAAGAAAAAACAAATTGTATCGCCGTTGTAAATTACTGGGAGCCTGGTACGTGAAATTATGGCACTCATGGTACCTATCATGTTGTGTTACAAATATATTAGTTACGCCACACGGCACATGGTTACCGGGCGAAAAATTCACCGCCATGTATTGTGTAGGGTATTTTATGTGGGTTCCGTACTTTTTCAATTTTTATTTATATTTCTGTGATCAGTTAGTATACAGGCCATTATCTTATAACCTATTTTTCAACTTATGGCTCCAATTAAATATTTGTCACGAATGCTACTAACAGGTGGTCATAAATCTTTACTAACATAGTACTGTAAACGACTAATATTATTCCGAACGATAATCTATCCTATAGACTATAGAATGTAAGTAGTCTGGATTCATCAACTTTTCTGGCTGGAATAAGTTCCCATGGGCAGCGGCAATAGAAACAAAATTCCACACGGTGATAGCTAGCTAAAGAATAATGTAGAGACTACCTCTACCTCCTCCTTTTCAAACTTTCGAGTATGCTGGTTTTTTTAGATGAGTCACGTCAATATGACTTCACCTCGCCTGATGGTAAGCTAAACGTAAAGTCACAAGGCCGGAGTCACCACCACATACACCGACAGTGCCATAATGGTGGCCCTCAACTTGACGGCCTCATCGGAAGTGTAGGAGGAAAGAAATATATGCCCTGGTAAAGAATTTTAAGGTTACAAAGTAGTTAAATTTGTTTCATGCTAAAACTAAAGAACCTTTAGTCACAGAACCCAAATAAAAAAGCGTAAAATTACCAGTAATAGCGTTATAATGACGGTTTAATAGATTGTGTTAGCACAAATATATAATTAATTACATCTGGGAGGTACGAACCGTGAATCAATTATGTACGATGGCATACCTAGCTGTTTGTTCGTTTGCACATTTACGGAGAATAGGGGACCATTAGTGATTCGCGTCAACGGTACTTGGAGACTAAATGCCAAGTTTTTAGAAATAATTGCAGCGCTGTTTTTTTTTCACTACTGAGGTAGGTATTATCTATTTTGTTTGACATTGAGTTCTAATCAGGGAAGTCGTCTGATTTCATTTCGGTTAAGAAGAATGAACCGGTGTGAAATCAAACCAACTTTAATGTGTCGGCTAATATAAACGGGTAAAGAAGTTCAGAAATTCAGTATGGGTACCTACGTTAAATTCGTGTGGAAATCCCCACCGATACCTACGGGCCTAGCGTTTCATAATATGAAAGTATAAAAAAGTTAAAATAGAAAATATGCCTAGGTATAACGAATTTGAACTACAACCATAATTATTAACATGAAGATTAACGTCATTATTTCTATTATAATAACTAACATTTTCTATTACGGTAGCTTATATAGTTCGCAAGACAAAACAAAGAAATTGACTTTTAATGTTCTGTGGTTCATAACATACTGAATAGCTGAATAGGTCACAGAAAAGAGTAGTAAGGAATACCTAGTTCATTCCATGAAAAAAAAAAGAATCCCGGTCTATAATTATCTATGCTGCATACACCACCACTTTACAACCGACCATAAAATGCTTTCACAGACAACAAAATTCAATTAAAATAAACTTCAATTATTAGTCTCAATTGCGGCCCATTCAACAATACTATTAAAAAACATTGAGTAGGACATCCTGATTACCATAATTAAAATCGACTAAACTGATTTAAGAACTACATACCCACATCACTCAAACCCTTTAATTGGCAGGATCTTAGTACTCCATTTTATGCACAGGAAACACACCATTCGGTCTCAAAAGACTTTTTAGGTTGGCGTTTTCACAATAGGCCTCAGACCATATGATATGACAGATTTATTGAAAGTCCCAATGCGTAGTCAAATTAGACGGATATATCAATCTCTTGTTTTTGTGTGATTAAACCCTTTTTGATGAGGCCGATGAATAGTGATGTATTTGTTAGTCGATTTTACGATTTTACTTTCGGGATGCGTACGTCACTTTTTCGGCGGTTGTTTGTTAAAATTAATTGCAGGTAAGGATAAGTTGGTTTCGGTTGTACTGTTTTTATATGTAAATTTTGTTTTTAGTGCCCCGATATGGGAGTGATTTAGTAATAAAACTGAAGAGTTGCCGTCTACTTAAGCTATATGTCTCAAAGGTTTCAAGATAAGTTACAAGTCTGCAAAGTTTTTTGTATTTCTTAAACTAGGCATCTATTAGTAGGTATAGGGCAGCACCAATATCTTTTTTTATACTACTTAGGTGGCTGACAAGCATACGGCCCACCTGATGGAATGCGGTCACCGTGGCCTATAGTCGTGTGCAACATCAGGGATGTCACACTCGTGCTGCCAACCCTGGAGGGGAGGGACATTGGAGAGAGGTACTACCCTGGTGTCCACATCCAAGGTGGCCATCTGGAAACTGTAGACGGCCGAGACTCTGGATGCGAAGTTACACCCTGGCATTAGAGACCCGAGCCGGTGTGCGGTTTTGGTCTTCTCCTGTACAGATAATATATATGCGTGACAGATTCGAAGGCTTTTTTTAGGGTCCCAAAGTTCTCAATGAGGTGTCATCTAATACTGTAGGTACAACCAGTCCTTATTGAAAGAATATATACTTAAATCCAATGATGTTAAGTAATATTAAAAGTTTTGACACTTGCAAATTTTTCATACCACTAACATTCCAAAATCAAAATTCACCAACAATTAAACATAAACAAAATTCAAACACACATAGACAATGCTATACAAATACGCACTCACACATTCATAACAAAGCTAGGGTTGCCTCAGCATGTTTGCACACGGAATAGATCTGTTGACATTGTTGATTGTCGATCGAAACTTTACAAAACTGACCACTTGGAATCGGATTACGGGTTCGTTACGTACATTTTTAGTGTTTGACCACTAACAGAGCAAACAAATACATACTGTTAGTTTGTTATCCGATGTTTGTAAACCCTGACCGGATCTCGTTTAGAAACTGGCGGGTAATTTTATTTGAAGTTTATTTGGTGATACTGACCATGCTAATTTTGAGAGGATTCTTATTTGCCCTACTTATAGGTTGTATTTGATTCGTATATGTATAGGCTATGTTTCCTATCAATCACTACGACACTCTCCAGAAAGCAAGTTTTCATTTTTTTTCTCGTCTGTTTGTCTGTTTGTGCGCGATGAACGCAAAAACTACTGAACGGATTTTGATGCGGTTTTTTTTGTTTGATAGGGCTTGGTCAGACTTGACTCTTACACATGTTGACATCGGTTGAGTAGTCAAAAAATGTGAAAATTGACCTCCGCGCGGGCGGAGCAGTGGGCGTAGGCTAGTGTCAAGATAAAATCGTATAAAAAATAAACAGAAACTTAATTCCATATAGTATTAGTGTAATAAAGTAGAGTAGCATCGCATAATCAGTGACAGCCTGACAGGTCGTCGGGAACGATCGGGATCTATCGGCGACGCGGCGGCGGCACTCGGGATGCGCCGGCGACGATCGTCGTGAGCGTAATTGTGCAGATTGATGCGTGTGCGCTGGAATTCGTTTCGTATAAGATTAAGGACAGTAATGATTAAAGTAAAATAAATTAAAAAATACATGTAGCATATAAAAATATCGTGTCACGGTGTTTAGGGTTGCAAACCCCTATTCTATTATTTTAAATATCATATCCTATTGTACTGGGGCCTTTATGCGGGGCGTGAAAAAGCATTTGATGAGGCCGTCAAGCTGAGGGCCGCCACTGTAGCACTACCGGTGTATGTGGTGGTGACCCCTGTCCTGAGACTTTGCCTTTAGCTTACCATCAGGCGAGGTAAAGTCATTTTGACGTGTCCTATATTTAATCCTATATAAAAAAAACCACCAAAACGGGTGGCCATCTAAGATGGGTGGGATTGTGGAATGATTAGCGGATAGAACCCGCAGAATAATGTTTGCTAGGTCAGGTACAGTTTTTACACCATTTCACCACACAAGACATGATGTTTATATTTATTTTCGCTACTTATGACGTTTGTCGCGATGTGTCTGACTGGTGTGTGAATGTGTGCGTGCCGATTTGTACGTATAAACAAGTGGGCCGACTCTAGTGTCATCAGTCATATTGTTCAATGTGTTACGTCCAATGATTTTATATAGGTTTATGTCTATACTTATATGAATAAATAGCTTTAACACAGCGTCGCCATAAAGCGTTGAAGTTGTCGCCATAAATTCAAACTTCAGTGATAACTTAGCTTCACAATGAGCGTTTTAATTCAAGAATTGAGACCGTTTGATTGCGATGTACGGGATGGGTGACTAGGGTTGGGCTACAGTGACAGCGGTTTGTTTATTAATATTTAAGTTACTTCAACGACGGTTTCAAATAGTCACATTTTTTATAAGCGATAGACAGATATCGCAGGTTCGATTCACTACTGTCCAAATTCTTAAATGAATGAGTATGTGTACATTTTTGCATTGGTTTGAGTGTTTTTACGTAAGGTATAATATTATATCTATTTTTATTGTATTTATAAAAAGTATCTATGTATGTTCATCTGCATGCTAGAACACAAGTTAGTTAAAGTCTTGATCGTTGTGTAAAATATCCTTCGAATATTTATTTATTCCTTAATATATATTTATTCAAGCGCCAATAGCGAGAATAAACAGTATTTTGGTATTTTTGATTATATTTTAAAGTGTAACCAACGCGTGACATCCCTGGTTTTAACTAATTTTAAAACGTTAAAGTAATAGCTAACTATAAAACTTGTTTGTCACATACGACATACAACAATATGTCCATCTTTTTTATATTGCTCACATTAATAAGACTTTAGCTCGCCTGATGGTAAACTAAAGCCAAAATCAGGAATGGAAGTCACCATTATATACACCGATAGTGCTACAATGGTGGCCCTCAGCTTGCTGGCAAATGCTTTGCCTTGCCCCGCTTAAAGGATCTATGAAACTATCACCCCACCCTATCACAAGCGTTAGAGGGTAGTTATTGCTACTGTCACCCCTCTTGTCGCGAACGTTACATTCGCATGAGATGTTTCTAAACAGATGGGAGCCGCTTACCAACATCTCGCTTGCATGAACATTGAAACGAATTAAGTTCTTTTTTTCGTAAACTCACGCCTGTCTAGCGGAAATTGCTAAAAACTAACAAATTTACCTACATCGTCTTTCAATTTATTTTTAACCGATTTCAAAAAAGGAGGAAGTTGACTCAATTTTTTGTTATTTTAGGACTTTTGACTGGGTGAACAGATTTTGATGATTCTTTTTTTATTTAAAAGCTAGTGCTTACCTTATAGTCTCATTTCAAATTGATCCAGTCGAAGTCGAGTTACCTTTATGTTATAGCTAAGGTTGATCAGTAAATTGGAATGTGTGCAGCTAATCCCAATGGTGATTGAACGCTTTCAGTAGTACGCCACCTTTACCCCGACAGTTGAGATAATTTTCGATTCAAATTACACCGTCCAAGACTGAGTACAACGCGTAAACCGTGGAGGTTCTTCAATATCAAAGCGCACCATCTATCTACATGAATTGCATGCCTGCACTAGGTACTTATTCTTCCTATTAGGATTGCTGGTCATAATATATTGGAGAATAATGACCGCGCTCGGCGTTGAACGGAAAAATTTGTTATGAAAAAAATTCTAGAACCAACTAACATAACATAAACTCACGCCTATATCCCCGAAGGCGTAGGCAGAGGTTCTAGCACCCACATTTCGCCAGTTTATGTTTAGGTCCCAAGGTGGCGAGCCTATTGCCATTCACCGGGCACTTATATAACCAACTACCGTGTCCAATTTTGAATATGTAATTCAGGGACCCATGAATTTTACAGTTTTAATGTAAAAGTGACAAACTTCGCGTAAAACTTTTAACCACTACCCCACTTAGGCGTAGAATTTTGAAAAATACCGACCGGCGAGGTGAGACGATATTGACGTGACATAATATAAAAAAATTGTACTTATTTTTACAGAATCTCTCGAACATTTTTAGTTATTTGCATTACTTTAGTTGTAAACTGTACCCACAAAACGTGTAATGGGATAAGGAAAATGTGTAATAGGATGAATTATTAACATAAAAAATTCACAAAATAGGATTACGAAATCGAATAAAAATACCATGGGATGAAGGTGGAATATAAACTGAGGGAAGTTAAGGAATTTTACAAGGGATGAGATTTCGTGGGATGAATAGGTACGGCATAACTATCCACATTAGAAACTACAGCCAACTAAAACAAAATACAACGGCAAACCTACAAGATTTTTGCTACGTGGCTACATCCATCTGACCCAGACATTCCCCAAAATGGACATTCGAAAAACACGTTTATACGAGTCATTAAGGGCCATGTCATCTGCCAAACACATTACAACTCCCGGTGTAATTAAATGGAAAGAGAAATTTAGCTAAACAGAGCATAAAAGTAAGAGCAACAATAAAACCATAAGGGGTGGCAATCGAGGGGAGAAATCCACAAGATATTTGGATGTATCTTGCTGCAACGTCATTATGGCTTCACCGGAAGCGACGTCAGGCGCCGCGGCGCGTGCGTTACAAATCACTACTTTACAACTTCCGTTTAGCTCATTCTCTCTCCGGCCGCGCTAGATAACGGACGTGCGAAAAAACGCAGAATAGCCTAATAATTTTCGGTCACGCGTCGCTTGGGATACGTAATGTTCGTGTGATGACATTATGAAAAATAATAATTTGTTTCGTGTCCCCTCGCTGGGGGAATTACAATAGTTTTTGCTATTAATTTTTTGCTGGTATTCATGGTAGATTAACTTTGATTTGAGAACCTATGACTCCTAGAGAAGACCCTTGGTAACTCGTGGTCAAAACTGGAGACTGACACACAGACACTTTGTATTCAATAAATTTATGTAGGTATTTATACGTTATTATTTGAACATGGGTGAAGATAATATTATTTCTAGTTTTGTTTGTAATTTTATGAAAGTTTTTTTATATTGGTCAATATGACTTCACCTCGCCTGATGGTAAACTAAAGGTATAATCTCAGGATTGGATAAATTTTAGGAACTACACAGATCTGTATGTTAGGATGAGTTAATCAAATTTTTTTGTTGACTGTACTTATCGTTCACAGAGAATTAAAATCGGCTATAATCTATGTTAAGGCCATATACCTCAAACATCCGAATTAAATTATAAAACTAAAATCATATCAATAATTTAATTTAGTTAGTAAGTCACGTTTGATAAAATAGTGGTCCTATAAATTTTATTGTGTAGGTACTAGCCTAGCTAGGCATGCGGCTCCGCCCGCGTTAATGTTGGTTATCACGTCTTTTGACTACTCAACCGATGGTGATCAAACATACCTACATAAGATTGTAAGTCTGACCAAGACCTTTCAAACAAAAAAACCGCATCAAAATCCGTTCAATAGTTTTACGTCCATCACGCACAAACAGATAAACAGATAAGAATTCTAAAAACAAATATTTTTGTGCTCAGAATCGTTCATATAACATAACCCAAATCATCATCATCATTAACTTGGAATTTTGATATCGCCATTGATCATAATGACCATTGGTTGTGGAGGTCAGATGGCAGTCGCTCCACGGAAAATATCGAAGTTCAGCCGCATCACAGTTAGACTGGAAAGCCGACCCCAACTGAGTTGGGTAAAAGGTTCAGAGAATGATGATGATGATGATAACCCAAGTATTTTTTTTAATATCTCCAATGTATAGACACAGCTACTTTACAATTTCATAATAATAGTATAGACTTACTGGGCTTTATCTTTTTAAGATGAAGCTCAAATTGTCTTAATTGAAAGATTTTAGTAACTTGTTAATATCTTGGTTCTAAATTAGAGTTAATTATAAGATTTTCTGGTTTAATAACATTAGGTTAAAATCTTCTTATCAAACTACTTATTCAATTATATTACAATAATTAGTTTATACCATATTGATATAATAGACCGGTCTTTGATCATAATGTCTATAAACGGTATAACTTAATAATAAATTGATTCAAAAAGCATACCGACTATTTGGTAGGTAGATATTTCATTGTAACTACTACTAAAAAATTGTAAAGTACCATTGTCTGTACATTGGAGATACTGAAAAAAATACTTGGGTTATGTTATATGAACGATTTTGAACAGAAAAAGATTTTTTTTTAAATTATGTGTTCATGCGTGATGCGAAACTACAGAGCGGATTTTGATGCGACTTTTATGTTTCATAGGTCTTGGTCAGACTTACAATATTATGTATGTTTGATCACTATAGGTAGAGTAAAACCAGAGATATAGTCAAAAAATGCGAAAACCGACATCCACGCATTCGAAGCCACGGGTATAGGATAGTAAATTATATTTTAGAAGCCGCCTCTCCTCCATACCTCTTTAGGAGTGTCATAAAATTAGTGATTTACTTATAATTAGGTTAGGTGATTCCCACGCAGGTCCATATCCAGTTAATTTATCACCACAATGATAATTCAATAACAATTACCGCTGGGAATCATAAAATTTATTGATGGTGATCGTAAAAAACCACTTCATATCCCAAATTGTTTTTAACCGACAAACAAACAAGCAGTGTAATAAATTTTAAATGTATTAAATGAAATCTCTTTTGACCACCGACCGGTATAACTTCAACCCCAACTATTGGATCAACAACCCCTCTGTGATGTGTTTTGTTGTTGATAAGAATTGTGAGGAAGATCATGTTGTGTTGGTTTCAAGCTCCCCTTGGCCACGTGTCTTGGGCACCCTTTTGCGAAATCCGCCGTTTTGTTGGTAAGCTTATAAATATTTGGATTTATACTAAAATCCCTTTGCACTGTGATTTACAAATATAATTGACGACAATTTATGACGTGGTGATATTATTCGATTTGTGAACATGTTATTATTCTTTGGTTAAGTGTAGATATATTTCTATTGATGGCTAAATTATATCAGGTACATCATTAAAGATACACAAGGAAGCTTTATAGGGCTCCGAAAGAGCTCCCTGGTAAGTAGGTACCCTTACTTATTGACTCAGAGTGCTCTGGCGCAGGCCTTTCTCCTTTTGGACCCTAGACACCACCGACTTGCACCACCGGGGTTGAAAGGTCAGACGATAGTTCCGTTAAAATCCGACCAAAAAACCATGGAAAATTAGGACCTATATATACCTAACCTATGACATTAGATTCTAGGTTAAAAAGTACCTACAAGCTTTGGATAATTAGATAAGTAATTTAATCTTAGTTATACAGCAACAAGAGTTTTACAGACAAAATGCCACTGCCAATGGTAATACAATATTATTTACTAAAACACTGCACCGTATTTTTCATTTGAAGTGAGAGGCCTGTGTTAACAATAGGGATAAAACTCAGCAAACAAAGAGATATTATGGCGGAACCACAATTTGCTATTCGCTATTCGCTATTCGCCCATAATGTATTCGACGAAATTCTTATAGACGACTAAACCCTTCACAATTCGTCATATAAGAGCGACTAAAGCGAATATTCGTGCGCATAAAGCAAACATACACGATTAGGCCTACCCCACTTCGTTGTATACAAGTGAATAGAGGCGATAAGCGAATAGCGAAGTGTGGTTCCACAATATACACTACCCATTTAACTATTCCTGACTCATTTATCTCGATACTAAGTAGGTAGGTAGGTATATGAAACAACACTCCAATTGAAAAAGAGAACACGCATTTCTTCTGAATAAAAATACTGCAACACTATTGGTGGAAAAATGTTTCATACGTAACTCACATACGATACGTACTCATTGTCACTTAGATGCACACACACACACACTC
The DNA here is from genome assembly GCA_963576445.1 of Lithosia quadra. Taxonomy (NCBI): domain Eukaryota; kingdom Metazoa; phylum Arthropoda; class Insecta; order Lepidoptera; family Erebidae; genus Lithosia; species Lithosia quadra. The sequence continues at coordinate 3,161,364 of OY754893.1, forward strand.
ACTGCATCTTGAACACACACTCATGAACATCAAAGAGACCTGCAATGGTGCAAAGAAGCATTATTATAAAAAATCCAATCACCTAAGTATAGGGAGAGGGGTCGGAGGGTGTTCCTCCCACCCTCCAGAGGGAAGAAGACATCACGCGAGTGCACATAATTCATTGATACTATCCTTCACTAAACTAATGTAAGTGAAAATAAGCGGTGATTGTTATGTAGCGTCAGAAAAAAAACTGAATCGTTTTTATTTTCTTTTTATTTGCTTAGGAGAACCTACGACCTGAAAAATAGATGCTAAAATGCAATTAAAATATAATTTTGGCCTACCAACTTCATAGAGTTATTATGGGGGACCAGAAATCAATTGCATATTTTTTGCAACTATCTCATTTGCTATGGGTTTTTCGCTTTTTGTATTTATGATCAATATTGTAGAGAATTAAAATCTCTACAACTTTTGTTATTTTTTTTGGACGTTGAATCGTTTTCGAGGTAGAGTGCGCGGTTGAAATGATAGAGCTGCACTATTAAGTAGAGTTAGCAAGTAACTATGCGTATTTTGCCTCGTATTATGGGCGGAATCTAACTAAATAAACACTTTCTTGCAACACAACAAACATGGCGGACTAAAACTATAAAAATGTACTCATTGAATTTTAGAGGCGAATATAATTGTATGTTTACCAATAACCGGTATTATTTCTCTTTTTTTCTGTATTGTGTACAATTAGGGGGCCCAAAATGAAACATCTCCTTTTAAGATATCAAAAGATTTTTTTGCAACTTATTTTGCAGACGGTACCTACTCTAATGTATGGTCACGGTGCGTGGCGGTCACACAATACAAGTTACCCCTGCGCGTCAGACACACTCACCAACGATTGTGTTGGACCTACCGTTGACAGACGAAACTTTGACTGCTACACTTTGTTCCCTTGCGTCTTAAGGTGGTAGGGCTGGGAGAAAGGGGAGGGCGGCAGCTGAAGAAATACCTTTATGCAACAGAAATTGAAATAATTTATTTTTTGAATTATCGGAGCCTATCATCAATATTTTTTTTCTTTTTTTATATTACCTATATCGGTCACATCAATGTGACTTCACCTCGCCTGATGGTAAGCTGAAGGTAAAGTCTCAGGAAAAGGGGTCCCCATTACATACATCGATAGTTACATAATGGAGGCCCTCAACTTGACAGTCTCATGAAAAAAATATAGGTATTATTTTTTTAATGAAGTGACCAAAATTGATAGCATATTTCCTAACCCCTCCAGCTAAGTTAAATTGAATAGGTTAGGATTTTGTTCACGTCGTTATTGTATTCGAACCTGGGACCTCTGATTGCAGACCTACTACTATCGACTAACGACGAAGACGAAACCTAAATTGAATCTCATTACAGAAAAATCTATACCTACCTAAAATTATAACGTTGAAATCTTCGCTTGTTTGGTTGATCATGCCAATATCAGGAACTACTGGTTCAAATTGAGAAATCCATTATGTGTTACATAGCCCATTTATGGTGAGGAGTTATGTCATATATCATCACGCTACTACACAAGAGACCGGAGCAGTGCGCATATATGTTAACGAATTGGGCAGTATTCCATACATTATTATGGAACTAATAAGAGTAATAAGTTATGGACATGTTTGTAATAAATTAGTACCACAGGCAAAGCTGTGTGCGACAGTTAGTCTAATAACATTTTGCTCGTTCTGGTAACCGAAAATGAAACATCATCAACATCATTTTATCATGTTGTGTTCCCACCGGTAAGTACGGTAGCCTGAGCTCACTGTACCCCTCCTCCCCCTCTCCTGCCTAGCCCCCACTCCCTTGCCTAGCCCTCCCCCTCCCCTTCAAGGTAGGCAGCGCGTGTGTGACACCCTTAGTGTTGCACACGTCAATAGGCCACGGTGACCGCTTCCCATCAGGTGGGCCGTGTGCTTGTCTGTCACCTACGTAGTAAAAAAACATGCGCAACAGCCGCACTCCCTACCGCTACGCTATAGGCCCATAGGGTCTTAAAAAACCCTTGTCTGCAATGAGCTCAAAACCAGTCCCGAGGTATACTTCTACCAATTACGAAGTACCTTTGGGATTGTTTGACGGAAAACAAGGTATTAAGTCATAGTGTCGTGTGGGCAGTGAGTGATACGATAATCGCGTAGCCAGTGGTGGCTGCAACTAACTGCGCCACATTATCACTTGTTTGTGGAACAGAGCCATCTGTGGAGCTGATCTGGGATAAAATTTTGAAGATATTTCAAACAGAGCTTTTTGCAGTTAGAATTTTGTTAGTAATAAGAATTCAATAACGCAATTGCACGCCCATCTTCCGGTTTTTTATACATCCATGCACCCTTGCTTATATTTTCATTCATTCTTAGCGCAAGTGCAAGAAATAAATGATTAAAGCTTTATTGTAAGGTAAAAATTAAGGTACGGATAAACAAACATTGTTTTTGTAATAAATAAAATTTAAATTCGAAAAAGTCAACAGGGGAGCACTTGAATCTGCGACCAGTTCTTATCCAGGTGAAACACTCTGACTAACTGAAGTACTTAGACAATATCATGTCCTAGCGTTTCGAAATTCTCCTATACATACGTCTTGGGGCGATGCTGACGCCATCGACAGTTATTCTTATAACCAACTTAATATTGACTTCTTCGATTCAGTATCGCTTCCTTCAGCAGAATAGTGCGAGCGCTTGGCAACTGTAGCAGCGTACTCTTTAATTCAAAATGCGTTACTCCAAATTCGCAGTTACAGCAAATAAATCACAAACCTCGCGTCTCCATTCCTCTATTCCCTAACACGAAACGCAGGTTCGTGATACGAAACCTCATTATCGAGTTGGTTGCTCGTTTAAAAAATATAAATAATGATGGCGGGCACAAATTGACGTGTAATCATAGCTCAGCCTTGATTATGGTTAAATATAGAGATTATGGAACGCTCTGGGTGGCGACGGGTTAAAATCAGTGTTAGCCGTGTAGATTTAACAATAAATCACCGTGGATGTGGTAGTTTGGGACCACCCCTTCGTATTTAATTACTATTGGGGGTTAAATAAGCCATTATTAACCTCAAAATGAGGAATAATTAGAGAGTAATTTTTTTATTGTACACGTCAACATGACTGCACCTCGCCTGATGGAAAGCTAAAGGCAAAGTCTCAGGATCGCGATCACCACTACATACACCGATAATGCTACAGTGGTAGCCCTCAGCTTGATGGCCTCATCAAATGCTTTTTCACGCCCCGCTTAATGGCCCCGGGATTAAAGGCGGAAGAAAACACAAGCGCTGATAAAAAAATCCAAGTCTTTATGGTGAAGTCTTTATTTGAACTTTGATTATTGGTTCCAAACATGAAGCTATAGATAAACATGGAGGCCAAACCGGGAAGAACAGCTTGAGTCAAATACCTACATGTCTCTATCTCACTCTCTGTGGGCCAACTTCTCTTTCGTGTATTTGTACAATGTTGCTATCTTCTTATTAGTATCTCCTAGTAAATTATAGAAATAGACCATACTAACCAAAAATGCAAGTAAAATGATTTATAAATAACTCTATAGTTCGACTACGATTATTAATGTGGAAATTGAAAAATTATATGCCATTTATTATGCATGATTGGGTTGTCGAATCAGGAAATCAGTGAATTAAATTCCCATTGTCTATGGATTCAGTACGTAATGTGGCAACATTGGTACTACATGTCAACTATCAAAACAATATGGCGGTTGTTTATTATTGTTTCGGTTTTTAACATTTTTAAAGTTAATTATAAGTATAAACTCAAAAAATGGTGCAAAATTGTATAGTGCGTGATTGCGGTAGTACGTGGCGTCAAGAATGTAATATAAAATTCCACTATAAGTGTTTAAACTTGTTTAAATGGTGATTTCTTGCTTAGAAGGTTATCATACTTAGAAAGAGAAGTCGGCCCACAGAGAGCAAGATAGTAAATACAGACTGAGCTTCAAGTAGGTATTGGAAGTGAGGCCTCCATGTTTATCTATAGCTTCATGGTTCCAAACAATAGGAAACATAAAAGGAGTGTATAGGACCCCACCAAGATCTTCAGGGTTCAAGCCAACCTCACCAGTAAGAGAACACCTACTGATTGACAGCCGAAGCTCTGCAAAAGTCTCTCTGTTGCTCTTTTGAAAAAAAATTTGTTGAACAAAATGTGATTGAAATTTGGTACAGCATAGATTTCATTCTAGACTAACACATAGGCTTATTTTATGTAGGACACGTCAAAATGACTTTACCTCGCCTGATGGTAAGCTAAAGGCAAAGTCTCAGGACTGGGGTCACCACCACATACACCGGTAATGCTACAATGGCGGCCCTCAGCTTAGAGGCCTCGGCCCCGGGACTATAGGAGTTTTATCTCTCGAATAGGTAAGCAGGAACTGGTTCCAATGAGAACAGGATTTCACGCTATAGAAGCCGTTCTCTAAAGCCAATAATCTTAACAGGAATAAAATCGATCATGGTATAAATTAACTTATGAATACAGCTAGTAATCTGGTCGAAACTACAGACAATTCAAATTCACCTATACCATGGAGGTGCATTTCTTACTACCACCATTACCGAAGCCACAATTATTAAGGTTCTTACGAAATAACCGTAGACAATCTTCACTAATTATGTGATTTGCCCTTCCGATATAACTCTTTGGCCATGTTTACATCACCAGGAGTCCATAAACCTCTCGTAACTCCCTCCATAACGGTTACTTAGCCTCAATTGCCTTGTGAAAAAATATACATTTGAAGAACATACAGTATAATTGCAATAGCGATCAAACAACGAATTACTGACGACATTAAAATCTGTGTATAGTTACGTAAAAGAGACATTAGAAGCGGATTAGCCAGTCGAAAGCAGTCACGAGCAAGCAATTTGATGCCAATCAATAGCTGTATGCTAAAGATTCCATGATTTGAAGAGATTTTGGGATTATCTGATGCGAAGATTTGAAATTCGAGTTGAAACTAAAGCATGACATCGATTTTGAAATATCCTGATTATTATACTAACTCTGGCGTCTCTGGGATCTTCAACATCCATATTTTAACCATTACCCGTCATAAGGATATCATTTTTAGATAGCCCTAGGTTTGATATTGCACTTATTACGATTATTATAAGATTACTAGCTGTTGCCCGCGGCTCCGCCCGCGTGGATGTCGAAATCCGTTTCAAAAACTATTCTATCTCTCAAGTTGGATCGAACTGCACATGGTGTGCGAATTTTATTATAATCGGTTAAGTGGTTTAGGAGTCCATTGAGGACAAAAATTGTGACACGAGATTTATATATATTAAGATTAACCAGCACTGATTTGAATTGTTAGAGCCAGAATGCCTTGCTAAGGTGTTGCTATCTAAAATCCTTTTAGTCCTGGACAAAGACTATGGGGTTCTTCAACAAGGGCATATAGTTTTTGCGGGGTCAGCAGCGCGAGTGTGATGCCCCTGGAGTTGCACGCGTCCGTAGGCCACGGTGACCGCTTCCCATCAGGTGGGCTGTGTGCTTGCCTGCCACCTAAGTGGTATAAAAAAAATCTATATAGTTAGTTTGCCTTCGACATCGAGCCCATTGTGAATTGATTAAGCAACACCTTCTTATCGTTTATCCGTCCTGTCTTTTCTGTATCTTTGGTGACATTATCTCTATGAAAGATCATGTATATAACCGATTTTACGTACGCAACGCGTCAGTTCTACGTCCGTTGTTTGGACCTTAAAGCTTGGTGACCCTACCAAAACCACCCACGGGTCGATATCAACGTCGTTGGTCTGCACCAGGTTACGAGTAATTATCACCCAAATATGAGCACTGCGCTCTCAGCGTCCATCTTGAAAGTCTATCCAAATTATCCACTTACGACAATCGAGACTGTTAACCCAGATAATATTAAAAGAAATTATTCCACAGCTATCTTCAATAAATAGAAGCTAATTTTGCTAGCAATGCATTTAAAGAATTTGTCAGAAAACTTCCTGAGAAACGCAAAATGTTCTCAAGTTTTATCTCAATCAAATGAACAGAATGATTGAGTAATAAAGTATGAATGTGAAGGGCTTTAAGTGCAAAGGTAGGCCTAAAAAAGATAAATAGAATATGTAACATAGGAATTGCTGTATTTCCTATGTTACATATTCTATTTATCTTTTTTAAAGGGAGTAATTTAAGGACATCTGATAAGAAGTGATTATCCTATCCCTCCCCCTTCCCTTCTGGGTAGGCAGCGCGTGTGTGACACACTTAGTGTTGCACACGTTCATAGGCCACGGTGACCGCTTCCCATCAGGTGGGCCGTGTGCTTGTCTGCCACCTAAGTAGTATAAAAAAAAGAACGTATGGAGGAGAATGACATGTTGCGCCGCCGACCCCAAATATTCAGCTCATTTCGGACGGCAGATACCGTCGTGTTCTACCTCCGTCGAATAATACTGGGATGATGATCATGTGCTTCTCAAATGAGTCATTGACAAGCAGAATACTTAAACATTCAATAAAAGTGCACCATAAAAACGAAATATAACAAGAGTATTGTATTGGGCGCCACCCACACGTTAGCCAAAGTGCTGTTAGGTTAAACCATAATTATCACCAATGGTGCTTGTAAATTATGGGAATTCAAGATCGTGGCGACTGCTCAACTGGTTATCTTATTACGAAAGGTTAATATGGATCCTTATGTAACTATTACTGGGGAGCCGATTCTGTTGTCGGTAGCTCAGTGTTTACGGAGATGGTTTAACGATCGAGAGGTCCCAGTTTTAAATCCTGGCCATTACACTATCGACGTAAATTCATCCTTAATATAAGTAATTTAGCTTAGCTAGAGCTACAACTGTCATAGATGTTCGTATGGCAACCGCGGGAAAGCGGGGCGCGAAAAAGTATCTGTCCAGACCGTATGGATAGAGGCCACCATTATTTTAGGAGCAGCCTCTGGAAATAGTGCATATTTATACCGTCAGACGGGGTGCAATCAATCCGACGGACTAAATATAAAAAAGAAAAGAACCAGGACTGATGACTCGCCGAGGCACTGGGTGGTCTCAATGTGTTAAAATGATCACCTATCCTAAGATTACTAGTGTTTTTGCAATGTGCAACCTACTTAGCTACGATTTAGTCACGAGTCCTTCTTGAGTCCCATCGAATATCCACACTAATCCAATGCCCATAAAATTGGTCCCAAAAAAACAACGGGTCCAAAACCAACAAACAGAATATCACGGAGCTGCCTCGGGGAGCCGAAATTTAATCACACATATTATACAGTTATGACAGACACTCCGCCTTACAGTGTGTTCACAAAATGGATCGATATACATATTTTGCTAATTTTTTTTTTGTAATTTTTTTTTTTTATACTACTTAGGTGGCAGACAAGCACACGGCCCACCTGATGGGAAGCGGTCACCGTGGCCTATGAACGGGTGCAACACTAAGGGTGTCACACACGCGCTGCCTACCCTGAAGGTAATGGGGGAGGGCTGGGAAGGAGTGGGGAGGCTAGGAAGGGATGGGAGGAGGAGGGGTAAATTGAGCTCTGGCTACCCTACTTACCGGCGGGAACACAACTCGATGGTTATTATGGCCGCGGTGTTCTGTAGGGCGGCGGTACTACACCAGTCGGACAGCTCATTTCGGACGGGAGATACCGTCGTGTCCTACCTCCTGTAAAAATACACTCCTGTAAATACACTACACCCTGTAAAATTGGCATGGATTTAATACAGGTACCTACAAATCCCACCCTTATTCCCACTACTGTAGCTTCTGTACACCAGGATCAACAGCAATGACCCACGAACACCGAACACACCGAGTAATGACACTCAGGAAGTTCCAGGGAACGTTAAACTGTCTTAGAACCCGCTTCGAAATTAATCAGAAATAAATTGAAAGATTTTCTGATCGGAAAAAATGATCATCCAGGACTTGAACCCGTGATCAGTCCCTTACAGGGAGAATGCTCTGACCAACTGAGCTACCTGCTGATGCAGAAAATCACTGGAAATAGTTACCTAGCATGCAATTGCTTAAAAATTTCATTAAATTGAAAGAGTTAGAAATAAGAATAACAATAAGAATAATATTTATTTCCTTAATCATAGTACATTAGTGTTACATAGTTTCTTAGTCTAGCTAATGCTATTAGTTTTCTAATTAGTGCATAATATAATTACTTGTATTGCGTAAATATAGTAAATCCACTTTCCTACTTAGCAAAACGGGCGACAACGAAAAAAAAAATTATCTATATTTTATGTTTAGTTCACGTCATCCTCATAGCGATTTCTCAGTTGCATTCCAAGTTTGCACTTTTTTGGAGCCCGAGGTCCGCTTTTGGATTGGTAAGTTAGCTTTTCCGGGAGAAACTGCCGTCTAAACTACCAACCCGGAGAGGTAAGCCTGTGCCAGAGCCTCGTCAGTTATTTAGCAAGTGCACCGACTAACAGGTGATGGTAGCTTGGCCTTGGGCCTCTAGTCTGTATCCTACTTTATTATGTTTGCTACCTTTTTCATCGTGCAGAAATTCTCAAGTATAACCCCCCGCCGCGCAGCACAGGCCGTTATGGTCAAACCAACTAAAACTGCATGGTGTCTCGTCACATCGGCTTGCGTAGCCGGGGAATCTGGTTGCTACCTTAAGAAATGAATAAACAAACCACGCTTTGAAGTTATCGAGAAACAAGGTAAACTACGAACAATTTCGAAACCATCTGTATGTACAGTCGTATATAATTTATAGCATGCCCTCGCCCTGTATAATTAGGTTCGGTCAGACTGTTGATTGCTTATTATATTGATGTTTCAATTTTATACTCATTTTTATGGTCATCGACCAACCGTGGGGGGTGACCACCCAAGACATGTCTCTCACCCTTCACTCCAACAAACAGCTCGATAAACCTATCCTTGTCTACTTAAACTCAACCGGATTCAAAATACTCTTTCTCTTTTCAACTTGTGAGTAAAAATAGGTTGTTTCGTTTCAATGTGATTATGGGCAGTGAGGTAAGTTACTCGTGATGTTGGGTAAGCTGTTAGTATAACTATGTAGTGATGGTCTGATCTGCGATGACAGCTGTTTCCTTGTTGGTTTCCGATTGTAAAATCATAAATTGACCTCAGTTATATTACCGGGACGTGTAGATAATTATTGGAAATCTTTTTTTTAAATCGAGCTTTGAAAATAAAAAAGGTTGCATGCGGTTTTACGTACATTATGTTATAGTCTAGAATGATATATGTGCATAGATTAGAAGTTGTAATGAAATTGAACTGGGTTCACCTGGGTATCACCCTCACACAGTGCAAACAATTCTATCAAGAACCAAGCGGTTCGGTACCTCTTTTCTTTGCCGCACCATAAAGACTTGGAATTCTTCACCAGCGCAAGCGTTTCCTTCCTCCTATAGTCTCGGGTCCTCCTACATCGGGGTCTTCTAAACACCTAACCTCAAACCTCTCTTTAAAATATTGTCTGGCTGTCTTTCTTTCTGTTTGGTTTGGTTAATCTTTGTAGAGGCTGGGCCGGTATTGACGGGATGTTCAGTGGCTGATTGATACTTATATTATTACTAGCTGTTGCCCGCGGCTCCGCCCGCGTGGATGTCGAAATCCGTTTCAAAAACTATCCTATCTCTCAAGTTGGATCGAACTGCACATGGTGTGCGAATTTTATTATAATCGGTTGAGTGGTTTAGGAGTCCATTGAGGACAAACATTGTGACACGAGATTAATATTATTAAGATTAGTAACCTTAGGCTACTTTTATTTTAAGGAAATAACTTCCCTGTAGAATAAAATTAAGAAAACCCCAATTCTAAGTCCATACGAACGAAGTCAGAAGCACAACTAGTATAAAATTTATAGGTTAAGATTGTTGAGAACTAAACATATAAACTCTAACTGGTACAAATCCATTAAAACTTTAAAGAATGCTTCAGAATTCTCTTGACAAATTCGTGTGGAAATATTTTCTAATGAATTTGTCCGACATTTATACGTGGTTTTAAAGGAATTCAGACTCGTAGCCGTTGGTCTTTTGTTTGTTTTAAGTCCTAAATCGAATGGAATCGATGTCGCAGACTATCTCGGACTTTTGATCTTATTTAGGCGCATGAGTTTCTCAAAGATTTAGGCTGGAAACTGGAGGGTAATAAAGGGTAAAGTTTGTTTGTTCTGATATACATAATACTTACATCTTATTTATTACCAAATATATATGGCACATGTAAGTAAGCAGGAAAGCTGGGGTTGACTTCACAGAGTAGATTATTGAATTATTGAAGAAAGGACAGGTCAAAAGCACTCGAAACAGGCGGGCTTGTATGAAAGGTTTAATGACATAGGAAGCGCGTGAAGTATGTAAGGATAATAGCAAATAGCAGGCTGTTGTCTCTGCCTACCCCAGAGGGAAAAAGGGGTGAGCATAATTATGTATGTATGTAAATCTTATTTATGCTTTTATACGAGTTTTTAATAAGTAAGTATCACTAAAAACCTTTAAAGTGCTGGAAAGTTTTTTAAATTACGTATGTTTCAATAGGACTGTAGATAAAAGATAATCACATGAACAATCACAAGACAATAATCTTTATTGAGAGGATTGGTCTGTATATTAGTTAAGCACAACATTAAAATATCAATTTAATTTTTGCCGCCAAACAACCCGATAGTAAACATTACCCGACAATAAAACGCATCCGCATCCGCGCCCAAACGCTTAAGCTAAGGGCCAATTACCAATTACGACCTTAATAATTGTCTTTTAATTAACAGTAAAAAGTAGCATAAAATAAAAACTCCATATCAAAAAGTTTGAACAACGGATGGCGCGTTCGAGCGACGGCGCCTGCTCAATCGTTTATAAATCACCGCCATCTTTAGATTACCAGATTAACTGAACTGTTAAAAAACATAGATCCTTTATGTTCGGCTACCATTACATTAACGCTCATTGACTTGACAACATCGAAAAAATAAAATAAAAAAAAGGATATTGAATTGACAAGTTCGAAAAAAGTATTGCCCACAGATGATGTAAAATGTCATGTTTTTTAAAAAGTATCATGGTGTGTCGTCGTTCGGAAACCGATTGAAAGTGATAGGTTGTGAAATAAGAGTGAAATGGATACAAGTAGTTTCTTAGACAAAAGCCGATCGGCTAGGCAGAGATGTGATCGAAACAGCTTATTATGTTTTTATGAATATCATATTACAAGAAAAGATCTTATTGGGTTTGTTTAAAATGATTGAAACAGTCAATTTCATTTAAATCAATCTTAATTTTTGAAGGTCTTCTCCTTTCCATTTTTAAATTAAGAGTGGAAACGATGTTTATAATGTAAAAAAGTAAAAAAAAACGTATTCTTCATCCTAGCGTTAATTTCCAGTCGTATTTTAAGCATCTAAAGCTTTCACCTCGGAGTCTGGGGTCCGCTTTACCAGTTTTAAGTGTTTTAACTGCGGATTGGGCTGGACCTCGGTACTTTCCGTGAAGCAAGTGCTATCTGACCTTCACAACTCAATGGTGACGAAGGCGGTATCGAAGCGTTGCAGCTTGACCGTTGTTGAATTTCTTGAGTTATATTTGAAAACTCAGTCCAGTTGAAAATCATTTTCACTAATGAAATCCGTTCTAAAAACAAATTATTTCACTAATGATAGAAACTAAAAATTTATATCATTAAGTAAAACTAAATATTCATTTCATTTCATTTCAAAAACTTAAGAACCCAGTTCATTTCGCCTTGACCACCAGAAAAATCCATTTTGGCAGATTTTCATCGGTGGAACTCCGTCATAGGGAAGATTCACCATTTTTTTTTTTTTTCGGTCGGTCCCGTCAACATGAATTCACCATTGAAGTTCAAGTCCTTTGAGTACAATAAGTGACGTTTCAATCAACCAAATTATGTTATGGAGTGCCACAGGGAAGTATACTTGGGCCACTTCTGTTCATTATTTATATTAACGATTTCCCATCAGCCACATCATTTCCGATGATCATGTACGCCGACGATAGTACAGTGGTATTCAATAGCGATAATCTTGATACCACTGTTTCAGTTATCAAAGAAAATATTACTTCTTTGATTAAGTGGTTGGAGGTACACAATCTCAAAATTAATTTACAAAAAACAAATATAATGGATTTTAATCAAAGGGTAAACAAAACAAATTTAGAAATACGATATGACGATAAAAATATAAATAATATTAAAGTGACAAAGTTTTTGGGCCTACAAATCGAAAGTACTCTACAGTGGAATGCACAGATTGAAATGGTGAATAATAAAATACATCAATATGCATATGCACTATACATGCTTGGTAAAACTGTTAACAAGAACACAGTACTTACAGCGTACTTTGGGTTGGTTGCTTCTACTTTAAGGTACGGAATCATATTTTGGGGCAATGCAACTGGTAAAGAATTAGTTTTTAAAGCTCAAAAGCGTTGCATTAGAGCTATGTGTAAGATTGGAACGACAGATACATGTAAACCGTATTTTATTAGCCTGAAGATACTGACGATGCCATGTATGTACATATACGAGATAATTATGTTTGTTAAACAGAACTGGGAGAAATTCTCTGTTATAACCAGCAGTCGCAGGTCTGACAGACTATGCCTGGTCCCATCCAAAACAGCCTTACTACATAAAAGTGTATTTGTAATGGCACCTAAGATTTATAATAAACTGCCCCAAGCTATTAAATCTTGTAAAAACCTAAAAATTTTTAAACAACAATTACAAGCATTTTTGTTGAATAAAGCTTACTATTCAATAGAGGAATATCTTAATGAAAAAAGTAGTTAATCCGATTTTTTTTTTGACTTAATTTCTTTCATTTTTACATTGTTTACATTGACAAAATTTATTTATTGACATTTATTTTGATTGACATTGATTGATTGATTGACATTTATTTGATATTTATCTATTGACACTGCTTGCATTTGTAATAATAATTCCATTTCATTTTATATTATTTACATTGACATACATAATTTATTTGAATGTAATATTAATGAGAAACAATTTGCACGCCACATGTGGCAGAGTATGTGAAAATATGCATTGGATGATTTACTGTAACACCTTTTGTACCATACCTCTTGCAAATAAAATTAATTTGAATTTGAATTTGAATTTGAATTATCCTATCGACGTCTACTGGACATAGGCCTCTCCCGATGTGCGCCATACCACCCGATTCTCTCCCTTCTGCATCCAGTCCATCCCAGCTACCTTTTTCAGGTCATCATCAGTCCATCTGGCTGGACATACCATCTTCCGTTTACCGACTCGTGGTCTCCATTCTAGGACTCGTTTGCTCCAACGGGCATCGATCCTTCGATAGATAAGTTTACATTGTAACATAATAAGATCTTACTACTATTCTTAACCGTTAAAAATAGTTAGTTAGTATTACTTCATCAACTCTTAACTATTCACGAACCAGCTATTATAACTTGAGACGCGGATGCAAACATGGGTGGTCCGCTAAATAGGAAGCTATAGGGTCAATTACTATTTGACAGAGACAATTAAAGGTATAAACAGCCGTCGTTGTGTGAATAAGGGCCTTTACACATTAGCGACATGACATTTACAGTCGATAAAAAAAGTTGATCGTCACGGAGCTCGGCAGATGTGTAGATTACAAGTTGATGGTACAAATTGTATTTAATTAATGAAAAGCAATTAAGAGTTATCTATACTAATATAAAACTGTAAAGTAGTTCTGTTTGTATGTTGGAGATATTTAAAAAAGTAAGTATTAGGTAGATACCTGGGTGTTTTCAAGTCACGAGTGAATAGGTTCCTTCTAGGCAAGCGTGATTCATCGTAGACCACATCGTCACTTACCATCAGGTGAGATTGAGGTCAAACGTAAGCCTATCATGAATAAAAATAAAAAAAAAGATACTTGGGTTATGTTTGGTGAAAGTATTGTTTTGGATTTTATGTCTAATTATTGTTCGTTAGTTCGCGATGGATGATAAGACTGCAGAACGGATTTGGATGCGGTTTTTTGTATGAGAAAGGTTTTGGTCAGACTTTTTATAGGTATTATAATACCTAAAAATATAAGTAAAAACTTGAACTAAACGGATCAATAAAGCTACTGATGCCTGTGTGTGATTTGATTCCACAAATTGTGATTAGACCGCGGCCATAATAACCATCGTGTTGCATCCCCGGCGTTAAGTAGGATAGCCAGAGCTCACTGGAGGGATTTAGTGAAAAGCGTAATTTAAAATACGCTTTTTGCACTAAAAGCTGTTTATATTTTCGATCGTCGAACTAGTGAGAACAAAGGGAAAGTATGTAGGTAATAATTATTGTTAATATTGAATAAATAAAAAAAAATACATTAAACATTTCTTTCTTGATAATGTAGCTCTTGTACGTGCCTCCGAGAGCACGTTAAGTCATCAGCCCCGGTCCCCATATATTTACGGCAGTCGTTACGTAATAGTTGGAGCACAAAAAAGATCGAAAACTGGTCTAACTACAGAACTTCGATAACGCCAGTAGGTTTTAAGGTCAGATGACAGTTGCCTCATTTTTTTTAGATCGGACACGTCAATATGAATTCACCTCGCCTGATGATCAAGTTAAATATAAAACTACAGCCGCTTCGTAGTTAGACTAGCTCAAAAGGCAATCGCATCATTGATTTATCCGAAGTTTAATTGTTTTTTTTTTGATAACCAGTAAGCACATTAGCAAAATTTTTGACGTCTAGATTCTCAGACTTTGGCTTCGCCACAATCTCCATAATATATGCATCAGTTGTCATTATTACCGCGTGTTTATTCTCACGAAACAAGCTATGAAGGGTGCCTATAATGACAACATATTGAGTAGGTAATAACAGGTCTACCGACTCCACAGTGGGAAATAACAGCTGCTTGTTTGCCTATGGTTTTCTTTAACTTCTAAAGTATAGAACGATGAATACTATTTAAACCCCTTAGGTAAAGGACTCACGAAGCGGTTTTCACCCGCAACCGCCGCGGTTACGGGCCCGCAACCTTTTTGGAATACAGATGTTTTGTGAAAAATTAAAACAAATTTCGCGACGCGTTTTTCTATAAAGAAAATTCTAAAAAGGCTACTGGCCCGCAACCGCGGCGTGCGCGGGTTAGAACCGATTCGTGAGTCCTTAGCCTTAGGTTGGTTGCTTAGTAAGAAAAACGTTGAATATCGACCGTTTTCGCTAACGTGTATGTTTTATTTAGTAGTAGCTTTCATCAATTGTGTCAATAGGCGGATGACCTTCTCATTAAACACTATCGGTTCCCACTTCCCATGGGAACCTATTCCAGAGATGTTAAGTATATATAGCCCATAATATATGTTATTCCAGACTATATAAAATAATCTAAAAAAAATCAAATTTATAATTTTTATAATTTCTCTCGATTTTTTTGATTGGATTTGGACGGAAGAAAGACAACTGCATGTAGCGGAGATGCGAATGTTAAGCTGGATGTGTGGTGTGACGAGAATGGATAGAATAAGGAATGAGTACCTATATTAGAGGAAGTTTGAAAGTTGCACCAGTTAATGAAAATTGAAAAGCGAGCGACAGTCGTTGTATGGACATGTTATGAGAAGAGATGAAAGTAATATTGTTAAAAAGGTTCAAAGTATAAATGTGGAGGGCTTTAAGAGTAGAGGTAGGCCTAGGAAAAGATGGATAGAATGCGTGAAAGAGGATATGGCAAGGGAGTGACTGAGGAGATGACATCGGACAGGGATGTAGGTACTTATGGATGAATATATTGGGACAAGAGCAGGTAGATGATGAATTCGTCTTGTTTTTTAAACGGTTTTTTTTTTCATTGTAAGAATACTTAGTTGTACCTACGTAACCCAATTAAATTTCTGGTTTACTTAGTTACGAACTAAAACTATTTTTTTCATTATTTTTTAAACAATCCAACCCAGTTTTATATAAAATAAATTAATTTTACTAAAAGAAAAATGTAATGTTTATATTTTTATGTCGGTAGTAAATCGTAGTTTATACTAAGCTGGTCGTAGTGTATTCGTGTACCATTCACTCAAAGTGTTCCATAATTGAATTTCGTGTCAACACGCACTAGGCCACTAGGTACTTGAAATTCAAATATGGTACACCTTTTTGACGGTTATTCACATGAAAGGTTTTAGGCAGATATCTGAACAAATTCAATAGGTAGTTAAATAACATTTTCAATTTTTTCTTTCTTACAACAGTTGGTTGTTTATGAAAGACCTTACAATTCCTATAGATAACAGCCTCTTCTATTTTTAAATACTGATTGTTTTTTTTAAAGACTATTTTTTTCTCTTCACTTGCCTTTATTATATAAGTTAGTTTAAAAAAAAAAGTAGTTTAGTAAAAAAAACATTTTTGTTTAATAGGGTATTTTTTGTCTTTTAATACATGCCTTTTCACATGACACTTATGAAAAGTTTCAAGTGAAAAGATACGTACAGAAAAGACCTCCAGTCTTTTATGTTTTGATTGATTTTTACGGGAGTGATTGTATTGCCGTTGACTTACCAACCCTTGCATGCATGCGGCCATAGACTTATTCTATTCTATGCATGCTGTCATGTGTAACAATTACTCTGAGGTGGCGACCATGTTTACGGGCGCACAATAGAGATAGGTCCTTAGGTGTATTAGTTTTTAAGATAGATTTTAAACGTTTATGCAAGTCTTTCCAAGACTTCTTCCATAGATCACCGGGTAACGTGCAACTTGCTCCATCCACCTATGGACACCTACAGCAATATTTCTTTCCAAAAAAAAATTAAGGAGTAGATGACTTCAGACTGTCTTCTCACAAAAAAATTACAAATCTAGCAGGAACCAATCAGTGTAACAACGCTATAGCAATACAATCCCAGTAATGTAACTGAACATTCCGGGGTTCGCAGCAATGCGGCCTGTCAAAAGCCAATGGCGGACACTGCCCCCCTCTAGTGTCCACGCCGCCCCGAGGGGGCCACCCCACAGGTCGTCTAAGAAATAAATGCTACTATCGGAACTCGATTTTAAGAGGCAGCTCTTTTTTATTTTGAACTGACTTTGAAAAAGGAGGAGGTTCTCAATTTGGACATTTATATTATATTTTTATGTCAGTTCGGGCATAGCTCTTGTCATATATAGACAGAAATATTGTTTTTTGATTGATTTGAGTATTTTTCATTTTCCTTCCCGGTTAATACTTTTTGTATGAAAACTGAAAAGTCAGTTAGGTAACATTTTAATACCTATATCATAGAACTAGGTAAGTCAGTTAAGTGCAAAACCCGATTAGTATTGGGATGTTTACGTTATTGAAAAAATTAGTTAGTCAGTTGAAAAAATAATATAAGCAAGTACGAGTATATATACCTACCTATTACAATATAATTATGTGTGTTTGACTGATAGGTGTGTATAGTAATTATAGTCATGAAATGAAACTGAAATTTTGGACAGATAGCGCACCTAAAAGACATAACATAGACTCTTTTATGGATCGCAGAGGGTAAATTTAGGCCGTTTTTTCTTTAATTTCATTCGCACCGAAAAACAGTAAAATCATATACATTCACGTATTTCTTCCCCTGGGTCTCTACCTAAGAGAGTTATACCTACTTAGTAACAACATCCTGGCACTTAATCAACCTTTTTCTTACGAAGCTATTTTCGAACTTCGCGTTCTTAATGTAAAACATCAATAATTCAATCAATCAAATGACAGACAAACAGAATACCACAAGACTTGCTTTAAAGGACACCTAAAGCCTAAAGGTCGCCTAACAACTACAAACTTATTACGACATGTTCAGCTGAGACAAATTGCAGTACAAAAGCAGAAAAAAAGCTACATTTTAAAATTCTATTCTCACTTCAAACTCATTCGAAAAACCGTTAGTAAGACCACCACCGGACATCTAAAGGTGTCATGGAGACGCTTACTCTGCCAGACCCCTCTATCACAAGGTACTAAAGGAATCTCTACAGCCCTTCTCAGCCCAGCCCCGATTGCCCTTAAGTGCTAACCCATCTTGAGATTCAGAGAGGCCAAAATTAGCCCTTGACGTTCTTGAGTCTACGATATGAAATACTTGTGTTTCTTTGTCCACATTTGAAAGACTTTTTTTGGGTTATTTAGGTGTTTCTCCATCGGTGAGGTCAAGTGTGATAAGCTTAGGATTAGAATAAAATTTTATTTAGGAAGTTATTCTATCCTACTAATATTATAAATGTGATAGTTTGTGAATATGAATGTCTGTTACTCAATCACGCAGGCTCTACATAGATTCCCAGGGCAAGCAGGAACGGGAGCTAAATTTCACGTGGGGGAGTTCGTTGGCAACAACTAGTTTATTTAATAAGTTACGAGTCGGTCTATGGCAACATTAAGTTATAGATATTCTATCTCACGAAGGCGGGTGAACAATTAAATAGTAGTACTACACGTGCGCTATAAGTTGAGACCTGACCACTAAGACGCGTCATAGCGGTCAGGTCTCAACTTATAGCGCACGTGTAGTACCTTAGATTATTAATATGTCAGTAGTACCTGTGTCTTGTAAATACGCGTACATGTGTGTTCGAAAGTTCATATCACGTCAAAAGAAATTCATGTAGCAGTTAGTAGAACAATCATTGTAAGTAATTCATTTTTAAAAGCAATATGTATATAAAATGTGTTACTACAATGACAGCTAAACCGCCTTCGTGAAATAGAACATGTATCAGTTTGTGAAAAAATCTTCTACCTTTTTAAGTTTTCTTTTTTATAAGTATACCATTTAGGTGGCAGACAAGCACATAGCAAGTAGGTATTATAAATTTGTAGCAAGTTGCAGTTACAGTTTAAACCAGGTACAATGGCACGCCTGCTGGTAAATTTATACGCCTAACTAAAATGTTCTTTTACTATACGTATGTAGGTATCTTACAAGTATTACGAATGAAAAAATATTTCTATCTTTCAGTAATTTCCATCCCTGTAATTTCAGCCAGACCCGTTCAGCCGTTAGATCGTGCTTGAGTAACAAACACCCAAACATATTCACAAACATTCACATTTATAATATTACCTAGTAGGATTCACTTGAACATTTTCAGTAAAACCTTCTTAGTCACACACTCAGTTGACTATTCAACCAAGATCTGAATAAAACACAAAGGCTATCGATTTCCCTGTATTTATTGAATCAATATACTCTACGAGGACCCAATTAAAGTGCCATAAACCTCCCATTAGTCACCCCATAACCCCCTCTTCCCCTTACTACTAAACCAACATGGCGGCAGAATTGTCACCTATTCTTTCATAAACTTATCCAAACTATAAAACAAGCAAATATCAACTTTATTCATATACAAATAAAGAATATTGAACTGTAATAAAAGTTGTGTTTAGCACCTTAAAAGTCTTATTCTTGAAAATAGTGTGCCATATTACCCCGTTCGCTTCTAGATTTTTGCTTATCGATTTTGAACTTTAATTTATGAAGTTAAGGTTGATTTTTCGGTAAGAAAAAGTGATTATTGTTAGTTTTGTTGTTTGAAAGTGAGTTGAGAAGGCGTGACATTGACGCCCTAACGGATTGTGGAATAATATATGAAGGGTATAGTCAAGTGGTGTGTGTTAAAGAACGGGGGTGTTTTATTATTAATGAGGAAATGGCCGGGCGAAGTCACCTCGAATTATAGCTTGTGTGTTTTTTAAAATGACTGTTTAATTTTCTGACAGTCCGACTGGCTTTTTATTAGGTCGAATCCGGAGATGGCTCGGGTCAAGCCGGGGTGCGAGGGAAATGCTCTTTGGGCCACCTTACACTCTGGCAACAGAAGACCCTAGAAGGCATGCGATTTTAGTTGGTAAGAGTCCGACATAACCTCCCCGCTAGCCGCGGGGTGGGTATCCAAGAGGATTTCCGCATGGAAAAAAAAAGGTTTCTTGACGTAAGAATCGGTATTCGAATGAAGAATGAGGTATACATGGATTCGCTATATACCTAGGTAGGTACAAATTAATGTAGGTACATTAATTGAGCAATTATTAAATAAAAAATGAAATCAAATAGTAGATACATTGAAAAATATTACATAGCAAAATTCCAATCAGTCACGATCATCGTTCCAAATTCAAACTGGCCAATAGGAATCAGCTATAAACTTCACTAGCCATACAGATGTAAGCGGTGGATCAAAGAATCGACGTGTGCGCAAGTAATCATCGATGATCGTGTTAATTAACGTTGATATGTAGATGTATGTGTGTATGTGTGTGTATGTTTGTGTGTGTGTGTGTGTGTGTGAGAGTTGATTTCAGTACCACTGGTACCACCGCATTGCTTGGTAGGTAATATTTTCTTGTAAGACCATTATGTTGTTGAATAATTATGTTTGTAGCTGAATGTAGTAGTAAGTTGTCGTAAATTGAAACGTAATATACAGGATGAGTCAAGATAGATTGTGTTTTTATTCGGTCTATAATATCTTTTTGGTCTAAAGACAAATAATAGCGCTTATTAATGTCAAGATTATTGTGTGTACGTTTCCACTACAAAAGGACAATTTCTTGTTATTTTAAACCGAACCGAACCGAAACAGAATGAACAGGTGAATTGGGTATGAATTTTGTTAATAAAAAAATCTACTTAATACCATAAAGGCTTTATAATCTCAATACCTCGCAGTATTCACAGTCGAGTCACAGATCGCATAAAATGGCAGTAATTAATACAGGTACAAAAAACTGAAAGAATTACGTTTCTTTCGCATACAAAGTCTAGCAAAATATTTATCGATTTGCACTTTATTCCACGTTCGATAATATTAACAGATAATGTTTAATATTGAAAACTTTATCACGGGCATACCTTTTATGACATTAGTGAGATCGAGATTAGATCGGGACTGAATTTTGACCATATTTAATCATGAAAATTGATTACTTTTAATAGAATAAGCGAAAAGGATATTATTCTAGTTTTTTTTTTATACTACTTAGGTGGCAGACAAGCACACGGCCCACCTGATGGGAAGCGGTCACCGTGGCCTATGAACGTGTGCAACACTAAGGGTGTCACACACGCGCTGCCTATCCGGAAGGGAAGGGGGAAGGGCTGGGAAGGGGTGGGGAGGCTAGGAAGGGATGGGAGGAGGAGGGGTACAGTGACCTCCGGCTACCCTACTTACCAGCCATAATAATAATAAAAAACACACGCTCTGTAATCAAAATGTCCAGAAAAAAAACTAACCGCCTGAGCACCCTCACATTTTTACTTTTATCAACTGCGTATGCTGATTCAAGAAAATCCTAAATCCACACAAAACCACCATAGCTGGAACAACATAAAATATATCAAATATTAATAACACAACGTACGGAACGTACATTTTGGCGATGGCGAACATCGGCGGGTAGAAATAAAAACAAAATGTGACCACGCCGAACCACCTATAATAAGCCCATTGTTTTATACAAATACAATATTGCGTTTATAAATCGGATAAGCCTACAGCACAGGGAAAACTATGGAGTAGTTTGAGGAAGTTTAAAATTTTATCTAAGATTTTATTCGAGGCTCTATCATACGGAGCCTAAAGCTAACCTAACTTCTAATCAAAGAGTAAGGCTCTGGCAAAGGCTTGCCACTCAAGATTGAAAGGTCAGATGAGATCAGTTGCTCCCGTAAAAGTCAAGATACCTAAGTAAAAATGAATTATGGAGAAAAATACAGAGTAGGTAAACGGATCCCAGGTTCCAAATCTGTTGTCCGCCGCTCTGTCCGCATAGAATTTTGATCTGATTGATTTTTCGTTCTGAAATCCCCACAGATACCACCCCCGCTAAGCCAGCTGGGGGTAATATCCCTATGAAGCCATGGGAACCTTTTTCGGGGATAAAAAGTAGCTTAAGTAGATATAAATTCCAGATTATAATCTGTTCTTGTATTCAGCCAGATCTGTTCAGCCGTTTGAGCGTAATTGAGTAAGAAACATGAAAACATCTTCATAAAGTTTCACATTTGTGATATTAGTATGATTGGAACACAATAGGACATTAAATGCCTACGAAGTTGGCTTGTGAAGATTTTTGAAGCTGAAAGAATTAAATGCGTTATAAAGGTTTAATATACGTACAGGCTTTACTACCTACCTACTTTTCTCCTTCATATCACAGCATCGCCGCGTTTTCAGCTTATCTGACAGCGGAAAAATTGACACGCAAATCATCCAACACTGTAGCATAAAAATCATACTTACTGGAATTAAATTTTTAGATTCATTCCAAAAATTATCAACACAGTTACCGACTCCACAGCACTCCTGTCCACATATTGGGCAATAAGAGGATCGTCCGCGCCGAGTGGCGCCAGTAGCCTCCATTCGTATTTATTTATACCTTGTTCTTATTTATATATTAATTCATGTACAGGTTACATGTGCCAATGTTAGACGGTGAGTTCACTTCGATAGAATTGATGGCTGGTATGATTCATATGATATGAGATCGAATCCGGCCGGACAGTAGGTACCAATATGAATTTCACTTTGTGGAAGTTTATACGTGCTAATCACTTGATTTATCTGCTGACGGTGAAGGAAAAACATCGTGAGGATGTCATGTCCTAGAAGAAATTCTAAGGACATGTCCGATCCACCAACCCGCATTAGGCCAGCGTGTGTGGATCTTAATCCTAAACCTAAGTCTAAACCCTCTCAGCTCTCTTGTTAGAGGAGAGGAGAACCGTGCCCAGCAGTGGGACATAAATGGGTTGTTATTATTATTATTTTATTATGATTCATATGGCCTGGACATGGGAGGCTGGCAGAAAGGAGTTGGAGTTACATAATCAGCTACTGAAGTCCCTTAGTAGATAAAGGTCTCAGGTTGGCTGCTGCAGGACAAACCAGGTAAACTGGGGTTACTTAAATGCGAGAGCTGGAGGCTGCGACTGTGACAACCAAAGATGAAACACCTCCCATCATGCCCGCTGTACCGCAAGACCTGGGCCTCAACTCTGTTAAAACACGCCACTGTTCACTCTAGAATTAAAGACTCCCAGATTATTAGCTATCCGGAAACACAGAATCAGGCAAGGCATTCCACTCCTTAGCTGTACGCGTAATGAGCGTATTGCTGAAGTGATTCGTGAGTATTAGCGGAATGTCCACCACCCTTAGCGGAATGTACCTTCGGCTAACTTCCTCCTCTCCTCCTCCCCCCTCCCCGCGGCCACTGTGAATTGGAGGGTGGGTGGTTGATGAGACAGTTTCTGTGCTGAAAATGCAGGAGACTGGTCTCCCCGCAGTAATGTGTCACCACGCTTAAATTATACGAAGTAAAAACTTACCCCGAAACGAATTAACCTTATCGAACACACAAAAAAAATGTCTACCCACCGTTTTATCTTCGTATGACGCGTATAATTCGCTTGCGCAGGAGTCGGTTCCGCGATCGCGTCGATACGCATGTGTGGCCTGCATTAATTAACCATATCGTTCTCGGTACTTTGAAGACTTGAAGATTTAATGTGTAGGTAAAGTATGAGAAATTTGCAGAAATGTTAATTTTACCAAAAATAATTAACATTAACCTAAGCCTGCGGCTGCGCCCGCGTGGACGTTGGTTTTCGGAGCCAGAGCTCACAACCCCCTCCCTCCCCCCAATCTCCTCAGTACCACTTCACCCCCCAAACTCCTCCCCTCCATGATCGGCAGCGCGAGTGTGACGACGACGCCCGAATATTGCACACGTCCATAGGCCACGTTGACCACTTCCCATGAAGTGGGCCGTGTGATAAAAAGAAGTCTTGAACTAACCAGCTCACTTTCTACCAGGAGATCATAAAATCGAAGATATTAAGCTTCTGCATACAACTACGTCCAAGCTCACCCACGCTGTATGACAATGCATTCCATTCCTATTAATGCCAATATATCCACCTATCCAGTCCATGATACGAGAGTAAGCGTTCAACAGATTAATAAGCTGATAGACTACTTGAAGGGACTCCAATCATGATAGGAACATTATTGAGGTAGCAAACGTGAATACAGTTAAATTCACCTGCAAACTGCCCAAGATGGTACAGTCAGCGCCAAAGGTTGGTTAATAAACTCTAATTTATTGATCACCTTAGCTCTAAGACCTTTAATATACCTTACTAAAGTTTTTTTCACGTATTTCCTTCTAATCGAATTCAAACACGCATTCTTTTAATCACGGCGTTACTAAATCAGGCCCCTGGTAAGAAAACGATAATGTTTAATAATTATCTCTCACCACTTGTAACTTCGGTGGCGCCCACCATGCGCCGGCGCAGTGGTTCGGCGGCGCGCGCGGCGACGCGTGTCGTTTGAAGCGCCGACAAAGACGCGCCGCTGTAGCCCGTGAGAGAGCACGTGGCGATGCTGTGTGTACCAGGAACGGGACTGGAAGTAAGGGAGATTGGAAAATTCCTGATAACTCCTAAAGGGTACAGCCGTTTGCATCATAACTCTCATGTGTCATTGGCGTGGCAGAAGTGTTCGATGTTAAGTTCTATTCCCGCTCAGTACAAATATTTGTAAGGATGTATGTTTGTATGCATAAATCTGTGTGATTGTAGATAATACTATTTGTATATATTCATAGAAGGTAGAATACAAGTATTTAGGCCCACTACAAAATAACTATACGCCAAATATGTAATACCTGCATATCGTCACAAGTAAACCCGTTCCCAAGCATGACACATAATATACAACACATGATTACACATTATACCATTGATTTTCTTTTGTCAAGGAATACTAAAGTACTTTTCGTTAAAAAGTTTTTTTTATACCATTTAAGTGGCAGACAAGCACACGGCCCACACTGATGGAAAGCGGTTACCGTGGCCTATGGACTCTAATGCCCTTCTTGAAGAACCCCATATTGTAGCCGCCAGGGAAAACCAAAAACAAAAAACAAAAAACAAAAAACAAAAGTGAAGAACATATCACGTATTCAGATAGTGACAAATTATAATTAATCCCATTATATACCACTACATCTGTAAATAAAATATGTAAGACCTGCATGTCAAACTCAACTAGTTAATCATCACAGGTGTAGCCGTTCCCAGGCATGACGCATGTACCATCGATTTTCTTTCCTTAAGAAATGCAAATTTTCTGTTAAGAAGTGTTTCCATGAAACAATAACTTCAATGTAACAGCTTTACGGCCATGTTAGAATAACTGCTATCTAAATACAATATTGGGCGCTGTATTAGGGCTGTACAAATATGTGATAAATAAACATGTATACGTTCATGAACGTTTAAAACCTACGGAATGAACGCGCTGAAGATGAGTCACAAAAATAGCGACAGCTAACCATGTGTGAGAGAATTTTGGCTTACAATGTATTACATTTTGATTGAAATGTGATTCCTGAACATTTTCTCTTGCTGTTACTACAGTTTTATATCATTTCACTACACAACAGATAATGTACCTACATATTTTTATGTAGTTACTTAAACTGACTGAGCGTTTGCCGCATAGTGGCTGACTAGTGCGTACATGTGCGTGCCGACTTGCATGTATAAATAAGTGGGCAAATTTGTCGCTATTTGAATACTTGATCCTTAATTTTTTGACGGTAAGGACATGGTATTTCTTGACAAAAGAAATCATCAATAGTACATTCGTCATGCTTGGGATCGGGTGCACTTTTGTAGGTATTCTTCAACGCGTTCCATCTGTAAGTTTTATACATTCATGTAGGTATACGTTGTATTTTATTTCGATGTATGAGGCGAGTTGAAGCACGTCTCACCTTATAAGGATTGTTGAACAGGTTTTAGGTATAGCATCTTCGTTTTAGAAGTCCGCGTAGGATCTATAATGTTGAATGTAACTTTGAAGTTTAAGTATTGAGTATTTAGCTGTTTGTGTTTTTCTCGTAGTGTTTCTGAAATTAAATTTTCTAAATTATTGAAGTAAAACAGATATAGTGCACGGCATCTAATTTGGCAAGATGTTGGTGTAGTGTGCGCCCCTTTACTCCAAAACCTTGCCAAGTTAAATGCCGTGCACTATACTTGTTTGTGGCAAAATTTATGCGTCGCCTAGAAACAAGTATAGTACACGGCATTTAAATTGGCAAGGTTTTGGAGTAGTGGGGTATACACTACTTCAAAATCTTGCCAAGTTAGATGCCGTGCATTATAATAATATAATATGAGGTTAGGGTGAATGGGCAACCCGGTAAAGGTTGTCCTACTACGACTACGACTAATCAGATCCAGGACGTTTTGGAGGAAGACCAGTATTTTTTAATGTCTCCAATATACAAACACCTACTTTACAATTTTCATAATCATTAATCATCATCATTCATAATCTTAATCAAATTCATAAAATAAACAAAAAAATGTGTAATAATCGGTAACCTTCCGATAACTAATATCATGTTCAGCAACTTTTATTTCTGTCCGTACACCCCGGATTCCTATCTATCAAATAGTTCGTAAATATTAAGATACCTCCAATTCTACGTATCAGCGATGACAGCGTCAACATAAAAAGCATGTCATCACCACTTGATCAACATAACCTTGAACGATATCTCGTGGCGCCATGCCAGGAAGCCTCCATCCCTAATTTAATTTTAGACATTAAATTTATCGCCACGCTCGTATAGATAGTTTTTAATTATGTTTAATCTTATCATCTATAAAAGTTTATGATTTTTGGATAGCTACTTTGCATGTTAGGGGTGGCACATATTTTTTATAATCAGCCCATTTATGTCCCACTGCTGGGCGCGGGTCTCCTCTCCTCTAACGAGAGAGCTGAGAGGGTTTAGACCTTAATCCACACACGCCAGGCTGGCCTAATGCGGGTTGGTGGATTGGACATGTCCTTAGAATTTCTTCTAGGACATGTGGGTTTCCTTCACCGTCAGCAGACAGTAAATCACATTAAAATTTTTATATAAGAGTACAATACTAACCACCTCTGTGGCATAGCGGTGCAGCAATCGACAGGACTGTTAAGTCAATAGTCGCGGGTTTGGTTCCCGCTCAGTGCAAATATTTGTATGCACGAATGTGTCTGGGGATTTTTTCATGTAGGTATGTATTTACAAAAAAGTAGATACCTATATAAGTATATTTATCCGCATTCTAGAATCCATTACTCAAGTTAGTTAAACTATACTTACTTTGTTATTTATTATTCATTCAACTATTATAATAGTGCACGGCATCTAACTTGGCAAGATTTTGGAGTAGTGTGGGCTCCACTACTCCAAAACCTTGCCAAGTTAGATGCTGTACACTATACTTGTTTCTATGCAACGGATTTTGCCACAAACAACTATAGTTTACGGCTTCTAACTTGGAAAGGTTTTGGAGTAGTGGTGCCCACACTACTCCAAATTCTTGTCAAGTTAGATACCCTGCACTATAGAGTATTAATAAATTATTTAACACTCATTTACCTAATTACTTTTCGGTATTGGGTAGGTACGTCTTCATCATCATTGTGTTAAGTTCCAATTGCATCCGAGGTTTTCATCTGTGAGCCTCAGGTCTACGTGCCAGTTTTTCCTCTCTGCCTAGTTTTTAGCATCCTTGGCAATAGGATTATTGGCACGCATGTCATATTTTAGGACGTTAAGTCAATCATTTTACGTTAATTAACCTCCTACAGCTCGGTGGAAGTCGCATACAAGTAGATACGTACTGGAATATTATGAGTGCCTATTAATATAATATCTACCAATAAATTAAAAGAAACCTCCTTTTGATATTCAATTTTAAAAGAATGATTTTAAATAGATACTATAATCAATAGCTAATGTTACCCGCTATAACTCAACCCTAGCCTATAAACCAAATATTAAACTCACATTTGCACACAATAAGAAAATAAAGCAGGAAACTCTGAAAGAGAACCAAACTTTTTCTTCGTCGGTGGGATAATTTCGGTCTGGCAACCCTGTAAAGTCGGGTGGTCCAGCACTAAGACGTGCCGCTAGACGCCCCGCCGTGCTACTCCGCTATAAAATAACTCATACGCCGCCTTGTCGACGGTATCTGGTGAAATCGAAAGTATTTCAGAAATTACCCCTGTATGAGAATGTAATTGAATTATTTATATCGACGTTCTATGTGTGGAATGTAGGCTGTATTAGACGCTATCTGCGCGCGGTTGAAGACGCTTGATGGCAACAATTTATCTATGGTACTAGAGATGCAGTTTAGGAAGAAAAATTTTATTCATAGCCCATACTAAGAATACAATTTTTATATTTAGGGCCCATACATATAATAGATATTATCGATTACCTGTATACTGTATAGATATTAACAATTAATATTATCTGTGCTATCAATACGTGTGGGCAAGTTGATAAAAATGATATTATCTTAAATAAAAGCTAATTAGGTATTTATGTTAATGAAGCTGGCAATAACTATTATAAACTTTAAAACTCACTTTTATAACTTGTTTTGCTGAAATTACGGACAAAATTTCATAAAATAATATGTTGTCGATAAATTTTAATTATGTATATAGTATTATGTTTACCTATGTAAGTAGGTATATACACAAAAAGTAGGTACCTATATTTTAAGAATGAGAAAGTAATAATATTTTTTTATTTCAATGTGCTGAATGAATGAATGAACGAATGTGACGCTCGGCTTGAGGGCGTTTGAAGGTATTAATTAATATTAATTGATGTTTGGTTTCTTATCGGGATTATGAGCCTGAAGGTTAAAAATCTACAGATCCAAAATGCCTTTTGTAATTCTAGGTTTGAAAATTAAGTTAATCTATGCATTAACTAGGTATAACAAAAAATTGTAGGGCTGAAAAATAGAAGTAAGTACTATATACTTCATACAAGACATAATGTATCAGCAAAGTACCTATAGAATTTTATTTTAAACATTTAAGTAAAACATCTAGCATTTCATAGGCATACCTAGTATAAGTTAGGAATAAAATCATAGCAGAAATAAATAGTTTTCAAATAAGTTTCCATCTGAAACATCAGCCTACTTAATTAGCGGGAGGCACTGACATGTGACCTCAGCGCTCAGCAAATTGAATCGTGGTCCTTTAAAAAAAATAAACAGCGGAACGTTGGCGCCAACTCGCCGCGATGCTCTTTATTTGAATGTCTGCCGTTCTTTGAGTTCATTTTTTTTATTTAAAAAAATGGAATGTTCTCGCGTGTTCGCGTTCGCTTCTTGCTGTTTCGACATTTTGTCATGTCCGACTGTTCTGTGTTTTACATCTATTTTTATTAAAATAGTTGTAAGTATTGTTTTATTGAAGCAGTATTTTTGATGGCCTTAAATATTTTTTGGACATTTTTAGGGGTTCAAAAGGTACGATCCTTTTAATTACTTATTATGTAAAAAGTAATTAGGTAGGCTAGGTACTTACCTAATTAATTAATTAATACTTTCTTCTAACTAGACTAGATACTCTCACCCTAAACTTAAAAACATAATAGGTATATAGGTACTAGGCCAGTGTAGCAGACTGATACAAAAATCGTGTCATACTTGCAATTCAGGGTAGAGAAGTAGGTACATTGATAAAAAAATGTTAGGTACTTAAAAATGCGTTCAGTCAATTTAAATCACGTTGGATCAATTTTCCAACAAAAAAAAACAAAAGTTTTCATCTAATTAACTTACCTACTCGCTTTACAAAAATTACGGGAAAAATTCTTAAAATGCCTCTATTATAATTTTCGCGCTTTCACAGCTAATTAAACCCAATTTAAAGTGAAAAAGGTCAGTGAGCAAATTTTTTTTTTCCATACAGCCGGTCTAGAATACAAACAAATCTTTGACTAAGTATAACGCGTGCGCTATAAGTTGAGACCTGGGCTCTCCGCCTACTTCCTCCTGCACTGCACCTCAGTCGCCCGTGATGTACTGTTCGCTAAAAAATAGGTAGACAGGTAGGTAACGACTCGGGCAGAAGCTTGTTTACGATATATTTTGTGCGCTGTACAAACACGTGCCGGTGACGTCTAGCGGTCAGGTCTCAACTTATAGCGAACGTGTAGTAGGTATAACAAGGAAACAGAACGGAAGAAATAGTTGAAATTGAATTGAATTGCCCAAAACTTCATTTAATCTATGGTAATTTTCCAACCAACCTGAATCACAGACAAACTTTTGAATGAATGAAATGAAAAGAGCTTACGTCAATTTTCCAGGCGCCACTGTGCGATCATTATACCAGTTACAGCGACCGCGGTCAGAAAGGTAAATCCAATATTTTACTTTGAACAATAAAAATAAATTGACGCACCATACCATACTGTTCTGATTGAATTACTGGACGGTTGGACGCCACATCGAAATTGAAATTTTCAAATTTGCTTTTTGGTCGAAAATAGTTCCTAGGTAAAGCTGAATCTTCGTGTTCGCTCCGTGAACCGAAATGGATGAATGCCTTGGATACCCAAGGCTTACCTACACTTCGTTCATTATAAGTACCTACTAACTCGGTTGAAGGTTGGTTTTGTTAATTGAACGTTCTACATCACCTGGAGGCAGCTGATTCAGTAAAACTACGTTTTTAAAACGCAATTTTTTTTTTAAACTTAAGTAGACATTAATTTTTAAGAAGAAAATAAATCAAACTATGAGTTATTTTATAAGTAGGTAGATGTTATTGTGACAGATCTTACGAAATCACATAGTTTATTTTTCAAGGTTTAATCGAAAGGATATCACGCGTTTTGAAAACGTGGCGATAGGTACTGAACTAGGTGGCCAGGTGTCTATGATATCAACAGCTTATCTGTCCCAATGTGTCCCAACAAATGATATCGCTTCAACATGAAATTTAAACTCATGACGCAACAAATAAAGCGATAAACGTCAGATTTCCCTCCAAAAATCTTTTTTTTATTTGCTACCTCTTGTCTGGACAATGTTACCCACTTTACAGCCATCTTTGACAATTACACACGAACAATCCCCCGGTTTAAGAACGTTTAAATAAATTGTCGAACTACAAAATAATGTCGTGCCAATTTTTTTCTAGGATTAGTAAAATCCAATACAACATAATGAGGCGGCCTCTTTAATTTTGCGTTTAGTTTCTGCACCGTTGGACAATCTGTCATGCGTTTTGTGTGCGACGATGCAATAATTTCTTCAGGTAGCCAAATTACAAATGGCCAACGCGGGATTAAAATTAAACGACACTTTAGAAATGTATGAGATTAAATGAAGTGTATTGAGCATTTTAATGGTATTGTTGACTTTTTTTAATAATCCTGGTGCAGGATACAAGTTCAATTGCCCTTTTAATCATAAGCGGCTATGAACGATTGAAATATTTATTAAAAATGTCACCTGCAAAGTAAAAAGAAAAGCGCAAGCAAGAGAATACGACAAAATATAGGTTAAAAAAATAAAACCTCCTTTTCAAGTCGGTTAAGTAGGGTAGGTAGGTCTGTACTAAACCCTTCCTCAGAATGTTGAAAAACTTTCTGAACACCGCATTGCCTCAATCTCTCATAACATAACATTGATATTTTTAAAACATTTAAAAAAAAAATATTTTATTATAAATTTGATTTATAATTCAAGCTATTATCTACTATATTTCCTTCCTGACGCTATAAGTCCAGAACGCACGAACCGATTTCCACGGTTTTGCATTCGTTGGAAAGGTCTCGGACTCCGTGAGGTTTATAGCAAAGAAAACTGGAATTTACACCCGGGCGAAGCCGGGTCCCGGGTCTCTAATTTGTTATAATAATTTGTTATTCAAATCTATACCTACTTAACTTCTATACAAAGAAATAAAATTTAAGTGTAGGTATGTTTGTAATAAAGTAAGTACCTACGCATTGTAGTAATTTATCACTCTTTTTTTTGTAAATTCATAAATTATGAATTACCTGTCTGTCTATCGGTCTGTCTGTCTGTCTTTCTATTCGTTCAACTTGGCTAATCTCTGAAACGGCTGAGCGTAATTTTGACGGGCTTTCTGCTGACAGATAGCTGATTTAAAAAGGTGTAACTTAGGCCAATTTGGAAAAAGAATTAGAGAAAGGAAAGTCCACACATACGAAGTCATAGACACAGCCTGCTAGGTAATATACCTACCTTACGTAAAATTTGCATGTCCATTAGTTAAACATATACAAATAACGCTAAACGTTTATTATTATTTATGGTCACCATAAATTAATCAGAATATTTAATTAGATAAATAACAAATGTTTTCCGTAAAACCACAACTATCACGTTCCAAAACTAGTTGCTTTACAAATGACGAATTAATCTCTCGAAAGTCGTGCCGATATTTTTTTTGAATGTTTCCGAACGCAACAGCCCGTGACAAATTGAAGTGACATTTCGGTAGTTTTATAAAGCGGCGTCCATCTTGCGTTGCGGATAGAATGTTCGAGATAGGTATTAATTTGGATGGAAAGGGACATGCTTCTGTCAAATAGTTTTATTCAATTTAAATGATTAGTTTCCGGTGGTGTAAAAAATTGTAACATGACATTATCTGTATGTAAATTACATTATCTATAGATACGGACTAATACTATTTACTGATTTACAAGTATGACTTATTTATACAACTTTTATATCTATTAGATACCTACGGTTGCTCTCAAAGCTATCACTTTGGGGTTCTGGACCCAATTTTTCCATTTCAGGGCCAGGATAGTATCAATATGAACACCTGCGCCAGAGCATCGTCTGTCATTCGGCTAAGTTAGGTCTGTTTTGCTAAATTGCTTGTATAGGTTTACTTCAGTGTAAGGGCAGATTCGAACCCGTGACCTCTAGACCATTAGCAGGACCTATTGGTAAGCTACCGACGAGCGACACTTTGATGATGATGACAAATACTTAGGTATACTAAAAGGACATCGAACTCATGACGTGTAACTTAGCAGTCCTTCGCATGCCTTAGGTACTACTACGACACATGCAACACACAAACGAACATTGAATATAATATATTCGAGACTCACATTTTAAACATGCCCTTATCTAAGTATCATAGGCACAGCGCTACAGCAATTATGTCCAATTTGTACTGAGTTTGGTCCGAAGCGTACTTTAAACTTTCTACAATGAACTCGAGCTGAAATCGATGATAAGGCTGTTTACACACACGTGTATATACAGCGTTAGGCTGTGGATACATAAATATTAATTTATTGTAATTATATGTGAAATGCTTATATTGACAACTTTATGACTTTATTTTTATGTTTTTGTGTTATAGTTTTTGTATCACTACTAACAAAAAATTTATAGAAAATAAAATATATATAACAAGGTACAGATACCGGCACGTAAATTGGCCCGACGCGTCATATGCGCAAAGGTCGATTTTTAGGTCGCGGGAGACGCGGTTGCGCCGTCGCGGACATATGATTGGTCCGTCACTTGACGTCACTTGACGGACCAATCAAATGTCTCCGAGAGTCGTCTTGTAGCGAATCAACGTGCCGTTCGTTCGTACTTTGAATCATTTGATTGGCTCAAAGTGCTCGATGCGCGAACTTACCCCAAACCTGGCCAAGTAACGTGCCTGTATCTGTACCTATCTATCATACCTACAGAGACTGGCTTCGGAAAGACAATTAACCTGTAACAACTTATATTCGCGTTAAAACCAAAAGTCGTACACTTCGGGTTCAACTCTACACAATCGACACTTTCTCCTAGAGGTGTCGATTCGCACACTACTAAATTAAGTCAGTGCGAAAGTAGGCGTGACAGTACTGCGCAAAATTTGTCCGAATTGAACTACTATGCCACTAACTAAATACACGTTTTTTTATAGTCGATGGGCCCACGTTTTACCACTATCTCAACTGATGGTAAGTGAATATGTCGCCGACGATGGAGCACGCTAGCCTAGAAGCAACCTATTCACTCTAGACTTAAAGACTCCCAGGTTATTACAGACTCAGGCAGGGTATTACACTCCTTAGCTGTACGCATAATGAACGTATTGCTGAAGCGATTCGTGCGTATGAGTGGAATGTCCACCATATAACGATGGCGCATCGCCGTACGTCTGATCGTTCGTTGATGAAAAGGGCTTGGAGGAATCAGGTTATGCAACCCCAGCGCACATTCCCCGAATTGCAACCGATAAAAAATCGAAAGGCTAGCAACTCCGCGCCGATGAACACTTTCCTGAAACATTTCTTTTGCGAATTCAATTTTAAAAGGTATGCATAGCACAGGGTTAAAGTACTTGTATTTGAAATGTTAAAAAAAGAAAAGCGTCTATTTTAAGACCATAAACTGACGTAAATACTCCAAAGCGCATCTACACACCGCTATTCTAAATAAGGCATGTTAAACTAGAGCAGTCCGCTATAAACCTATATCTACTGTCTGTTTGACGTCAACCGAGGCCTTTTAGCGCGGTCCCTGCCTGTGTGGGAAATTATCCGGAAAATAGCCGGGATACGCACCACGTAGGTGTAATAACCCCCTTACTGAGTGTAAGGAGGTTAAAAGGGTTTGAGTGGACTAGGCTCTGTGTAGAACGCTCGTGCCATATTTATTTTATTTTAAATATTTACTTTATGTCATGTCATTCATAATTTGAAGTGTGATTCTATTTTTGAAAGTTGTTTTTTTTGCTACCTCTGTCGCCTTGGGGTAGGAAAAGATTAAACTTGTTTTTTTTTATACAACTTAGGTAGCAAAATAAGTCCATATAACCTATATCTGTTGTACTGTCTGACCTGTCACGGCCGCCCAACACATGAAAAATATGTAGTTACGCTATAGTTAGTTAAAATAAAACAGTAAAATAAAATACGCGTGGCCGGATACACACTTGGCTTGTATTTGAATTAGATTTTTATCACCTCGAATGAATGCAATTAATCGATTTGACAATGGATCAAATAATTAGTATCAATCGATTATCAATCTATTACAAGGTACAGGTGCATTCCGTTCCACGGTATCATTGACATAGACACGCCAAAGTATGATAGACCGAGGCCATAAACAAGCTGACTTTTTTCCGGTTCAATTATATAGATAAGAGCCTTTTGATAGCTAATTATTTTTTTATAATGAGGGTAACAGCCGTAACAGGTGAGTTTTACCTAAAATATTACTAAACGAGGGTACTTTTGATTTTAGGGAGTACAGTGACCAGTGAACCGTTTTTTTTTAAACTTTTTCTATGCATTCATTGAAAAGCTATTATATTAACAAATCATTCTCTGAACCTTTTTCCCAACTCAGTTGGGGTCGGCTCTCCAGTCTAACTGTGATACGGCTGAACTTCGATATTTTCCGTGGAGCGACTGCCATCTGACCTCCACAACCAATGGTCATTATGACCAATGGCGATATCGAAGTTCCAAGTTAGACTGGTTGGACTTTTGTGGGCTCCAACTACCCGTAACGACTGCCATAGATGTTTGTATGGCAACCGGGACCGACGGCAAACCTGCGATAAATACACACATAACTTCGAAAAGCATCGAAAAGTCATTGGTGTGTGCCATGGTGAACCTGGGATCGAACCCGAGACCTCGTCTCAGCAGTCCATTACCCAAACCACTAGGCTACCGCTGTGTTTTTCTAAATATCGATTCCATATTCTACGGGAACGATAATCGAAAATCGAAAGATTCATTTTCGATTATACCATATGGGCTACCCTATTTGGACCTGTCATTATTATCATCCTACATTAGACAAAGTATCGTGAACAGATTTTTTTTTTAACTTTTTCTATGCATTCATTGGAAAGCTATTATTTTAACATAATGCCCCACAAATAACTATCTACTTACCAAAATCTCAATGCAACAAAACAAAGTAGTTTATCAACCAAGTGCGAAATACCTCCAAAGGCAAACTTTGAGGGGTTTCCTCTAAGACACTACCTGCAGGCGCTATCTTAGAGGAGGGAGGAGGCTCGGAGTGTGGGGAGGGGGGCGGACCTGTGAAGCTGAGAGGAGATAATTCCTCTTAACTGTTCAACTGGGCAGAGTAACGCGTTAAGTGAAAGTGGATTTGGTTGTGATATACTATCGTTACTTGTTCATAGGGTTCGTTTTAGTGGGAATGTAAGGATAGTAATTATTTTCTATACTAATAGGTATAATAAAGCCCGAAGAGTTTGTTTGTTTGGTAAATCTCAGTAACTACAGGCTACAGGTTCGAATTGAAAAAAATATTTTTGTGTTTGATTGCCTGTTTATCGAAGAAACGGGAAATGGAGTGCAGCAGTAATCATATAAATTAAAAAAAATGGTAAAATTTACATAGGTAGGTACATTGTTTCAAAACTATTAAATAACTGTCATGTATGGGTGCTGACACCTCTGCCTACCCCTGCGGGGATATAGGCGAGAATTTATGTATGTATGTAGGTATGTATGTATGGTTTAAATACCGAGACACGGATAAACCCACACCAACACCAATGCTAATACATGCTTGTGTTATGGGTTCTAGAATACGCCACTGCAGCACTACCGGTGTATGTAGGGGTGACCTCGGTCCTGATACTTTACCTTTAGCTTACCATCAGGCGAGGTGAAGTCATTTTGACGTGTCCTATACAAAAAACGCGTAAAACAGTTTTGTGCATTTTTTTACATACGTAGGTACATTATTGTACATAGAAAACCTATTATACGTAAACGGGAATTAACGCGATACACGTTAAAGGTATATACATACCTTTGGATGCCTGACGTTTCGACCAGGTTACACCGGCCGTTAATTCGCGTTAATTCCCGTTTACGTATAATAGTTATGGAACGCGAAAGTTTAAAAGTTAACATAGAAAACCCATAGACAAATGCAAATATTCATTACCATGCATACAAATAATTGCACTGAGCGCACGGGAATCGAACCCGCGACGTCGCGTAGCAGTCGAACACTCTACTACCACTCCACGGAGATTGGTTTCCTCTAAATTGTCTCGTCTAATTGTCTTACAATAACTTCAGTTCATATCTCAAAGTTATTAGGGGGTAACTGGGGTAACACAGTGACCGCCGCCATAACAGCTATCTTCCGACTTCCAACTTCCAACTTTATTCCCCTTTTGGTTTCTCGAAAGTTTGTTTGTTTCTTCCGTACCATTAAGTGTTCGCTTTTTGAACCTTTTCTTTAATCTGTTAGCGGAAGGAAAAAATTAAGGACAAGATGTTAATGAACTGTTTGAAAATAAAAATATGCCAATGTCGCCGGTTTTTGCGTTTTTTGATTTCTATATCTCCGGTTCTACTCAACCAATTTTGATCAAACATGTAGAAGGTGGGTCCACGCCAGGCGAGCCGAGCACGAGCGGAGCCGTCTCTCAGCTTCGTCGTTCGCATGTCAAGTGTAGACGTACAACGAATCTACGACGATCACTGTCCTCGAAATCCTTTGTTAGACCAGTGCCGATAGCTATGAAAATGGTAAAAAGTAAAAGAAATTTATAGTAGGATGAAACCTGTTGTAAAAGGAAGAGAATATAATAAAAATGATAGGAAAAATAAATTACGGGCGATCTGAGGTCGGGAAGGGGGGAGGGGGGTGAGTTTTAAGGGTAAAAACGGTTTATCTCGATTTCCGGCAAAACTACAAGTCCTATGGAAAAAAGTTAAATGACAAAGTTGTAGGTAATAAAGAGACCTACAACTTTTGTATTACACTTTTTTCACATAACCTCAAAAAGTATGTGAAAAATTCAAATAATCAAGTTTTTGGTTTTTTATTTTTATCTTAAGCAAAACAAATTTGTTTTCCACGAAATTTGGTGAAAACTTAGCTTTTTATGTCCCAAAGACACTGTAATTTTTTTGATTTGAAATACTCTTTTTTTCAGCTTATTTTGACTAAATATCGAAAAACCACCCCAATTTTCAATCGAAAAATCTCACGTTAAAATATCAGCTTTTTAAAAAAAGTCAAAGAGTTTTTTGTTCTTTGAAATCTCTTCTTTCTGATAATGTAATAATATATATACATTGCTATGGTAAATGTTCTCAGAAAATGCAAAGAAGAAAAACTCGAATTCGAAATTAACATTTTTGTATTTAGTCATTTCCTCGCTGAGGTGGGATGAAAAGTTACATGTTGTACTATAACTTCATGGTTGCACTCGAGTGCAAAGATTTTTCACCTTGTGCTCTTTTGATTCCCTCGCTAAACCTCAGGGTTCTATTTTGTGATTATTGTATTTAGTCATTTCCTCGCTGAGGTGGGATGAAAAGTTACGTGTTGCACTATAGCTTCATAGTTACACTCGAGTGCAAAGATTTTTCACCTTGCGCACTTTTGATTCCCTCGTTAAAGATCTGGGTTCAATTTTTAGAACCCTTCGCGTGCTCAGTTTTGATGACCGAGCAAGCGAAGGGTTCATAATTTGAATCACGAGCGCAGCGAGCGATTCACAAAATAGAACCCTGAGCTTTAGCGAGGGAATCAAAAGAGCACAAGGTGAAAAATCTTTGCACTCGAGTGCAACCATGAAGTTATAGTGCAACATGTAACTTTTCATCTCACCTCAGCGAGGAAATGACTAAATACAAAAATGTTAATTTCGAATTCGAGTTTTTCTTCTTTGCATTTTCTGAGAACATTTACCATAGCAATGTATATATATTTTTACATTATCAGAAAGAAGAGATTGCAAAGAACGGAGTTATTTCTAATAAAGAGAAGGTCTCTTTATTACCTACAACTTTGTCATTTAACTTTTTTCCATAGGACTTGTAGTTTTGACGGAAATCGAGATAAACCGTTTTTACCCTTAAAACTCACCCCCCTCCCCCCTTCCCGACCTCAGATCACCCGTAATTTATTTTTCCTTTAATTTTTGTTACATTCTGATCCTTTTCCAACAGGTTTCATCCTACTATAAATTTATTTTGTCTCAAAGTCTATCGGCACTGGTCTATTGTGTTCGTCAAAAACCGACAAAAATCGGAATGCAGCCGAGCACGAATAAAATGCTCGCAGTGCGCTCGTTCGACGCTTGTAAGTCGGTCCACACTAGACGAATTGTGTTCGGCTCGTGCTCCGCTCGTGCTCGGCTCGCCTAGCGTGGATGCACCTTAGGATTCTAAGTCTGAAGTCCTTTCAAACAAAAAAACCCGCATATCCTTTCAGTAGTTTTTGTGTCCATCGCGCATAAACAGACAAGACTTCTAAAAAGTATATTATTTTCGTGTTCAGTTCAGAATCATTCATACAACATAACCCAAGTATTTTTTTAAATATCTCCATGCAATGTACAGAGACAGATACTTTACAATTTTAATAGTATAGATATTTACAAGTTATAGAATATTTTTTTTATTTTTTTTTGTTACTAGTACGGAGCTTTAAGTCATTATGAAGTAATGTTACCAGTAGTAAAAAAAAACCTATAACCAAGAATTAACATAATAATTATGATTTTAGCGTGAACAAAAATTTTGTGCGGACAAATAGAGGCACAGACAAACAGATAAACAGACAAACAGACAAAAATTCTAAAAATCATTGTTTTGGAATCTATTACATTCATAAAGTCCCCTTTTAATTTTTTTTCTCATATATCTGCCATGTACAGACACCTATCAGTTACAGATTTATTATAGGTATGTATAGATAAGTGAACAGATAGGGTACGTATTAAATTAAAAAAAAAAAATAGTATAGTTTGATAGCTAACAATCAAAGGAATGTCACGTCTATATTTCAGCCTGTTCGTTAGTCTTTGCCCTAGAAGTATGCGTCCTTTGTTCGACAGCGCATCTCGAGGGTGGTCAGGTTATTGGGTCCGTGTCGCCGCGCAACTTTCGCATAACGAAACACATCCACTGCGATGTTTTGTTCGTTCCGATATAGTTTATATGTTTAGGTAAATTTATGTACGAGCTGAGAGTTTGATACTGTAGGTATGTTTTTATACTACTAACGTAGCAAATAAGTTTTTTTTAATACCACGTAAAGCACACGGCCAACCTGATGGGAAGGGGTCAACGGACCTATGGACGTGTGCAACACCTAAAGGTGTCACTACTCACTGCCTATCCTGAAGGGAAAGGGGAGGGCTAGGATGAGGTGGGAAGTTTAGGAAGGGCTGGGGGGAGGATGTGTACAGTGAGCTCTGGCTACCCTAATTACCGACGGGAACACAACACGATGGTTATTATGGCCGCGGTGTTCTGTAGAGCGGAGGTACTACCCCAGTCGGACAGCTCATTTCGGACGGGAGATACCGTCGTGTCCTACCTCCTAATTGTTGATGGTAAGCTGTTACCATGACCTATTGACATTAGCGATACTAGAATTCTTCTCTACAACCACAACATGAACGTCGTCGTTATAATTTTATAATATTTAGTACCCTATAGATAGATATAGATAGACGAATCTAGTTCCTCAATTGGGTAAGCTACAGTATTTTTTTTATTGGGAATAGGCTCGCGTTTGACCACAATCTCACCTGTTGGTAAGTGATGATATGGTCGACCGTGGAACACGCTTGCCTAGAAGTGACCTGTTCACTCAAGACTTGAAGACTCCCAAAAAAATCCCCATCTAAATTGATACCTAAGTAGGTACTGTTTTGCACCTCAAAATACTTCCAATAAAATATACACACAGAACAGTCTATAATTTATACTCTTGCACAAAACGGCAAATTTTCTGCCTCTCACGTATCTATGACATGCACACATTTGTACTCACACATGCACACCCACACTCACACTGAGGGGGGAGGTTGGGGGGTCTCCGCTGACCCGTGGCGCCGCCTCAGATTGTTACGGCCAAAGAAACACTCCCTGAGAACAGAACTGTGGAGTCGCGTTTCGCAGACAATGTTGAAATTTTAAAAAGTAGTGTACACACACACATTCATAATGATCACGTCTTTTTACCTCCGGGGTATCCAGATACACGAGCTCCCCTCCCCTTTTTGGAGCATAATGGGGACACCGTGGTTCCCACACCCGAGGGGGCCATCTGGAACCGTAGATGGCCCAGGGTCAGTCGAGGTGCAAGGGAAATGCCTTATGGGCCTAATTACACCCCGGCGTCGTTAGATCCAAGATGGCTTGCTGTTTTAGTCGGGTAAAATC
This sequence comes from Lithosia quadra, assembly GCA_963576445.1. Classification (NCBI taxonomy): domain Eukaryota; kingdom Metazoa; phylum Arthropoda; class Insecta; order Lepidoptera; family Erebidae; genus Lithosia; species Lithosia quadra. The sequence continues at coordinate 3,202,576 of OY754893.1, forward strand.
CGACATAACCATGCCCGCTAGTTAGCCTTTTTTTTAATTATTTATTTATTTCGGACTACAAGATCCATAGTTTTTGTTAAAAATAAGCTTTAACTGCTAAGAGTCAAATAATTAACTAAAAAAATACCGGTTGAAGGCGTCTCCAGGTTTCTCTGTCGCACACAGTACACATTCAAAAGGATCACGAGTTTCTTGCGCCCCACGCCACTTTCATACCATATCTTATTTTATATTTTTATTTATATAATCCTGTATTTTTACAACGCCGGCTAGACTTGGGCATTTTATCCTTAATATCATAAACGCGATGTACGTTTGTTTCTCAGCGTATAGTACAGAATTAACCATCACGCCTTTTTTTTATACTACGTAGGTAGGCAGACAAGCACACGGCCCACCTAATGGGAAGCGGTCACCGTGGCCTATGGACGTGTGCAACATAAGGGTGACACACACGCGCTGCTTACCCTGAAGGGAAGGGGAAGGGCTAGGAAAAGGTTATATTTATATTAATGCATAGGCAGGAAAATAAAATGTACCCTTATAAAGTAATTTTCATCATCAGTATACAGACTCTACCATGGTGAGTGTTCCGATGAGCTCTTCCAATTAATCCCACCCTCTCCTTTCCTATACAGAACTACACGTGCCAGAATGAGGTATCACCCTCACACAGTGGAATCAATTTCATCAAGAACCAAGCGGTTCGGTGCCTCTTTAATTGTCGCATCATAAAGACTTGGAATTCTTTACCAGCGCATGTGTTTCCTTCGTCCTAGTCCCGGGTCCTTTAAGCGGGGCGTGAAAAAGCCGGTCCTGAGTAGGGTTACCATCCGTCCGGATTAATCCGGACATGTCCGGACTTTTAGGCACTTGTCCGGACTTTGTCCGGATTTTTTAAATTAGATGGTATATTATATCTTCTATACTTAGGTATAATAAACCCGTAGAAAGATCAGTTCAGTACATATTATTGGGGGATGATTGGTGTTCGATACTAATGCAAAAAAATAAAATCAGTAAACTGTTTGTCTTTTTATCTATCTGTATGTGCACGCATGAATCAGAAACTACTGGAGGGATTTTGATCAAACTTGGTACGCTTATAATTCATACTTCTGGGCAACATATAGGCTATTTTTTATACAAGCTTATACCCGTGACTTCGCCCGCGCTTCGTTTTTAGGTAGTTTTTGGTATCTCTGGTTCTATTTAACCAATTACAATGAAACATACGTTACAACTCACCAAGTTTTAACAGCATGGGCCTTATAATTTCGGAGAAAAGTGGCTGTGACATACAGACGGACAGGCAGACAGACAGACAGACAGACAGACATGACGAATCTATAGGGTTTCCGTTTTTGCCATTTGGCTACGGAACCCTAAAAAGCGCACCAAAATCCGTTCGGTACTTTTAACAACTAGTTAGTAAAAACAACTGTTAGAATCGCGATATTTCAGGAATAGTAACTCTTAGGAAAAAACCATGGAGACTATTTTTGTAGTTAGGTACCTGTACCTTAATTTTGGTGTGAGGTTTTTTTATAAAAAACTTAAGTTTTCGAGAAAAATTCAATAAACCTCGCATCCTACCCCCCCCCCCCCTCTCCCCCCGTGCCGCTGCATAGAAGTGTCCGGATTTTTATCGCAATGTCCGGCTTTTTGTCAGGACTTATCAAATTCCTAAATGGTAACCCTAGTCCTGAGACTTTGCTTAGCATCAGGCGAGGTCATCATTTTGACGTATCCTTTTTAAAAAATATATATTTTTTTAGAGCATCAGTGGCATGACAGTATTGACAGTGGCTTGCTTTAACAGAATCGAGGCCCAGATAAAAATTCCAACTCAAGTTTTATTTATTCAAATATCTCCTACCTACCGCGGTAGCATATTGGTTTGGGTAATGACACACCAATGACTTTTCGATGCTTTTCGAAGTTGTGTGTATTTATCGCAGGTTTATTAGTGCCTCGGAGAGCACGTTAAGCCGTCGGTCCCGGTTGCCATACAAACATCTATGGCAGTACGGGTAGTAGGAGCCCACAAAAGTCCAACCAGTCTAACTTGGAACTTCGATATCGCCATTGGTCATAATGACCATTGGTTGTGGAGGTCAGATGTCAGTCGCACCACGGAAAATATCGAAGTTCAGCCGCATCACAGTTAGACTGGAAAACCGACCCCAACTGAGTTGGGAAAAGGTTCAGAGAATGCATTGAGAGATCTCCCACGTACAGAGTTTTATTCACAAACCTACTTACAAGTGTACCTACTACAAATGTGTCAAAAACCCGAGTAAAGTCACAGGTCTAAGTAGTCTAAGTGTATGTCCAGTATATCTGATCGTATCAGCGATTCAGCATTATACGAGTTTCACCAATAAATGCGCTTGATGGTAAGATCAGCATTTCAGATTCTTTATCGGTTTTACGAGATTCTTCAATTATGATATTGCTTCGGAAATAAAATTAGTTAATACGCTTGATATTCAGCTTCACGCTTATTTACTATTGGGGTAAGCAGAGACCATTATATTTTAGCAATACATTAATCATTGTAACATACATACGTATAAATCACACCTTTTTCTCATTGGAGTAGGCAGAGAACATCTATCCACTTGCTACACCTTGGCATACGCCTTTCGCTTCTTCAACTTTTCTAATTGTTTTGATACAGGCTCGCCTTTTATGGTTGCCATACACAGGGGCCTGATTCACCATTATCAGTACGCACAATAAACGTGTTCCTAAAACGTTATATGCGTACGAGCAGTTTATTTTTAAATTTTACTATGGCATTATATGAAAAATACCCTAGGACATTTCTGTGGGTGTCATTTTAGAGCTAAAATTAAAAAAAAAGTATACTCAAATATTATATTATCGTTCTCTTTTTGAATATTACAAAATATAAAAACTATAGACTGAATAATATTTCGTAAAGAAATTTAAAAACTGTCGGGCCGCTCGCGGTACCTGGGGCAAATTTCGAATTAAATTAAGTATGAAATATTAAAAAAATAAAGCGCTAAGTTATGTTATTAAGTGCTAGCCTTTCTTGAAAACCACGCAACTATAGAAGTTGTCTATGAAGTCCATATACCTCTAAACTAGCAACCAGCCCTCGCGTCGTCGCTGAGATTTTGTGAGTTTTTTTTTAACTCATACCACTGTAATTAAATATACTTATATCATCAATTAATCATTAAACTGGAACTTATAAAACGTCAAAAATTTGTGTTTATCGAATGAATCACACCGGTTCGAAACTTGGCCCTATCCTGAGAAAACTCAAATAAAAACTTAGTACTTAGTAGCCTGTTTTTTTTTTCTATTACAAACATAATAATAAGGGCTTGATGCAGAAGGCGGTACTCCTCGACACGGCACGTATTGTGAGGAGATTCCTTTCTCTGGAGCCCTAACCACCGATAGCTCGGTCCCTGTACCCGATGCCGGTGGCGTACTATTTTTACCCGACTGCGCAATGCAAAGGAGTGGTAATGTGTTTAACAGCCTATGTATGTATGTATGTATGTAGGTATGTATGTGTTTGTATGTTCCTTTGAAGCACTATACAGACCAAACGCCTGGGCCGATTTTTATGATTCACACGTCAATCGATTCCTCTTAGTCCGGCGAGTGTCACTAAAGACATGACGTTAGTGAAAATTCAATATGGCGACTACTGGACGCCATATTGGGAAAATTAAAAAAATGAAATTCAACAAACTATGTCAAGTGGGGTATCGTTGAATAGGTATTTAAAAATCAGTTTTAGTTTCCTCTCAACATTTTTCGATTCGATTGACCGTTTAGAATATATATCGATTTAAAGTTGCGTGACAACCATTTTCACAAAGGGGTTTTTATTAGACAGTAGAAGGTCCAATCGGGTGCAAGCTAGCTAGGTACCTACTCATAACTAAAAAGTTTAAAATAAAAAAATATAATTTAAAAAATAAAAAACCCGACTGCGTAAAAAACTAAAAAGAAAAAAACAAGCGCTCAGATGTCCGGTGGTCTAGAAACATAACAACTTAACAGTCGGGATCCATTGAAAAATTAGATTGGCTGTCGAATAATGGATCCCGACTGTTCAGTTGTTATGTTTCTAGACCACCGGACATCTGAGCGCTTGTTTTTTTCTTTTTAGTTTTTTACGCAGTCGGGTTTTTTATTTTTTAAATTATATTTTTTTTATATTAATAAATGTATTTTTTTTGGATTTATTTAAAAATGTAACTTATATGTTTGTATTTAAAATAAAGACAATAATAATAATAATCATTTATTTTTTCTCATGTTCGTATAATAAGTAGGTACTTATACGTTCCAGCCTTAACTTTAACGCTGACTGTACAATAAGCACGTTTCCAACAAGCTTCGGTGTAGCGTAACCACGTAGATGTTTCACGACTAGCGACGTGCAGTGACATTACTCAACGTCACGCGCACACCGACGTAGGTACAGTCGCGGACTACGGGCCGAACGTAATTAATGTCCGCACCGATGCCTGTGTTAGCTCCAGCTTTGTGGCGGATCGGGATTTTATTGAAAGCCTTCTGTATTATTTCAAGGCTCTGTGGTAAAAAAAAATGTTGTCTGTACTTTGACGTATTTTGGGAAATGGTGATTAGTTTTGGACGACGTATTGTATGTATCAGACACATTTTTGTCTGAGGGCTTCCATAGTAATCCAACCCCGGTTGCGTTCAGGGTTCAGCAGGTACATAGCCGTGGCTTGAGATGTTGCAGCAGTTGTGGGACCAGTTGGTATTGACGTAGTCTTAACCAATATCTACGCTTTATCACGCAGTGCTGCGACCCTCTTCTTACATGAGGCCGTCAAGTTGAGCACCACCATTAATTGTCACTATCAGTATATGTAATGGGGACCTCCTTTCAGACTTTATCTTTAGCTTACCATCAGGCGATGTGAAGTCACTTAGCCGTGATCAAAAATGTCCAGAAACGTACCAAAACAATGTCTCAAGAGACGATAGTATATAATAACAGTAGGAATGTGGTTTATCGAAAGTTGCCGATACCAGGAGTGGAGGCAGAGGCGCTGCTCGAGGCGCCTGCAGCCAGCGCCAGAGATAAGCGCCGCCGACGCCCGACCCAACAAATTATAGCACCCCTTGTAAGGCTCGCGGTACGGTACGGGAGTTACACGGTTATATTTGCCTTAAGATTTGTAGGGTGAGCGAAATTGTTGGACACTTACGCATTTTTTTAAGTTTAGAGTGAATAGGTTGCTTCTAGGCAAGCGTCGACCTCATCATCTCTTACCATCATGTGAGATTGTGGTCAAACGCGAGTCTATTACCAGTAAAAAAATTGAAAAATACTCTATTAAGAAATTATTAAGGTGTTTTTACTAATAATAACAGTCTTATATAGACATTTTATTTGTAATGGTTTTGGCCAAGCCTCAACGTACTCAAGTGTAATAAATAAGGATTTATATTTATACTTACTTATATCCGTACTTACTGTTTTATGTATAGCTTCGGCAATAGTGGCTTTCTACACCGAGCGAGCCACTGGCAAAAACTAGTTTCTATAAATCTAAGATCGAAAATGATGATGAAGAAAATAATGTATGCGTATCAACCATTTCATTTATTATTTTTTTATTACGTTTCAAAAGCAAAATACACATACTTAAATGACGATTAGGTATTTGGTTTGGAGGTTATAAAACTATATTAAAATTTAGTGATACTCATTATCAGGACTAAACAATGCATAAATATATCAAAATACTTAAATGAGACATGTTGCCAAATCACACAGTATCTATCTCAAATCAAAATCAAAACAATATCCCAAAAACAATTATCAACACGACTCCAGCACTATACCGCGAGCCTCAAGAGGGTGCTGGGGTCGAGTTCTCCTCCGGGCCATTTGTCAGTGACAGGACGTCGCGCGAGGGCAGCAGGAGAGGGCCGAGGGGTGGGAAGATGGGGAGGGCTCCCTCCCCCTCCTCACCACATTCCTCCGCGCTTGCGGCTTTAGCACGCGACAGTACCGACGTGTTGGCCTTAAATTACTGAGAATGGGTTTAAATTAAACTAAATGTTGCCATAATAAACGATTCTTACTTCAATTTATAGTAGAATTTATGTTTATTTAAATGTTTTGTGGGAATGACACAGAATAGTAGTCACCTATTGTCATACCTACAATATTTTACTTATTTACTATGAATGTTGTAAAAAATTCTGATGTTTTTAATCAAATTACATATTATGAGGCTACTTATGTAGGATGTACTTTCAGTGTTTTATCGGGTCTGTAGGCGTTTGACACAAAGAGTTTAGGAACCATGGTGTCAATAAACAGTGCTTGGGCGATTGACACCGTGGTTCCTAAACTTTTGGTGTCAACCGTCTAAGACCCGCTTTATCTCTGTGATAAATGATGTACTTAGGTAATTATTTGCACGTTAATAAATAATTAAAAAAATATAGAGTCAACTTGATAAATACAGAGCTCACTGTACCCCTCCTCCCCCCACCCCTTCTTAGCCTCCCCACCCCTTCCAAGCTCTCCCCCCTTACCTTCAGGGTAGGCAGCGCGTGTGTGACACCCTTAGTGTTACACGCATCCATAGGCCACGGTGACCGCTTCCCATCAGGTGGGCTTTTTGCTTTTCTGCCACCTACGTAGTATAAAAAAAACATAAGTCGTTGTAATACTTACCTAACCTAAATAGTAAAAAAAAACACAATTGAAAATATAGTTTTTCATATTTTGGATAATTTAGTTTTATTATTGACACCAGAGGGTAGTACCTACTATTATGTATTCTGTGCCAAAGGCGAGAGAATGAATACCATGCCTGTGGCGAGCGGTGCGATGGTAAGACGACTTTCTACCTATACACGTTGACAATAGTCGTTATGGACCGAAATATTTTGGAAACAGTTTCGACAACAGGATCGATTGGAGCCATTAATTTAAAAATAAAAAATATAAGTATTTTTGTAAAAATCCATACTTACTAATATTTTAAATGCGAAAGTAACTCTGTCTGACTGTCTGTCTGTCTGTTACGCTTTCACGCCTGAACCGCTGAACCGATTTTAATGAAATTTGGTATAGGACTAGATTAGACCTCGAGAATGAATATAGGCTATGTTTGGTCGCGATAACCGACATCCACGCGGGCGGAGCCGCAGGCAACAGCTAGTACGACTATAAAATCACACCGTATACACTGTGGTAAGTGGTAAGTAAATACACAAGGAAGCAATGTAAAGATTTTGACCCTTCGTTTCCTAGTGGTGACGTCACCAGCTATGAGCCACGTATCATGTTACAGTGGACAGGTAATCATATTACACCTACGTACCGATATTTTTTAAATGCTTATGCTTAACTTATTAGTGAAATCCTATTAAACTTGTGACCTTTGTATATTATTAATAACTACGCCTAAAATTTTGTTATGACGTCATACCTACTACTTTCTATCTATAGAAATAAATAAAATTAAATTGTCTGAATACCGCATTTATTTATACCATTTAGGTGGCAGACAATCAGAGGCTTTAATTTTAGCTTACCATCAGGCGAGGTGAAGTCATACTGACGTGGCAGATATAAAAAATGGCTCACCAGATGGGAAGCGGTCACCATGGCCTATAGACGTGTGCAACACCAGGGGCGTCACACTGTGGCATGACGGGAACCACACGGTTCCCAAACCCGAGGGGGCCATCTCGAATCCGGAGATGGCCCGGGTCAAGCCGGGGTGCGAGGGAAATGCTCTTTGGGCCGCCTTACACCCTGGCGTCAGAAGACCCTAGACGGCGTACGGTTTTAGTCGGTAAGAGTTCGACATAACCTGCCCCGCTGGCCGCGGGGTGGGTATCCATGAGGATTTCCGCACGGAAAAAAAAAAGGGGCGTCACACTGTGAAACCTTCTAATGCCTTTTTGAAGAACCCCATTATTATAGACACTAGGGAAAACAGTAGGAAGATCATTTATAAATTTTAAAGCAATTAGTATGTAAATATATGCTAACTATTCCTAATCATCTTTACCTTTACCTTTAGCTTACTGTCAGGCGACGTAACCTCATGTATCGGAAAAAGTGCACATCCAGGACGGGACTTGAACCCGTGACCAGTCCCTTACAGGGGGAATGCTCTGACCAACTGAGCTACCCGGACCATGGTTCAAGTCCCGTCCTGAATGATCATTTTTTCCGATCAAAAATCATTAGTAAAACATATATACCTACTCACTTTCATCGTCAGCATAACATAACATAAACTCACGCCTATATCCCCGAAGGGGTAGGCAGAGGTGCTAGAACCCATATTTCGCCAGTTTATGTTTAGGTCCCAATGTAATAGGTGGCGAGCCTATTGCCATTAACCGGGTAGACGTCCGACGTAACCATCGTCAGAAGCAACTCTTAATAGCACACCGAAGTAACTACAACTCCGAAACATTAACAAACTCCATCAGAATACTTGTATCAAAACAAAAACAAAAGGTGAACCAACAAAGGCTCATAATTCGCGTGAAAACGCACACTTCCCCCTCACACACACACACTCACTCACACACACACACACACACTCACCCATGCACACACTCACTCACACACAATCTTATACACACACACATACACAAGTAAAGCTAAGCCTACCGCATAACGACACTAAAGTCCACTAAGGCGATTACAGTCCCCCCCCTCTCTGAAATTGATCCCCCGGGACCCACCCCCCGGGTGGCTTTGTGATGGCCCTTTATCCCGGACTATTGGTGACTTACGGCATAGCCTTGGAATTTTAGGAGGTTCCATTATTTTCGTGGTGGTTTTTTGGAAAAAAAATTTGCTGAAAATTTCTCAGTGTTAAGAAAAATTGTGTTACGAGTGAATCATGTTGGTAGGAATTTTCATGAAAATTTTTTGAGGACATCGCGGGCTTAAGGTTGGATTTCTTTAGTGAAATTAATCTAACTAGGTTAAAAATTTTATATCGCAGTTTAGTTTTTTATTTATATTACGTAGGTAGCAGATAAGCACACGGCCCACCTGAGGGGAAGCGGTCACTGTGGCCTATATGGACGTGAGCAACACTAAGGGTGTCACTGCACACGCGCTGCCTACCTTGAAGGGAAGGCGGGAGGGCTAGGAACGATTTCTAGTTTTCATCATTGGTGAAAAATAGATTTAAGTCCTCAAACAAAGTCTAGTTAATTATGTACCTATGATCTTAATTTATTCAGTAAGATACATATGTGTTGTATTTATCTCCTACTCCTTCTTTCCATAATTTAGTTTGTTTTGGCTTAAATGGGAGCGACTACCGTCTGATCCCATAACCACGAAACTTTATGGACTTCACCTCAGCATACCATCAAACCGGGTACAGTCAATCCGGCGAACTAAATATTTTTTAATAAATTCTTGTAGCTGAGGTTGTGCTAGGCCTAGAAAGTCTCGATGGATTCCATACACTTATTTATTTAAAAAAAAGTAACCTCTTATACATAGGTAGGTATATAAAACTTACAAACTTTCAAAAATCGAACAACAAAGACCAAATCTGCAGTGTCCATCTATCAACAATTAAATAGTACAGGACATTCCATTCTGTTAAAGTCTTGACACACGACGACTTGTGGCGCGACAGCCGCGACTAATCGCGCGATCAACACCGCGCCGTGGTATCTGCGCCGTCTATCTGTGGCCGGCGCGGCGCGGTTCCGCCTCAGATCGCGCCGAACGTTACCCGCGTCATATTTAGAAGTTATATTTAGAATAGATTCATGAATGATATACTTAGTGCTTTATGTAGGTGTGTATTCGTTTCGTTTAATGCGAAATGCTAGTGCTATATTTATTTACGGGTTCGTGAATTTTATTTGAATCTTGTAAGTACTTACTTTTTGTATGTATGTGAAAAATATTTATTCATTCATGCATACCACTCTACTACACACCTACTCATGTAAAATATAATGGCTAAATTAAAATTATCGTGCATTTTACAAGAACCTTTAATGAAAAACGGACTAAGTATCGTAAATTGCTTTATTGTAAGTAGACACAATTGCGTTTATTTATAGATTTTTTAAAGATCTAAGTACCCTCAATTGTACAACCATGACAAGTCGGGTCAGCAGCAATTTGCACACGTCCATACGCCACGGTAACCGCTTCCCACCAGGTGGGCCATATGCTTGTTTGCCACCTTAGTGGTATAAAAAAATGCGGTGCAATAAATTAATATTGTGCACCACCATCCCTAGCAATCAGCATGTTGCCTATTTAGAGTGTTCCGCGTAACGCGGGCACGACACGACCGATACGGCCCGCGATACGCGCGACTTAGATTAATCGCACTCGCGAGTTCGCAGAACGCGCTATTTGTGGCCGCGCTCAGAAATGGTGTGTGAAAATGTTGGAATAGAAGGGCTACGGGTTGATAGCATCGTTGGACGCTTGACACGAGTGCTTATTTTACATGTACGTGTCTATATTTTGAGGCGTAGGTATAATAGTTAGAATACCTTTTTTTTTGTTTTTTTTTCGTGCGGAAATCCCCGCGGATAACTTAACTACCTATGTATACAGTGTATGTAGCCCAATCCAAATTTTGCAAGCCGATACCGGGTGATACCTACATCTGCTCTGATTGCCATAGTAATTTTTTTTTTATACTACTTAGGTGGCAGTCAAGCACACAGCCCACCTGATGGAAAGCGGTTACCGTAGCCTATGGGCGTGTGCAACACCAGGGGCCTTTAGTAGTTGCTTTTCGGATTTTAAGATCAGATTTTTTTTTGTTTCAATTTAGGTATGGCTCCTCAAGTAGGCAGGTAGGTCTGTACATCCCATAGAAAATTGTAGAATACCTACAATATCTCAGTAGCTGCTTACCATCAGACGTCGGAGTCGTCTACTTCTTTAGCATTATAAAAAGTATCGTACGTGGGTTATATTCGTCACAGTGCACAAAATATTCAAGTGAATTACCTACTTTTACAAAAATATTTGTTTGAAAAGTATGAAGAAAAAGTCTAAATGCTCTATGCCTACACACAATAAAAACAAACAAAAGTATTTAAATATTAGAACGTGACCTCAAATTCCAATTTAATCACTTTTGTCATTACCAGTACCTAAGTAGATTACCTCGGCTGTACATAAAATGTACTGTAAGTACAACAGACAATAGAACTGTACATTCAACAACAAAATCGATTCACCTAAAAACGTACTAAGTACAATCACAGCCACAAGTATGTTTGTGTCATTCGACAGTTCGCTTATCTTCAGTAATCAACACCTCGCCAATGGTTCAGGACCGTCCACCAATGAACGTACTGCATAGCGACCCTTCACGCCGGAGGCGCGAAACTCGACACCTTTTTAGAACACATTTGAATAATAACCTAAGTAATAAAATATTTTTATTTGAATTTAGACATTGTTGCTATGCTACTAAGGTTAATATTGCTTTGGATTGTAAGGTGTGAAAATTGACGCCTATGCCCGAACTATAATCAGAAATTTCAATGAACTTTATGCTTACCGCAATAAGGGTAGTTTTCGCGTAGCATTTATGTTGTATTGTTCAAGGGATGGATAAGATGTGTACGATATTGTATCGTTAGTGGTGTAGTTAAGGTTTAATTTTGTTTGGGATTATAGGTGTTAAATTTAACACCTCGAGTGCTATTTGTGGATACAAAGTCACTGTTATTGGTCGGCTAGGGATATTATGGAGGCGATAGATAATCCTCGAACCTGTATGATGCGTGTAGAATACATAGACATGAAATGTAGCTTTTTTATTTATGGTAACATTACCAATCGAAGACGTTTATTATAGAGTCGATAGTCATTGTGTTTATTTTTAATACTACATTATTATAGATCTTTTGACGAATATAGGTAGACTAGATAGATAGGTAGGTAGATAAGAGTACCTAGGTATTAGTATCAACTGCTTGGTTGAAGAAAATTTGGCAACGCTTACCTTACCAAATTTTCTTCAACCGATCACTTATTCTAATTGCATCCAAAGTTTGCAGCCCGCAGTTTTTGACTTTTTCGGGCGCCACTGTCATTCGGCTCTCCCCCCCCCCCTCCCCTCCTAACCCTGAGATGAAAGTCTGCACCACTCGTCCGTCAATCAGCAGGTGTAGGTACGGGTGGCTTCGAAGATCTTTGCATGGTCTCATACAATAATGTTATGGTGAGATTTTCATAGGGTGAGTAACCACCTAAGCCAAATCATAATACCCTGATAATAGTGACCAGCTGATCCTAAAAACAAAACCCCTGTTATAACTTCCCCCTAAAATCCCACTTTTTCTTGTCCTGGCAACCCCTTAACTATGTAAAAACATAATTATTAAAAATCAAAAATTTTGAATACCGAACTAAATCAAAATGACAAGAACGCACGTTACCAACATAACAGAGCGACCTACATCAATTTTCCCGCCACATCATTCCGCGCCATTGGGCGTCTGTTTTTTAATTTTCCCACAACATGGCGTTATGGTGGCATCGTATGTCTATTTCCTATCGTTTTACATCGCTGAGTAGTGACGTGGGGTGTAACGTATTCATTTCAATGTCGTTAGAAATATGATTATATTTTGATTCAAGAGTAAATTACCGATGTGTGTAAAAAAATCATTATAGGTGACAATTATTAGTACTATTCTTTATAAGACATCTTTATATTAACTTACAGTAGGTGTCTACTAGTATTCAATAACTGCACTGCTGCTGAGTGGAATTATGTGATGATCCCATTCCCGGTACTCATGGGAACATATTCCAGGGAAATAAAGTAGCCTATTTGCAGTAGTATAATCCATATCTGTACCAAATTACAGCCAGATCTGCTCTGTCGTCAGAGCGTGATTAAGTAACAAACATCCAAACATTTTCACAAACGAAGGACGGTAGTGGAACAAAAATACCATCCATATATAATAAGTGTCTTTATAAGGAGATGTCTCATTTTGGGCCCCGTATTTGTACACAATACAGAAAAAAAGATAAATAATATACCAGTTATTGGCAAAAATACACTTTAAGTAAGGCAAAAGTACATTTTTATAATTTTAGTCCGCCATGTTTGTGTTGCAAGAAAGTGTTCATTTAGTAGATCCCGCCTATAATACGAGACAATATTATAACATTAAATTGAATAGTGAAAAATTAAAACTACAATTGCCTAACTATATTTCTAAGTACTTAGTGTACAATTTCGGGCCGAGGGTCCATACATTTTTGTGAAACAACTCCTTTGCTACAATGTCCAAATGGGGGAGGCGCAGCATGAGCTAGTGTTGTGCATATTTTGTTCCCGAAACGGACTCAGAGCGTAGTATTTGAGATTGAAGAGTCATAGCCATAACTAAAAATAAAACATCATCTACATGATAGTCCGGTTGCGTACGAGGCTCTTACTTCAGAGTCCAGTTTCTTCTTACGATAAAAGTTATACTTATAAGTATTTTTCTCTAAAACAATTGTAAAAAGTTTTAAGTTCTTAATACCTTTTACCAAGATATCTACAGGCAGGTAGGCTTACCCACGAGCCATATACGAGCATACTTACACGAAAAACGTGATTGTAGTGTGTATAGTGTTGTCGGTGCGTCTCGTATAAATAATGTACCGCGGTTGGGACGCGCCGCTCGCTGCGGTCTAGGCGCCGCGATCAGCACAGAGCAGTAGAGACGCTATACGGACTAGATTCTTTTAGATCTGAAGTTACAATTCCAACTGATGCCATACATAATAGAGCATTTGTTTCAGGCAAGAACAGCTAAATGAATTTGTCTGAAAAATTGTAGGTAGAGTATGAACGGGAACAGGACATGCCTACGTGACTTCATATCCTAGAAATAGTGGCTGTAGTTCACGTAGTCACCTACATCTAACAGCTACGTCTATATCTATTTTTTATTAAAAATACCTTGTCGGTACTTAGACAAGGTACCCAGGTACCTTAGTATAGAACAAGCATCTTAGGTAATCAAAAGCTTTAATCATTATGCAATACCAAAACATCATTTGCTCGTTGTTAAATCATTTGTCTAAAAGAATTTAATAAACAGAGTTTAGTGAATAGCACTTACCCTTTTCAATTCTCAGCCTCAATCAAACCCTCATAACATAAACTAAAAAAAAATGTAAGCAATGAAACTCCACTGCATTTCTTGATCCGCGGCTTGGGTGGCGCCGTCCGCTATAAAATTCGGACAGCGGCGCGGAATCCCACAGATTCCAACTTAATATTAATTGTCGATCGACTAACCTCAACACTCCCCCTCGCACCCCTCGCACCCCTCGCCTCCTCCAAACACCTACCACCCACGGCAAACATGGAAATATCATTTTTGTATTCGAATTTTGAATATGACAGTTATTTTCTTGAAGTTGGCAGCAGATGTATATCGTAGTGATGCCATTGTTTGAATATCTACCTACTACGAGTATTCTAGCATGAAGGGTTTTCCACGTGATACAATTTTATGACCAATTTAACTATATTGACAATCAAATCGTGTGTGTAGATAGACGTATTGATCTTCATTGTTTGTGATGAGTGAGCATGGATGAGTATTCATAACATAACATGAAGGGGTAGGCAGAGGTGCTAGCACCCACATTACCTGTATTCAAGTACCTATAGCGGATGAAATTCCAATTAAGTACATAATACTTAAACTAATTGGAATAGCTAAGAATACAGCAACATCCAGGCCAACGCTAAAATACCAAGACTAAATATTATATTATTATTCATACATAATCTTCACTAAATCGAACCCTTAACACCTGACGTACCAGTTAAACTCTGTACCACTACAGGTACAGGTCATCTCATCACAATTATATTTCCATGAATATCCCAATAAGTAAGTACTCTCACCACAAATTTCACTCAATTAAAAAGATACAAAAACCCCATCATTTTGTTAAATCCAACAATGGCGTTCAGCGAACTGTTCACATACAACTATCAACATCAAAAAACCGTTACTTTTAGCCACCGAGTGGCCACCACTAGTAATTTCACCTCTAATTTACGATGTTTTAAATACGGTAAGAAACGGTTTTTTACAATAGCTACACAAAAGGCATAAGTAGACGTTAAGGTTATTTGATTTGAAGTTGCCTACCGTTACAATTGGTAGTGAGCATTTCGAGGGTGTAAGGGTTGTCACTAAATAGATATTGGTATACCTAATTTAGAGTATATTACTAAGGTTAAGTTACTGATCAATGTACCTTGAGATCCGTTGAACAGTAGAATCGTTGATCATCATCATCTTAGCGATAATCCTAGTGCATCCGAAGCCTCTACATTTGAACCCAGAGTTCACTCTCCTATAGCTCTACATTATTTGATTTATTTTACTTACAAGAGCGACTGCCGTTTGACCCCTGAATCTTAGAGGTAGGCCCACGCCATCTGAGATTCTGTCAACAATTAGCAGGTGTACCGACTGGCAAGTGAGGTGGACTTGGATCTCGAAGTTCCTCGGACACTCATCGAAATTAAAATTGATAGATAAATTATGTGGGACAGCAGCGCGAGGTTGGAGGCGTTCTTCGAGTCCATATGCCACTGTGATCGCTAAACATCAGGTGCTTGTCTGCCACCTAAGTACAATAAAAAATCTAACCCTTCAGTAAGAATTCGCTGCAGTTAAAAAAATCCTCGCATGTCCAGCCAGCATTCAAATATTACGTACAACCCTACCCCCTAAGTATCGGCTCCTTAGCTCCCGGCCGCAAAATTATAGTAAAATCGTATAATTAGAGCACAGTCGTAATTCCCACTTGCGGTCACCACTTCCTTCCTATTGTGCGCTCTCGATTCCGACTGACAGGCAGGATGCATCGAGTACTCACATTTTAATCGATTCCGAATATTCCGATATATTTTGACAGTTGCGGTCGGTAGGCGATTTTTTTTCGGCAAACGTAATTTTTTTGTCTAACTCCTTTGGGTGGGAATCGATACTCTTTTACTTTTTTTGTTGTATTGTTCGTAATTTTTTATAGAAAAGACAAAAAAAACAGCTGTTCCCACTGTGGTTTCTCGAATGAAGAATAATTAAACCTTATTTTTTCGTTAGATTTGATTGATTGAATTAGTTGTAGAGCGTTCGACTGCTACTATGTTGCAGGTTCTATTCCTACTCAGTGTAAATAATTTATATGCATAATTCATGTCATATCTTATTTTATTAATCTGGGTGTCAATCAAAAGAACCCATGCTTAGTATTTCAAGTAGAGATAAAGAGAGTAAGGTCGGCAGCGCGAGTGTGACGCCCCTGGTGTTGCACACGTCCATAGGCCACGGTGACCGCTTCCCATCAGGTGGGCCGTGCGCTTGTCTGCCACGTAAGTGGTATAAAAAAAGTAGAGCTATAGTGTCACCAAATAGAATCATGTATTTATCAATGTTTTTCTCCTGAACATAATATGTTTTTTTTTTCCTCAAATTTTTTACAGTGATTCTTTAATGTGTGAACGCTAACTTTAGTAATACATAATGAATTATCGTTAAGCTTCAACTGCCGAAGAATCAAGCTCATTAAGAAACGAATTGCTATCAATTGGTTAACTGAATGATGACACACAAGCTCTCAGATCATTTATGAGCGAAATACACACATACGCGAAAGTAACGTAAGAAAGTCACCAAATTAAATAGGTACTTGCATCAGAAAGCACGTTAATCTGTCGGTCCCGTTTGCCATACTTACATCTATGGCAGTCTTTACGGGTAATTAGAGCTCTAAAGAGTCTCTCAACTGTTCTAACTACAGAACTTTGATATTGCCAATGGGTTGTGGAGGACAAATTGCAGCAGTCGCTTCACGGAAAATATCGAAGTTCGCCGCTTCGTAGTTAGACTGAAAAGCCGACCTCAACTGAGTTGGGAAAAGGCTTGGAGAATGAGGATGATTGAATACTAGTAACGCCACGTGGTTTCACCCAGCGACGGTCGCGGTTTCACTTAATAAGGACTAAGATCTCCAGGGAACACAGTTGATGATAGCCATAGATTAACAAACATATTGTTTTACTGTATTAAAACTTGCATTTTCTGAGACGACTGATGGCTCTGTTTAAAATAAAAAGCAAAAAATTATCAGCTTGAATATACCTACACCCTGAAATACATTACATAGAATAGGAATAATGCATTGAATACTTATGTCACACAAAAAAAGTTGGACAATACAACCGTATTGAGTGACAGCAGATGGTAAATTCAAAATTCGATTTTCGAAATCTGTGTTGCCAACGACAAAAAAAACGTAATAATAGGGTAGAAAAGGTACGATATTTAAGGCCTTATTAATTTTAAATCTACGTATGCTGTTGACAAACCACAATAATACGTTTATTCATGTAAATAGTAAACCTTTCTTTATTAATATCATTTATTATCGGTCTGTTGAAAAGTATGACAAATGGATCGTTGACAGAAAGTTTTCGTAACCTAATTCTGAGTTTTTGTTCTGACGTATTTCTGAACGGAACATGTTTTTATTTGTTTGAGTTAATTATAATATTTTTATGTAACATCTGGGTAGAAGTAAGAAATACAGTGTAACAATTTAAGTTACTTTTCATCCGACTTCTGCGAAGCCAGAAATGGGTTATTATGTGTGTTTCACCTATTATATAGTAAAGTAAATATTATTTACGTGGATATAATATGTCTGTATGTCGGTTTTCACGACCGAAACGTTACCTAAACCTCACTACCTATCTAATTTTTTCTTCGATTTCATTGGTCGAGAGAAATGTAGAGATATTATTATGTCTACGGATGCCATGCTGAGGCTGCTGAAAAACAATCAAACATCAGAGTAAATCAATTAAAAATAATTTCAATGTGTACCTACCTGATACCCAAGTAATAATTGCGTATACTTACGACAATTCACTTATGTACCTACTAACTTTATATAAATAAGTACCTATGTATTAAAATATTTTTTCTAAAGCTCAGATTTCTTCACACAGCTATTCTCAAAGACCTATCTATTTCAATGGCGGTTGCGTTTCCGCTGGGTTGCCACACTGAAGTGTCAAATTACCCCTAATTATCTACTAGCGAGGGACCGGAACGGACGCCGGCTGCCATCGACAATTGAATTATTTTTTTTTGAATTACGCTTAAATACAGTGCGCAAAGGAATCTGATGAGAGGTTTATTTTTAAATTTCACTATTTGCATAATCTGTGTGAGCTTTGTGTGAAGGTTTATGGAAATAGATTTCCCTTTTTACATTGTAAGAAACAATTTGTGAGTTTGTATTCAACACGTTATAAGTAATTACTTACCGTTGTGTGTTTTGTTGAACATTAACGACCGCTAACTATAGTATTTAGGGAATTTGTTTAGACGCCTGCAGTGAAAGGTGTATGGGCTCAAAAGCGAAGCTTATTCAAATAAAAGTACAGCAAAGTTGTATAAGCTTTTGTTTATTTAAAGTGTAGATAGATAGATTACTATTTACACCAAAATAATAAGAGATAACTTAACAGTTGAGTGCACAGTGGCCCTCAGATGTTGCTGAAAACTTAGTACCTACCTCAATCAATCAATCAATTAGCCTGTCGACGTCCACTGCTGGACATAGGTCTCTCCCAATGTACGCCATACCACCCGATTCTCCGCCTTCCGTATCCAGTCCATCCCAGCTACCTTTTTCAGGTCGTCGGTCCATCTGGCTGGAAGGGTGCCTATATAATTTTCAAAGTAAAATCGTAATAAGTATCTAATACCTACACGATGCGGTGGGTCTTCAAACGGTAATTTTTGTCCACGGGCCCGTAGCCTACAGCCTCAATATCTAATCTAACACATCTTAAAATTCCAAATATGACGTTGGTAATTCTATATTTGTAAGATAAACAAATAGTTTGATAACATTTGTAATGTAAGAACGTTAATAGTCAACATCTACTTAGGTATGAGATGTATAGGTATAGATATAGAAACCTATCTATAGGTAGGTACTATTATAAAATTGTAAATGAGTTTGAATTTGACTTCACCTCGCCTGATGGTAAGCTGAAGGTAGTCTCAGGAAAGAGGGTCACCATTTACATACATGTACCATGTTAAAAATGGTGGCACCTTGACGGCCTCATCAAAAGAGGATTGTCGTCGCAGCACTTCGAGACACGACCAGACCAATGCAAATACCCATATTCATGCATATAAATATTTGAACTGAGCGGGGATTCCTTAAACGTTCCTTATATCTCTATGAAATACTTAGATAGGTACCTACTTACCTACCATCTAGGCAATATTAGGCCTCTCCTTTGATGTCCAGTCTCTCATGTGGTGGGTTTGGCCTTCGTAGAGCTGTTCAGTCCAAGATTACTGATTCTAAACCCTTCTCTTACAATAGGCGTTGCCTTGAAAACCTTGGAGTCAAAAGCTCTGAAGAAAATAAAAACCCTGGGCAACTGTTGCACAACACCGGGGCTATTTTGATAAAAGCCCCGGTGAACTGTTGCCATCACCGGGGTCTATTTTAACGCTTCTCCCAAACTATGGCTGAGGCATGAAGTAGCTAAATGGGAATAGTAATTCTTAGTTAGGTAGGTATATATTTAAGTAGGTATATAGTCACTTTGCACGTCTGTATGTTTTTCCACTAACACCTTCTAAACCACTACCACTCAACAGATTTCGATACGGTTTTCACTGCCATTTACATACCTACTTATTCAAAACAGAGGTTAACAGAACTATCCCACTGGTGCAACTAATTACCTACCGGGGTTTCACCCTACTATAAAAGAAAGGTTTGTTAGTAAAATTCAAAAACAACTTTAAAAAGAGCGATATATCAAAATAACCCGTAGGTATGACGTTGAAATTGGGTTGCTAATAAATCATAATTCCCAATACTCCCAAATAATAATTAAATCAACAGCTCGAATGTCAAACCCGGTGACCTGACAAGACCTCCCCAATCTAAAAACCGATAAAAACGGAAAAAATCGCACAGGGATATTTATTCAGCCATCAAAAGTAGATATAAAATAAATAATCCACGATATTAACGATAACAATACAATGTGCGCAGCCGCACAGAGATCTATAGATCATTTTAGCTCGATCCCTATTAGCTTGGATCGAAGTCGCCCCGCCTTCGTTGAAGCCCACTGACCATTAATTGGCCGCAAAAATCGACGTAGGAACGCCCATAACACACCCGCCTCCCTCACTCTCGTTGCAAGACATATCTCTGTCTTTTTCCGATGAGTGCCGTCAAGCACCGCGCGTCTTATTTCTTTTATGCGCAGACGCAGCGCAGACGTCACAATGCGAGACTTCAACAGAAAAATACGGTTTTCGTATCGTTTTATTTCAACATACCCGCCTGTGCGATATTTGTGTTGGATAGACGGTTTTTTTATATTCTTTTGAAACGTCTAATTTGAAAGTAAGTTTGAGTCGGCGAAAGGTCTTTTTAGAGAATTAAACTTAAGAATTTTTTGTACGCGGATTGGGTTGACAGTGTTGTAGAATATGGATTGGGAATGGACAAAAAAAGTTGGATAGGTAATTTTTTGACAATTTTTTTGTCAATGACTAGATAAAGATAAACTTTTTTTAATCTGTCCTTTTCTAATTTGAATTTTCTCGTCTTTCAGAAACAATTATGAACTCAGATGCATAATTTTCTTCTCAATTATAAAAGTTTTCCATTTATATATACATACTTAGGTCAATAATTAGGTACTTAGTCACTTTAATAAGCGAAATAGTTGAGCGGTCAAGTTAATTACTGGAATTAATGATTACAACTGCAGTTGCCCTTATAATGGTAGTGCTGGAACCATTTGGAATATTTCCAATACCATTATCTATATTTTTTTACTACAACATCAGTATCTATTAAGTGTATATCAAATTTCAATACAGTTTTTCACTACTCACCGACAGATGGCGCTATTAACAAACTAAAGTTTCATTCATTTGCTTGCATTCAAAATTAGAAGCACAGATTATTTAATAGTTGGATAAAATTGTTACTGTATAGGTGTATAGGTGTGCCGGATAGTCCCTCATCCCAAGGGAAATGGGTGAAATGGCCAACAAAGGTGAGGCTGATCACCCGTCCGGCAAACGGGCTTCCCAAAAGTAAATAATAATAAATACTGTATAGGTAGGTTAAAAAACTTATCTAATTAATGTTCTGTAATCTGCTACTAGACTACACGGCTCTATGGGTCAAAAGATTGCCAGGTGAATTTGGTTTAGGTCCCGAATATCTTGGTGTAACTCAGCTCGGACTTGGGCCCCACACATTGCGCTATAAATACCTACTTAATTAAATAATGATTGATTAGAGACGTGCCCAAATAGATGTGACAAAAAAAACTATTATCTAGAGGATATGCGGCTTGGTTATCAGTGAGTGATATCAGTGTGTGAAATATAGGTATGGTGAGAATTATTGCGTGCTCCATAATAGGTATATATTTATCTACAGTATGGGTGCGATCCGTTTTTTATAATCATGAAATGATTATAAAAAAAACAAACACCCATTTCATAATGTAATTCTGAAGTTTGTGTGACGCCCCTGGTGTTGCACACGTCCATAGGTCACGGTGACCGCTTCCCATCAGGTGGGCCATGTACTGGTTTTTTTTATGTCGGTCACGTCAATATGACTACACCTCGCCTGATGGTAAGCTAAAGTCTCTGTAATGGGAGTCACCATTGCAAACACCGATAGTGCCACAATGATGGCCCTCGGATTGACGGCCTCATCAAATGCTTTTACACGCCCCGCTAAGGATCCGGAACTGGAGTAGGAAGGAAACACATCTGCCATCTAAGTTTAATAAAAAAGTGAAGTATTCTTATCCTACTTTATAGTTAAGTCATAGTAGTCAAGACGTTTGTTACTATTTATTTATAACTCAAGAACGGCTGAACTGATTTGGAAAGGTAGCTTAGAACTAAGAGACGGACATAGGATACTTTTTATCCAGCCACGGGAACGAAGTATTTTTCATTTTATTTTTATTTTATTTTATTTTATTTGGGGAGCTTACAGCTACATTCACATATACACAATATTTAGGTTAGTATACGCCAATTACAAGCTTCCACAATTATATCAACCAGTTATATAAAACAAAATTGTTAGCAGCTGAGCGCAATAGGACAGGAATGAGATTGAGCCAACAGAAATATCAGCATCTTATACATTTTCAACAAAACACTTCGTCAGACAAGACCTAGCAGAATGTTTACCGGTATTAAAAAGATCCAGGTTACAGTCAACATTCAATTGGTTAAATTCATTAATAATTCTAGGCAGAAAGCTATTCACTCTAAAATTGGTGCGACACGGAGGCTTGCACAATAACATATTCCTACCACGCTATGTATGCCACGGGCAAAAAACCACGGGGCATAGCTAATAACTGGATTATAGTCTAATCTAGTCTAGTCTAGAATAACATGCGTTATGGGCTAGATTTAGAAAGTTACTGTACTGACCACACAATACAGCGATACTGCTTGCAGGGAACATCCTGTAGCGTCTGATAAGGCTATCAGTGGTCCAAACCACACGATACTGACACCACATCCGAATAGTGAATACGATAATATTGTTTTCAAGGTGAGTATGTTCTCATAGAACACGTATAGATATTCGTTAGGGTAAAGTTCTAGCACCTCTGCCTACCCCTTCGGGGATATAGGCGTGAGTTTATGTTATGTTATGTAGATGTATGTAACAATGGGTTTCGCTGTCATCTAGAAAGTTTAACAGGGGTCCATAGACTCAAAAGTTTTTAGCAGATTTAAAAAAAATAATACAAAACGACGGTATCTCCCGTCCGAAATGAGGAGTCCGACTGGGATAGTACCTCCGCGCTACAGAAGACCGCGGCCATAATAACCATCGTGTTGTGTTCCCACCGTTAAGTAGGATAGCCAGAGCTCACTGTACCCCTTCCTAGCCTCCCCACGCCTTCCCTTCAGGGTAGGCAGCGCGTGTGTGCCCTTAGTGTTGCACACGTCCATATGGTGACCGCTTACCATCAGGTGGGTCATGTGCTTGTCTGACACTTACGTAGTACAAAAAAAATCCTGTTCATATTCTTTTTTCCTTATCTATCTATGTATTTCTACAGATTTCTACCAACCTTACAATATTCCCTTACAACTCAAAGACATACCTATAACCCGTCAAAGAAACGCGTGGAATAAAGCCATCAAGCAGTACTCCAGGGCCTTGGAATGTTACAGTAGCACGCACCGATGGCCTCATATGGTACTCGAAAGGCACAAAGATGAGGGTGGTGTGTCAATGGGGGGTTGAACCTTCGAGATGTGTATGCAGTTATTATTTATGTAAATTTACTGTTGTGTGTATGCTAGGTAAAAGACCGAGGAGTACTTACAGAATTTGAGACTTGTGCTTGGCAATGATGAGGAGAAGATCACAGAGTTGACACAAGTTATTAAAAGTAAGTTACATGGTATATATTTTGTCCGCGTGAAATTTAAATTGTAAGGGTGTGGTTATTGTAAGAAGCGATTAGCGAAGCGGTAGAGGGAACGGGTTAAAATTTTTGATGACTATTGTGGTGTAATGGTAGTAGGTTGGACTGCTAAGTTGGAGGTCGCAAGTTCGATTCGTGCTCAGTGCAAATATTTGTATGTATGAATATGTTTATTTGCATTGATCTGTGTGTTTATATTGAGAAAAGCTATCTAAATAAGTAGGTATGTTTATTCGCATTCTAAAACCCATAACACAAGTTATGTCCGGTGGTCTAGAATTCTATAAAACCTATTGAATGAATATGTTTGAAGAAAATAACATAATAGGTATCTAATAATGGAACATAACAACTGAACAGTCAGAATCCATTAAAAAATTAGATTGAGTGTCGAATAATAGGCTACCTACATAGGCTGATAAACACATTACCACTCCTTTGCGTCGCGCAGTCGGGTAAATAAATGAAGTAAAACGGTTTCTATTTAAACAGTTTTAAATTGTATTGTCATCAGAACTAAAGACTTCTGCCAAATATCAGACCAATCCAACAACTAAAAGGGGGTCAAATTTCAATTAGGTACCTACTAGATTTGACCCAAACAAACAGGTGAAGTTAAATAAAACCGTTTAAAAAGACAACCGCCAATACTTATAGTGTGAAGTTGAACGACAACTCACAAAGCGATTCAGTTACAATGTTGCATAATTTTCTGTAATCAGTAATGTTTCTTGTCAGTTGTTAATAGGTAAGAAATTATGGCTTCCTTTCTGTAGCCGATAGCAAAAATTCTGTCCTTTTTGTATGTCTTTATGATAAGAGTATTCCTTAGCGACTACAATATGGGGTTCTTCAAAAGCATAGAAGGTTTTTTCGTGCGTTCAGCTAAGGAGTGAAATTCCTTGCCGGAGTCTGTGTTTCCGGAAAGCTATAACCTGGGAGTTTTCAAGTCACGAGTGAATAGGTTCCTTCTAGGCAAGCGTGATTCATCGTAGACCGCATCGTCACTTACCATCAGGTGGGATTGAGGTCAAACGTAAGCCTATCATGAATAAAAATAGGGACCGCAGCGCGAGTACCACGCCCCTGGTTTTGCACACGTCCAAAAGTCATGGTGACCGTTTCCATCAGCTACGTGCTTGTCTTCCACCTGAATGGTATACAAAAACACCTGAAATGTTCTTGACCTAAACTTGATTTTTTAAATCTCGTGTTACATTGTATCATTTTAAGATGCAGCGTCTTACACAATTATGAAAAAACGTCGAAATTGGCACTAAGCTATAAAAAAGTAACCATTATTTAAATTATAAAATAACCGCTAACACCAAATAAGTTTGCCGGGCATGTAGAGTCATATCTTTACTCCAGCCAAGCGAAACTAAACCCTATATCAAAGCCATAAAAGTTACATTAAATGCTTTTATAACTTGAGTAAAACGACTCCCACGCACTCGATAAGTGGTTGATAATTTTGCGATTTAAGTTTAATAAGGAATTAAGTGTAACCAAGATCTTAAGAAGAATGGGCTGGCCATATCTATCGAAGGACCGATGGCCGTTGGAGCAAACGAGTCCTAGAGTGGAGACCGCGAGTCGGCAAACGGAAGATGGGACGCCCCCCGACCAGATGGATCGACGACCTGAAAAAGGTAGCTGGAATGGAATGGATGTGGAAGGCGGAGAATCAGGTGGTATGGCGCATATTGGGAGAGGCCTATGTCCAGCAGTGGTATGATAGGCTAACTGATTAATTGAAGATCTTCTGGGCTTAACTTAACCTTACTGGCAAATTGGTATACCTGGATTTTGGATTGGACAAATTGGATTAACGAACAAGGTTTGATACAGGCCTTCTTTTCTAGGTTGGAATCCAATAGCCTCAGGAGAAAGGGGTTTCTCCGAGGGAAAGACGGGGATATTTTGGTTCCCAACTCCAAATGAACCCTTTCAAACTGGTTGATCTTGGTGTTATCGGTTCTAGACTACGAGTGCGTGGCATCTAACTTAGCAAGATTTAGGAGTAGTGTGGGCCCCACTACTCCAAAACCTGGCCAAGTTACACTATATGAGTATTGTAAGCTCAACGTGCTCTCTGAGGCACGGAGTTGATGATATGCACTTAATACACCGTTTAATACTAGTTAACCACAATTATTGCGTTCGCACATGATTTTATGATGTTCGTAATTCTATAAAACCGTAGTTATATACTTAATTAGCGCGCTACGGGTAGCTAGCCGCTAATTGGGATAGCTACAGGTTTTTTTTTAATGTCGTCATACAGGCTATAGCCAACCGCTTTCGTATATAATTAGCAGTTTATTAATTAATAGAATAAAAATAATAAAATCTATATAGGTATCTACTATTATACAATTGTAAAGTAGCTGTGTTTGTACATTGCATATATTTAAAAATATTATAAGTACTTACTTGGGTTATGTTATTAAACGATTCTACACAAAAAAAAATTGTTCGTGTGCGATGGACGCAAAAACTGCTGAACGGATTTTGATGCGGTTTTCTTTGTTTGATTTGTTGGATAACCGCGGTAGCCTAGTGGTCTGGGTAATGGACTGCTGAGACAAGGTCTCGGGTTCGATCCCAGGTTCACCATGGCACACACCAATGATTTTTTGATGCTTTTCAAAATTATGTGTGTATTTATCGCAGGTTTATAAGTGAACGGTTAATGGCAATAGGCTCGCCACTTATTACATTGGGACCTAAACATAAACTGGCGAAATGTGGGTGCTAGCACCTCTGCCTACCCTTCAGGGATATAGGCGTGAGTTTATGTTATGTTACCTATGTTATATGTTATGTTTCTTTGTTTGTGTTCAACATGTTCTACCCATAGGTTCATGAAATATACCAGTTGTTCTACTCAAGGACTACCCAGTTGTAAGTAATTACTCAATATAAGTACCGAGTGATAATAATTACCAGTGAGCTTATTTGTATGTTTGTCACTCTTATGACACAAAAAAGATGCGACCAGTCCTATTTCAATAGTCACGAGAATAAACTGCTTCTATAGGTACCTACTATTATAAAAATGTTAACTAGCTGTCTGTACATTGGAGAAATTAAAAAAATACTTGAGTTATTCCAATGATTTTCTGATCGGAAATATGATCTTTTTTTTTATATAGGACACGTCAAAATGACTTTACCTCGCCTGATGGTAAGCTAAAGGCAAAGTCTCAGGACTGGGGTCACCATCACATACACCGGTAGTGCTACAGTGGCGGTCCTCAGCTTGACGGCCTCATCAAATGCTTTTTCACGCCCCGCTTAAAGGCCCCGGGACTATAGGAGGAAGGCAACACATGCGCTGGTAAAGAATTCCAAGTCTTCATAGTGCGGTAAATAAAAGAGGCACCGAAACGCTTGATTCTTGATGGAATTGATTCCTCCGTGTGAAGGTAATACCTCAGTCTGGCACGTGATCATTCAAGACGGGACTTGAACAGAAAATCGTTGGGAATAGTTAGCATGCAATTGCTTAAAAATTTCATTGAAATACTTGGGTTATCTTGTATGACGATTTTGAACATTAAAATATATTTTTTAGCATTCTCGTCTGTTTATTCGCGATGGAGGCAAAAACTACTGAATGGATTTTGATACAGTCTTTATAGTTTAAAAAGTCTTGATCAGACTTTAAATCTTACGCTTTTTGATCGTAATCAGTTGAGTAGATCCGGAGTTATAGTAAAAAAAAAACGCAAAACCGTCGTCCCCGCGGGCGAAGCTACGGGTATAGGCTAGTTGGAGATATGGGTACTTCAATATTTAACTGCATTAAGTTTGCTTCTTATTAATAAATTGCCGTTTTGTGTGAATAAAAACTGGTAAGTATAAGACCTTCTATATCTACCTACCTAAGTATGGTAGGTAGGTACGTGCCTATACAACGTTTTTACAAACATAACATATCATAACAAACTCACGGCTATATCCCCGAAGGGATAGGCAGAGTAGCTAGCAGTTTATGTTTAGGTCCCAATGTAATAGGTAGCGAGCCTATTGCCATAACCGGACACTTATAAACCTGCGATAAATATACACATAACTTCGAAAAGCGTCGAAAAGTCATTGGTGTGTGCCATGGTGAACCTGGGATCGAACCCGAGACCTCGACCGAGCAGTCCATTACCCAGATCACTAGGCGACCGCGGTCTTTTGGTTTTTTCAAAGAAATGTATAAGGGCGTGATAAAGATACACTGAAACTCGCTACTTTTTTGATACTACGTCAAAAACATGTATATTGTTAAAACTTTTGACAAAAAAAAACTGACTTCAACAGACCAAATTGAAATGGGACCACTGGGAAAGCGCCTTTTTAGAATTTTTGTCTGTTTGTCTGTATGTCCGCGTTAACTCAAAAGTACTGCATGGATTTACTTCAAATTTGGCACGAATATTACTAAGAAATTGAGTCAACACATAGGCTACATATTATCACGCTATCACCTAAGGGGAACAAGCAGTGACTCTTTATTCCTTCAACGCATTCTGTAACAACGTTTAATCTAACGACTCATTTGAATGTTGTTAGGTATTATGTTCAAACCATGCTATAAGCTAGCTTCACACTATAAGTAAACTTGGTGGCGATACCGACCTCCACGCGGGCGGAAGCTAGTAAAAAATACCACAGTTGTGAATTAATCTTTAAAGTGTATTTACTAGTGCAATATGCAAATAGATACACCCGTATCATTCTTAGGTGTCGTTAACACCTCAAAGTACCTACGTTAACTCGTAACATACGGTTTTTTTAAGTGACACCTGAGCTTTTTAGCATAAATATGGTATTTATTTCTATTTGCATTGGTCTGAGTATTTCCGTACCAGGGGCCTTACTCGGAAAAACGAAAATATTCGTATCCGTTGACGTTTTGACCATTTAGCTACCCCGAAAGTGTTTCGTTTCGGATTTCGGATCCGTCTTCGATCGTTTGACATTGAGGTTGTCGATCGTTATCAGTACACCTCCTACTCCCAAAATACATTTGACGTTTTCGCTGTCGTTGTTTGACAAATGGTCCGTTTTCGTTCGATCCGAAACGTTCATGTTCGATTTTCAGAGTAAGGCCTCTGAGCCGTCGGTCCCGGAGCGACTTGAGACGACGAGGAGTTGGGGTTGGAGAAGGGGATTGGACAGATGGGGAGGGAGTTGTGAGCTCTGGCTTCGGAAAACTATAAGTTGGCAGTCTTTAGTTGGGTTGCTTCTAGGTAAGCGTGCTCCATCGTCCTTACTTCTTCTGCCATCACTTACCATCAGGTGAGATAGTGGTCAAAATCGGTCCTATCGACTTTAAAAAAAATGCTATCTGATAAAATATTCGCCGAGATATTTGAATTCACAATACTTATTGTAACCAAAATGTGATTCAATTTAAACCAAAGTCCCCTCACCTCAAATCTTATAACGGAATAATCTCGATAACTTCAGAAACACTTATTTCACCCCCTCATAGATATTGAGCAACTCTGTCGCATTCAATCCATAACAAATTATAAGCAAAAATCGTTTAGAAATGTTAAATTGTTGGCGTGACAAAGTTCTAATTGATTAGGGTTCAGTGAGTAAAAATATATTTTTTATTTTGATTGATTGTGTATGCTGAGCTGACACTTGGTTTGAGAAGCCTCGAATTGTGGAAGCAGGGTTCTTTGTTCATCATTCAAGCACCAATGTCGAATGAAATTGCGGTAGTGCATTCGACTGCTACGACAAGGAGTGTAGGTTCGATTCCCGCTCAGTGCAAATATTTGTATGCATGAAATGTCTCTTTGCATTAGTCTGGGTATTTCTATGTATAATATGTATATATTTACAAAAAAGATATGTTTATCCGCATGATAGAACCCATATCGCAAGCTAGTTAAGCTATGCTTAGTTTGGGTATAGAGAGCGCTGTGTAGAATGTCGTAGAATATTTATTCATTGGTGCTTGAATGATGAACGTAGAACCAGAGTTCCAATTTCCTACTTCTCCTTTCATTATTTTTTTTTGCTTAGTTTTTATATTAGCGATTGCCGCTTGACCCAATCAAGAAAGCCAAGTCTGTATATGTACCTACCGTGTGTAGTGTACCAGTTTACTAAGACCCCGGAGATCTTGGACTGACCACATACCTACATCACTTTGCTAATTTAGTGCCAAATAAAAACTGTGTGTGGTTAAGATTAAAAATCTTTTTATGGGAGCGACGGCAATCTGATCTTTCAAGCCTAAATGGAAAGCCTGCGCCAGAGTATCGTCCGTCAATCATTAGGTGTAGCGACTTGCAGGTGATGTTAACTTGTGCTCCCGGAAAACACTCTAAGTATACTTTTTTTGCTACGACTCAAGTGGCAGACAAGCACACGGTCCACTTGATGGGAAACGATCACCGTGGCCTATGACGCTGCCGGCACCGTAAAAACCTAATATTATAGTCGCTTGGGAAAACCAGAGCAGGGACATCATTCTACACAGCGCGGAATAAAGTCTCTCTCATATCTCACTGTGAGCACCGTTTTGAGTAGCAACGTGTGAGGTAATGTACCTACAGAACCATGACATTTCAAACCGTTCGTGGTTGCCGAAATTTAAAATAAATCCGTGACGTCATTAGGTGTGACACGGCACGGAGGGCGACGTTATTGAATATTTTCCTCTTACTTGTGGCGAATAATTTCAATCTCCTTATTATTCCCTCTTCTGACGGTTTCCCGATGTTCGCGGGCCCTCTGTCTCCTCGTGTTGCGGTTGTGTTCTTAATTAATACTGTTGGAAAACATGAAAATGATGCTGTTTTAAAAATGATTCAGTTATAATTTGTTTAGAATACTAGCGGATGCCCGTGGCTCTGCCCGCGCGGAGGTTGGTCATCGTTTTTCATTTTAACGTAGGAATAGAGAAGCAATATTCCTAAGGCAATAGGTAGGTAGGTAACTTTTGAGAATTCTGGCTATCAAATTGACATAATTGGCCTATAAAATTGACTGAATTAACTATGGTACCATGGCACTGATAACAGAATCTAATTTTATTATTATACCTACTAGCTCTGCCCAGCGGCTTCGCCTGTGGCATACTTCGTCCCCGTGGCGGGATAAAAAGTACCTATCCTATGTCCGTCTCCTAGTGCTAAGCTATCTCTCTACCAATTTTGAGTCAAATCAGTTCAGCCGTTCTAGTGTAACTAAGACTAGGTACTTTCTTTTATATATAGAAGATAACTTAAAAGTAATTTATATTCTTAGTTTTTTATACCTACCTATTAATAATAAGTAACAACTAAATTTATTGTCAGTTTGATAAATAAATAAAATATACAATAAATACATAATTACAAAAACCATTCACAAATTATTGTATCAGCAAATTAGTATTTACGATTCTATAACTAATAGGTACGCCCGCGCCACCTGCTGGGGAATGATATCAGCTTGCATTTAAATGATATCTATATAGGTACTTAATATAATCTATATCTATATCTATCCTAATATTATAAAGAAGTAAAGTTTGTGTGTTTGTATATTTGTTAAATTGTAAGGGGTAATCTCGGGATCTACTGAACCGATTTTAAAAACTCTTTCAGCAATAGAAAGCCACATTATCCGTGAATATCATAGGCTTAATATCATCACGCTACTGCCCAAGGGAGCGGAGCAATAATCATAAATGTGAACAATTCCGGTAAATACCCATACATTTTAGGAAAACTGATAAATTATGAGCATATAGCCAGCCGCGGTAGCCTAGTGGTTTGGGTAATGGACTGCTGAGACGAGGTCTCGGGTTCGATCCCAGGTTCACCATGGCACACACCAATGACTTTTCGATGCTTTTCGAAGTTATGTGTGTATTTATCGCAGGTTTATTAGTGCCTCGGAGAGCACGTTAAGCCGTCGGTCCCGGTTGCCATACAAACATCTATGGCAGTCGTTACGGGTAGTTGGAGCCCACAAAAGTCCAACCAGTCTAACTTGGAACTTCGATATCGCCATTGGTCATTGGACCATTGGTTGTGGAGGTCAGATGGCAGTCGCTCCACGGAAAATATCGAAGTTCAGCCGCATCACAGTGAGACTGGAAAGCCGACCCCAACTGAGTTGGGAAAAGGTTCAGAGAATGATGATGATAAATTATGAGCATACTTAATATTATGTGAGTTAAAAAGGGTGCATCGGGGTTCGAAATACGCCACGGGCGAAGCCGGGGTGGGTCAGTTAGTATTATTATAAAGCTGAAGAGTTCGTTTGTTTGTTTGAACGCGCTAAAAATCTAAAATCCACTTGTTTCATTTTGTAGAGCGCTCTCCTTGTCGTAGGTAGGCATTACCTACAGCGCACGTCGTTTTTTCTCGAAATCTACACATTACAAATTAATACATTTAATTATATTCTACTATTTATTATTATTACTAAAACCACTATAAATTAATAAACAGAAATAGTTGACGGCTACTCGCCACCAGATGGCGCTTTGAAAATTTTGTTTTAACTAAATTTTGCACAGTAACTCGAGGTCATAAAAATCCACATACATAGATACTCACGCCTGTGTTTCCGAAGGGGTAGGCAGAAGGGAATAACCACCATTCCAGCATATAGATAGGTAGGTAGCTGCCGCATGCCGGTCTGCTGGAGGAAATTTCTTTCAGAACGTCTAAATGGATATGAATAAAATTTGGCATGGAGATAGATCAATTATGAATTAGCACAGAGGTAATGTTACCCTAAGAAATAAGTGTAGGTATGTGTTGAAGGAGTGAGGTCAGTATTTCACGCGAGCAAAGTCGCAAGCAGGTAACTAGTAGGTATATAAAAAAACGGTTACCCAACCGATAGAAACGTCAAACTATTAATTTTGCAATTAAAGCAATGCTGTTCTAATAGTCAACAATCAAAATTACCCTAATTTAGGGGTAATTTCGGTAGTTCCAACTTCCGCCTATGTAAAGCCCTCAAAATTAGGTAATTTTTCCTTGAGCTTTAAGCTTGTAACATTAATTGGTAGGTAAGGTACTTAACCTTTAACCTAATCAACTTTTAACTGTTTCATGGGGCGGATACCCTCCCCCCCCCACTTAGATGTGATTTTTTACAAAAACTAGGTACATGATAACCCTTTGCTATATCCATGCATCGAAACTGGGACCTCCTGAATGCCAGTTATTGCCAATGCACCGTTGGTTCGATCCCCGCTCAGTGCAACTATTTGTATGCATGAATATGGGTATTTGCATTGGTCTGGTCGTGCCTCGGAGAGCACGTTAAGCCGTCGGTCGGTCCCGGTTGCCATACAAACATCTATGGCAGTCGTTACGGGTAGTTGCAGCCCTAAAATGTCCAACAACAACGGTCTAGCTGCAATGCTTCGATATCGCCTAATGTCACCATTGGGTTGTGAAGGTCAGATGGCAGTCGCTTCACGGAAAATATCGAGGTTTATCCAAATCCACAGTTAAGACTGGTAAAGCGGACCCCAGACTCCGAGGTGAAAGCTTTGGATGCGACTGGGATTAACGCTAGGTTGAAGAAGGTATCGGTCACGTCTATATGACTTCACCTCGCCTGATGATAAGCTAAAGGTATCAATCAATCAATTAGCCTATTGCAGTCCACTGCTGGACATAGGCCTCTCCTAATGTACGCCTTAGCACCCGATCCTCCGCCTTAAGCTAAAGGTAGAGGCTCAGGAATATGGTTACCATTAAAAACACCTACAAAGTTCTAAGCTTTTTAAATCCAAAGTAGAAGATGTGAACTGTTATTTTTCTCAACAAATCTACTTAAAAACCAAAAGAAAATAGTAAATTCCGAGAAAAGCATTCCTATAGCTTCATCAAAGTGTAGCAGCATCGTAAAGTTTGCTCAAATTAACAGCTCAGTGCCGCGGCCGCGAATAAAACAGCGCGTTGTAAATAGAGCTTTGCAAACTTAGAGGAGTGGTGTGTAAGTAGATCCATTACGAAGAGACGGACGGACGTTGATCAAACGCTGATCTGTACCTAATAAGCACTCTATGTAGAGCTGAAATTATGAACTTAACATTTGAATTGAATAAGAGACCTGCGCAAAAGCGGTAGAGTCCAAAGTAGAGTCATGATATTCCCGATATCCAAGACAATAGGTAGGTCGCACTCTCACACTTCATACGGAGGACGTTAAGTTGATGAGATTGCTAGAGATCGTACTACAAGTGTAGCAAGTGAGCAAGTAGCTACAAAAGAAGCTGTAAACTTGTGTTTGTTATGTAGAGGTAGTAAGTACAGCCCGTGTGTTTGTTTACTGCCTTAGTGGCACGTACAAAAAAGATCAACAAATGAGCATGAATATTGTGTAAATGTAGAGTCGTTTATTTATAATTTAAGCAAAGAAACTATAGTCACGATGTTGGTACATCACAAAGATTCCCAAGACAGTGCTCTCGACCAGATTAAACAAACTTAAATTAGTTGTTGAGACCTGCAACGGCAGTCGGCATCGGAGCAACAAAACTTGGCACAGCGGGCCTGAGACGAGCGGCGCGGTGTCGGGCCATCTCGCGCCGCTCACAAGACACGCCGAGCGCGTAACGAGTTCAATTGATGAACGAACGGAAACGTGTCCAATTAGAAGGAGGCGGCGGGTGCGGGCGCGAGTGGCGGACTGGCCCCGCGCATTAACCAGATTAGCGGAGCGGAGCCGCGCGAGGTGTGGCGGCGGCGGACACCTCGCCCGCGACGAAAAAACAACGCGGCGCCTCGTCGGGGCGGGGCCGGGCCGCGGGGCCCTCCCCCCCGCGCCGGTGGGCGGCGCGCGCGGAGGGGTGTCGCGCGCGGCGCCGCCGGCGGCCAGTCGTTTGACGCCTGCCGCGCGAGCGGGTGTCGCCACGGGACGAGCGAGTGTCGAGTGCCGGCCGGCGCCTATGGACGTTGCATGAGCGGGCGCGAGCGCCGCTGGAGCCGTCGGTCCCGCCGGCCGTGGAGCGCGCGCCGTGGGCCCCGGGCGGCGCGGGCATGCGCTTCGAGGGCGCGGAGCGGCGCGACGCCGTCGCCTTCCACCCGCTGCTGGCGCCGCGGCCGAGCGACTTCTCGGTGTCGGCGCTGCTGACGGCGGGCGCGCTGCCGCCGCCCCCCTACCTGCCGGCCGCGCTGGCCGCCGCCGCTGCCTTGTCCGCGCCTTGCCCGCTGCTGAAACCCCCTCCGCCGCCGTATGCGCCTCTGCCGCCAGACGACGACGGCGTCGTCGACGACCCCAAGGTCACGCTCGAAGGCAAGGACCTGTGGGAGAAGTTCCACAAGCTGGGTACCGAGATGGTGATCACCAAGAGTGGCAGGTCAGTACGGGAGGCGCGCCATGTCGCTCGCTGCCGACGCCTGTGTCGTGGTGCCGTGCCGTTGTGTGTTGTGTGTGATATAAACCTCCAGTAAGCTAGCACGTGTCATGGGTAAGTGACGAGCTGAACCCCCTGGCCCTAGGCCCTAGGCCCGCCGTGAGCCCGCGAGAGCGGCGGCCACATGGGCTTGTTTACCAAAACAATATCAAGTTAGGCCTTTTTGTACGCTCTCGCTATGAAAAAACTTATTAATGTTGTACCGGCGACCGGTTAATTAATGAGCCAGGCATTCTGGAGTGAAATTTAAAATCAAAATAATGAGAGCGAAATACATGCAAGTTATGCGTCCGTTATTAGAGCAACTCTGACTCAAGAGTCACGCTACAACGTCACATTGCTGAAATAATTGCCACCAAAGGCAACTATAATTTTTAACGTGGCTAATTAATTAGTTTTTTGGTGTGTTGTAAATGTAGCTACTCGCTATGTGTGTCAAATCAGCAGAACGTTAGTTATGAACTATGAAATAACATTTTCAAGTATTTAAAACATGAAATATTTTTTCAACAAACTCCTTACTTCTATCGCTGATGACAAAATCATCACGCAGTTAAGGGTTGACGCGACATAGGCGTATTTTTTCGCCAAAAACTAGCACCCGTCGGTACGTGTTGTCGCATTAATGAGCCCCAGGCGACAAATTGCACTTCTTGCAGTAGGTAGGTATTATCCAATTAACTTATCAGTGTTTGACATAAAAATTACATGCAATTACGTGCTTCACTTGCGTGAAGAAATAGAAATAGAAGATTTAAAATTTTGAAGCGAAAACTCTTATTGGTATAAAGTGCCTACCTACTGAATGACTAGTCGTATTTCTTATTAGATACCTACTTGAAACTAAAAACAGGAAATGCAAAAATTAAATTCAATTATTCCAATTATTTATTAGTTAAATTTAGACATTTTTGTTTCCTTTCAAATTGAAATCTTGAATTAGATTGTTCCAACTAGTTTTGTTTGATGTAGAGCGGTGAAGGCGAAATTTATTTGCATTTTATTCAGAAATGTTCATCTTGATTAATGAATGTAATAAATGCATGTGACAGTTTCGCTATTCATTACTTAGGTACCTAAATGAATATGCAAATGCAAATAACACAAACTTCTAACATAAACCCGATAATTATCATTATCAACTAGAGTTGATTTTATTTTTGTTTTTCTTGTGAAGATAATGAATTTATTTAATTATTTATAGAATCTATTTATTTGAATTTGAAAATAAATTATCACATTTCATATTTTTAAATTAAAGTTCTTTATGCAGTAAATTTGAATGCAATTCTATAACACTAAAAAAATTGTTTTTTTTTTAATTTGCCTATTTAACGCATTGGTAGCAAGGACTACACGGCCTTATTATTATGGTCACTGGCCTAAATAGGGAAAAATCTGAATTGTCGTGTTCACTAAGAATTATAGATCAATGTGTACAATGCGTGAAGTTTTATGGCCTACTAGGTACCTCTACATTTCGTACCTAACATGTAATAAAATATTGTGACACGCACATCCCTACTGATAAATTTATTTGACATGAACACTGACACGCGAAAATTCAAATAGCCCAACACTAGTTTTATAAATAGAGGTGGTATCATGAACCTAAAAAACCTATGGACGGAACGCGTGGGAAGAATGCAACTGACGTTACTAGAGTCGGCCCACTTTATACGTACAAGTCAGCACGTACACACGAGACAGCCACTACGCAGCAAACGTCATTCGATCCAGTCAATTAATGTAGCGAAAAAAAATATAGCATGTCTTTGTGGTGACATTATGAAAAAATCATAGTGACAATCGCTTCGGCAATTCATTGCGAGGCGTGAAATGCCCTGCCTGAGTCTGTGTTTCCGGGAAGCTATAACCAGGGAGAGTGAATAGGTTTGCTTCTAGGCAAGCGTGCACTATCGTCGACCACATCATCACTTACCATCAGGTGTGATTGTTTTCAAACGCGATCCTATCGACTATGACAAATAAAAAAGACAGCAAGAAAAAATGGTGTAGGTTGTGTTGTGTATATTGCAACCCAAAATTTACTCACACATGGTTAGCCGCCGCCATTTTTGTGACACAGCCTCCTCGTCAACACGGTCCGTCCATAGGTTTTATAGCTTCATGATATTTTTTTTATTTACCTATTTATTTATTTATTAAATTAAAGTTTATGCACAAGTACCTACCTACATAGGCGGACTTAATGCCACAGGCATTCTCTACCAGTCAACCAAAGGTGAAGTCAACATGACTTCACCTCGCCTGATGGTAAGCTAAAGGCACAGCTCTGGAATGGGAGTCACCATTGCAAACACAAAATATGATGATAATAATGAACGGCACGCGAAAATTAAACATCCCAACACTAGCTTTATAAATAGAGGTGGAATTAAATTTAATAACATTCAGTTTGCAATGTCTAGAACCGCTTATTTAAGGTGTAATAAACATGTTTTAATGTTTTAAAGCAACTTACTATGTTATTTAACTATAAATCAAGTTAGCTATGTTTACAAGAATACATACAAACGCTAGGCTTCGTAGGCGTGTCCGTTTGTATGTTCGAACATCAATAGATATTTGTCGCAGGCAACGGGTTTTTATAACAGGATTCCTACTGAGGTTCCTATTGAAAAGTTACATGAATAGATGAATAGATATCTATGTTATATTCAGTATAGGTGTCTGTGTTTATGTCACATAAATATAATAATACTAACGGTTGCTCACGGCTCCGTCCGTTTGAAAATTTGATTCCGTTCCCGCGACCTACGAGAACCTATTCCTGGTATAAAATGTACCTAGTCTATATGTTATTCCAGACAATCCAAATTTCATCCAGATCTGCTCTGTCGTTTCTGCGTAATAGCGTAATAAACATCCAAACACCCTTCCATAATCACAAACTTTCAAGTTTATAATTTTATCTAGATCCGTTTAGTCGTTTTTTCTTGAAAGTTTAACTAAACAGCCAGAAATACACACAAACTTTCGAGTTTATAACATTAGTTGAAAGTAAGATAATCGTAGTTCATCTGAACACGATTATATTTTAATCGCAATTCAGTAACAAGATCATAAAATAATCGTTATTTGTGACGAATCGGAATGATTCGCCGTAAAAATTGTGGTCCCGGTGATGAAACGCGTCAGACACAGTTCGGTTTGGATTGTTTGTTTCGATTCAACAATCATTATAATAGATGGGTAGGTAGAGACGTCAATTAAACTGTATCTCTATATTTTTAACTAGCTGCGTCCGCGCGGTCCGCGAGAAGATCGGTTATGGTTTTTGGGTCCTCAGTACCTAATATCTGGTTCTACCCAACCAATTGCAATTTACAGATTTCAAGTCAGACTAAGTTTTTTGTAATAGGAAAACCACATCAAATTCCGTTAAATAGACAAGAATTAAAAAAATTGTTTTCAAAATCGTTCATATAAAATAACCCGAGTATTTTTTTTATATCTCCAATGTACAGACACAACTTATTTACAATTTTTAGAATAGTATAGATAGGTATAGACTACCCCGAATGGACTTACATCTGAGTTTGAAAATTATTATGCGGCAGCCTAATTCTTAAATTTTCTGAAATAAAATTAGTGGGTACCTAAACGTAACGCCTTTTTTTGTTTTTAAGTGAGGAATGCGTGCTTATGCATGATGCCTCCGAGTTTGGGGAAAACCCGTAGACCTATGTGGGACTCTCCCTAAAGGGCATACCCACTAAACCTCACTATGTCCACCTGGTCGCTTTAGTCACATCGCAGGATACAATAAGATATTATACCAACATCAAGTGCCAGTGGAAATCCCATTAAAATCGGTCCAACCGTTCTGGCCAGACAGACAAAAAATTTAAAACTTTTTTAAATCTGAATTAATTATCTTGATAATTTTTTAAAAGCTATTTTTTATCATTACATACAGACACTTCAATTTTTATTTGTTTAGATCTATGAGATAATCTTGTTGCCCTCTTTTCACCCTTTGAGAAAGGTTGGTACGTACTTGAGACTATTACCTATTCAGAGATAAAACTAAATAAGTAGGTACCTACTAAACTATCTATACAAACATGAAATGTATGTCTGTTTGTAAAATTAAAATAACAGCTTTAATGAATGTAAATGAATGAATAAAATATATGGTAGTTACTTATACAAGTAACGAATTATTAATTTTTGTCTGTATTTATGTTTGACTTGACTAATCTCTGAAATGGTTGTGCCGATTTTGACAGGATTTTTTCTGTCAAAACCGTGTATTTTTTCTTTCATTTTTCTTCGCTGTCTAGCATTAGTTATGTGACGTAACATAGGCTATTTTTATTTTGGAAAAATATTAAAGTACCGTGTAGAAAAAAAATAAACCCCAGATCTATGTCCACGGTGACCGCTTCCCATCAGGTGGGCCGTATGCTATCTGCTACCTAAATGATATAAAAAAATCCAAGTGGCAAAACCGCAGAAAAAAGTTCATAAAGGTAGGTAATTTAGACTTTACCTACTTAATTACTTAATTAATTAACTTATTATATTTTAAATGAGTAAGATGAACTTCGTTTCAGAATCCCATTAAACTTTTCCAAAACTGAATTATAAATATGAATTTAATAACTACTTAATTTAAAAATGATTTTTTTTTGTTGGTATGTCATAAAATGTAGAGATGCTTGAAGTTTATTTTCTTTTATATTTTCAATGTGACCTCACCTCGCCTGTTGGTACCTATACTAAAGATGAAGTCTTAGAAACTATAGTCACTGTTATAAATACCAATAATACTA
The DNA here is from genome assembly GCA_963576445.1 of Lithosia quadra. Lineage (NCBI taxonomy): Eukaryota > Metazoa > Arthropoda > Insecta > Lepidoptera > Erebidae > Lithosia > Lithosia quadra. The sequence goes on from OY754893.1 coordinate 3,242,370, forward strand.
CAATGGTGGCCCTCAGCTTGATGGGCTCAGATTAATCGAACCCTGCTAATAGGCATTGTTGGAAGGAGGAAAGGCAATTAATTGAATGGAATTTACGCAAACAATAAATATTCATCATTGATATGAATATCTTAACCTAACCTTGTAATGATAGAAAAAAAATATGAAAAGGGAAAATCGACTTCAAACTTTCTAAATAATGCTACCATAATTTAAATATCCTAAATAATGCCACTACATTCAAAGTTCCTAATAATGCCACTACATTGAACTTACCTAAATAATGCTACCATATTCAAATTTCCTAAATAATGCTACTACATTCAACTTACCTAAATAATGCTGCTATATTGAAATTGGCTAAATAATGCCACAATATTAAAATTTCCTAAATAATGTAGGTTTAACTAATTTATGTAGGTTCAACTAATATTTTACGGTTTACAAACAAAATATGTGCCAAGACAATAATTACTAGTAAACCTTACAATGTCATGATTTTATTACAAGATAGTAAAGATATTGTAAAGATTTTTTATATACAAACATGGACCTAAGAAACCTACGGATGGAAAGCATTGAAAACAAGACTGAGTCACTTCATTGATAGTAACCCCAATGTAACTAATTTTAAGGCCGACTTAATCATAATTATGATGTACTAGGTAAGGCTTATAAAATGAATAAGATTTAAAAAAAAGACTGAGTCACAAAAATGGCGACGGCTAACCAGGCGTGGATTTTGGATTGCAATTTATTTACCTTTCCATTGAAATGTGATTCCTGGATATTTTTTCTTGCTCTCTAGGTACTGTGTTTTGCACAATTTTGCTACACAAGACAACACGAATTGCTGTTTTTTTTTCGCTACTAAAACTGACTGAGTCGAACGACGTATGCCGCGTAGTGGATGACTTGCGAGTGAGTGTGTGCCTGCAGACTTGTACGTATACGCAAGTGGGCAAGTGTCGTCAGTCATATTGTTCAACGCGATTCTTCCATAGGTTTTTAGGTCCATGTATACAAACAGTTATGTAATTATGAATGAAGAAACCATTCTAATTGTCTTTACTTAATTATAATGTTATAGTGGTTTAAAATACAATTAATTATTATTTATAAATTGTTATGCGCTGTTAATTTGTTAGTGTAGTTAAAGAAAAATAGGTACGTTGAGCACTATTTCATAGTTGTATATTTATTTTAGAAAAAGATGTAAGATTCCCCGGAAAAAAATCAAACGCTAAAAATCTAGATAAACGCGTGGGAAGTCAGCCCTTAACGGGGCACAGTTTTTCCTTAAAAAATTGTTATTACAGCAACAATAAACAATAATTTCTATAAAACTTTGAACGATATATCCTAAAGGGGATCCCAAAAAGGAATACGGGAACAACTGGGAAAGGGTAACACTTAAACATCAAAGGACGAAAATACATTTGAGAAAAGTCGCCGAATTCGGAGTTGAAAAGTGACGGACATTTTGCACTGCTCCCCGAAACCTTTGAAAGGAAAAATGTACTCCGAAAGTTCCGCTCTCATCACTCGGAGGGGTCATATTTTTTCTTATTTTTTCATTTTCAACTTTATGGAAAATCGGTCGTAAAAATTGAGAAACTTATTGTGATATGAATGTTGTATGATGAGTGAAAGAATGAATGAGAGATGAATTCATTTATTTATTCATTTATTTTGCAAATGTAGTTAGGGGGATGGTATATGAATGAGATAATGAATGAGATGAATGAATGATATGAAAATGAGAAAAAAAGTTGTATAGGAAATAAATAAATTTTTATTTTTTATTTTATTTATTACTTTTAGGAAGGCTTACAGACTAAATAACAAAAGTATAATACAGTATGATGACAACATAGCTAATTACAAGCCTAGGTACACAAGTATAAAAAATTTAGAATGAATATTGTTGAGATTAAGTAGGTATAGGTACTTATATCTATTTTTATGAGAAAATTCACATCAGCCTTCAGGGGTTGTGGTGTGGGACACGGACTGACTAAAACCGCACGCTGATAAAAATCTTAGTTTGCTTCTTACTTATACTAAGGTCAATGAAAAGTTGTCATTCAACATTAGTATTAAGAATCGTATCAGATCTGACCATCTATAATAAAAATAAATAAAATTGGAGTGTCTGTTTGTAATATTAAAATAACCGCTTGTTATTAAGTGCATTTGGATGTATACTTACACGGTAGGTACATATTATATTATACCAAAATTATTTTTTTTACAATTTTCGTCTATCTGTCTGTTTATTCCGACTTATCTCTGAAACGACTGAACCAATTTTGACGGGACTCACTGGCGGATAGTTGATGGTAACAAGGAGTAACTTAGGCTATATTAATTTTGGCAAAATAATTAGGGTTCTCCGTAAAAGCATTAAAACCTTAACAATCAAATTACGCAGACGAAGTCGCGGGTAAAACTAGTATTAAGATATAAAAGAATCGTATCAGATATCAAAAATACGAAATATAAATACCAGAAGCTAATGAAACGGCTCTCGACCAGAAATAATTACCATCGACATACAGAGTAGCTTTTATCGTGTGTGCAATGCCATTACAAGCCGCCTCCTGTCAGTTAAAAATGACACGCTACGGTCATAGACAAATATTTGATTAGATGACGTGTTTTTTTTTGCTCTATGGTTAGACATGGCGGCATTTAACACGGACAGTTGGTTTTTTTAATTAGGCGTTAATATTATGTGAAATAACTACAAGTTATGTGTGTTGGGAGAGTAAATAGTGTATGGGTAATGTTTTTCCTTGTTATATTATGGATGTGAAAGTTTGTAAGTGAGAATGAGTAATTGTTTGATAGGCACTTGAGGAAATTTACGCGATTACTACCTACAAGCTGACAGTCGCCCGCAAGTCCAGTTCCTCGTACCTAAAATTAAAATTCTCAGTAGCAGTATCAAACGCGCCCGGTTGACGGCAATAGGCTCAGCATCTAACATCATTATCATACACCTTTGCCTAACCTTCCGGGGTATTTAGATATAGGTACATTATTATTATATAATACATATACATGAAGGTAATTTAATAATTAATTACTTAATATTATTACATAGGCATCCTTATTTTAATAAATACCTATTATATCACCCAAAATATCTGTAACTTAATACAAGTACATAACTGGTATTTGTTTTATAAAAACATTATTTTAAACTGAACAGTTCAACAATAGCTCATAAACGGTACTTCAAATTGAACTAAATTATAGACTGCGTTCGAATTATTACGCTGTTCTAATAAAATTATCCAATTTCAGTAATAATATGTCGAACGAACGCTCTGTTTGAATGCACGAACGTTTGAAAAAAGAATATCTATTTTCGAAATTTAAAACATATTTATTATTTTAATCTATATAACGCGTGCGCTATAAGTTGAGACCTGGGCTCTCCACCTACTTCCTCCTGCACTGCCCTTCAGTCGCCCGTGATGTACTGTTTGCAAAAAAATAGGTAGACAGGTAGGTAACGACTCGGGCAGAAGTTTGTTTACGATATTTTTTTGTGAGCTGTACAAACACGCGCCGGTTACGTCTAGCGGTCAGGTCTCAACTTATAGCGCACGTGTTAGTATAAATGAAAATGAATGAGTAAGAATGAATGAATCACCGAAATGTATTTGAACGACTGCACCAAATTGGAAAACTCTTTTTATTGTGTGTTTGTTATTATCAGAACAAGGTATGTGCGAAAGAAAATTTTTGAAAAGTCCACGGGTATAGTGCTATAATTGCACCGGAGCGAAGCCAGGTTTACTAAAAAAATAAACACGTACCATGATTTTTAGCGCTTGTTAGCAGAGAACTTGCCTTAGAAGATAAATAAAAATACTTAAAGAGACAAAACTGTATACCTAGAAAGCATTACTCATTCACTCGTTCATAATATTCCTTGTGTAGAACATAAAAGCACAGTTTAGTTTATTTTCACACACAAATATTGCAGTCGGGGTACGACAATTTAATTTTTGTTAAGTCACGTAGTATAATTATTTTATTTTTAAATTAAGTATTTCATTGATAAGTTTTATTTTAAATGTACCCATGACTTTTTCACACACAATGCAAAATATTGCATTCTGACGCTTAATTGAAACTCATATCTATCACTTACAAATTATGATACAAATTACTTTGTTCCCTCGCTCAAGAGACTACACACTTCCTCTAATACAACAGCGAAATAAACAACTATTATTATATTGTTGCTGACACTAGCTGTAACAATAAAACAATATGGCGACACGTCGATTACATTAGACGTGCACTTCGAGGTACAATTTATTGTTGAAGTAGAGATTTATTTATTAGAGGGCATTTGATTCTGCCACCAATTATAACGTACTCGGAGATAAGGTGAGGCGCCAGTGATAACAACATGTAGACCCACGTAATTTTACAATAATAATTTAATTTGAAACACGTAGGTACTTACTTACTTTTCTGTAATTTTTTGATTTATTGCATTGCATTATCATTCATTCATTCACTCATTTCTGTTTTACTTTTTATTTTCATTAATTATAATTCATTGATTGAAATTCGGTACAATTACTTATAGTCATAGAATTTTACAAGTACCTATTATGCTTAAAGTTATAAAAAATATTTGAGACTATACTGGTTCGAGAGCCGGTGAAGGCTCACCTGCTAGCCGGTAGATACACCTGCTGATTGACGGACGGGGCATGGCGTACGCTTTCGTGGTTTCCGTATAAGTAAGCTAAAAAAAAAACAAATAATGGAATTATTTTAAGAGAGCGGATCCCAGGGCCTCAAATCTGCAATTTTGTGTTAGAGTTAAACACTGTCGTTACAGTAACACTCTTAAAATACCACTTAATTTGCGACGTTAACTGCATGAAAATAAAGTCTAAAAAGCATGAATGAAAATGTGTAATGAACTCATTCGCTTAGTTTTAGACTTTAAATGTAGGTATGCAACTCCTGTTTAATTTCGTTTCATGTGAAGACACTTTATTTGTGTGTTCTGATTTTTGAATTATGATGAAGATTATTACGACAATTCTTTGTACGCAGCACTTAACACTACATAATACTTACTTGATAAGTGCTACGTACAAATAATCGTCATAATAATTTTATATTCAAAATAGGTATATGGTATTTCACTACTATCACGATATTAAAAGGGTACCGAGTCGTGTGACAGAATCATACTTTGATCTCTTTCGCACTTACAGATTAGTGCACGGTTGCACTCGTGCTTGCGTTGAAGTAGGCTAATTTACCCTAGATTCGAGTGACTGTTTTAAAGTGCCAGTACTAGTGATGGGCTTATGTATATTAATCATGAGTTTAAATAATTCGCCCAAAATGCCAGTAACATATTTACTTCTTCAAGTTAAAATTATTAGTTTGTCACTAACACATTACACTAACTTTGTCTTTTACAGCCTCAGAGCTAGAAAAATAAAAGGTGAACGACCTAAAACGTTCTTATAACCTCAGTGTTCGTTCAAAAACAATAGATTCTAATTTCAAACTGACATTAATGCAATTAATTCTTTTTAAATGGCTTCAGAGACACGTTTATTCCATATTTAAATGTGAAATAATAAATATCGTTAATATTAGAGAATGCAGAAAGTTTTCGATGCGCTGTCACTTTCTCAGATATACAAATAATAGTTAGTGCGAGCGAGAAGGATGTCTATTATTCAGCGTCTCGTTCGATGCCTAGTGTAACTAATTGCCAAACAAAGTGCGTAGTGTGACCAGGTGTTGGTAAATTAGTGGTCCTAATTACAGATGATAACAAATAATATATATTCTCCTGGTTACTGACACTGTTATGTCTGTACGTGGTCTGTATCCTATTTGATGAATAAATTAGCAGTTATTTAGTTTTTTTTTCTGGTAATTATAAAAATGGTGAGAACGAAACGGGTTAATTGGTATTTGGTTTATTGAATCGTTTTACAATTGTTACTGATATGATAATAAACAATAATGTTTAGACAGAGAAATGCGTTAGTGGTACAGCGGTAACGAGTGACATCGCTGTGCGTGAAGTCTCATCCCGGGGTGTCTCACCCTTAACTTAACAGGGTTTGATCGAAATAGTTTTTTTTTACAAAATTCGGCAACCAGTAATGGGTTTATGCCCTGACACTTCGATTCAGATCGGCAAAAGTAAATAAAAAAAAGTTATAGCTTTCCGAAAACACAGACTAAGGCAGAGCATTCCACTCCTTAGCAGTATGCATAATGAACGTATTGCTGAAGCGATTCGTACGTATGAGCGGAATGTTTTTTTTTTCGATCATAATCATGTGGATAGGTAGTAGTATTATAATATAATGCTCTATGGTACAAATGCACCTTTTCTTCTACCTCTCTGCAAATAAACGTAATCTTTGTAATACATAATGTATTTTAGTTGATAATTTTACAAATTACCACACAAACTGTTCTACAACAGAGAATACGACACGAGTCAGCTGTAGCCATCCAGTCAGAACTAATGCGCTGTTGCGGGCGCCATGTTATGACGTCACAAATCAGTAATAAACACAATATACGATGACATTATCCTCTGTTATCGTCTGCGATGCAACTATAATTGTTTGTAGAAGTAATTTTACTTGAGCGTAAGGAATCTGATTTATAATACACAACGGTTGAAAGGTGAAATGGTTCAAGCGACATCGAATGTTCAAAGGAAACACAACCCAAACGCCATTGTAAACACTTTACTGAAATGTGATTTTCCTGTCAACTGTTATTGTCACTTACGTCCTTTAGTTCTTCAACTGTCTATATATATTATTATGTTCATTTGAAAGGTGATGGTTATGTCCCACGTTTGTGTCGTTATGATCACAAAATGAATAATCATGTTTTAATTTTAAACTAGTAACCCATCCTCGCTTCGGTTTATTATGATTTTCTTTTTAACTGAAGCCATCCTAATTTACACATAGTCGTAAAAGAATCTTAGGCATCGTTGCACATATCGAAAATTGGAGTAATCCAAAAATATAAATATAATCATAATCACAATATCTTCGATTCTTAAAACAGTTCTCATCATCATCATCATCTCAGCCGAAGGACGTCCACTGCTGGACAAAGGCCTCCCCCAATGATCTCCACGACGACCGGTTCTGCGCTTTTCGCATCCAGCGGTTTCCCGCGACCTTTACCAGGTCGTCGGTCCACCTTGTCGGAGGCCTGCCCACACCACGTCTTCCGGTTCGTGGTCGCCACTCGAGAACCTTTTTGCCCCATCGGCCGTCGGCTCTACGAGCGATGTGCCCCGCCCACTGCCACTTGAGTTTCGCAATTCGGAGAGCTATGTCGGTGACCCTGGTTCTCCTGCGGATCTCATCATTTCTGATTTGATCACGCAGGGAAACTCCGAGCATAGCCCTCTCCATTGCCCTTTGGGTGGCCTTGAGCCTTCTTATGAGGCCCATCGTGAGCGACCACGTCTCAGTTCCATACGTCATCACTGGCAACACGCACTGGTCAAAGACTTTCGTCTTGAGACACTGCGGAATTTGGGACGAGAAGATAGCTCGTAGTTTCCCGAACGCTGCCCAACCGAGTTGGATTCGTCGATTGACCTCTTTTTCGAAGTTGGACCTACCTAGCTGGACTGTTTGTCCCAGGTAAACATAGTCGTCTACAACTTCGAGAATAGAGTCTTCAACCTTCAGAGGAGTGGGTACAACACGGATGTTAGCCATAACTTTCGTCTTATCCATGTTCATTTTTAGACCCACTTGTTGAGAGACTCTATTGAGGTCGCAGAGCATTGTACTAAGGTCCTCCAGGGTCTCAGCCATGACTACAATATCGTCAGCAAATCGAAGGTGAGAGATGTACTCGCCGTTTGCTAAAACAGTTCTACAATCTATATAACATACGAGTACTATTATATGTGATAGCGTTAAAAAAATTAAAACTAAATGCGCAAAATCCCGATTAAAGGAGGATAGGAGTGAGACACTAATGAAATTGAGAAAAACTGTGTCTGAAAATAAAACAGTAGCATTAATATTAATAAAAAGTGAAGTAAAGTAGAATAAAGAATGAATGAATGATTTCCATACAATTCACATCACAGATTAAAAATTCACTCGAAAAAAATAATTATTAGATCTGTAATGTTGGTATCTATTACCAGCTTATACCTCAATCGTAACACCTACCACTTGATTTCTCCCTCGGAACTAGACTTTCTTTCATTCTCAGAGGTTGGAAAATTACAATTGCAGTATTCACGCGATCCACGAGATATGTACGGCTGATGCTCGAGTCATATCTGATTAATTGGCTTACTACATGCCACACCTTTCGTGGAAAGGCTACTTGTGGCTTCACGCGTAAGGTGCGATGTAGCGAAACTCACGAGTACAATCGCGACCGTGGCATTCAAGTTTAGATTAACTTGTTTTTTTTTTTGTAAAGCTGCTCATTCAACAGAATAATGACGTTAATATTAAAAAATTACCGGCTTTAAAAGTTTGGAGAGATTTTAGTAAGTCACTTTTAAACTTTCGCGTTCCATGACATACCTATTTAGGATCATACATACATACAAATCACGAATTTTTCCATAGAGGTAGGCAGAGACAGCATCTTTCCACTTGCTACGATCTTGGCATACTCCTTTCGCTTCTTCAACTTTCATAATTCTTTTCATATACAGGGTGAATTTTTCAAAAGGGATTGGATGGCCAAATCCGAAACTATAAGGAATAGCGAAAAATGGTCAAAGGAGTCACGAGCCCGATTTTGATGAAACTTAAAACCCCATCATTAGATTTTTGAAAAACCAATAAACCTAGAGAATCGAACCCGTTGATTTTGAAAAAAAAACACACCCTTTATTATTACACCTTACGATAGTGTCGCTGTTAAGGAACAAATTCTGCGAAGTAATGATATACGGCAAATTTAAGGAAAATTTAGAATTTAATAAAATTCATGTTTCATGTACCTATTTGTTTCGTTCGAAATCCCAGAAAAGATCGTAACTATTCCGCGTTTTAAATTATACTCAGAATGATTATAATGATTGATATTTTTTTTAAAACAAGATGGAGCTCCAGCCCATAATAGCCGTAAAAAAGATTTTGATTCAGCAGTTTGACGATAATTTTGTTGCAAGGCATGGTCCTGTGCCTTGACCAGCGAGATCCGTGGATCTTACTCCCTTAGATTACTTTCTCTGGGGGTATGTCAAAAACGAAATTTACAAAGACACATAATATGATACAGAGATACAGATGACTTGAAACGTTCTTTGGAGAATATTCTAAACGGAATCAAAACATTGTAATATTGAATGCAATACGATTCTTGAGGTCTCAAATCCAGCTATGTATTGAAAACAATGGTCTACATTTTGAACAATTAATCAGTTAATGTAAGAAAAATAAAATGTATTTTGTTAAAGATGAGCTCTTTCCTTTAGTTTGCGATATGTCATTACTTCCCAGAATAAGAACCTTAATAGCAACACTATCGTATGGTGAAATAATATAGGGTGTGTTTTTTTTTCAAAATCAACAGGTTCGATTCCTAGCTAGGATATTTGGTTTTTCAAAAATCTAATGATGAGGTTTTAAGTTTCATCAAAATCGGGCTCGTAACTCCTTTGAGCATTTTTCGCTATTCCTTATAGTTTCGGATTTGGCCATCCAAGCCCTTTTGAAAAATTCACCCTGTATACGCACGCCGGTTGTGGGTACTTAGGATAATATATACCAAATGTAAACAGGAATTAACGCAACGCCATGGTATAGGAATATACTATACATACTTTACGATTGCCCGACGCGACGACGACGTTTCGATCAGATTACATTGGCCGTTGTGTGGTCACAGGCTGGCTGGCTCAGCGGTGCTCGCCCTTGTCGTCGAATCCGTGAGGTAACACGTTCTTCTTCCACCCGCACATTCTCAATATTATTATATTAAATTTTCTTTCTTTCTATTTTCTTTGAGATATTCTGTTTTTTTTGGAATGAAAACTTTTTAAGATGGCCGCCCGCACGCTGCCGCCTATTTAATCTGTTCTTATCTGCAATCAGTAATTTATTACAAGCAGACGTTGCGTGATTATGTCAAGTCGAGGGCATCTGCCAAAGACGACAGCAGGTTATGAGTATTCTATTTAGAATGCTCTATAGGTAGTAGATATACCTATTTCTTACTTTCCAGTGCGGTTAGGCAGCTATGCATAGAACCCCCCTGAAAATAGAAAAAACGGAGGTTAGGCCTTTGGTCTGGGTTGCAAGAAAAATGCCTCACAAGGCACCTTACAACCGGCATTTGAAAATTCGAGACGGTGTGCGGTTTTAGTCGGTTCAAGTCCAACGCTAGCCGGCGGGGGTGCTACCCGTAGGGATTTCGAACGAAAAAAAGTTGGTAAAACGTTTTTGTATCTGTCTGTAACCAAATTCCTACCTACGTCAAATTTTCGCGGTAAAGCGAATTGACGGCGAAAAAAAATTAGAAGGTGCTAACTTATTTCAACGAGCTAGTTCTACATAAGCCAGTGGACGAATGAGTTGTTAAGAACACGGTTCTTTTATCTTTTTTCACTCATACATACATAATACTACGTCTTTTTCCTCCCGGGGTAGGCAGAGACAACAGCCCACCATCTGCTTCAGTTCTTCCATACTGCGAGCTTCCTCTACGGTCATTATAACTTTCATACAAGCTATTTTTCATTCATTTTTATAAAATCGCGAGTTGGTTCACCTCTCTTACGTTTTACGAGCTCCAGTAACCACTTACTATCCGGTGTACCGTGTGTTAGTTTTATAGTAGCTACTTATTCGATAAGCATAGTTTGTCAATAAACCGCAAAAAACAATACATAATCCCCGTAATAGTAGAGTAAAAAGAAAAACTCTGACATTGTACGTAGAAACGACCGCGACCTCGCGTGAGCCTAGATTTTGCTTAGGACTTAATGTTTCACCTGTCAGCAGTGTTTGCTATAACTAATGGATTATTTTCGTTAGTCTGACGACTAAACCTTCAACTGAAAATATTTTATTCCAGATAAAGATATCTTTTTTTCTAAGCCACAGTAACATAAATAATGTGATTTTATAAGTTCTCTTTTTTTATACAACTTAAGCGGCAGACAAGCACACAGTCCATCTGATGGGATGCGGACACATTGGCATATGTCCAGCCCATTGCCATTTCAGCTTGCTTATTCTGCGAGCTCGGTAACTTTAGTTCTTTGTTGGTGCAAGTCGAGGTGCGTATAAATTAAGGTTAAATAAAAACCCTATAAAGTCTTCAAAAATTAGTAAGTACTTACCAAAAGGCTAGGTGGCTTCGTAAACGCGTCTCGTAAAAAAATGGGTAATGCAAAGCGATTGTGGCGCGGCGCTACCAACGCCTTGGGCGCCGCAATCAAATGTTTAAAAAGTAAACAGAATGAACAAAATGAAGTTCATTTTCTCCGTTCACTCTTTTATTGAACTTTACACTAAACTGGCAATTTTATATAAGAACATTATTTTTAGTACCTATTTGTGTTGTAAAAGTACCTAATATATTTCTTATTAGCCAAGTCTGCATGGACGTCGGTTTTCGCGGTTTTTGACTATATCTTCGGTTCTACTTAACCGATTGTAATCAAACTTATGTAAGATTTTGTACAGACAACTACTTTACAATTTTATAATAAATACAGTAGATCTAAGTAATAAATATAGATTTTATTTTTTACGCTCTTTTTTGGTCTTGTGTATCGCTGACTTCTAGTTTTTCACCTGGTATGGAATCTATTGAACCGTAACAAAAATGAGCACACAACACTGACAAAAACTTGATGTAAGCATAGTTTGCGTTAATACGATTTGTTTGTACAACACACTTCATATGTGATGTACACAAATCATATTAATTGATCCTGTAAACGCATAATAAACATAATTTTATCATTAACTTCAGTTTTTATTCTGAAAGCAGTGGCGTATAAAATTGCACATGTGATTACCTATCTAGTAACTAATATAGAAAAAAAAAATGATTAACGATCTTAGATTTTTTTCAGTTTTTTTTTTTAATTCACTAGTCCGTATCTGTGTAGTTGCGGAACTTGAGCATTTTACCTTGACTTTACCTTCAGCTTACCATCAGGCGAGGTGAAGTCAAATTGACGTGTCCTAATACAAAAAAAAATTGTAAAATTACTGTCAATAAATTGGTACTGGCAGTACCTACTGCACTTTTTGTGAAGTGTGTTACCACAATATGAGTATAACAACACCAAAGTACAAATGAACACGAATTCCCCGCCCTTTTTCTATCTTATCGCTTTCACGGGATTTAACGATAATATTATTTCCGTAAATTAAATGTGCTATTAAAATTACAATAGCGTGTGCTTATTCCGTAACGATGTAATAAAAATTTCGGTAAAATTAGTTCTAAAATTAAAATTACGCGTGAATAATGTTTTTTTATCTATGATTATGACACGGAATGTGCTTGCGTTTTTGGGAAGTTGTTTCTTGATTATGACAATAAAGTTTATTATTTTGGCCGCAAGCATGTATGTCCTTGCCTGTTTTATTAACAGGAACTAGAGAAACTTGCAATAATGATTTTTGAATTTGTTTTGACTTTGTTAATAATTTAATACTTATCTATTTCGACTTCTTCTTCTTCAATATTTAAGTAAAAAAACCAGAAGTTTCCCTTATAAAAAGGTTTCCACACCACACACTAAAATTAATTAGCGAAACGAATCAATCATGTTGTACCCTTTACATATTGATAGACATGAATACAGAAAAATACGTGCTTATTGCGAATGATTATAGATTACTACTAATGACTTATTTGCTACCCTAACGCTAAAAAAAGTCATACCGTACCTATAATATGCTATCTTCAAATCAACACAAAATCGAGTGAAAGTTACCCGACCTCTGCTTGTCAACGTCCATTAAATATGTCATCATTCCTGTTGTATACTAGAGTGTTTCTGAAAATCAATTACATTTAACATGATTATTCGCATTAAAATTCCCCATTGGCATAGATAAGTGAAACGGCAAAGTTTCTGCCGCGCCCTCAATCCTCTGTAGGGTTACCACACTTCAGGAAAAAACGAGTCTATGAACGAATCATTGAACGAATGAATACCGTTGTACGAATCGAACGAACGAGATACCGTGAAAGTAAGTGTGAAGAGTGATAAAAATACCTACCAACCCTTTTCCTTTACAAGTATAAATCTTTAGAAGCTTATAGGTACGATAAGATGTATAGCGTTGCTGCATACCTACTATTTTTAAGCTTTGTCTTATTGTAATAAGGTTCATATTTAATTCCCACTTAAAAACTGCTCGAGGATTTTGCCGCCTGATCTGTGTTGACTTCCCTCTATCTACCACGTGATGGGGCCAATATCTATAGTGCACGGTGATTTTAAGGAAGGCTAACAAAGAATTCTCTTTAAAAATGACTTAGTTCCGTTTAAATGGAATTATTCGATTTAGTTTTATACTTTAATATTCTAATTAGAGTGTCTGATGATTATTTACAGGTTTTGTTGATGATCTACTTTTGAATATCAGTCGGTTTTTGTAATACTATCTATTACTTATAATACAGGGTTAATTTTCAAGAAGTCTTCTAAATAAATTGTCCTTTTCTATAAAGAGATCGCATGGTGTCTGTACTCTGCGGAGAGGGAAACGAAACCACGATTAGGGGACGCGGTGATACCGGGCTCTTTCGTTAATTACTGTCGCGGAAATCTGCCTACATTAATAGATATTTAGCTAAACCTCTGAGATTTAGGTGAAAACTTGAAAAGTTTAGTAAAAAAAGTTTGAAAAAATATTTTTGAAACAATTATGTCAATATTAATTCTGAAGAATTTGTGGGTTTGAACGCGCTAATCTCTGTAACTAGCAAATGTAAATGAAAAAAAAAACATCTTGCAATTGATAGTCCAGTTCTTAAGGAAACGCTATGAGACTTATGAACCGTGCAACTAGAAAAAAACTTAGAAGGACATGCGTGGGCAGTTGTCTGAGTACGGCTGATACCGCAGGTCTAGCTAGTATATCGTATTACTATGTCAAAAACGTCTTATAATAACTAGACGTTATTGAAAATATAAAATTTTTAGTCGCATTCATGGTAAACCATATCTATTTCTAGTCCATGGAATCTAGGTTTCTACTAAAAACAACCTTCGTCGCCTTTTAGTTAACTATAAAAAAATAATAAACCAATTTATAAATCACAGGAATAGCTAGTTACAGTCAGAAAAAAAATAAAGGTAAATTTGACTAAAAATATTAGGCCGATAAAAATGTATCCCTTGAAGCGATAACACTGGATTTATTATTCTATTGTGTTGGCAGTTGTCACAGCCGTTGAAGTCATTGAACTAGACAGCACTATTGCGCGGTACTTTACTGTAGGTCCTAGGACACAAAAAACATTATCACGGTGGAGACAGACGCACACAGAATACCAAAACCACACGATCTCATATTCTTTTAATTACACTTCTTGTTGAAGTGTCATTAATTTAGTTTTTATTCGGTTGGCAATATATAATTGCAACGCTTTGTGGTGACGGCCATTTTTATTAACACATACCTACCACATTTTATCGATGTTACCACGCTCCTTAAAGTATTTCGTCGCGTTTTTATTTTTACTTTGTTGCAATAAGTGCCATATAACTCGTTACTTATTAATAATATTTAATTACGGAAAATGGCGTTATTAGTAGGTTTGTGTTTACAAATCGAGAAATTGAATGCATGCTTTAAATTCTGTAAATTGAATACTGTCTAAAACATTATGGTGAGCAATAATCGATACCTAAATAATCGTATCGAGATAACTATGATGATTTAATCAAGAGTAATAGGTTGCTTCGCCGACTACATCATCACTTACCATCAGGTGAAATAGGTAGTGGTCAAACGCGAGGCCTATCGACAAAAAAATCCAGTGAATCTCCATAAAAACGTCTTGCCAATCTTTCAACTTTCAACCAATAGTAACCACATTTAAAAATAAACTAAGTTGAAACTTGAATGTTGGTATTGTTTTAATTTTTTCGTAAACCATAGATTTTGTTGGTACCTATTTTAACTTTTTTTATTCTGTACTCTCTGAGTACTTGATTATATTATTAAATATGAGCTTAAATATTTCTGAAACGATATAAATGTGGAGAGAGTATGAGAGAGTAGAGCAATACAGACTTTCAATAGTGAATAATCAAAAGAAAATTAAATTAAACTTTATAAACCTATTTGATATTTCTATTATAATATTTTGTTGAAAAACGTCAATTAAATAAGTATAATGTAGGCATCATTTCTAAAAAAATCCTGTAATATAATTCTAAAGTGTTCTCGACATTCTCGTCGAAGTCAATGATCTGTTCAGCCCCTCCGGTTCCGTATCTAAAGTGCCCAAATTTTCGGGGATCACCCTCGAGAGGAAAGACTTAACATTGTTTTTTTTTTACTTTTAGAATATTGTTGTCGGTTAAAAGGAGAACTTAGTTGAAGTGTAAATGATTTTGAAGTGTGTTTGATTGTCGAAATTATGATATTATTACAGAAATGATCAAGGCTGCATTTCACCACAGAGATAAACTCAAATTCATGTAGTTAAAAGTGATAATGCAGTTAAGTTTTATATCACGAACTCGGTTCATATGACTGGTGAAATGTCTTTCGTACTTATCAATTTTGACAATGATTTTATGGCCGTCAATGGCTTCAAAATGTCATACAATATGGCAGTATGAGTTTTTGACTACATGGTCTATAGTCGTAATTATCTTTCAATTCGATCAATTTTTAACTCGCCAGACTTAAGGGATTTCCTTCCTTAGGGTATGCCCGGGTTCCCTCCGTAATAGGTACCTACTCGTGACAGAACACCTTATGGTTTTAGTCGCTCCGATTCCGACCTCACAGTTTAGCCTCGGAGAGAGGTACCCGTGAAGGTACCCGTACCCGTCCACACGTTAGATAAAAAGACTTCAGGGATATAAAAAATTTGCAGTTGTAATCGTATTAACTGCACATTAAGTCATTAATATAGACGAGTTGTTAAAATCTACAAATCACTTAACCTCCATAAAGACCTTTCAACAGCCAGCACTATACGTTATAAAAACCTTAAATAAATCTTAAAGGTGAGTTCCATTAGCAAGCTCGTTTTGTATTGGCGTAGGTCTAATTAGTGGCGTCGTAAAACTAAAGGGGTTCGTCAATCAATGTTCAAGGGTGAGCTACAGACCAACGACATGTGACGCCAATTTAAGGATAGCGAGAATATCAGTGCTAAAGCGTTGCATTCGGAATTCAAAAGTTGTAGCGAAGTGATATAGATAAAATTCGAATTCGAATTTCTATTTATTTATGGTCTATGGTAATTAATTAAGACGTCCAGTGTTCTACTTTGCCTATGAAGTGATTTTTTAAGAACTCTACATGAATTAAAAAAATTGAAATGTAGCCAATACCTATTCAAAAATAGAGCGTGCTTCTTGTTCGTAAACCATTCATTCCTTTCGCTAATGTGTCATAATATCACTCATGTTCTTCATAACTGGCTACAACACGATACGATACAAATTTTCTTCTTTAATTAGTCAATAAACATACATCACATTCACACTTTTGTTTTTAGTGCATAAATGCTTTTTTAACCGACTTCAAAAAAGGATATTCTCAATGCGATTGAATTTTTTTATGTTTGTTACCTTAGAACTTTCGACTGGGTAAACCGATTTCGATGATTCTTTTTTTATTTGATAGCAGGCGCATCCAGTGTGGTCCCATTTCAATTTGGTCCGTTGAAGACGGTTTCTTTCTTTAATTTTTTTATATACCACTAAGGTGGCAAATAAGCACACGGTCTCTGATGGGACGCTTACCATTCGAATGTAATATCGTGCTTTCCCTACTGTTGTTGCAAGTGTTGATGCAGTAAAAAAATCCTACCTACTTGCAAATTTATGAAGATGGATGGGTGTTTGTTAATCTGTCAGGCAAAAACGGCTGAACGGATCTAGCCCCTTATTCGGATAGAACAACCGTGCCGTAACCAAGCGCGTTTGTATTGACCATTAAATTATACGCTACTTTTTTTTTACCAATACCAATTATTGGTATTGGCCTATTATAGGCCGCGGTAGCCTAGTGGTATGGGTAACATGACTGCTGAGATGAGGTCTCGGGTTCGATCCCAGGTTCACCATGGTGTGTACCAATGAATTCTCGATGCTTTTCGAAGTTATGTGTGTATTTATCGCTGGTTTATAAGTGCCCGGTTAATGGCAATAGGCTCGCCACCTATATCATTGGGACCTAAACATAAACTGGCGAAATGTGGGTGCTAGCACCTCTGCCTACCCCTTCGGGGATATAGGCGTGAGTTTATGTTACGTTATGTTATGTTAGTTTTTTTTTACCCGACTGCGCCAGCGAGAGTAATGTTTTTCGCGCGTATGTATGTGATTTTCTTTGTTTCCCTCTGTAGGCTGAAGGGATTTCGATGAATGCCTCCGAAAAAGGGAGGAGCGAGAATAATACTCCTTAGATGCAATATACATAGAGATTGATTAGTTTAGAGTAACCGCATCTTGCGAATAGATACAGATGGAGTCACAGACAACAACTAGTTTCTTTCTAATTTGAACTGAATGCTATAATATAAGTCACGTTCCAAGGAACCATTTACGTGTAAATTAGCTTCAATAACATGCAATCCGCGGCGTTCCATACCTACCAAAGACAACACTACATTGTTTAAAAAAAAGACGCCACAGATAACAAATACGATTTACCGCCATGACCCGAGAAAACTAATATAATTTTATCAAAGGAGTCTTTCTGCCTATCTTTTGACCCAGGGTCACAAGAAAGGAGTCTTTCATGATCAGCGAGAGGGAATCTTTGTGTCCTAATCAGTAAGATAATGTCTCTTAAAGTGCGGTAAAGTTGTATGATTTATTTTAAAGATAAGCTTTGAGTACTCTCAGTGTTTATAGTGGCGTTTCAAATATGAATAGGAGACTTGTTTTAGAACGAAACTTTTGTGATATCTATGAATATGGATTGTCTATGGCTGAAGATATGAGATATTTTTTTTATATTTGACACGCCATCATGACTTCACCTCGCCTGATGGTAAGCTAAAGGTAATCTGTGGTAAAGTCTCAGGATCGAGAGTCAATGATGGCCAAAGTTTGACGGCCTCATCAAAAGCTTTTTCATGCCCCGCTTATAGGATGGTGATCGCTCCCCATCAGGTGGGCCGTGTACTTGTCTGCCACCTAAATAGTATAAAAAATACGTTCCGTTCTGTTCTGATCTGTTCACGAGTATGAACTGCATGACGAACAAACCAATTATCTTTATGTACAAAAATTCGATTCAGCTGTAATAAAAATGTTGCCGAATATGGCGTGTAATCAAATTAGGTATCCTAGACTAGATTGTGTGTTTATTTAGTGAGTCATTCTCAGAAACGAAGACAAAAACGAAGGCTATAGATATCTAATTTAATGGTTTATGGATGATAATGATCTTTGCATTAATAATACTTCTTTTTCCTCTAAGTAGGTTAAGGTGTACTTTAATTGACGAACTAATTAATATTATTAGATATAATAGAACTCTGTGGCGTAACGGTAAAACGTTCGACTGTTAAGTGAAAGGTTGCGAGTTCGATTCCGTGCGAATATTTGTATGCAATTTATAGGTAAGTATTTACGTTTGCATTGGTACCTATAAGTATATTTATTATACTTATATTTTTTATTCTAGAACCCATAACATAAGCTAGGTAAGCAATGCTTATGTACCGTACCTTCTTTGGGTTTAGTTTAGATAAGTAGCGCTTACGTACGGAACCATAGACTTAGGAAAAGTATGGACGGAGTGCCTAGAGTAACTAGTCTGTGTCAAAAAATGGCGGGCATCAATCATTGTGTGAGTAAATTGTAGGGATGCGAGGTTTTACCTAAATTTCCCCATTTTTTATTATTTTAGTTGAGGAATAGAGAGAATTATTTGGTAAATTTTAAAATATATAAATGAACAATCATTAAAGGTGATTCGTGCATTATTATTAAAAATATTATTTTATCATAAATTAATGAAAATAATATTTTAGTTATTTTTTACATTATTTTTTTCATTATACCTATATAAAAAAAACCTACATGGATGGTAACCGTGGGGAATATTCACACGATTAAACTAGGTACCTAATTAACAAAAAAAGTTAAAAAATTCATATTAGTTACAATTTGTATTTTTGCGATTCCTAATCCCATGTATTTATAAAAAAGAAGTTAAATCACTACGGTTATCACTACTAATAAATAGTTTATGCTATTTCATCATAAAGTCACACAATTTACAGATTTCCCCAAAATATGGGGAAATTTGCACACTTTTATGTTGGGATCACTGGTTTTGTACCGAACAATTGAATTTTGTTTTGAAATATTGAATGAACATTTATGTATAATTATTAGATAAACATTAAGTGATTGAAATATTGATTAACCTGTGAAATGTGATCCCTGGATTTATTTTCTTCCTGTCACTACGGTTTTTACACCATTTCACTGCACAAGACATGTTGTATTTGATTTTTTTTTCTTCCCGCTTAAACTGACAGATCGACCGATTCGGCCGACGTTTGCCGCGAAGTGGCTGACTATGATGTGAGAGTGTGCGTGGCGACTGTATACGTATACGAAAGTTGGCTGACTATGCAGCGTCACTTTTTTGTTCCCATGGCTCCGTCCATAGTTATTCCTAGGTCCATGTACGGAACACAATCTTCTAACAATATTATTTCGATCTTACTTTGTGACTCTCATAGTGTGAATCGGACCATCGACGTCGACGGATACTAGTGTTATGTGGTCAAATAGCATCTCCTACTTTCATGTTCTATGGTGGGTATATTTATTGCTTCTAATTTGTTAGATTTACATGAAACAGAATACTAAAATAATAACGGACGACGTTTGAATAAGTCCGATTCACACTATGAAAGTTAAGTAGGTATCTAATATTTAAATAATACTGCTTTAAGAGTTTGTGATAAGGCCCCTATAGTTTTTAGATCCGTGTCTAGTCGGACCTCAACAAATACTACCTACGACCTCGCAAAATATTGCATAAGTATTTGTTTCCAAACGAATTTACATTGTCCACAAAAATCTTAGAATCATAAATAACACCGCAGACATAGCGTCTCCGAGAACTGCTAACAATTGCAAATGAACTAGGAAGTCTACGGTAACCCGGCAAAATTAAATATTCTCCAAACGTATAGAGGTTGGTTTCGAACGGCGCTGTTCAAAATATGTCGGGTAAGATGAACGAGGCGTCGATTGTCGAACATTAGACGTTCGTGATTTGAATTTTTTTGATTTTAGAACAATTGTGCCGACCCGGACTTGGCTCGATAGATGTATGTGTCATGTGTCAGGCCATCGCATGCTAATCTATATAAAATTGTAAAGTAGTGTGTCTGTACCTACATAGGAGATATTTAAAAAAATCCTTTATTATGTGAAAAATCCTGAAGACATAGGTAAGTATTTTTTTAAATTCTTGTTCGTTTGTTTGCATTGGACGCAAAAACTACTGAACGGATTTTGTGCGGTATTTTTTTGTTTGAGATCTCGGTGAAACTTAAAATTTTACGCATGTTTGACCACAATCGGTTGAGTAGAACCGAAATATTATAGTCAAAAAACGCGAAAACCGATGTCCACGCGGGGGGAGTCGCAGTCATAATGTTAGTTAATCTACAGAATCTTACACAAATTCAAATTTTTGAATTTGGAACAACAATTTTTTTTCCCGCGATTATAGACATTTTATATTCATCCTGGGCCACAATGCGATTTTGGAGTATTAAAAAAATTGTTTTTTTTTTTTTTC
Organism: Lithosia quadra; assembly: GCA_963576445.1. NCBI lineage: Eukaryota > Metazoa > Arthropoda > Insecta > Lepidoptera > Erebidae > Lithosia > Lithosia quadra. The sequence goes on from OY754893.1 coordinate 3,263,396, forward strand.
ATTATAATAATATGCTACATAATAATTAATTACTTACCTAATTCATTCACGATGAAAAACAAAACAAAATATTATGATATCTAGGATAAACGTCAGCTGTCAAAACAAATGACAACCACAGAATACCTAGATGACCCACTGGTGTTGCACATGTTCATAGGCCACGGTGACCGCTTCCCACCAGGTGCTTGTCTGCCACCTAAGTTGTATAAAAAAGAACGAAGTTTTAAATCTCATATTATTTTAACTAAACCCTCATAATTTTTCAACACTTTTGTATACCCACAATTTTAACCTTCTACATATTTTTTCTGATTCAAAAGCAACGAATACTAACTCAAAAGCTCACAATTTCTAACCTTTCATATTTTAACAATTAAATAAATTACAAGTTAACCATGTCCCTTGACGGTACATATTAAGTAGCACAAAAACATTATAAAATGGTATAAAGCCGCCATGATGCAAATAGGGTACATTTGAATTGCATATTAGTGGTTATTGTGAGAAAAAATTTATTGGGCTTTCCAGCTTATTGGGAGGTTAATACGTGTGTTTATTTGTTTGAGCGTGTCTAGGGACCGGCTTAACAGATTTTGATAGGGTTTTTAAAATAGTGTTATAGGATGCTTTTCGAAGTTATGTGTATTTATCGCAGGTTTATAAGTGCCCGGTTAATGGTAATAGGCTCACCACCTATTACATTGGGACCTAAACATAAACTGGCGAAATGTGGGTGCTAGCACCTCTGCCTACCCCTTCGGGGATATAGGCGTGAGTTTATGTTATGTTAATTGTTGTTATAGGATTTGTTTAAAGTTAGGCCACCGCTCGCCACCTTCCCAACAGGTGAGCCGTGTGCTTGTCTGCCAATACGTGGTATAAAAAAAATATTTCTCATATACAATCTTAAGATTCTATATTCAAGACGTGGTCCGCCATTTTCCCATTTGGGACATAATTAGGCACCACCGTGCACCGGTCATAAAAAAAGAGATCAGAATGTTTATTCAGATGTTACCAATCGTGAAAATCAAAAACACCTGCTGTTAAAAATGAAACCAAAACAAAGGAACTCCAAACAAATAAATTAACTTGACCATTACCCAAGTGGCTAATTTTCCATATTCACAACGTTACACGCGCGATCAGAATTTTTTAGCTTTTTTATATTTTTCTCATATACAATTTGGTCATTCTGTATTCAAGACGTGGTCCCCCAGTTTCCCATCTCGTTGACTTACGTGGAATGAAACGTTACTAATTTCAAGAAACGGAACCGCTGTTTAAATTGTCAGAATCTCAAGGATTTCTCGTAAAACGAAACAGAGTGATTTAATTGTTTTTCGACGAATTTATTGTCTAGTGTTTTAATAGAATTTGAATATAGTAGTGACGTTCGACATATTTCATTGCTATTTAACCGATTACGAAAAAGGAGGAGGATTTTTTTTGTTTGTTGTTTTGAAAGACATTCCCAAAAGCTCAATAAATACCTACCTACCTACTTTTCTCACTTGACACATGCTGACCGAAACCTAACTGGTAGTTTTTTTTAATATAAACACAGAGTCAAGAGATCCATTTTTATTCATGTAGTTAATTTCCGAACGCTCAACAAAAAGTAATGTCTGGCGTAATTCGTGAGTCTTGTCTCGGTGTTTCTCTCCAATTCAAGCTTAGAGGATGATATCAAAAGGCTTGTGTGCAAAAAAAAAAGAAATCAATGCATAGAGTTTTATTATTAGCATATTTATATTTATATTTAGCATTAATTTTACAATAATTGTATGATATGTAGCTGTTACATTTTAAGTCGAATGAAAATGTATCTATTATTCCCAATTTCCGAAAATTTCGCCAGACGTTTTACTTGGCACGCACTTTAGTTGTTCTATTAAACTATTTTACGCACCATTTTGTACACATTTATCATCTCTTTTTATCATATTCTTTTCTTTTTTTCGCCGAGGCGCTATTGTATCGAACCCTAAACGACATCAGCCTGTATTCGCGTCTGGATGGCGCCGTCGAAAAATTTTCTGTCGGTCGCGATCCCGCGATACGATCCCTACATGTATTATGTATAACAAATGGGAGACATCCAAAATAAAGCATATAGAACGGGAGCGTTTACATTCGGCCCTGAATTCGGCTCCACGTGGGTACATTCCCGGCATTTCGTCGTAAGCAAGCCGCCATCTTAGTTTTTAACTTTTTTATTCCAGCTTTTGGCTCGCGACGCGATTTATTTTATTTAATTCCATGGAACTAGGATTTTTTCGTCGTTTTTTGATGTTCTAAATTTAACATTTGATATGTAATATTTTAGTGACCAGTTATTAATTTGAGTACATTTTCTTCTGAAACTTAATTTTAAATCTGATTTTTCCAAACTATTTAAGTTTCTAATTTCGAATTCAAATCACGATAGGGTACTATATCAACTACCTACTACAATTTTTTCTACGCAAACGAAAACAAAATCCGCTTCAAGTCATCGTACCCACGGCAATAAACGTTAAACTTAAATAGACACGTCTCTTTTTTTTTTAAAGTAAACCACAAATCAGTGTACTTACTCTAATAATGTCAAACTGAGCAAAGTCGTAAGCTCGTATGTCTATAATTCGTAAACGCGTCACGTTTGCTTCGTTCTCACCATAAGTTTATAAGTAAAACAGATCACGTAAATAGATCGCGCAATGTGTGAGTTCGGCTAATTGCTACTTCTAATTAATTGTCGCGTTATTGTTACATAGAGCTATTAGAGGTGTGCGTGAGGGTTTAGTTAAATCGATAAGTTTTGCGAGGCGAGTCGATTAGCGTTGCAACAGTCGTTATTTTATATTATTCCTGTCACGCATACAGGTTAATAACTGCTTAGGCAGTACATGCTAATTTTCTTTTAATCGACTAGGTAGGTACCTAATTATTCGGTGCCTACGCAGTTTGACTACTTTAGTTTAACCGTGTACTGCATTTTTTTCTAAGTCTAATTCCTGTACTGTAACTAAAAATACTCACTACCTCTTTATAACCTATCTATAGAGTCGTCGACTACAATCGATTACTTCCTAATATCGAAAAGTAAAAATATAAATTGTGTTTAAACACGAACATCCTTCAAAAACATTATCAAAAAACGTTATCTTAACTTACAAATACTTACCCTATTTTAAAAACAAATAACTCAAAACTTTATTATAACGCATTCAGGAATATCATTACTCATCTCTTATCGGACGATCTTGAAAACGCCTCCGCGACTGCGACATGACGGGGACACGTCGATTTTTTGTCGCACCGACTAATCGCCACTTGTCGCCGATCAAAGGCCCGCTTTAAGTTTGTTTTTTTTTTGTATAAAAACAGGCGATGTTGACGCGTTATTATTGATGTTTTGAATTTGAATCTTGTTCGATTGTATGTTTTTAATTTTTAACGCTTGTCAGCTGTTAGTCCAAATGGATAATTTAGTCCGACATGGACATACTTTTTGCGCGGTTGGCTATCTGTGTTTGTTCTAAGTCAGGCCATCTGTTTAATATTCTTTAAGTTACTGTATCTTTAGACATTAGCATCAATAGTTTTATTTTAATATAATATAACAATAAAGTCTATAAGTTATCCTGAAACTATTAAACTCTTTTTGAACCCCCTACCTAACCCTCCACTTAAGCTAAATTGGTTATATAGAAATGAATTACTAGTACTAGTATGTGGGTTAGTGTAGTTAGCTTTTAATTTATAAAAATTAAAAAAAAACAAGCTTAAAACGAGCGCTTCAACAATTTTATCTTACTTGTTGTTTTTTTTAAAGACAACACAACTGACAGGTGACCTTCATTTGGCGCCAAAATCGAAATGCAATCATAAACGCGAATCAGGAATTAATTACTTACGTCTAACATTGACCCAAACTTTATTTCACGAAAACTGCCACAAACGCAGGTGCAAACCAACGTTTTTGTGCGGTCTGTCCGGTTCAAGTCCTTTATATTAATTAACTCGGTGTAATTAAAGTGATCTTAAATACCTGTTACCGTAACGGGGTAAGTAGGACTACAGGATATGTTTGAGCATTTAAGTTTTTTTAAGTGCAGATGAACCGTATAAAACCTTTATAATTATGAATTCTGTTCTACATTTGAATTGAGGTCTCAAATAAAATTTTACTACCTATATCTTTGCTAGTACCTACCTACTTAACTTATACTTACTTCTAACTACTTATCTAAAAAACCATCAAATCTAGAATTCTAAACTTTTGGAATTGTTGCCTTTAATTTCTGGATTGATGTTTAGCTTTCCAAAGGGAAGGTTGCAGTCAAAATGACGGACAAATATACACCTTTATAAGTTATAGGACATCACGGATCCAAACTCATCATTGTGGTAAGAAATCTTGATTTCTTCTTTCGTGTCGATGTTGCCATCGTGGTGTAATAATTGGTTTCACGACAATGGCCCGATCATAGTTACCTATCGCTCTTTCAGAAGAATTACTAAATCCTTCTTAAATATTGATAATAAAACCAGACAAAACAATAGGTAGGTACGCTAATTTTAAAAATATTAAAAATAAGAGATAGTGATTTACAGTCTTCTAAACTTTATGAAACATGACTGAATGTTGTAATGGCGAGTAATTCGAGAATATCAGGAATCACTCAATTCTCTATGGATCTCAAACAAATTAACTGATAAAAATTGCGGATCTTCCATTTTTGAAATGCATTCCGCGCCTTTTGCCAATATCACGAAGATCCAATCAGATTCTAATTCATATCACTATCATAAAGTGATACGTTTGAATGCTAATACTGTTCCTAAGTCGGCTATGACCCCGTGTGAACGCATTCAAATACCTATCTCGTTATAAGTACTTCATTAATAGAACAGAACACGGCGGCCCACCCGGTAGATGGCGCCATCGTCGCATCGTTACAAACTACAACCGTTTATCTACATCTCACGGCTATGGAGTCGCTCGATTTATCTTTTCTAAAAAATGTTAAATATGTTTTGTGATTTGTAGGTAGTTGATCAATTAGTACGTCTTTAATGAAAGATGATTTGATGATAATGTTTATGAGATAATTAATTAATGTTCGTAATTAATTTGAGACGTCTTTTAGACGTCGATTGGATACTTAAAGTCCAAATATAATGTCACGTTACAAAGAATCTGAATAAGTTGTTTAATTAATCTCATATATATACAACTGTAAAATAGCTATGTCTACATTGTAGATATAAAAAAATAAGGGAATATGTTCTATAAACGATTCTGAACACAAAAATATATTTTTTGGAATTCTTGTCTGTTTGTGCACGATGAACGAACTACTGAACGGACTTCAATGCAGTTTTTTTTTGTTTGAAAGGTATTGGTAAAATCTTACACATGTTTGATCACAATCGGTTGAGTAGAACCGAACTTCCGCGGGCGGAACCGGGAGTATAAGCTAGTAATTATAAAGACAGGTGTGACCCAAATAGGTTTAAATTATCACTGCACACAAGTATGCCGGTGATTTTTCAAACATACCTCTCTTTTTAAATACTGTGTCTCCTAATCATTATCTTATCAAATCAAAATAAATGTGATTATGCCTATCACCTGTACCTACCTGTCATTCCTGATAAGCGCCCACGGAATATCAATTCTATAGAAAGTACCCTGTAGTTTTCTTTTTTTTGTGAATTTTGTTACCTGGTAACTAAGACTTTTAGATCAAGTCCTATTTTTATTTATATCACTCACTTAAACTTCACTATTTACATTGTTATAAAAGTCCGACTGTGTTTTTTAAATAGGTATTTAAATAGGGGTTTGTAGGAGCCTGTAGTTATCGATCGCGTGCCACAATGCTATAAAAAGTTCAGCTAATGCAACGCGATTGGCTAGTGATGTTTATTTTTTAATTTGTTCTTTATTGAATGATGCACATCACTGTTCTGTGTGACCGTATTGGTCATATATGCAAGAGTTTGGTGAGATTAGTTTCAATATTAACCAGTTTTAAGTGACTTATTTTTTTCGTAAGGATCGAGGGGGGCGATATCGTACCGGCTAAAAGACAGGTGGCCTTCCTCCGGTCACCTCCCCGCCTCCCTCTCTGTACGCGGAAAACTGCCCCGCTCCTTGTCTGCTCTCCACTGTGGCCACACGGAGTCTCCGTGCAACCCCACAGATAATTTTTTTTTTTCAGTATTGATTTTTATTAGGTACTTGAATTAGGTACGCCTTCGTCGAGACTTTCAAAAGCGATACTACATGTGTAACATTTTATCACAGGACTTATCTTAAAAAATACAAGAATCAAAACCATTAACAAAATAAAATAAATATAGCGCATACCGTCTCCACACCTTTCTCACGTTCATCAAAGCTACCGTCTCGATAAACGGATAAAAGAAAGAGATGACACCGCTTTTTGTTAACCATTATTTACTGCCTTTTTTATTCTAACTATACCGACTTTTGTCTTAAATCAGGCCATTACGTGTCCGACTTTAATATGATGCTCAGCTTTTATGGGACACCTTTAGTTTGGGCGGCGATTTTATTGTTGTTTTTTTTTACTGTCCGCTGCTTAAAAGGCCTTGTTGCAATCATAAAGTTGAAAGACTTGACCTGCGCTGTTTTCTGGAGTGGACATTTCAAATTTGGAATTGGTTTATTTTGTAAAAACAAAAGAAATGTTTGTAATTAAAATAATTTTGTGCCAGAGTATAAGATTTTCATAAGTTAATATTCATGTAATACTAACTTGCCTCACAATTTCAAGATTTTTTCGGGATAAAAATTTCCAAGTAGGTACTCGTAATTTCTTAATTCAGGAAGAAAGGTTCTCTTCTCTAGTACCTATAACCTATCTGCATTTGGAATTCGACTCAAATCCATCAAAATTTTACTATGTGATAAGTCACTTACTTTTTTTTATCCTAATAAAAAAACATAGTAAATGGTGGATAGTAGATACACTTAAACCTTCTAACTAAGATTTTAATATAGGTACGTAAATAAAAAAAAAACAACGATTGCGAATTTGCTCTCGAAGGCCCTTTATCAAATTAGCTCTCTTTGCCTTAGTTCTTAAACCATTTCACCGTCTTCCTTTCACTCCTTAGCAAGAAACATGTATTTAACCTGAAATTCTAACAAAACATAAAGTCTAAAGTATACAAATACACGGCTTTCTCTTTTTGGGGTAGGCAGAGACAACAGCCCGCCATCTGCTTCTGTCACACTGCACGAGCTTCCTCTACTGTCATTAAACCTTTAATGCAAGCTAACCGGTTTCGAATGCGTTTGACCTGCCCTTGTTTCAATACATTTTATCATTTGGATCGGTGTATGTAATTAATTAATTATCAAATTAATTTATTCTAACATGGTTTTTAAAAACCTCCAAGCTAATGATTATATCGAACTAAGGTTCAACTTTTGTGCATTCAAAGATCTATGTTTTTACTACGACAACTGAATACAAATTGTGTCATATTTACAGGGCAGGAAAGGGGAGGGGGAGGGTGCGGAATGAAGTAAGGAAATATACAAAGAGAAGAAACGCTTAACTTAAACTATTAAACATCCAAACATTGCAACAAAAATGATGGGTCTAATTTATTAAAATCTCCCTATAATGCCCCTTATTATTATTCCCTTATGAGTCTTCATGGGTATCAGGTGGGCCGTGTGCTTGTCTGCCACCTAAAAAAAAATTCAAAGCGAGGTAAAGTCATGTTGACGTGTCTAGCAACCGGTAATTTTTCTACCGGTGCATAATTTTTCCATATTCAACCGGTTTATATAACTACATACTATCGGTTTAAATCGCAGTTTCGATCGGCAGTACTTACTCCTTTTTCAACCAGTCCTCATCTATTAAATTAAATACCACACGGGAAGCGCCAGCTATCAAATAAAGCAAGAATCATCAAAATCGGTTTACCCAATCGAAAGTACTGAGGTAACAAACATAAAAAAATAGGTAGGTACAATCGAATTGAGAACCTCCTCCTTTTTTGAAGTTGGTTAAAATATATAGCGACCATAGATATTCAATTCTATACTCTATGATACAGCCACAGACCAATAAAAGACGTTGGTGCCACAGTAATAATGATTTAAGATGTATAATAACGTAATTAAAGTATTTTTTTTAAAGAACGTGTAAGAAATGTATGTAAGCGTATAAATTCCTTAATTATTTTTTATTAATTAGTCAGAAGTCAGATGGCGTTCGGTGGCGGAATTCGGTTTATCTTTATAGCCGATCGCTGTTTTAGGCGTAGGATGTACCCCACATGACGATGTCGCTATAGAGAAATGCTAGATGTGACATAGAAGAAAGAGAGCGGGGTTAACAAATGGATACTATTTTATTTATATTTATTTTTATCATTACCTAAATCTTACTGATATCATAGTTGCCAAAGTTTGTGAGTATGGAGGGATATATGTGTATATGTTACGGCTAATACCCGAAGCGCGGCTGCACCTAGTTTTAGCCCGGTTAGGTTAGGTTAGGTTAGGGTAAGTGGCTACACCTAGTTCTAACCTCCTAAAACTAGGTGCAGCCGCACTTCGGGTATACTAGGTTTAACCAAGAGTAAGTGGCTACACCTAGTTCTAACCGGCTAAAACTAGGTGCAGCCGCACTTCGGGTATTAGCCGTAACATATATAATTATGTTTGTTACAATTTCACGCAAAAACGCCTGAAATGTTTACTAGGTGGTACCTACAATTTGATGGCTCAAATTTGCCTCAAATTGTACCACCGTAACCACCGTGAGTTGATGGTTGTAGCAGCACTTGTGGGACCAGTGGGTATTGGCGTAGTCTAAAACGATATCTGCGCTTTGTCACGCAGTGCTGCGACGACAATCACCTCTTTTTTTCACCATTATGTCACTGTCGGTGTATGTAATGGGGACCCCCTTCCTGAGACTTTACCTTTAGCTTACCATCAGGCGAGGTGAAGTCATATTGACGTAATCGATATATTAAAAAAATGTCGTGGTTCTGTTCTGCATTTTTCTGCATAGAAACCTGTTATACCCCTTCCATTGTAGCTATAAATCTTTGCAATCACCATTACGCTTCACAAATAGGTACATTTTGTTTCGGTATTTTAATTCGGTCACTCTTTTATAATATTTAATACACTTACATGTGTTAGAACCACCTTGTATGTTAATACAACGCCATTTTTTTTTAATAGTATCAGCTGTGCTGTTTCTATTATTTTTAAGTATCGAATTGTATTCGCCAGTTTTAAACATTGCTTGTCAAAAGTTTTGCATTGTGTACGTGTTAGTAAAAGAATTTTTTTTTGTCTCCTACTTTGGCAAATATTGTAGAATGCCAGTGTCAAGTAAATTGATAAATCAAGTTAGAATTAATTACAAATGCAATAAGTTGCAGCGTTTTCGTCATTTAGTCATAGTCAAGGTCATTCAATAGTCAAATCAGTCAGTCATAGTCTTACCCCAGTAAAATAGTGGAGACTTTACTAGAGGCTTCTATGGAGTTTTGGAATCAACGTTGAAAAGCACAATAAATTCACGGTTAATATACCACTTTCCCGAACTCATGCACGTTGCTGAAGATGTTATGTTTAAAAATCCACCGTTTTTACACATAATAACTACATTTTACACTAATTTTAGAAAATGATATATTATAATGCCCCGATGGGTCTTTTTCAGCGTTGGCGCCAAAACTCCCAACCCTGAATCGTCAAAAGTTTTGCATTGTGTACGTGTTAGTAAAAGAATTAGTTTAGGTACATAAATTTTGAGAATAGATAAGCCCATTCACAAGATGTCACGCACACCGTTGACGGCAAACATGTTGGTTAATGAATGGCACACTTTTTTATCGTTATTACAAGTAGTACCGTAATTATTAAGTGACTAGAAGCTTAATAATATATGCTTCTAGGATAAGGTGATAAGTTTGAAGGACAGTCATCAGTATCAATTCAATAGTCCCCGTGGAACGACTAATTTGGTACTACTAGTTGTGCTATGAGTATTATCAGATTATGTAAGTAACATTATTGTGTTGCCGAAATTCTAACACCGTTTTCAGTCAGCGTCAAAGGTCTAAATCATTTTCAGATTTTGAACAGTAGTTTTGATTGAATGAAATTTTAAGCAATTGCATACTAACTATTTCCAATGATTTTCTGATCGGAAAAAATGATCATCCAGGACGGGACTTGAACCCGTGACCAGTCCCTTACAGGGGGAATGCTTCGAGCATCTAGGATGGGTCCAGGTAGCTCAGTTGGTCAGAGCATTCCCCCTGTAAGGGACTGGTCACGGGTTCAAGTCCCGTCCTGGATGATCATTTTTTCCGATCAGAAAATCAGTAGTTTTGAGCAAAGTAACTTATCGTTCTTATGAAAATGATGTTTAATAACATAGTTGACTCTATGGAACTACCTTTAAACTTTTATTACAATAATAATGAACCATTTTCGAGCTAGAAATCTCTGGAATCATCATAGACTAACCACTGACTGTAGCTACTCAGTCGTGAGCTCCAAAGTTCGTTATGACCTACTTCCTCCTAAAATTAATGGAGTTCATAAGTGTTACTTGTTATCTAAACGTACTTAATAACAAAACGAATGTCTTAGTTAACATACTTAACTAATTAATCAGGAAGTCGGAAGCAGCGTTAAAAATTGTCAATTCATAAACGTTACCTAAAGGTGGATTAGTTACATTACAAATTACAATTTTGGAATTAACCGTATTTCAGTTCGAAACATGATAGGTACTATACGTTTGTAGTCATAAATAAAATTTAATATATTCCACAATAAATATTATGTGCATATTAATTATTTTACAATATTTTAATGACAAATATTCACTGCACAAATTAATTTCATGTTAATTTATGAATATTTCATTAATTAGTTATTATGACAAATGTCATTATATATTCTGCGGCTAAAGTTACACGTATCTATACATTAGTGGCGTGAATTCTTTTTTTGAAATAAAAACTAAAACTGCACTTCTGGTAAATTATTAAATATTAATTATAGAAACTGAATAAAACGCACCTTGTCTTTAGTTTAAGTATTATTGCCGGGTGTCTACACCGTTTGTGCACAAACTCACGCCTATATCCCCGAAGGGGTAGGCAGAGGTGCTAGCACCCACATTTCGCCAGTTTATGTTTAGCTCCCAATGTAATAGGTGGCGAGCCTATTGCCATTAACCGGGCACTTATAAACCTGCGATAAATACACACATAACTTCGAAAAGCATCGAAAAGTCATTGGTGTGTGCCATGGTGAAACCTGGGATCAACCCGAGACCTCGTCTCAGCAGTCCATTACCCAGACCACTAGGCTACCGCGGTCTTATACACACCGTTATACACCGTTTGTGCAAGTGCATTAAAAACGAAAAATAAGCAAACCGTGCATTACTTTTTTTATAATTCTAGAATACCTAATGATAAGATTTTGTTTTAAGGTGAAAACGAAAACATCGATAAAAATTAGTACCTACTCCAGTTTTTATAAGTACCTACACATACCTACCTAAGTAAAAAGAATCATCAAAATTGGTTTAGTTTCAGTCGAAAGTTTTGAGGTAATTATAAACTTAAGAACACCTCTGGACTTTACTCTAGCTTCTTACCATCTAGTAGGGTAGTCAACTAACGGACTGATTATAAAAAAAAATACAGTCGATTTGAGAAATTCCTTTTTAAAAGCTTTTTTTTTTTTAATTATTTGGTTCACATAACTTTTTTTCACAGTCAAAACACAAAAGTTTTATTCATTGAGCCAGGTTGCAATGTTGCCAAATGTGTTGCAATGTTGCCACTTGAAATAATGCTTGCGGCGTACACATATCGATTCACCGCTAGCTACTAATGTCGCAACAACCTGATATATGTAATAAAACTATCAATCAAATAAAAATTACTGTCAATTTCAAATCGTTGAATCCTTTATCAAGTCTGGGAGCGCGAAGCATGTTCTAGACATTTGATCGACGTCAGCTGTAATTTAGCCCGTGTGGTATAACAATTGATGTATCAATGTTACCATTTTCTTGCATAAAACAGTAATTTTGTGGTAGAAAATTCATAGGATTCAGAATTTTTAATGCTGGCAATCATAGTGAAATGTAGGATAATATTATACTTATTGCAAAATGTGAGGAGGGAATAATTTTATTAGGTTATCGATGTTTCATTGCGACTGTCTTAATTGTGATTGATAAGTAAATGATTTTAACCTAATATCAACCTGATTTGGTTGCCTGGTATAGATTGCCCTATGCGATAGGGCTTCCCATTGTAGAACGAAAATCGCAAACCTGTAAGTACCTACTAACTAATCTACTAAACTAAACTAAACCGGTCAAGCTGAAGGGCCGCCACTGTGACACTACGACCGGTGTATGTAGTGGTGAACCCCGTCCTGAGACTAGGTACCTAGTCATTTGACGTGTCCTATATAATATATACTTATAAAAATATCTATTTAATTACAGTTCTGTGTGTTCTGCTCATAAAGTCTTGCAAAGTCTCATCATTTGATTTCTTGCCAAATTCTTGGCTCAATATCGCAGTAAGTTCAGTTTCATAAACTTTGAACTCAAACAAAACAAACTTTTCAGCTATGTTTATACCGTATTCGATTAAAATATGGCTCATTCTAAATTCATCATAATCGTCTTAGCATTAATCAAGCAAAACCAGTTGGCACTTGCCGGGTTCTTTAAGCGGGGCGTGAAAAAGCATTTTGATGAGGCCATCAAGCTGAGGGCCGCCATTGTGGCACTATCGGTGTTTGTAATGGTGACTCCCATTCCAGAGACCTTTAGTTTACTATCAGGCGAAGTGACGTATTAACGTGACCGATATAAAAAAAAGATGAGTAACAATCTCACCAACAGCGTCATATCCCCAGTCATATCCTAGTACAGCCAGTGAAGGACCATCTTCTGCAATGAGAAACTGCAGGCCAACTTCACGTACCTAGGTATTTAAACAATGGTACATGGCTCATTAATACGCCACGATACCTTTAAAATGTGCCAAAAAACCAAAATTGCCCGCCACGACTGCCGAACATGCCCCCTGTACACGATGGCTTGTCGTGGTCCATCATGAGCCATTGTGTATTGGTCACTTTATAGATGAGAGAAGTCAAAGAAACCATAAATTATAATATATTTATAGAAAAACCTGTTTGACATTGTAACCATATTATATAATTTTTTGTCTTAGATAGACGTCATTTAGATGGTGCTTCGTGCTCGTAAAATGCAAAATATCTTCGTCATCCAATGATCTTGTATTGAAAAACGTAGATACGGTACTGCTGGTGCTTAAAAAGTTATTCAAGGCTAATTCGTTTGCTCCAATGCAAGTACGACTGCAATCCATACTATACTATACCTACTTACTATACTAATATTATAAATGCAAAGCTAGTAAAACATAAACCAATCAATGAGTTCATTTTGTTAGGGAAGTATCTAATACCTACTTACGTTTTTTACACAGTCAAGACTTATTTAAAAAATATATATATAATTGTCATTATTAGTCAACTTCGATATCGCCTAATGTCACCATTGGGTTGTGAAGGTCAGTTGGCAGTCGCTTCACGGAAAATATCGAGGTTCAGCCAAATCCGCAGTTAAGACAAGTAAAGCGGACCCCAGACTCCGAGGTGAAAGCTTTGGATACGACTGGGATTAACGCTAAGTTGAAGAGTGTCATTAGTCAACTTACAGTCTAACTTATAATCTAATCATATAACCCGCCCCGGACCGCTCCCGGTCCAAAAGTGCCCATTACCATGCCATCACCATAGAGTTATCATTGGTCTATAGCATCACAGAGAATATCTACCTACGTTAAACAGTACCTAAGGCTGCGTTATTACTGAAGCGAAGTACCTACCTTACGCATAATTGGAGATGAGATGTAGATGTAGGTACAACCTTTATGAGTCGATTTCTGCAGAAATTCGCTCCATTCTATACGTTTTCATCTTCAGTACGGTGGAAACGAACCCTATTCTTTACGGTTCGGTTTATGCGAATGTTGAGGGTTTTGCCTCTCTCTTTGCTTTACAACTGTCCGTCATTTTCCTTAATACCGACTTGAACAATTCCAAAAAACAATGTCATATAGGAAGAAAAAGATAATTAAGGAAAAGGAAAGAATGGAATGTAAAACTTCCAACACCTTTAGAAATATCGAAATTAATTGACTCAAGAATATTGGTGGTATTTCCCTGATCAAATTGATCGTTTACACTTTTTAGTTTTGTCACAGTAAAAAACACAAATTCAATATGTTGAAATTTGAAAGCTGTATTTTGGTAGTGTACCTAGGTACCTACTTACCGTCATTTCTTGAACTATATTAAATCCGCTGCACTGGCGTTGACCCCAAATAATTCTACATTTTAAGTCCAGTCACTACACCACGGTCTTCGCTAACCAAAACAAAAGAATCAAAAACAAAACAAAAAAGTCAAAACACCGTAAGCGGATGTACGCAGATTTCAAAATTCACACCGAGGTTTACATAAGTAGATAAAAACGGTGAAAAAATTGTGCCTCCTTATCTTATTGCATATGTAAGAATGAGAGCTAAATCAGTTTGAGTGCAAGTTGATATGTATGCTGGTCAGTTGCTTGCACGTCTGAACATCCATCACGCTATGGCGATTGGAGTGTTCGTCACGTTTGTGTATAAATAAGAAGCTAATGAGACTGATTATCCTCGATGGATAAGGCGAGCTCTGTGTTTCCTGGAGTCTGTTTTGCTGATGATCTCAGAAGCTTTATAGCTACTGTTGACATTGGTCAATATATTGTACAATACGCTGGCAAACTTACTAGATTTTCTTGCACGTTTGTATAAGTTTGAGGTGTCGAATAGACAGCTATTCTCGTTAATCTTAACGGCCTTCTGTAGTCAAAGTGATATGATATGACCCTAAAGACAAAAAAAAATTGAATAGAAAAAGTCAAGGATAATAATATTATGTATCCACGTCCACGAAAGTTCTTTGCTAAGAGGAATATCTACGCTAGTCTTGCTGGCTTTTCTGAACTTGTGCACGATAACTTGAGTCTAAGAGAGACATAAAATTTGTATGTATTGGCGGGTTATTTGCTAATTTTGCAACAATATTCTCACATATTTGTGTCCATTATTAAATTAACCCGCAATAGGCCAGCGTCGGTGGATTAAGGTCTAAACCCTCTCCGCTCTCTCTTTAGAGGAGAGGAGACACGTGCCCAGCAGTAGGACGAAAATGATATTTTTAGTAATAAATAGTCTTATTTCGAAATGAAGAAGTTTTTTTAGTGGTAATTATGTAGAGGTTTATATCACACGTCTTTTAGAATTATATGTCATGTGCATTTAAACAATGGCGGCGGTAGCGAGCAATATTATAGCTTATAATATTAATGAAAAACCTGAGCAGAAAAATTTAAACCTAGTTACATTTTTTGTTACTTAAATTTCTTGTGTTAATATTTTTCAAAACATACTTAATTATAATCGAAAAAAAGCGAACTTTATTCATGGTTTTATTAAGATTATTACTTACTATACGTTTGGCCTCGTTCCACACTAAATATGGGTAGTATACCACACAAAATATGGGTATAATTTTTTCTCTAAAAGACTAAATAATTGTACCTATTACATATATTACTAAATAAGTCTTCCTGCAGTCCATAATTGGAATCAAAACAGCCGTAATCTTTTCCTAAATATTGTCCATAAATTTGACAACAGGTTTTTAAATTATTCTGATCAGGTCTTGGATTTAAATGTTTGTATCTTGTAGTGTTGTGTTTAAGTCCTCTTTAGGTAGCAAGAAGAGATCCAACTATACTATAGTTAAAACTTCACTTACAGACAAATGTTCCCACAAATGAAGTTCCGCGTCTCTGGATTAGACGCGAAGGCCAAATACATCCTTCTGCTGGACATCGTCGCAGCAGACGACTACAGATATAAATTCCACAACAGGTAGACGCATATTCATTGCCTGCTGGACTTCAACACCATCCACGTCTTCACAAACAAGCTTTTCGATGTATCACCGACAACTTGGCCTCACACTGGCGCCAAATTGTCGGTTCTTTTATAGATATCACCGTTGATTGGAGATACTCATTCCATAACGTTCCGTTACACGCCTGTTTCATTTAGCTTGTGATTCTCCCCACGCAGTGCACTAGTTCCCATCACAAAGCGATTTGGATGCGTTCGTTAATTACAGCCCACAATTTGAACCAAACACGCTCAATTTAAGGGCAACGACATCGCGACAACTGGACACCGACAATCCAGCGGCGATTAAGGATTCAACTCGCATTCAATGGGTAATATCATTAAAATATCTTTGTCTCAAAACTCGCGGCTATAGTGTAAAAAGCTGTGCCGACACCAGAGGTGAGAAATACCGACGCGAATCGCACTGTCCTCCCAAATTATCCAAAATTGGGACTAAACTCGCGGCAACTATCTGCTTGGGAGATCTCGGGGGCAAAAAACAAGAGCTGGGTTCCGGGTGTCGCGCTCATCCCTCAACGGTGCATTTGAAATCGATAATCATCGTATTTGATCATACATTGTTTGATTCCTGATGACAAGCTGCGATAAGGTTCGTTCCTCCTGCTCATGTCCATCGCCAGCGGTATCAAACGGCCGCAGGTTTGGCAATATCGAGATGATGACGATAAACTTCGATTTAATATCCGTTAATTAATACGACCCGAGCATTCCGGCCGAATATGCGACTGTGAGTCAGCCGTATACCGATATAGACGCCGACAAAGGCGGCCGCCTAGCGCCGTTAATATGGTAATTAATTATTACAAATCTTTTGTACATAAATTACTTTCCAATTACAAAAGATGTGTTTAAATTATTTTTACTTTAGTCGATCATGTATGCGTGTTATAGTCTCGGGTAATAGCGCATTTGATCACGTGCGGCGGTCACGATGTTCGCGACATTGTAAAACCGCACAATGGACGCGTACCGAACCATTTTTGGTCATCCGAAGCGGAAACATGGCCTTTTTGTACCTCTTGGATATTTTGTGACACCTATTATGTGAATCGTTGATGAGAAGAAACGAATCGTGTCAGTAACTGGTACAAAGATCTATAGTAGGTACCGTTTTCCATGGTTTTAATTGTCGACTGTCGGTTCCAAGATTGCAATTGACGCGGTGCAAGATCACAAGCTAAAACGCAGTTAGTGAAACTAGTTCGAGATGTCTTACAATCGACGGGATGTCAAATCGTTGTCGCATAAGTACAAGTCCCCAACCCATGTATTTCTCTCGTATTGCTTGCAGACGTATGTTTCCTGCCTACAAAGTTCGCGTTACTGGTCTTGATAAAAAAGCAAAATACATTTTGCTAATGGACATCGTAGCTGCCGACGATTGCAGATACAAATTCCACAACAGGTATAAATAAAGAGATGGAATTAAATTAAAATAAGAAAATAGTAGACAGGGCAGGGTAGTAGATCTTATTTTAATGTAATTCGTTTATATAAATGAGAGGCAAGAAGCATGCGTATGGCTGCAATTATGTGACATTAAGGATCTGCGGTGCACAGAATAGGAACGCGTCTCAACTCTTTGTACAAAAACACATCCCAAAATTAATTTTAAGGAATTCGGGCAACTCTTTCTTTGATTTAAAATCTTTTTACTGAAATTATCAAATTAGGATCGCACGTAGCGTTCACGTCACCTTTATATTGGCACGCAGATCTTTCCATCACATTGTGTTGTTGTCAGTAGATAGTATAGCTTGTCATAACAGCATGTGAATCTCCATCATTTAGTATAGTAGTGCATGTTAATCGCTTTCTGATCGGATGGGACGTAATTGCTTCAATAAAATCTATTTTGCCATATATATTGATGATTTCTTAATACCAATAATCAATCAATTATTACAATATTGAAATTAAGTTTCCATTTTAATGAACTATTAGAGATCCATGTCAAACGAAGACCCACTTTCTCACTTTGTAATTGAAGAATTTTTTGATTGGTATAATTGGTCTATTATATCAATCAGAAGGTTTCTTTACCTTCGTCGTTTGTTCTCGGAGTCGGTGGATGGTCGCCGGAAAGGCGGATCCTGAGATGCCGAAAAGAATGTACATCCACCCGGATTCACCTTCGACGGGTGAACAATGGATGCAGAAGGTCGTCTCCTTCCACAAGCTGAAGCTGACGAACAACATTAGTGACAAGCACGGTTTCGTGAGTATCAACTTTTTTTATAACTAAGGAACGTGAAGGAACAATTGCACACACTTTAAAATGTAACAAAGTTACGAACAGATTTTGCAAAAGTAATGCAGAAAATTTTTTTAACTCCTGTTTCACCTTTGATTACTGTTTATGACTCTTTATTCAGACAAGTAACCCCTATAGTTGGAGAACTCAACAAAAACATCAAAGGTCTAACAGATACAGGCATCAAATCCTGCGTGTAATCTCAAAAGGTTGTGCTTGAACCTTCACTGTTCCTTCTAACGATAGTTTCCACATTATGCGTCTTTTGATCGAAACGAACAATCAATTACACACGAAAATTGTTACCAACAATAGTATTAATATCGCATCCGAAAAGTAGCAGCGGCCATTTTTTTCGGTTCTTCAACAAAAAGTTTATAATGTGGGTGATATTATAATTAAAATGAGGTTGGGTTGGCCCCCTGGGGGTGTCTGCGGGGGCCTTTTGTCCGTGTTACGGTTATTATGGCTATTTACATTGGGTGCCCATCATCTTGCTTTACTTCAATAGATTATCGCTCGTTTGAAAGGCCCCTTACGATCAACGCATCGAATGTTTAAGAAAATGTTTTTTTTATTACGTGTTGATAGGTTCCTGTTTGTGTGACAGCCTTTAATTTTAGATTCGGTTCTTTTAATGTTTGATTTATATGATGGTTTGATGACCTATGTTTTATTTGTTTAAACTTGTTATACCTTGTAGCTATCGATATCCAAACAAATATTGACATTTTCGGATCGACAATCAAAACTGTCAATCACCAAAATTGGATTACAAGACGATCCATTTAAATATATCCAAAATAAAAGCCACCCAAAACCTACTTTAGATTGGATTAAAAAAAATGGCGGACCCGAAAACGCTACTGTCAAAAAAGGCGGGAGTGTTTGGTAACTTACACTTGACCGTTTACACGACCGCGATCCAATCATAGATAACACGAATGTTTTTTTTATTCGCTGGTTGGGTGCTTGTTCTTTTATTTTTTTAATGTCAGGCCCTTTGTCTCTGATGAGGGATCAAGGTAATTGAAATAACGACGGTCGCGGAGTGGTATGCGTAGAATTTTGACAACAGCTGACTACGATACAGCGTGATGTATATTCTTGTATTTTTCATCTGTCGTTTAAGAATAGCTACGAGTTAAAATTCATTCTGTTACTGGCAATTTTTTTCATCATTGAAAGCGATTGAAACGTTACAAAATATTGTTTTTAAGTTTTATAATTAGCAAAGAAACCTATAATTACG
Organism: Lithosia quadra; assembly: GCA_963576445.1. Lineage (NCBI taxonomy): Eukaryota > Metazoa > Arthropoda > Insecta > Lepidoptera > Erebidae > Lithosia > Lithosia quadra. The sequence continues at coordinate 3,283,015 of OY754893.1, forward strand.
TAACATCTTTATAATTTTCTCCCTTAAATCAAACAAAACTATCAGTATAAAAAGATCGTAACACAGCTTGACATGATAGATGTGTGTTGTTTTATTTTTTTTTAATTTTTTTGTCCCTTACTCTGACGGGACATGCCGATTTTTGGATGAACATCGATATCTCATACTGATATTATCGATAATGGTTTGTAACTATGAATTTGAAATATTTTATCGAATAACTAACTGTTCATTGTTTTTTGAACGTCAATTTTGTATTCGAGAATCAAACGTGAGTTGTTTTTATAACTGTGGTGCAGATTCTTCAAAAACTAATAGAAATACTGTTTCTGATGTAATATAGTTATCATAATAGGCAGGTACCTACTATTAATTAAAGCTAGTCTAGTTGCCTAGATTACATCTAGATGCAAGTAAAATAATTATATCTCTTTAAATACCAGGTTAACTTTAGTTAGTAAATTGTGTTGATAACTTAATCATTTTAAATTATCTTAGTCCGCTAGAATATGTATGATAGTAGTATTAATTGAGGGGTTTTATTATAACACAGTTATTATCTACTATGCGATTCAGGTAAGTTGATAACTGTCATAATGACATTTTGATTCCCGTTGCTTACTTCATTGCATAAAGTAAGGTCAGCAAATACATTTTTTTACATCACTATTCCATCTGAGATAAGTACATACAATGATAAATTACGAAATAAACTATCGGTTCTTTTTTATATTTATTTATTTTTAATCGGGCGGTAACACTTCGAAGCCGCTTATTTTATCCTTTGCACTGTTATCGGAGCCGCACGAACAATTTCACGTGCTCGTGAATGTTCCACTGTGCCTTCCCTACTCATTTTAATCAAATTTAACTGTACCTAACAAAATAAACTTATCAAAACAATAACAAAAGTCTTTATCAAACACAATGTAACAACAAAAGTCAACAAGGACGCAACAAAATGGAGAAAATCGGAAATATATATCAATGGCTTTGGAAGCGTAGCTAGCGGCACACTATGACACCAATCAATTATGAACTATTATTATAAACTATTACTAAGAAAATATGTTATGTATTTAAGGAAAAAAAATAAAAATCAAGTCGTTGTTACCATAACAGGTATGAACCTATCCGACGCGCCGTGAAAATTTTGTTGCTAGCTGTACAATTTTGACGAGTACGGAATGAAGTTGGTGTCAACGCGATTATCTTCTTACTTGAATCGCATAGTATATTCAGTTATTACTGGGTGCCTAGTGCCTATTAAATTTCAAGTGATGTAGGTATTTAGCCTTATGCAATAGGCGGCTACAATATGGGGTTCTTCAAAAAGGGCATTGGAAGGTTTTTACAGGGTCGGAAGCGCGAGTGTGCTCGTTGTGCACACGTCCATAGGCCATGGTGACCGCTTCACATCAGGTGGGCCGTGTGCTTGTCTGCACCTAAGTGGTAGATATATAAAAAGTTCGAATATAATAATGAAGTTAAAATCGACTCAGGTAATTTAAAAAAATATGCCATAAAGAAGATCGGATCTAATTTTAACGCTCTTTACTATTCTTTAGTAAAATTAAACTATTTATTTTAACTATAAGAGGATAAAATAAATAATTTTAAAAATCCAATCGATAACCTTACTTACCTGTTCTTCAAGGCGTAGCTGCGTAGAAGGGTGGAAATAATTATTTTATAAACGTTTATCTCATCCACAACTAAGCTTGCTTCATGAACATCATCAAAACTGTCAAAACTTTCCAAAAAAAATGATGGTAGGATGGTAGGTGTACAGAAAAAATGCAGTTTTTTGTTGCTTATATACCTATTATGTAGGTATGCAGTTAAAACAATCAAAATATCAAATCAAAAACCACCTCAAAACGAATTTAGTAATTTATCGTAATAAAATTTAAAAACTTTTACGTGAAATCATTCTATAATTAATTAACCATCATTTGACAGATCGTATCTCTAGCCGCCATTAAAAATTAAAAACAAACGCTCAGGCCGAAGTCGTGAATCAAACGGCCAGTTGGATATATTGGCGGCAATCGAGGTTATTTACAACACCCTCGGTTTTATGGCGTCCACAAAACGCGGCAGGTTTGTATGGCAGCGTTTGTTTGTTGCGATTTTTGTACGGTGATTATGATCAATTTTTGTTTGGGTAGGTAAGTATTTGATATACTTACTTTTTTTATCCTACTATCACCGGCCCATCTGATGGGAAGCTGTCACCGTGCGCTAATATGGACGTGTGCAACATCAAAGGTGTCACACTCATGCTACCGACCCTGGAGGGGGGCAGAACTAACGGTGTTTGTAATACTGACCCTCATTACCGAGACTTTACCTTTAGTTTACCATCAGGCGAGCTGAAGTCATATTGACGTGACCGATATGAGAAATTCTAATTCTAAATGAGAAAAAAGATCTATTAAAAATGCGAAAGTAACTCTGTCTGTCTGTCTTTACACTTTTGCGCTTAAACCACTGAACCAATTTTAAACCAACCTTACCTAAACGTAACCTGTAATCTGATGACCATGTTGTGTCATCATTCCTAATAATGTGACCAAGAAAAAAGAATGTAAAGTTAAAGTCGAATATAACGATAACTTCTCATTTGAACAAGAAAGCCAAAGCAAAACGGTAAACTCTGCAATGTTTGTAGATAAATAAGGTTTATTATTCTATAGCCTTCATATCTATATGTAAATAGGAATTTTTGAGATAGGATCTACTATAAGTACTATCTTTTGCAATTTTATTACTTACCGGTCCTTTCTATAATTATAATTAATGAACCATAAAAAACACATTAAATATAACTCTACTTACTAATAAATACGTATGACATTACTTATTAATAATTACCTAGTTTATAGGCGATGGTAGCTGAATGGATAAGAACGCGGCCTCTTCTCAGAGGTATCGAGTTCGAATCCGGCCGGACAGTTAAGGTACCATGATTTACCATCTGCTGACGGTGAAGGAAAAACATCGCGAGGAAACCCACATGTCCTAGAAGAAATTCTAAGAATATGTCCGATCCACCAACCCGCATTAGGCCAGCGTGTGTGGATTAAGGTCTAAACGCTTTCAGCTCTCTTGTTAGAGGAGAGGAGACCCGTGCCCAGCAGTGGGACATAAATGGGTTGCTTTTATAATATAGAAAGATGAACGTACGTTACTCCCAACGTCCAATGAACACAGTTGTGTTCCCGCCGGTAAGTAGGGTAGCCAGAGCTCACTGTACCCCTCCTCCTCCCATCCCTTCCTAGCCTCCCCACCCCATCCCAGCCCTCCCCCCTTCCCTTCAGGGTAGACAGCGCGTGTGTGACACCCTTAGTGTTGCACATGTTCATTGGCCACGGTGACCGCTTCCCATCAGGTGGGCCGTGTGCTTGTCTGCCACCTAAGTAGTATAAAAAAAAAAAAACAAGCCCTTACGCTACATTTTATAGTAACACTTAAATTTGTCGTGACGACTTTTAATCACAAACATGTCCGCTATAAACTCGCAAAAAGCGTTTAATTATATTATTGGCGATGCCTTTTATCAATCATTTCGGTTTAATATGTATTGGGGTCGTTAATTTAAAAGAATAAATGCATCAATCCAACGGTTGGAGATATTATTAGCTTACTTGTCTGCGGTCTTCGACGGGACAAATTTTATGACTGTTTTTATGATCGCATCGACAAGTGAGGCAAATATTTTTTCAAATTATACTGTTTTTATTTGTTGAAAATAAGTGAGATTCAATCTAATTCTATTTATTAGTTACTAGCTGTTGCCCGCGGCTCCGCTCGCGTAAAGTTTTTTTTACCGCTAACGCGACTCCTTAAATAAAATGTAGCCTATGTATTATTCCAGACTATAATCTATCTTTGTACCCAATTTTATTCGGATCCATTTAGCCGTTTTTGCTTGAAAGAGGAACAAACATTCTTACAAACGCCAGCTATCAAATAAAAAAAGAATAATCAAAATCGGTTCACCCAGTCGAAAGTTCTGAGGTACTGGAGGTACTTACCTAAATAAAAAAAAACAGTTGAAATGAGAACTTCCTCCTTTGAATCGGTTAATAAAATTAGCTGTATCTTCTATTAAAGCTTACTTCCAATAAAAAGACATCTATCATTTACAGTACTAATAACATCAAGTTTTGTATTTCAACAACAGACAAACCATTCAACGAGGGCTTATTCTAAACACCATTGTCAATTTGACAACTAAAATCAAAGTGGGTAGGCAGTTTTAATACGTCAGTTACAGTAGTTTTTATACAAGTATTGTGTCAGGATTTGCTTTTCCGAGCGTTAAATTTGTCTCGAGTAGCGCTTGTTGCCGCAGATGTGCGGTATATTTATATCGAACGGTATTTATTTTTTGTGAAATTTCTTGAGGTTCTGTGAGAAATTCACGTGGTTAAAAGGTTGATTTTGATTTGGTAAGTCGTACAGCTTACTAAAATTATAAATACCTATAAATGTCTTTATAGATCAGTTATAAGTATCATTCATTATTTCTATTTCTTTACCTCGAAATAGCAATTATATCTTTACTTAACTAAGCAACTTAGAGCATACATTACTAAGTATTTTCTTTTTTTAATATAGTTTTTAAGCCACGCAAGTACAACTTTACCTCGTCTCATTGTAAGCAAAATTATAAGTCTTAGGAATGAGGGTTACCATTTCAATAATGCTGTAAATGACGGCCTTATCAAATGCTTCTTCACGCCCTGCAGTGCTATTTAATTCTCTAAGGATATAACAGTCTTGCGTTCGTCGCTGCGACAGCGACGAACTGCTTATGAAGTAGGAAAAAGATTAGTGGTAAAATCAAACGAAGCATTCCTGGCCTTAACAATCGGGCAACGCGTATATTATTAAAGCCTGGAACCTTATCATATAAGCAGTTCGTCGCTGTCGTAGCGAGGAACGCGAGGCTGTGTCCTTAGAGAATAGCACTGCTGTTTAAACGACTTGTGACTTTAGGAAGAATGAAATATGTGTGCTATGCTGGGACCTTACCATGAGGTCTTGCGACAATGCGATTTAGTTCAACTCACGGAGAGAGAAGGAGCTATGTTTGCGTTTTTGTCATTATGCGACCTAACCTGTACCGTGTATAGCGACCAGCTCTCCTGCTGAGTAGAACTGCATCGCATTTAAACAGCTATTAAGACTTCATGGTAAGGCCCTTTTTAATAACTTTGTAGTAACATTAAAAAAGCAATGGTAGCTGAATGGATAAGGACGCGGCCTCTACTCGGAGGTATCGAGTTCGAATCCGACCAGACAGTACAAATGTGAATGTCACTTTGTGGAATTTATATGTGCTAATCACATGATTTAGGTACCATTCTGCTGAATGTGAAGGAAAAACAGCGTGAGGAAACCCACAGAAGAGATTCTAAGGACATGTCCGATCCACCAACCCGCATTAGGCCAGCGTGTGTGGATTAAGGTCTTTAAACCCTCTCAGCTCTCTCGTTAGAGGAGAGGAGACCCGTGCCCAGCAGTGGGACATAAATGGGTTGCTATTATTATTATTATAGTAACATTATACTTACTTACTCCAAAACATGAAATTCCTAGCCATGTCTGCTAAAAAGCAAAATAAACAACTGACACAAAAAAACGCAATAGAATTCGTTAAACGTTTTAATTCAGTTAGAACTAATAAGAAAATGATACAGAAATAAGATTTACTGCAAAAAAATATCATCAATAGTATTGTGGCGGTCTCAAACTATCAAAAATATACAATACTTACCTATTAATAATATTATATTGTTACTAGTGCGCGGCATCTAACGTGGCCAGATTTTCGAGTAGTGTGGGCCCCACTACTCCAAAACTATGCCAAGTTAGATGCTGTACACTATACTTTTGGTGGCAAATTGCGTCGCCTAAAAACAAGTATAGTGTACAGCATCTAACTTGGCAAGGTTTTGGAGTAGTGGGGCCCACACTACTCCAAAATCTGGCCACGTTAGATGCCGCGAACTATAACACTAGTATTAAGATTATTGTTACTAATACGCTATGGATCCTGGTCCGAAATAAATGAGTTTATTTATTTATTATTATTGACATCAATTTAAAAATAATTCAATAGTTGTAAAGGACCCGATTGATATAAACAACACACGTCTAGCTGGCACAAAGCGGCCGGTGCTCGGTGGAGCAGCAAAGGGCATATGCTCCGTAATTCATATACAGTTATTGATCAAAAGGTGTCCTTTGGCAGCCATCGAGGCGATATCACAGGGCCGCCGAATTGTGCCAGAAGGGCGATAAAATCTTCTGAGGGGCTATCTCCTTAACGCTCCGATAGGGCTCTAGTAGATTAATTATTGGCGGTTTTGAGAATAGACACCCTTTTGTGAGTGGTTTCGCCAATATAGGTGTATGTATAAATTATTCTGTGTGTAGTACTAGACAGGGGTTGTTCAATAAAAAATCTGTGACCCCCACAGGGACTTTGCCAGCTTACCATCAGGCGAGGTGATTGTTGACGTGTCCGGGAAAAAAAGGCAATGATATAAATTCAAATTTCAAATTCATACTCTCATACTCAAACTTACTTAAATCTATGTGATTTTTAGGAAGTTTGAAATTTGAAATTCGAATGAAATTAATACCGAAACTTTGATTTCAATATAAATAATTAAATAATAAGTAATAAATAAATCACGATAAAATTCAATCAAAATAGTTTTATTTAAATCAATGTTCTAATAAATATATCAATAACCAAGAAAAAATGCATATCAACGGCGCTTAGTAATAAACCTGTATCATACAATTGCTGACTTTTTAATGTTGTATCATTTGGATAAAATATTATATTATTATGTCCAGGCGCCAAACGCACCGTTTTTTCCAGAATCACGTTTTTTATTTTTTTATTTCTGACATACACTTGTATTTACAGGAAGTTCCCAAGACGACAGTATAGTAACATTGTTTCTTAACAATCATGTTATCTCACTTGCACATGTATATATTTCATCCTATCGTAATCTTGAATTGTAAGTACAATAAAAAAACTTAATCATTTAAACATTCAAAACAATAATTTGTAGAATATTATTACAATAACCTTTCTTGTTTGAAAGGTTTAAATAACTTATCGGTGTACGTACCTAATGATGATCTTTAGCCAAAGGCTAGGTGAAGTTATCTGACGTTACCATTATAAAAAAGTACATAAATATATACCTACAAAATTTTCCCCTCGGTTTGCACAAATTATGGGCAAATTCCGTAATAAAGTCGATAAGAATTTTCGCACCTTCTCAGAACTCAACGTGAGGTTATTAAAAAATGTAGTACTTAATATTTTTTTTTCTTAAAACCAGTCAAGTAGTAAGTAAACATAGAATGTCTTTGTCCGTGAGTGTTATGTGCTTTGATTTTTTTTTTCAAAGAAATAACTGTAATAAAGTAAGGAACTTTAAAACCTACGGACAAAACGCGTTGAACACGAAACTGTGTCACAAAAATGGCGATGGTCAACCATGTGAGAGTGAATTTTAGGTTGCAATTGTCCAAATTTGATTGAAATGCGATTTTTAGATAATTTTTTTGCACTACTACACAAGACATGCTGGTGTTTTTCGCTAGTTAAGCTAGCTTAAGGATTTTAGATTGACATGATCATTTAAATTACTATCATGATAGTAGACAAGATATTTAGCATGTTTGTTTGTTTATTTTATATTACTTTGGTGGCAGACAAGAACATGACCCACCTAATAAGAAGCGGTCACCGTGGCCTATGGACGTGTGCAACACCAAGGGCGTCACACTCGCGCTGCGGACCCTGTTATGTTAAGTATCTGATATATCGGCCCTATCATAAGTGCTATGATCAGTGTATACAAATGGACCAACTGTAGTATCGTTAGAACTATTCTTTAACACGTTCCGTCCATATGCTCCATTTGTTTTATACGTCCATTTATACACTAAAAAGGTGATTGTAGCAATGTAAGTAAATGTTCTACCAATCTAATCAGGCTCGTATCTGTCAGACGGCACGCTCAATTAAAAACCGGACGAAGCACTCGTAGACATGTATTTTTATTTTAAACATTTAAAATTCACATGGTCATTATCATTAGTGTTTACTAGCTTATGCCCGCGATTTCACCCGCGTAGTTTTTTTAAATTTTTTTCTCGGTCCCAAATTAATGTAACCTAACTTGAGTGTTACATCAGCTATCTGTCAGTGAAAGTACCGTCAAAATCGGTCCAGCCATTTAAGAGTTTAGCCGGAACAAACCGACAGATAGACAGACAAAAAATTGTAAAAAATGTTGTTTTGATATTTAATACCAAAAAAAAGCATTTTTTTATATTACAGGTAAATAGACACTACAATTTTATTTATTTATTTGTATGTATGTAGATATGTCTATGTATGTATGTCTGTATAGATTTTAAATTCACATGGTCATTATAATAAAATTAGTGTTTATAACGGTAAATGTACCAGGTTACATATTTATGTCATTTTCTTCACTTACTTTGAAATATCTGATAATCATCTTTTGATACAGACAATGATTTCAAAAAGGATACATCATATTTTACATTTTACGTTGATGGCCCTGACGAAAAAACAGGTAGTTGCAAAATTCCAATTTCACTCAAGAGTTATGTAGGTAGGTATGCAATATTTCAATGCAATTTTTTATGTGTAAAGTTAAATTATTAAATAAAATCTCTGAAATATTTTATTGTACCTGATGTTTGTCTAATACTGTATCTTTTTGAACTTATTTATCTAGTTTACACAAAAAAATTGCTTTGATTTTTTTGTAATCATGATTCTAACGTTTATTGATAACAGAATCATTCCAGAGATTTTATTGTTAGCATAAATTGAGTCAAATTCACTCTTTTTAAAAATAATCAGATCGTCATTTAAAAAAAAAGGACAATTAACCCCTTTTAATTTGTACCAATTTTTTTTAAGTACGCCATAATGTCTTGCGGTACCCGCGTCGAGTTGATCTCTGCGGTTGATGCTAATGATTTTAATTTAGTTAAAAATTATAGAATTTGAAAAACACTTTATTTCATGCGACAATCCCACGGGTTATGTCGGAATCGAACCGACTAACACCGCGCGCCGTTTTAACACGGGTGGAAGGTGGCCCAAAAGCCATTTTCTCCGCACCTCGGCTGACCCGGGCCTCTTCCGACTTCGAAATGACCCCCTCGGGTCACCACGGTGTCCCCGTTATACCCATAAAGAGAGGAGGAAGGGGCTTTCGCGCTACACAATAGTACTTTTTAATTTGTACCAATTATTTTCAAGTACGCCATAATGTCTTGCGAAACCCGCGTCGAGTTGATTGCGGTTGGCGCCATCTCCCAACGATTTTAACTTGATTAAAAATCATAAAATTTAAAAATCACTACATAAAAACCTTTATAAGATTTGATTGGACATTAATATTGTTTTTTTATGTTGCGATGACTTATAGTATGTATGTTATTTTACGATGATTTGGGTATTGTAAAGGTGCCAACGACATCCTTTAAGAGGGTGACTATAGCTAATCCGAATTCTGTTTTTTTTTTTCATTTAATTGAATAGTGATGTGCCTCATATTCGCATGAATGTGAATCGAAATTATGAATGCCTATAAACTTATCTGTATATTTTTTTATGTCGGTCACGTCAATATGACTTTATCTCGACTTACCTGGTGACATCTAAGGCACTGCCCGGGGTCCACTCACTCTTTCACCTACTTATTATTGGGCTTATATATCTTTTACGGAAGCAACTGCCATTTGATCTAACCTCAAGAGGACGAGATGACGTGTGCAACACTAGTGACGTAACACTCGCGCTGTCAACCCTGTAAAAACTCCCCCCATATTGTAGTCGCTAGGGAAGGGTTAATAGCATACTTAGTTTTAATTCGGAATCTCGTACGTTCTGTGTCCTGCTCGTGCTGGGAACAACACGACTCTTCCTTCAAAAAGCAAATATATAATATTGTAACGGTATTACATTACTATATGTCCATTTGTTATCTGACCCCAGCCGGGGGTCATGCGACATTGTAAACACAGCCGTTTTAAGCGATACGTGTGTGCACGCCCTTATGTTTACAACACAACTAAAATCAGGGTTGCCAAAAATGTTTTTAATACTTACTTTTTTTTACCAAAAGTTGTCTTCTGTATTAGTAGTCTATTTTTTACTGTGCACCAAGTACAGTCAACAACAAAAGTTGTTTAACATTAAAATATTTACACGCCTTTTTTACATTGCATTATGGTACCTACACATTAATGTAAAATTTTGTCATTCTAGGTAAATGCGTACATTCTATGTTATGTTTATTATTGCATGAAATATGTAGGTATTATAATATTTTAGAATTTCTTAAGCTACTTTTTGAAGAAGCAGTAAGCAAATAAAGGTGATTCGAAAAACCTAGACTTTTAAATCCTGTTGTGTAAAACTCCAATGACTAAACTGGGAATAACTTTCTTGGTAATGTTGCCTAATCATTGAAAAAAATTAGGCACAATTGTTTCCTTCTTTCCCATTAGGAATCTTACTTGTACTTTTTGCTTCTACTTTCATAATTGTTTTTATATTAGGTAAATGCTCAATAATTGGCCACAATCCTGACTTGTGATTTGTGTTTAAAGTATCCTTAATCTAATATAAATTATAATAATACGCTAAAAAAATAAACAAGTGCCAACCCTAGCGATAGTCGTTCGGGATTAGGGCTTCGTGACGTGACGTAACCGATAGTCTAGGGGTATAATCCCGTCCCGACGGGACACTGCGGTCATACGTTTGTGCGTGTATACAACACTAGTTTTAAAAAAGTTATTTGCGTTGACAACACAATTGAATGGTTTTGACGGTTCGACCGCCTGTTTACACTATAGGTGGTCATACCTGGTGAAGTTCCTGGGGAATTCCTATTTCAGGGTATAGCTGGGTTTTCCCCGTAGTTAATACCAGTGACGGATCATAGTGCGATTTTAGTCGATTCGATATTGAATAGACACTTCACCGCTTGCTTCCGTTAGGTTAGGTTAGGTTAGTTAGTTATACCTGCTTATAGTTAGTTAACTATAGGTACTTAATAGTAGAGAATGTAGAGATTAATTTCACGACGCACAAAATCTGTAGGAAGTAGGTTTGTGATGTCGCGTGTGTGCTACAATGTTGTACAGAGTGTACAAAGCCTCCATTCCGCTAAAGGCATACCACTGTCATGCCACTGACACTCTAATGCTATTTAAATATAGACTTTACTTACCGTTGTACAGTTAAAGTCTAAAATCAAATGAAAAGAGTTCATTAAACTTTTTTATTCGCTCTACAAGATAATGATTTAATTGAGACTTTAACTTGATTAAGTACAATGAAGTCCAAAACTAAATGTCATTTTTTTATTGTCAGTGGCTTGTGTTTTAACGGTTTTATTTAACTCGACCTGTTTGTTTGGGTCAAATCTAGTAATTGAAATTTGACCCCCTTTCAGTGGTCTGATTGGTCTGATATTTGGCAGAAGTCTTTAGTTCTGATGACATTATAATTTAAAACCGTTTAACTTGAAAAAGATTTTTCACAATTTATAGTAGAATCGAAACCCAGATGTTCGACAAAATTCGCAACGCGATTGACTCCTAACTGACATTTACTTTTAGGGTTGTTCTTTATTCAAAAGGATAATAAGTAATCACGTCACTATTTTGTGTAACGTAGTTGGTCATAAGCCAATGAGAACTCAGTTTGGTTGAACTAATGAAATCCAACTTTAGAAAACAGAATGGTTCGAGGAATAATTTACTTACCTGTAATTTAAAACTTTTCGCTATACAAGTACAACTTCGGTACTTTATAAAAAAAATGGCGAAGGTTAGGCCAACATGTGCAGTTCCCACCGAACAGGATACTCAGCTAATGTTTGCACTGGATCAGGCAGTTCAAATACATTGTTTCGGCACTTCACTATATCCACTACTAATGTAACTCACTCGATACTCGATAAATTGGATATCGAAAACAGATTATCGTTATCTTTATGAAAAATCTTAAAAATATACACATGGTATATTATCTCTTTTTACCCGACTGCCGAAGAAAGGAGGGTAATGTTTTTTTAAACAACTGAATAGATTTTAAGGATTTCCATATTATGTGTTTGTATAGGTCTCTGCATAGTTGGACCTGGTGCGTGGTTGTATAATCGGATTTTGTGATTTATTTTCCATTTTTGAATTGAAAATTTCTCTTGAACTAGAACTAGAAATGTATTGTAGATGTAACGATGTAAAAGACACTATAATCATTGCACGATTGGTGCCTTATGATGCTTCATCATGCCTATACAGGACAACAAGCATAGGATATTTTAGAACATTAGGTAACTAACAGAAGGCCTGTATTTCAGAATAATATCTCTTAAATATCGATTTAAGACTAATTTTCTACACTTACATTAAATTCAAACTGTAGGACATGTTGAAATTCATCATTCTAAAATACTGGTCTATGAAACCAAAAGTCGAACGAATAACACTAAACTCACATAACTATCGAGAACCGATAGTAAACCCCGCTAATCTATTTGCCGGCCAGTATTTACTCAATCCCCTTCTTGTTACAAAAACCGACAATTGATACGTAGCTCTGTTTCGACCAAACTAACGGTGCAAATATTTGAGTTTCGCACTTGACTACTCTCGATTTTGGGGGGAAAAGAATCCTGATCAATCAACACAGGATATGTGGGTAGTTTAACAGTAAAAGTGATAGTGATTTATGAAAGTGACACAGTCTTTTACACTTAATTTTTTTATACTACTTAGGTGGCAAACAAGCATTATTTTTATGTTAGACACGGGAACATGACTTCACCTCGCCTGATGGTAAGCTAAAGGTAAAATCGAATACGATGTGAAAGGCATGTACCAGGATCGCAGCAATTACAAAGGGGTATTTAAGCGGGGCGTGAAAAAGCATTTGATGAGGCCGTCAAGCTGAGGGCCGCCACTGTAGCACTACCGGTGTATGTAGTGGTGACCCTAGTCCTGAAGATTTACCTTTAGCTTACCATCAGGCGAGGTAAAGTCATTTTGACGTGTCCAATATAAAAAAAAATAGAAACACATGATATCTACCTACCCCATTGGATAAGAGGCGTACCTATGTGTATACCTACGTATGTATATAGGTATTTGTCAGTATGACCGGCGCTGTTCCGGTCTGGTTCCCATCACGTGCTTGCAAGCAGCAAGGAGGTGCTACTGGAGATATCTAGATGCTAAAAAACGGTAATAAAATGTTGCAGGCATGACCCTATAAAACGTATGGATGGAACGCATTGTAAAATAAAACTGACGATACTAGAGTCAGTCCAGTTGCTTATAAAAGTCGGCACGCACACTAGTCAGCCACGTCACAACGTCATACGACTCAGTCAGTTTAAGCAGTGAAAAAAAAACTAAGCATAACTTGTGTAGTGAAATGGTGTGAAAACCGTAATGACAGCAAGAATAAATATTCAGGAATCACATTTCAATCAAAATTGGGTAATTCACAATAAAGTCACGAGTGAATAGGTTGCTTCTTGGCAAGCGTGATTCGTCGTAAACCACATCGTCCCTTACCATCAGGTGAGATAGTGGCAAAACGTAAGCCTATTTTGAATAAATTAAAAAAAACTTAGGTAAAACATTAGGTATAATCCAAAATTTAAGTAAAACATTACAACCCAAAATTCACTCACACATGATAAGTCACCGCCATTTTTGTGAAACAGTCTCGTCTTTTTTTTATACAACGTACATGGTAGACAAACACACGGCCCACCTGATGGGAAGCGGTCACCGTGGCCTATGGACGTGTGCAACACTAAGGGTGTTGTTTTTTACACACGTTTTCAACGCTTTTCATCCATAGATTTTATAGTTTCTTCGTAGTCTGAAAATGTAGGTTTAATTCAAATTGAAAATACGCCTGGCTAATAGTCAGTAATCGCGTGCCTAATGGCATTTGAGCCGACACCTATACGTTACTGGTGTTCGCGTCGAGTGACGAAATAACACTATATTATAAAAGCTAGCCACAAATTTGTATTTGTAGTTACTTTTTTTTCGAATAAATTATTGACTCACCTTATTATAAGTGTATGAACTTATTGAGCGAAACGGCAATGGTTCCATATTTTTAAGTTAAGTGACGTATAATTTTAAAAACATTACCGTTTGATTAATTTCATTCGTTATTCAAATAAATAACATTTTTATAGTTATTACGTAGGTGGCAGACAAGCACACGGCCCACCTGATGGGAAGCGGTCACTGTGGCCTATGGACGTGTTCAAAACTAAGGGTTACACACACGCGCTGCCTACCCTGAAGGGACACTTATATAATCAAAGCCTGAAGGGAAGTGGGGTGGGTACAGTGAGCTCTGGCTACCCTACTTATCGGCGGGAACACAACACGATGGTTATTATGGCCGCGGTGTTCTGTAGAGCGGAGGTACTACCCCAGTCGGACAGCTCATTTCGGTCGGGAGATACCGTCGTGTCCTACCTCCTTGACATGAGTTTGTATTGAATTAAATTCCTCCATTTTTCATCTTTGCCTTTCACTGGATCTAAAAGAATGCAACTTATGCATATCTAAAACATTTAAGACCTTTTTTCTTCAATTTCTTTTATTTTGTGAACCAAATTCTCTTAATAACTGTATAGGTAGGTAATTGTTAAAAAGTTTTTTCAGTACCTACCACTTTTGTGTTTGCCTTTAGTAACTATAGCTCGTTTCAATTTTCTAGTAAGTATCGTTATTAAGCTTCCTGTTAAACTAAAATACATGTCCTAACAGTAGAAACCTCTCCAGTCTTACTAAACAAACACTATCATAATATTTAAATGAACAAATAATCTTGGTGCTTAGAAACCATTAGTAAATGCTAACTTTGTTATTGCCCAAGCGACATTTCTTCTGAAATATCTATTCAAGCAAGCCGTAAACACTATTTACATCCGGAGTATACAATATGTCGGACAAAGATACTAACCGTTTTTATTAGTAGTATCAGAGGTATTGAAAACGAATAAATAATTCAACAAAGGGAGCTTGGTGCGTATCGCGTGAGCTTTGTGCGTGAGCCGCCATCTTGTTATCCAAAAATTGGCGGCGAAATTGAGAAAACGACACTTCTATGTACCACAAAGTCTAATAAACTCACACGAAATTTATGCAAACGGCCACGCTGCGGAAGCATTAAAAAATAAAACAACAAAATTATTCGGAAATACTCCGAATGATTTGCGTTGCTTCGTAATGAAGGCGATTTTATTGCGAGCGGCAAAGTTTCCAGTTTGATGTGTCTATTAAATTCTTTGTGGTCGGGTTTCAAGTTTACATACTGCGTCGTGTCGGATTCTTTTAGTTTTGGTCATAAGAATAGTTGGTGAAGTATTTGATAGCGATCGGTGAACTATTTCCAGTAAGGTTCATATCAAAACTTCATGGGGTGATCAAAATTAAAATTACGTAGTGATGTAATTTCTAAACTAAACTGAATCCAAAAGTTTGCAGTAACTACACAAAATACTAATAAAAAAATTGGTTGTCTGTAAAGTCGGTTTACGGACGATAGATTTACGTGATAACGTCATAATCATTATTTTATGTAATACTAGCGACCCGCCCCGGCTTTGCACGGGTGCAATGCTGATACTAAATTAAATACACTACAGAAGCGGAACCTTACTATTTCACGCGAGAAGAGAGATACATGTGTCACAAGCCAACGCTTTGACTCTGGCCTCACTGCTTGGGCCTCTCTATCGCTTGTTGCGCGCTCTCGCTTGCACGCACAGGCTCAGGTGGAACGTTACTATGGAACGTTACTATTTTTCATGAGTGTTGCTGGTATTATCAATTTATAAGACGTTATCACGTCAAAAAACTTTAAATTGCATTGGAGAAATTCTTTCACCAACACCTCAAGCCGTAAATAAAAAAGCTGAAGGTAAAAACCGCAGAACTTAGCAAACACTCAAAGTTCACTTTTATTTTACGTTTAGTGCCAATAAAAACGTCAGCGAGAACATACTTCCTAAAATTCGAGCTTCACTATTCACGAAAAAGGAGCAGCGTGTGACAATAAAATGTCCAATACAAGTGGCATTAGACTCAAACCTCCAAGATGGCTCCAAAGCACGCATCTACCCCCAAATCACCAATAAACAAAGACCTGCCCTACCTTTAAAACTTTGGCCAAACCAGCGAAAATCTTTACCATGTAGAGTTCAAAGTAAATTGGTCATTATACGCTTGTCGGTGTCTATATGTGGGCTGGGGGAGGCCAAATCACCTATTATTAAGGGGGGTGCCAAACTAACGCTTTACGTGTTGGCTCTTTTTACGTGTTCCGTTTGAATAGCACGGTCTGATGGTGTAATTTCGGTGTAAAAGTGTAGGTATACAGTTTATTCGGAGCAAGTGGATAGGTTTTTGGTAAAATAATGATGGATATGTATGGTGGGTCGGTGGGTTATAGCGATTGGTATAAACTTGTAGTTTTATGTTCTTTTGGAATGTAGTTGTAACGACTGGTAGCGGATTCGATCGCACCAGAATACTTTGAGAGATAAACAAAACTATGTAAGTACAAGTAACGGTCAAGCAATGGTCAATTAATGTCAACATAATTAACTAATCTATTAAACTACCCTAAATAAGTTCTAAAACGAACTCAAAAAGCTCTACCTGTATCAACTTTTTTTCTCAAATGACCACAAACCGAATATAAAACATGGAGAAATAGCGTTTCACCCAGAAATGTTCAGTTAAATAAAGTTTATGCCAGGATTCGTTGGTAAATATTGGAGTGAGTGATCCACTAGGGACGGCGCGGGACATCAACAGGGAAATGATACTGAAACTAGGCAAGCTTCTCGAATATTCTAACTTCTGACATCCTATACATTTTGTATGTGAAGGCCGCCATTTTGTCCTTCGCAATCTTTTGGTAAACATTAAAAGAAAGGTAGGAATTGTTCATGTTTTAGTTTTAATGTAAGCAGTGTTAACAGGTGGTTTAAATTCAATTCCCAGTCAAGCATTAAAAGTTCAAGTTTAAAAGTTAAAACTTTAAAAGATATAAAAAGATAATATTCATATTCATTCATACAAATATTCATACAATAAAAAAGTTAAGTTAGAAATCTATTGTTCGTTTTTTTTTTAAATTAGACCAAAACTTTGTCACAATCTAATCAAAATAAATAAATCACGGAAGTAGGTAAATAAATATTATCAAATTGCTCACGGAAAAATGGCGTGGCATAAAAATAACCTTGTACGCCACCAAATGACACCCCATAAAATATGACAAGAGGCGTCGCACCATCAATTCATACATCATTTGCATGAAACCACCATAAAGCTGTCGCATTTGACACACCGTGTGCGTCCTGACACGGCCGTACTATCGACGGATATATCCGTCAGATGGATGCATGGGTCGAACGTACCCATACCCACTACACACGTCATTTGAAGGTCATAATTTTAATGATACTCATTAATATTTTTTGCGTTAAACATGACATTTATTTTTATTGCAATTGGGGCATGTTTTAAAAAATGTTTCAATTATATACCTTTAGCTTACCATCAGGCGAGGTGAAGTCATATTGACGTGACCGACATAAAAAGTAGTAGGTAGTAAAATCTTGCAATCCTGCTGGCATTATGAACCTAACCAAAAACATTTTTTTTTTCTTGATGAAATTTGAAATTCGATTTTTTTATATTAGTTACATTGTTGTATACTGTAAAATATTATTCTTCACGTATCGATATTCGAATTTCAATTAGGTATTATAAAACAAAATCGCATTAACTTTGGAATGAGTTCAAACGATTTTTGTCTTTTTTATTCGATTCTCGCAACATTGAATACTTTTTATTCTATATTTAATAATAAACGTCATTAATATTTTTTTAATACAGAGTAATAAGAGGATCTATGGTTGTAAAAAAATGGTTAAGTATGGGAAAAATCTTAACTGACTAAAGACCGAGTTAACCCTTTTCATTATTAAAAATACTACTTGCTTGTAATTTTTGTATAACATTACATACGTATATTCTCGTTAGTCCCTCCGACAACCATAGATTCTATATTTACGCGTATTAGTTGAGGTGAGCAACAATATCGCAAGTCAGCATTGCCTCATCGCTAATGCCACTTGGAACGCGGAACTTAGCTAGTATGTAGCCTATACTATAAAATAATATTTAATTATAGACTAGTCCCGGAAACGTGCATATAATTATGCACAACAACCGTCTAAAAGCCAACACAAATTTTCTGTTACATCTTGTTTGTCTCTGCCCACCCTCTTGTTACCATAAGTGGAATGCCGTTATGTTCTCGAACGTTCCTTTTATATTCAAAAACGTTTCTTCGTCTATCGTATGTATTTCTATAGAGCTGCCCTCACACCTGCCTGCCGAGACGTGAAAACGTCAATTTTACATTTCCCGCATTCTTCACTCGCGAGTGTATTTGATATTCTCTGTTCTTTACTAGGGTTGGCACTTAACGAAATATTTTGGGTTAAAAAACTATTTAACCTAACATAATTTCGTTGAGTCAATTAAACTAACGTACCTAAACGTAAAAACCTATGGACGGAGCGCGTTGAAGAATACAACTGACGTCACTAGAGTCAGCCCATTTACTTATAAATGTGCAAGGCGGCACGCGCAATACGCGCATACTAGTCAGCTACTACGCGACAAACGTTATTCGATTGAGTTCAAAAAAATACAGCATGTCTTGTGTACTGAAATTCTATAAAAACCGTAGTGACAGCAAGGAAAAATATTCATGAATCATACTTCAATAAGGCCTAAACCCTCTCAGCTCTCTCGTTAGAGGATAGGAGACCCGTACCCAGCAGTGGGACATAAATGGGTTGCTAGTATTATATTATTATTTTACTTCGATAAAATTTGGGTAACGTTTCACTCACACATTACTCCCCGCTATTTTTGTGACACACTCTAGTCTTCAACTCGTTCTGTCCGTTAGTTTTGTACTTTCATGCCTGTGAATAAATTCATCTGAAGGAGGCACGATACTGGCTCATAAAGAAGTTCTGTTACGCATTTATTGTGATTTTCGAAGCACACTAACTGGTACGCGTGACTATGCTTACTCCAGAAAATAAATAGACCGATAATAATACACTAGCTATGCCTGCGACTTTGTCCGCATGAAAATGATACTAACTTACTTACTTACTGACATAATTTTTAAGTTTCAAGCATTGTTGTTGTTTAGTTGGTTTTACGATCGAGAATCCCGGGTTCGATCCTGGCAATTACACTACCTATGTGAACCTATTCCTGATAAATGATTTACTTCAAAGCTCATCGCGATTAGGTACTAGTCATTTCGGTTACTAGTATTCTTAAAAAAGGAGCCTTTTAGCTACCTACTGGTATTTAAAAAAGGTAAATAGATGATTTTTTTCTCATAAGTCATAAATGGTGCGTTGTGATAAAAATCCACGTGACAACCCTATGTAAGAAAACACCGCGCAAAAGTCAAAAAGAAATATTTCGCGACACTTGCGAATAATATGAGATAGCGTGAATATTTTGTATATTTTACTTATTCGGAGTGTCGGGAAACTTTGATGCGCCTCCTTGCTTCACATTTTTTCAATTGAGCGTTTTTATTACATTTGAGAGAAATATAAATACCGAAGAAATTGTTTTCCCAATTTGTTCTTATTGTTTTGTTTGTAACGAGTTCATAAAATGTAATATTTTATTTTCAATTTATTTATTAAAAACATGGATTTTAATGCTTGATCCTGTATACCAGACTACCTATAATCTCTGTTCCATTTTTCGTCAAGATCCGTTCAGTAGTCTAAACGGATCTTGGTCAAAAATGGAACGCTATGACAGTCATTACGGATAGTTGGAGCCCTAAAAAGTTCGACAGCTGGTCTAACTACAGAACTTCGATATCGCCAGTAGGTCAGATGGCAGTCGCTTCACAGCAAATATCGAAGTACGCTGTTTTGTAATTAGACTGAAAAGCCGAACTCAATTGAGTAGGCAAAGGGCTCGGAGGTTGAATGAAATACGGATGCTAAGTGCTAAAATAGGTACCTCTACTTAACCCTCAACGACATACAGGCGTTAGTTTTTTATTAAAGCATCTATTTAGTCAATAAACAATACAATAACATCGTTAGTCACTCCTAAAATATAATGTTGTAGTTAATCTGTTCTCATCAACATAACTCTTGGAGGAATCCCCTTCGTCATCGTAGGGCGGGCGGGGGCGGTCCCGGCTAACGACGCGTGGGCGGGCGGGAGATGGATAGCGGTCAGGGCATCTAGGAGGAGCAGGTCACCTTCACTTACTATTTATTATGATAAATAAGTCGAATTATTATTCTGATATTGTGTGTTTAGAAAATATTATTAATTAAAATAAGTATATAGTTTATGTTGCGGCCCAGATCCGTATAGACTACAGTAGCGGCACGATATAATGGCCGGTTTGACGTTTGTCCGCTCATGAAGTTTCGTATTAATTATTGTGACATTTTGAAAGAGCAAATTGCTGTTCTTTATTGTCAATAGTGACGTACAGTAAGTCATAAAATTTTATCGAATGTAGGCATGCAAGTTTTTGTATGTCTGTTTGACTGAAATAAACTCTGGAATGGCTTGGCTGATTTAGAAGGAATATAGGTTACTCTTATTGAAAAAAAAGTTAGGGTTTTGCGCAAAAAAAAATCTAAATTCACGCGGGCAAAATTGCGGTCAAAAAATAAAGTTACCACCTATTCGATATTCATAATGACTTGCTAATAATCATCAATATTATTGCGATAAACGGAAAAAAATAAAATTTTCCGTTTATAAAGTATCAAAATAACTTACAACCTATTTACAAACATTAACATTTAAGTCACACTACCTATTAATTAATTCAATATTCAGCTATCTTTAAAAATGACCGGCAATATCAAAAATTCTAACATATTCTCATGTACCACGTGTTTCCATTAGCACAATCGATAATCGCCTCGACAACTCGATTATCAACTTAGACCGGTAGCTCTTTATCCCTTTAAGATAATCGACTAAAGTATCAAACGAAGTGACATTCCGTGTACGCACATACGCCATAAAATGATCCAAAGTATTGAAACACATTGGTTCGATGTCAGTTCAAGTTCTTTGGTGGTCCGCCGACGCGCATCGAATAATTCTAATTTTGATATTTCAATTATTCGATTGAGTTTCGATTTACGAATACCTGTTATGGTCGTTCGTATTTTGAAATTTATTTTTTAAAAGCAATCATTGGAATATGATATTGTTTAAATGGTAAATTGGAATTTCATTTTAAAAATCGAATTTGACTAAAAATGTTATTGGGTTATTGTGTTAACGAAAGTTTTTAACTTTTTAAATTAGTGATGTCAATTTAGTATCTTAAAAAAAACCTATATTTAGCACAATAAATCTGTTACTGAGTAGAGTCATCACATTGGCTCTCAAATTAAAATCAATTTGTATTGAATTAAATCACGTTTTTTGAATACATCTCCGGTTCTACTCAACCGATTGTGATCAAACATGCTTCAGATTTTAAGTTTGATAAAGACCTTTCTAATAAGAAAAACCCTCTTCAAAATCAGTTTTGTAGTCTTTGGATCGCGAACAAACAGGCAAGAATATCAAAAAAATATTTTTCATTTTCAGAATCGTTCATAATTATATTACACCTAACATAAACCAACGTTTTTTTTTTCAAATGTATAGACAGAGCTACGTTATAAATTTATAATAGTACTTATAGTTAAGTAGTATTACGTAACTTAACTTCTGAGAAAACTACGTAAATAAATTCGACACAATCAGTATCACCAGATTTAAATCTAACAAAAAGCTGCAAAACTAAAAAAAACACCTACGTTAGGTGATATCAATCGGCAAACAAATTATACTTCACTTTTGGGAAGCATCCTAAAAATTTCCTCAAGTGCTACCTAACTAATTCACCCCTACACCACAAGTTTCTACAAATTAGTTCTTATTGCCTTCACATTAAGGTTGATTTTTAAGTACAGAATTATCGAATGCCAGTAAATCTATGGTTGTTTTTAAAAACTTGTAATTAGTTCTTAGTGTTTTCAAAATAAGGTCGATTTTTGAATGTAAAATTACCAAGTGCCGGTAAAGCTAAGGTTGTTTTTCGTCTGTGTGGGTGTATGCATAAAGATAGGTGGAAAGAAATAAAACTACATTTGTTTGTGTGGGTGAGTGAGCTTTAAGCCGGTGATAAGGCTCAATAAAAAGTTGGATTTAAACACGTTATCGGGTATTGGGTCCTATTGGTGGTCGGATATGGAAACTGTGGAGAAGCCCCGGCATAATATTATTTTCGTAGTTTTTTTGAGTCATTCTCATAGCTAAGTTTTTTCAATAAATGTGCGTATCTACATAAAAAGTAGGTATAGTCAGCATCAAAAGTAGGTAGATATAACCATTTTCATATTTTAAATTATGTATGAAATTTAATTTTTAAATAAAATATGATTTTTGCTTTAAAATTTCATTGAAGTAATTACTTTGCCAAAAATTAAGTTTGAAAATCTTTAAATGTTCATCTAGGTACCTTTGTCACTAATTAATGAGGATCTAGATTTTCTCTCTCTCCGACTTAAAAGCACTTTCTTAAGTCAGAAAGAGAGACAGAGAGGTCGTGTTTTAGAAAAGTTTATAGGCTTACTGGCTTTCCTATATTACCGTACAACCCATACGAAAAGAGTACTCAACCAACGAAAATGGATGTAAAATTGACATTTAAAACGTTTAAACACAACCCACATAAGTAAAACCATCATTACACACACACAATAATCTAAATTTATATATTATAATTAAAAAAAAAACAACTGTCAATTTGACATTATATTTTTCTCTCGTATCTGTCAATGCTCACAACTTGGGGTACTTAAACACCATATCAAAACTATTCGTTTGAAAAACGTAAAAGGTTAAAGGGACCACCGCGTGAGTGCTATCAGGCCATTACTGGCCAATAAAAGAGCCATATCAGTCGGCTACCGCGGTGAGATGAAAGCTCCTTGATACCGCTAAAACACTCATTTGTTTTGTCACTTCACTGCTAATGCGGCCTGATGTACGAAAACAGATTATTTGATGCGATATTTTAGGTTGGTATTGTTACTTTTTCTTATCTGACTGAGGCGACACCAAAGTTTTAGTTGAGAATAACATCCATTACTTTTTGGATAGTGGCCATTGGGCAAGACCACCACACTTTCGCTGATGTCATGTGTCAGAAAGACAAGCTGTCAAAGGATAATCATAGATTCGTAGAGCAAAAAAAATTTGGAGATTATTTTTGAAAATTAGTGATGTCGATATGAATTTTCGCGCTATTACTATTATAGTTAAATTAAGATAAATTAATCAAACGACAGTCCATTTTTTCTTAACTATACAGCCAGGTCTTTGCTTAATAAGTACCTTTTTACGGCGTTACTTGTTACTGTGGTTTTTGCTTTTATTTTCACAAAAGCAAAAACCGCAGTAGGTACATTATCACCGTAAATACTTTTCACTGTTCAAAGTTTTAATATTACTATTTAAATTCGATGAGGAGTATACCGTTAAGCTATCTCCTACGCACACATTCTTGAAACACTTACGTTTTCTTAACATTACGCCTTCATAGCATTCTTGAGCACCCGGAAGCGGCCTGCATGTATGAAAACAATTATGAAAGTTAGTTTAATATATAGTTAGTTTAATAATAATTAGTTGAAGTAGCGAAAGAAGTACGCCAAGATCGTAGCAAGTGGAAAGATGCTGTCTGTACCTACCCCAATGGGAAAAAGGCGTGATTTATATGTACGTATGTATATACTCAACCGATTTTGACCAAACATGCTTAAGACACTAAGTCTAGCCAGGACCTTTCAAACAAAAAAAAACCGCATCAAAATCCTTCAGTATTTTTTGCGTCCATCGCGCACAGATAAGAATTTTTTTTTAAATACCTATTGATTCTTGTACCTACCTACGCTGTGTTGCCAAGTGCGAACTACACTACAGACTTTATCCATTACTTTACTTCACTTAAAACCAAGTAGCGGTAGCAATTTACAAACATTCTTGACATTAGAACGGGTATTTATTACTTAGTTATTGTTTGTTTGTATTCAAAACTAACTGATGCCTCCAATTGGTTACCGTTTTATGTCATATCTCCGGCTCTATAGAATCTATTTTAGGTCTGACCAAGACAAAATAAAATAATATTTTCGCGTGCTGAAATATGTACAGTTATTGCGCGCAGTAAACACATCTCTACCACAGATTACGTTAATACGTTAATAGACCGAATGAAAGTTTTCAGATTAAGATTGCCGTTCATTCTTTTTTAACTTGGCCACTTTAGCTGCCAGTACGAATTTAACCCGGTAACTTTAAACCAAGAACATTAGAAATTTCCTTGTACTTAGCTGGACGTTTCATTTCGAACGAGCGGTTGTCTCCAGGATTTTTGAATCTCGGCCGGCGGTCATCTCTCTCGCACACTGCCTAAAATTGCCATGATACGTTAAAATTTCCCAATCCAAACCTGTCAAAGTCAAATTTACGCAAAGGCTGAGTTCTTCGGAGCTTCATTTTGATTCTAGTTGAGCTTTATGAAAATTCACAGAACACCGTACATATCAATTATTATTAATTGAGTAATATTTATAGAAATTAATAAAAAAATTGACACATATTCGCTTCTTAGATTGTGGGTGACAGCCATTTTAATAAAGAAGCAACACTGTTTACCAAAAATTCGTAAGGTGACCAACCATCCGTATTTTGCGGGATAGTCTCCTACTAGAAGCTCCTGCATTGCAATAAATACATAGCATAGTTCCACAAAACGTCAAATGCTTTCCGCACGTTAACAATATCCATCATAATATATTACAATATTAACTGTAGAGAGGTCAATTCTATACATCCATACTAAATTATTATAAATGCGAAAGTAACTCGGTCTGTCTGTCTGTTACGCTTTCACGCCTGAACCGCTAAACTGATTTTGATGAAACTTGGTATAGGAGTAGATTAGACCTAGATAATGAACATAGGCTATGTTTGGTTGCGATAACCGACATCCACGTGGGCGGAGCCGCGGGCAGCAGCTAGTTGAATATATTTAAAAAATAACTACATATTGGGCAATAATTAGTGATCGATACTAATGCAAAAAATGCAATCAGTATTTTTTTGTCTTTCTGTCTGTCTATCTGTATGTGCACGCATGGATGAAAAACTACTGAAGGGATTTTGATCAAACTTGATACGATTATAGTTCATACTTCTGGGCAACATATAGGCTACTTTTTATACAAGCTGATATACCCATGGCTTCACCCGCGCTTCGTTTTTAGGTCGTTTTTGGTCATATCTCCGGTTGTACTTAACCAATTGCAAGCAAACATACGATAAATTTTGAGTCTAAGTAAGACCTTTCTAATAAAAATTCGTTCAGTACTTTTTACGTCCATTGCTAGGAAGCTGGTCATATTAAGTATATAATTTCAACTTTGACGCTTATTATTTATTGCTTTCTAGACATAACCTATACCTACTCAAGTAGGTATTAAGTTATCGTTTCTAAAAACCACTACACTTTTTTATTTGTTCACGACTGTACATACTTAGACCACGGTAGTATAAACTTACTGTATACAGGTTGACTCAAAATATTATTATATATTTATTATTCTTCACATACAGACAGATAGAAAGACAAAAAATTTACTGTTTGCATTTTTTGCATTAGTATCGATCACCAATCATCCCCCAATAGCTATTTTGTAAATTTATATATGCAAAGAACAGAATTGACCTCTCTACAGTTTTATTATAAGTATAGATCATGTATTTGTCTTATTTTGTTCCTTAAATTTACGAAAGAAAGTATAATAATGGGACAGGGATTCACCTGACGATTTTTAAAATTCACATTATCTTTCAAGTCCGTATCGATTCATTCGTTTTAATTGACCTTTTTTAACAGGTCACCTCATTATGAATATAAAACTGACAAACGTCAAATGTTACCTATTAATGTGACGCTACTATAGGAAACACCCTTTTGTTGCTACTCTGTCGCATTGGGTTTGCCTGTAATGACACTGTATGTATAAAATAAATAAATACATAATCCTTCATTTAATGTCAATAATTTATTTTGTTATTACATGCTTACATAAGTAAGTCTCAATTAATAAATAAATAAGTTACAAAATTACTGTTACAAAATAACATTTATTTTCATGAGCATAGACGTAAACTACATCATATATCCCAACCTTGCAATTAAACATGGTCACCGCAAAGAAAGGTACGCAACCCAACCAACTAGATGGAGACACTGCAATGTATGGCCTTGCAGTATCCATTACTTTTAATATTCTTGCTTTAAACTATAGAATGAAGAGATAAACCATAAGTGCGTATTCTTTTTTTTCAAAAAAGGTACAGATTATAACTGTGTCGGTCATTCAAGCGCGAATACCGGTAGCCGTTTGACGGCAACCTTATGCGATACAAAAATACATTTTTTTATTAAAAAAAAAAGTTGAGTAGGTACTTCCAAACTGCAGTTTGTAACCACTTATTTTTTTTATTTGACCTTTTTTGGTATTTTTATTGAAAAGATATTTTCGGCAAACAATAAAATTCGCAGTTACGTGCTTACGTTTAAATAAATTGAGGTTGATGGTTTGTAATTTAATGCTGTAATTATCATTAGCCCACGGGCACCATTTTAAGCACCAAGATCGGGACACAAGCCCACCTTAACAGGTAAGGTGGGCTTGTGTCCCGATCTTGGTAGTAGAAGAAGGTATGGTATACCTGCTGATTGACCAGCGAGACTATACATACATAATACTATACTACATACTATAGATAAATTGAATTATGCAAAGGAGGAATTAGGAGAGTGGACCGAAAGGGTTGAATTACAAAGTAACCTATACATAATAGGGAATACCTACAGTTCGTAACCTTCATGGGTGAGGCTAGAATGAATTGAATTACGAAATTTTTAGGTTTTGAAAACATTCGGATTTCAAAAACCGCGCTATGCTTTTACGGGTGTTTTTGTTTTAGGTGTTAAAATTATCACGAACTTTTAGTTTCTGTGTCCCGTTCCAAATTCAAAATTTGTAAGCAAAAACAATCTGAATTCAAAATTGAATCCCAACCCTGGTATTTTTTAAAAAAAACTATGTAAAGTACCTACCAATTTTGAGAAGCTTGCCTACAAATACGCGGATATCACAGCCTAAATATGTCCCTCTAATCTCATCTATATACCACTAAAAACTTTAATCAAATGATTGATAAATATACACACTTATATGCCGTCAGACTAGACACACAACGACCATATATTAAAAACCCTCACAATACAGAAGCGGCACTCCATAAAGGAGCGAAACCTGACCGAACATTGTACCATAATTGAATCGCAATAATAAATTCACATGAGGCCGATACACACAGCTATAAAGAGGTCTTTATACTAAACAAACCGGCCTCCTTTGAGCGAACAAACGAGCCGAACGTATATACGGTTGATTTTATTCTTTGAATGACATCAATGAGTTGGACGCATGTAGATGTGTAATTAGTCTGCGAGCAAGGTGTTGCTGTAATCTGGATTGCGGTTACTTCAAGGATTTCAAAACTTCACTTAGTTTTGTGCAACTGGTTATATTTTGTGCGAGGAAAGAGATATTCTTAATAACTACTTACCCATAGACCTACTAGATTTATCATCTTTAGCATTGTTCCCACGCATTTGGGATCGATTGGAGTCAATAATTTGAAAATATAAATAGATAGATAGATAGATAGATAGATAGATAGATAGATAGATAGATAGATAGATAGATAGATAGATAGATAGATAGATATATAATAAATATATAAATAATATATAATAAATGTCTGCGAGTGCACATTCATTCATTAAAAATTGACACTGATTTTTTTGATTTGTGAACGAGTGAAAAAGATTACAGCAAGTTATTTTCTTTATTAAGTATAACTCGTACATCAATTTGGACATATCAATATGGTATCATTTATTATTCCGAGTTACCCCCTTTCGGGTCCAAAAAGACTAAAATCACGCTGTATAATGTGAATAATTATATAGTGTATAATTTTCTTTCTCTATTTTCCCTATTACCATATACCATATATCTACCCGGCTTGCGATGTATCTCTGATGTCCCAGTTCGGTCTGGAAGTGGTGTTGGTGTTGCAACACAGTTCTAAACTAATGCAGACACTATCACACTAACTGCCGCACTCAGAAAGGTTCCTTAAATTAGTCCTAAATGATACTTAACTAATTATCATTAAATCTGTTAATTGATGGAACATCCCAGAGTCATAATTTAAGGGTACATTAGTTAATCACAACTTTAAGTTTTGTAGAGCGGTGCAGTGACAAAATCACAGTATCGATAGGGCATCGATAAGGCGTCGGTGTAGCCACACCTAAAAAGCGTTAACACTAAAAAGTAGAAAAATAATATTAAACATATTCAAAACTTTTATTTATAGTAGTATAAATTACAATCCGTTCTTTTACTGTTAGTTTTTATATATAGATGAAATTAAATACCTATTTTCATATACTGATAATAAAACATCTGGACTCTTTTATTCTATGGCATCACTGACAACTGCCAATGTCAATATAGCCCACGTCAATTTATTGTGCATTGTTCAACAGACACAGAAATAAAGGAATTTTAAAATGATATTGTTAGTTGCGATGAAAAATGAATTCTGTTTAATAATCGCAAGCGCTCGGAAAGTTGGTTGGATCCTAGTTCAGCACCTAAACAATGCCCTAAACGAAAACTTACCCCTAGAAAAGTGATGGTGACTGTTTGGTGGTCTAGCGCCCGGTGTGATTCATTACAGCTTCTTACCAAACGGGGTGAGCATTACTGCAGATGTATACTGTGAAGAACTGAACACAATGATGGAGAAACTAGCACATCTGCAACTAGCATTCAATCGCTCGTCTCCGTTGCTCCTACACGACAATGTGCGACCTTATACTGCACAGCAGACGGTCTCCAAGTTGCAAGAACTGGGGTTAGAAGCTCACCGCATCAATAAACTGCCGGTGCGTTGGCAAAGATGCATTGATTGTATGGGTAATTACTACTTCGATTAATACAAATAAAAATACATGAAAATAAAATCGTTTAATTTTTTTCGTACATAACGGCAATTTCATAGGTAAAGACCTAATTGGGGCACGGCTAGCCACGAGGTGGGTATCCATGAGGATTTCCTCACGATAATTCTATTTTTTTAGATGTAAAAATCAATCCTTAAAAGTTAACTAAGGGTTTTGTATCACTTAACTTTAAAGTGTCATTAGGGGTGTTAATGAATCCTTAACTGACTCTGAGTGGTAACTTTTTTCAAATTTTACTAAGGAACAACTTAAGTATCCGTTAAACGTCTCTGAGTGCGGCAGTTACTGGTTGTTATTCCGGTGTTTTTTGGTTCCAATAAAGATTTATTTATTTTATTGTATTTATTTGACTTATGACTTTTATGGAAGGTTGTTTTATGGTTACCAACTAACCTCCCAACCCTGAAAGGAATATCTGTACCAGAGCTTTCGCCGGTAACCAGTAGGTGTACCGGGTCACTTGAACCATACAGCTATCTTATATCTTATCTTTGGCAATCATGTTTATTACAATACTAGTTATTTAAACACCGATATCTTCTGTGAGATAGAAATACTTCTCCAGCCGGAAGCCTGATTCAATAAAATTACATTATTAACACGCGTGATTTAGAAACTTACGAACGCTTGTAAAACCAAGTACTTAAATTAAGTTATTTTGAATTTTTAATAATGTTTTTGTTTTGATAGACGATACTGCATATTTTTTTTTACTTTTTGTCATGATGTGTTATGAGGTCATTAAAATTAAGTTAATAAGCACCTCAACTGTAGAAGCACACGTACAATGAATTATAGTAGGTACAATAAACGTAAACAAAAATCAACTAACGTACTTTAGTAACTATTGAAATTCATACCTTTTAATTCTGCTAATTAAAAGCAGTGACGCCTCTGAAACACAGTACCACTTACTCTTTGACGCGAATATTATAATAAAATCAATGAAAAATTGTCGTCATTTTGCGGTTCATTTGCTGCTTTCATTTTAAAGCCCGTTTTGTCTTACCGCGGTGTTCGTTAAGTAACTTTTAAAGCTCAAATATTACCTTTAATGGCCTTAGAAATGTTATAATATAGTTTACTAGCTTTGCCCGCGAATACGTCCGCGTGATTTAAAATAATTAGTGATTTAACTTTTAAAGCCTTGTAGCCTAAGTTATTTTTGTTACATCAGCTATTTGCCCGTCAAATTTGGTCCTGATTTCAGAGATTAGCCGGAAAAAACATATAAACAGACAAAATGTTATTTCAGTACCTATATGTACCACCGTCTATCCAAATGCACTTAGTAAGAATCTGTTATTTTAATGTTACAAACAGACACTCCAATTTTATTTAATTGTGCCTACGGATTGTGCAACTCATTGAATAAAGTTGTGTATTTAATATGGCGTACAACTGGACTAGGGACAATAATGTCATCGGATAGTCGACAATAATCGAATACATTTGAATATGCAGATTATGAATCGATCGATTTTCTTATTATTCTTGCTGTAACGATAAGTGTTTTTTTTTTCTTAGTTTATTAATGGGTATACAACACATTTTGAGTCGTGTCTCAAATTTACATCCTCATAGCTATTTTTAGTTGTGTTCAAAGTATGAATCTTGAGCCCGCGTATATAGACTTTTTCGGGAGCGATTGCCGTCTGACCTCCCAACCCTGAAGACAAGCTTGCACTTGCCTCGTCCGTTGGTTAACAGGTGACTTTCCATACTATTATCTACTACCCTGAGTTTATTGACCGGGTATTTTGACGACCTCTGTGGCATAGCAGTAGAGCATTGGACTGCAAAGTCAGGCGGCACAGGTTCGATTCCCGCTCAGTGCAAAAATTTGTGTGCATATTAAAATTCGCATTGGTCTGGGTGTTCCCACACAAAATAAATATCCAAATATGTTTATCCGCATTCTGAAACTTGTAACACAATCTAGTTAAACTGAGCTTACTTTAAGTCTAGAGAGCGCTGTGTAGAATATTTATTTATAACAGCAATACTTTTTATGGAATGTTGTAGAATATTAAATTTATTCATAACAACAAAACTTTTATGGAAGGCGTCACCTGTCTATCCAATGATAGCTGATGTTTTTATTCTTTGACACTTTATTCGAACCACCCGCATGACTCGGTTCTTGGAACCCGCATACTTCCATACATAAAGTGCGCAAAAACGCGCATAAATAACCTCTGTTCACAACTAATTTGCACAGTTGGTACTTGTAAACGAGCTACTAAATTAATTATACAATTAATATTTCAATAGCCTACACCCGCGGCTCCGCCCGTGTAGGGATATTATTATCCGCGTTTTTCGACTATATCTGCAGTTCTACTCAACCGATTGTGATTAAACATACCTAAGATTTTAATTCTGACCAAGACCTTTCGAATAAAAAACACGTATCAAAAATCCGTTCAGTAGTTTTTGCGTCCATCGCGCAGAAACAGACAAGAATTTAAAAAAATATATTTTTGTGTTTAAAATTTCATGCCTAATAATCTATCATAACATAGCCAAAATATTTTTTTAATATCTGCAATGTACAGACCAGTACAGACACAGCTACCTACTTAAAAATTTTATAATAATACCTATAGAAGCATTTTATAAGGATGCCATCAGTGTAGTTTGACTGTTAATTAAAATTAATTTGTTTTTATTAAACTTACGTCAAACTTCGGACCTATAAAAACTGTTTAGAAAAAAAATGTGTCACAGTTCCTGGATGAAGCGGGAATGACTTTTGAATTTCGAATTTGGAACTAATCTAAACAAAATGAGCTAATGAATTTTGACACCTGTTTGTATACGCATAGCGCACCTTTTTGAAATGTCATCGCTTGCTGGTGAACTAGTGTTGATCTTTCGCCATAGAATAAATCTAGACTCGGAAGGCAAAACCACTTAACTTAAGTCAATTTTTTTTTTTGATATAAAAAATTTACAGCACGCGGTTCATACCCAAATATATGATACAGAAACCTGTTCTGGATGATTTAGACCTCCTAGAATTCCCAAAAAATTTTCTCCACTGGGCAAAATGTACTAAATCATGCCTATTCTGAGATCATCAAATTTTACATAGGTAAGTTGTTTTGCCCACCACCGTGTCTAAAAATATAGTTTTCGCTTTAATATTTTTTATAACACAGTAGGTATACATATAATTTACCGATAGTAAACAGTTAGGTACTTTCAGATGGTCTCGCAGCTCGCTTTCTGTGTTTCTGTCTATCTGTCTCTACAATTTACTGCATTAGTTTACCTATAAAAAAGATTATACCTACTATAACCTACCGTTTTAAGATATACAAAGGACCACCTGAATCGGGCCGCTATCTTTTTAATAGGCGGGTTTCGAACACGTTCGAAATTTAATTGTCGCGCTTCCGAAAGTTGCCGAGATTACTCTATGGTTTACGAGTGACAACTGATAAATACGAAAGAGGTTGGATGGAGGCAAACTTTATTTGTTGTTGTGAGATCTCGAATTTAAATTTCGAAACAACGCTTATTAGCTGTTAATTTTAAGCTATTACTTAGAGTTAAAGTAAATGTTGATAGGTAGGTACGTAAATTTTGATAAAAAGAGGTAATTTAAAACCGGGTTATTGAGATTTCCCATATTTTACAAGCTTTACAAATTAAGTAACTGTGGTAGGTCTCTACGTTTCTTACTGTAACAGAATGTTGGTAGCTTATAGGGTAGACAATACTTTCTGTCTGTTCACATAAACATAGGTGCCAAATTTTAATATCATAGTTATGTTTTGCTTACTAGTTATTGTCCATGGCTCCGCCCGAATTAAATTCTGATCCAGATCCCACGATCTATGTGTTATTCCAGACCACTATTTTTCTCTTGTGTCAAATTTCACAAACTAACATCCATACATCCGGTCATACTCACACTTTCAGTTTACTATATTACTTAGTAAGATTACAACAGAGTTATAATCTTATTATTTTCGTGTCTCATCCATCCATTTATCTTGTCTAAGCTCTCTCAAAGCCCTCTACGTTCATAGTTCAAACCTATAAACCAAATTACTGTCTCCTCTTCTCATCATCATAGGCACTCACTTCTCAATTTGAAAAAATTTCCAGCCCAAGATTGCCTTAAA
Organism: Lithosia quadra; assembly: GCA_963576445.1. NCBI lineage: Eukaryota > Metazoa > Arthropoda > Insecta > Lepidoptera > Erebidae > Lithosia > Lithosia quadra. Next base: position 3,316,573 of record OY754893.1, read on the forward strand.
AAGTTTTAAACAAAAAACATTATTAAAACAATCCTTGGGCTGCAAAAATAATCTAAGCTATCTTATAGAATGATTGCACAACATTCTAAACGACCACTGAAACCGTGTTTAATAATAATAATAGGTAGGTAAGTGGGTACTACACAATATTTTCGACCCATCATAATCTCAATTTTAAAACCCTCACACCCCAAACAAAACTAACCAATCGCCTAGCACTTAATATTACACTTAACACAATAATAACAAGATTATTATTATTAATAATATCCGCCATTTATGTGACGTTACAGCATAAGACTAATCCTTGCACCTATTGTGTAACAACCCTAATAACATCACCCTAGTTTTGAATCTGCATTTTGCAATTCTAAAATACGGTCATAATTTTTTCTTACAATCACATCACGATGTGATAAGGTTTAATTTTGTTAACCAGTTGCACTTTAGTAGCAAAATTAAATTTGTCTCGTGTAAGCTAGGGTCATAGACATATCATTTGAATCGTAGTTTTAAAGTGGTTTTGTGAGTTTGTTCGATTTTTAGAAACAAAAATTACTAAGCATATTAAAATGGAAAGGTGAAATATACTTAAAATAAAAAATAATGAGTGTTAACTCTGATGGATAAAATAATTTAGATCTAATTGTGCATATTATATAGGTAGGTACATACTAAGTAGGTAGGTACTAAGAACAAGTATTAAGGTATTTAAATCTATACAATATAGGTAATACGAGTATAATAATATTATCTATACCCAAATAGAATTATAAAATCTAGAACCAAAAATAAATCGTGTAACGTAACTTATGTGAGTACCTACCATAAAAATAACAAACTACAATGGGTACCAACTTACTAAAAAAAGAAGAAAACAAAAATACTTTCATTCTCATTCGAAATTCGAACTGAAGTGCTTCACCCAAGTGCTTCTATTAGTCTATCGACAGGGGTGACAATGAGATTATCGGAGCGCTGTGATTGGTCTGTTTGCGTGACGTCACGGGCTGTCCGGTCCCGCCTACCTACGCTTAAATTACCGGATTAGAATGTCTAGCACTGGCCAGTTATAGACCAGTTTCAAATCTCCGTACATTGAGCAGATAGATTTGACTAAGTAACTTATGTTACAAGCATTCTGTTGCGTTTTACTGTATCTACTATCTTACAATATACCCATTCAGTGCGATTTAATAAAATAACTGTCAAAATACAATATAAGTGAGTTTTTCTAGCCCAAACATGGCAAAGGTACTAAGTTGACAAGTATCCTACTCTACATTGTCTGTGGCTGAATGTGTTGCATAGAAGCAAAAAACTAGATTCTTCTGTACAATCTTTTTAGGAGTATAAGTTAATTCAAATTTCAGCTTAATTTTCCATATTATTTTTGATACTAAAAATATAGAAAATTCATAACAACCTTTTCGAGGACTAACATTTTACACATAGTTCTTACGGTACTTTTACGCTACTATCGCTCTCTTATGGACATACAAGGAGTCTCTCTCTTCCTTAAATTATAAAAAAAAAGCACAAAAACCCACAGAAAAGTCGTAACCACAATTTTTAAACCGCAAGCTGCAACGCTACAACTTATTCAGTATCACTTTTTTTAAATTCCTAAAATATGTTTTCAAACAAGCAACAGTATCAACTGTCATTCTACCAAAATAACGTATTCTTCGAACAATCTAGACAGTAAAAAGTTCTAGCTAGAAAGGCTGTTGCATTCCGTAGCGAGTTTGGGCCACTGTGGGCCCGTAATTGCTGGCTGGCGCCTGTCTGCCCTCGTGTTCCTTTTTTGACCCCAAGCCATAAGGCTTCTTTTTTATTCTCTGTTTGTTGGTTTTGGGAATTAGCATGTCTTATTAGCATAACTTGACGATAAGAAATTGGTGTTTCAACAGCTTACGGAATAAGTTGATGTTAGTTTCTTATTAGAACACAAAACGTGAAACAAGGACTTTTCTCTTGATGTTGTTTCTCAATTTTCAATTGAAAATGATGATTAGACACAGCAGACTCTATCTAGCTAGATGATAGTCTCTTAATCAACACGTACATACAGGTATCTACACAGTTAGCTATAAAAATGACTGCCCACTCAAAACTACCAACTTAAGCGTCGCGAATCTCAAAAGAAAAAAGATGAAAATACTGATAAATCAAGCGAAGCAGACGGCAGACAAAATAAGGGTCTGGTCACAGAATCAGTAATGTTGTTAACAAGGAGAAAAATAACCAAAACGAGGGTTATGCATCATCTCGGGAATTTCTCAATAAGAGGTGTGTAGTAGGAGCGCGTGGGGCCGGGCGGGGTGCGGGGAGGGGCGCTCGCCGGCGCCTGCGCGCGTCGTCTCGCTCGTGTATTGTTGGTATCTTGCTCGGCGCGCGGGTGGCGGCGCGCGCGCACAACTCTCCCCACACATCCCGGTCCCCGCACGATTTTCTTTTAAATACGGAGCTCGCAGGCTATATCATTAATCTATTACGAGACTCGTACCGTGCGCTCGTGTATGTGAGGTAATTTCCCCTTTTTTTTTCTCTCATCTCGTCTCGGATAGAATTCGTTGTCGGCCGGAGAGAAAGGCACTGGTATGAGAACGATATTTGGTTTTATGGTGCTTAATTAGTGTTGATCTTTCGCTCTGTCGGCGTCTCGCCGTCGTGGAGGGCTGACCATATAAGACTGCAGCTCGCCTTTATTGGCCAATATCTCTCGATGAGATCGTAGATACTTCAACTAGATGTCATGCTGTGGCTATAAAAAAGGGTTATATCATTACGCTTGCGAATAATGCGCGTATTGAGTATATAGTTACCTGTTGTAGTAAGTATTGTTAAAGGTCTGGGTGTGGTCAGCGACGCCCGCGGCGTGCCGGGCCCGGGTGCTCAGGCGCCTCCATTCATATTTCCTACAACTGGCCACTAATTACAGTCTTCGGTGCTTCGACTCTTGCGCCGATCGTCGACTGATTAAGTCCTTGACGTTATATATTTTGTTTTTGTTAATGATATGGTTTATGTCAAAGATTTATCAGAGTTTTGTAATACGTATCGAGTTGAATGAATATTACTGTTAATGTCGCGTCCGTCGGGTCTCAGCACGACATATAAAAGCAAGGAGAATTACCCTGCAGCTATCCTTTGTAACAATTCACAACGCTAACTTAGGTTATGATCTCTCTGCTGTGGTTTTCCTTAGCGTCTACAATATGGGGTTCTTCAAGAAGGGCATGATTCCCATCAGGTGGCCCGTGTGCTTGTCTGCTAAGTGGCCTAAATGGTATAAACGCAATTCCCTACTAACTGACATTTATTTTTAGTCTCTCTGTCGTAAACTATAACTATCACGTTACTAGTTTGCGCTTATACCTACATGATAGTCTCGGATTTGCGTTGGAGTAGGGTAGCTCCATCAAGATCTTCAAAGTTCCAAGTCAACCTCACCTGCAAGCTGGTACACCTGTTGATTATCAGACTAGCCTCTGGCACAGGCTTTTGAGGCTTCTCCAAAAACAAAAGATGACGGATCCTGGGGAAAAGTACAAGTTTTGAATACAGTTGGGACTCGCTCTGGGGCGGCAGTCTCGACATTATCGCAACGCCTTAGCTACCAAATTCGGTCGCTAACTCGTAGCGATGCAAACGTAACGATATTTGGTAGTCTCTACTTTGCAAACTAACGATTTTTGGCCGTATCTTAACGAATATCATCGCAAACTTACTCCCTAACTCCATATTGCTGACCATCCCAAATGTACAGATACCGTTTGACGTAAGAATCGTTTCTGCAACCGTTGTTTGTTGCTATCTTAGCTTGCGATTTCGGTAGCAATGTCGTAGCGATAAATTTCGAGACTGATGGTAATGACGTCATTATATTACGTGACGTGATTGGTTTCATGTGAGAGTCATTGACATTAGTATCTATAGTAAAGAGGTATAAAAACACTTCTTCTTTGATGTTATATTCGTGGATGCGTCCGTCGGGTCTACGCTACTGTGGGTAAGCATTAAATCTCCATCGAGGCCTACAATTTCGCTTAAACACAGCTCGTGGAGCACTTGATTAAATTCTGATGTCCTAGAATTAAGTTGTAAACCGTGTTTACTTAGATATTACGTGGAGCTACATCGATGTCATGGTTTGATTACTCTCGTGAAATGGGAAACTGAACGGCATTTATCTTTTTGATATCCTTATTGCATATCTACTCATCTTTAATTTATCCAACTCATCAACAAACTAATCCTAAAACATTAAACTTATGTACCTGAAATCGAAACGCCCTAAGATGAGGTCCCAGAATCGTGCCTTGCGACAGTCTTCGACATTTTGCGTACACAAGAAACACTATCTAATATTTAATCAACTTATTTTTTAAAATGAGACCAACTAAGAATATTCAAAGCGACATGTCGTGTGCAAACGACCTCCTAGTCCGTTTTTTTGTACGTAAACGCTCATAATTATAATGCTAATGCTTCCAAAATACATGATACGTACCTCTTTGGTGGCCATTTTTGGTTTATTTTTGATAGTTAATGCAATCTCGACATCGAAATAGTAAAACTGGAAACAGTTAACAGGTGAATTTATTGTTCAGTAACATACCAACTCCATTTTTTGTTGAAAATACGATAATGGAGCATAAAACCATATCGATAGGTATCGGCGATTCATGACAAAACAGTAGTACCATCATAATAGAAAACTTTAAGGATGTGACAAATCAGTCATCATTTTTTAAATATGGAATTGCAATGCAGAGTTACCATAGACAACAGACATAAGTCTCATTACTTTGTTAATTATTTGTAATACACCATTTAAATGCGATATATTTTAAAGATAAAAGTAATCGGTAGGTGTGTTAATCTACTTTTTACACCTGATGGCTGTTTCAAGATGTCATATAAAAGTTACTTCGTTAAATACCACCCATAGACAGCAGTCTATTTAATTCAGATAACTCGTATAGCTATTTATGATTGGTCGAAACCATATAGAAGGATGTCGTTAGACTCGATAATAAATGATTACATTGTGTAAAAATTCAATACTTCTGTATCCTATCAGACACAACAAAACTTATGTCACAGATTGCAGATTGGGAGAGTAATGCGAAGGGCAGAATGATAATAAGTACGTTAACGAAGTAGGTGGGTAATAACTTGGGTACCTATTTTTTTCATGCGTCTATAAAGATAATAATTTTTGCGCCTTTGAGAGTTGAAACTCACTCACAGACTCAATACTATACTCATAATAGGTGAACTAATAAAAACAAATTCGTAGTTCAATCTAGTAAAAGCAGTATTCTTATAAATCTTCGAGAAAAAAAGAAAAAACATACACTCGCAATACAAAAAAAAAAAACAATTATCATTTTAAATATAGAACCATGATCTCTAAATTCAAAAAACTAAACAGGTAGAAAGATAATCGATACCAACACCACGGCGCTGGTATAACGTCATCAAAATTCAAAAAACGAAGCAGGCACGTAAATCAAAACCGACGGCCAAGTTGTTTCCCTATAATTAAAGTAATTTAGCACTCTGCACCACTGCTCTGTCCAATGTTTGTTTTGCAGGCGAGAACTCAACACGACCTATTATTACCATCTCGTTATACTTTTTAACGTCCAGCGGACGCCAACATTCGGATTTGTTCAGAAATATTATAAATTGTTATTGTTATGAGTTACTAAGACTTTTTTCCTTAGTGTAAGCGATATTGCTGTATACCGTACCTACAGCTGTGGTTAGTTAGAATGTTTGAACATTTAGGATAATTTAATTATAATAGAATTATAAGATTTATAGGATAGAATTTTAGGATAATTGTAAGAATTTTATTTATAAAAAGTCAATGCTGATTTGTTCGTATTTTATGTGCGGCCATAGATAGCGTTTTGCTAATCACTGTTAAACTTTCGTTAGCTTAAAAAAAGGACCTGGTCGAGAGGTGCTGCAATTGGGTTATAGGATTCTTACTATCGAAATTTTCTGGCTTGGATCTTACGTATCTACATTTTAAAAATATTTGTATAAATCGGACAGAAAATATGCAAGACATTTTCGCACAGTTAAAAATGAAATACTCCTCATGTTTGGTATCTCGAGATACATATAAAATATGTTTAACAGCGGGGGTAAAAATGCTACAACCTGTAAGAATTTCAAGGCAATCGAATCTAAACATAGGTGTTGTAAATTTTCATAAATTTATTGAATACACCATGTTCTGTTCTTCTACAATAAATAATAAACCTATCTACTTCACTAGGTAGGTACGTACTTATTATAAAGATCAATTTTCTCAATAACACTGTAAGCTGGTTCTAATAAATCATTTTTATAAAGATCGACCACACGTTTAGTACCTATGTAACAGCATTAACTGCTATAGCCGTCGGCGCGGGCGCAACTTCGTAAAAACGTGTTGTTATTATTAATAATATCGTTCATTGAGAACACTCGACTTGCGTGTTTAAGCTATGAGCTGCTTCTAAGAATTGTTTTAACAGACCCTCCACGGAGTTCACGTGTCCACTCAAATTTTTTGCCAATGTTGGTACTTATTAGCAGCTTGATGACTTCTAGTGTTCGTGTACTATTCTCTGTCTACGGTGTCCGCATATTTTTCGGCAATGTTGGTACTTATTAGTAGCTTGATGACTTACGGGAACTCTGATTGCTTTGGCAATGTTGGTACTTATTAGCCGTGTGATTTCTAGTTTGTGTTCACTATTTTTTGGCAATTTTGGTACCTATTTTATAGCTTGTTACTTGTTTATGGCGTCTATTTTAAACACTTATTTAAAGAAGCAATGACTTAAATTTACCTCCCTAGGGGTCCAATCCCAAAAATTAAGCTGCAAAATCCACGAAACCCTATCAGTTTACGCTCTACATTTATGAATGAAGACCAGAACAAATAATTACATTACTTATCTTACAATATAGAGGTAGAAGATGGATGATGTAATCATCTTTTCAAAGTAATTTTAACAGCATTCCCTTCTTAACAAGAAATCTATCCTTAATGAAATGCAATTGATTGCTAAGGAAATGAATATTTTTAATTTATTCATGGTATTGAGAACCATAAGCAGTTTCCGTGGGTGTTAAACAGCTTTATGAATCTGATGGTGAACGTTTTATGCTTATTTCAGATGGTGATGATTTTCACATTCTTGACGTTCATAAGTGTTACTTTGCCAGTTGACGTTCATGAGCGTTACATTTTGACTTGACGTTCATACGTGTTGCTTAGTGACATAAATGAATGAATAATTGATTGAATGATTGAGTCTGAAACTTATAATAGTTTATGCTTCATTTTTTTTTCCTTAAGCCCTGTAAGAGACTCTAGATACTACTCAGGACAGGGAGCATCTGAAAGCATCTTAGTAACAGTCAGGCGATGAAAGCCTTTATTCTTTACATACTAAAGTACATTTTTCTCCTTCGTAGGAGCTCATCTATTGCCAAAGCCAACGGATGTTGTCAAAGTTGCTGTGGCCCAACCCGGCCCCTAGTGCACCCAGAGAACCCCACTCAGATCATTTGGTTAGTAGACATTTTGATTTTATTAGAAAAATATATATTTAAAACATCTAAAAATTATATTGATAGCAACCCATTTATTCCCACTGCTGGGCACGGGTCTCCTCTCCTCTAACGAGAGAGCTGAGAGGGTTTAGACCTTATAATAATTATAATAATCATTCTGATTTAAACAATACGAGTAATATCTCTTAATACCATTTTTATGTTTCCATTTTAAATTTAACACGTAGGTAGTTGTAACAATCCAAACTTTAGATTTTTGAATTTGAAAAATCAACGCTTCCAAATTTGAATTTTGAATAATATTTGATTTTGAATATTCCAGATATAAAAAAATACACAATAACATCATAAATTAGTTCCAAATATCCAAAAATTAAATGTTTTTAGTGGAATCAGTACTAAATAGGCATATGTATACAACATAGTACATAATACAAACTTACAAGGAACAAATTCTTATGTAGACGCCTAGGTTAACTTTTTTCATGAAAATAAAACCCTCAAACTCGTTATTTAATAAAACCGTTACGCCTTTATTAATAAGGGATAACATTTCAACGGAGGGGGAGATGATTTCCATTATTAATGCGTTCGATTTAAATTAATATCAAACCATAGGTATTAACTTTATGAATTTCTACCCCCATCTTTGTTTTTTTAAATCTTCAAAGTCTAAGAAGCCTAGACAATATAGATTTCCTAAATATTAGGAGGGCAAGGAGAATCAACTTCAAAGTCCACGACCACCACTATTTCGCTAATGTCATTTGTCAAAATGACAAGCTGTCAAAGAATAAATTCATAGATAATAGAGCGAAAGGGTGTTTAGAGAGTTCTGTTCCATAGATTATCACTGATGGACATTACGAGGCAGCGCGTTTATTATACCTTGTCTAATTTAGGATGATAATTTTGACAGTTCACGTCTATGAAGTATCATATTTTTATCAACGAGATGATACCTCAAAAATTATCGTAGCACATAGACAGGTACCGCCCACTTGCCGTAGTGAAGCGACTTGCAAGAAATCAGCACAATTGACTGTAGACAAATGAATCGAATGAATCGAAATTAAATTAATGTATTGAAATGATTAAGTACTTATCTACAACATTTTTTTATAATATAATTAACTAAGTATAATACAAATCATAAGTACTATACTATAAAACTTCTCTTTTGTCATCCTGAAGTAAGTTACCTAAAATAATAAAAAAATAAATGCTTTTGTATTTTTGTAAGTATCGATTCCATATTCTATGGGAACGATAATCGAAAATCGAAAGATTCATTTTCGATTATACTATATGGGGTACCCTACTTGGAGCTGTCAAAATTATCATCCTAAATTAGACAAGGTATAGGTACGAACAAAAATAAACATTGATTTTGACGTGATTATTAAAATAATTTTTTTAATATTCAAACATAAAAAATGTAAATAACACCAAATAAATAGCTAGAGAATCCGTTATAAATACTAATTACATTTCAATTGATAAATAAACACTGAAATTTTAAATATTTTACATAATTTCTCTTCAGGTAGGTAGGCACTGATAGGTACCTATTTTTTAACCTACGAATTACGTTCAACTTTTTTAAACGACGAGTCCTTCACACAGCAGGTCTGCGTGTAAATGGTTTATGGTGTGTAGGGTCTACGGTCCCTACCATAAATAATAGAATCATTAACATCTGCCGTTATGATGAGCACCAGTTTTTTGCCGCCAAAATACTTAGCTTAACTACTAAACGTATGGGCGTAACTAGAAAATATGTTTTGACGGTTATTTTTTAATTTCCGAACGTAATCTATTAATGCGTGAGTCTATTATGTCTGTTTACTTTTTAATCTGTACTAATAATACGGTTGAAGAGTTTGTTCATTTCTTTTCTTTCTTCTTTCTTATTCTTTATAGGTATATTCTTTAGGGTTAGTCCAGATTAGTAACATGTTATATAACTTATGCTACATAACACGCCCAATAATACCTACATCGATATTTAACATGTGTTATATAACTTGCTCCATTCTAATGAAACTTATACTTACTGCTTTGTTATATAGTTTGTACGCACCTTTAGAGAGACAAAAGATAATATCACTCCCATACATTCCGGACTTATGACAATCCGCTTCGAAGTGATTCCACTGGTAAAATGTGACTTTGTAAAGACAAAAGTTTTAAATAACCTTGACGCGTCAAATAACATAAAAAAAATTTCTTTTTATTTAACACCTACACTTAGATAATAATTTGAACTCAATCCAATCCGTTAATAATGACGCACACATCTCCCACACCCGCGGCTATTAACATTTAAGGGTAATTTTCGCTACACAGATTGTTATTAAACATGAGATTGTGATCACCTGATCATATACTAACTGTTCTTGTAGGGACTCCATAAATATCGTGACAGCATGGATGTCTTCAACTTATCTTATAGTATTAATAATTAGCCTATCGACGTTCACTGCTGGACATAGGTCATGAAGAACCCCATATTGTAGTCGCTAGGGAAAATCACGGCAGGGATATCATTCCACAGCCTAAGCGTGCGCGAAATAAAATTCCTTTCAAACCTTAGGCCTTCCCCGATGTGCGCTATAACTCTCGCTTGCTCTCGATTTACCGCCTCCTGCATCCAGGTCATCTCAGCTACCTTTTTTAGGTCTTCAGTCCAGGGGGCGTCCCACTTTTCATTTGCCGACTCGTTTGCTCCAACAGTCATTGGTTCTTCGGCATATCTGACCAGTCCATTGCCATTGCAGCTCGCTTATTCTGCGGGCTACCTATGTCGGTAAAACACTCATACCAACTCAAATTGATATTCATGCTTAAAAAAAAATGCACTGAACAAAAATCGAACCTGCGTCCTCTGACATAACAGTTGAACGCTCTACTCTACTAACGTGGAAGAAGGCAACAGTCATATCCTAGTCATATAACTCAACATGGTCACTCTACCCGCCGTAGGCGCCAGTCATCATCACGTCGAGGTGTCTGCAACCTAATTATATGGACTGGAACACTTCCCAACACAAATATTTGTTAAACAAAATGTTTTCAAATAAAAGTTCAACCTTATTTCTACGGTAAATAAAGTTCATTTTAGGTCAAGTTTGATTTATCTTGTTAACAAAGCTTACACAAGCAATTTCATAACCTATTTAGAAAACGTTAAAGTATAAAATTGATTGGCAGTAAAAGCGTTAATGTGTAAAAAAATGGTTGCAGGGAATTGGCGTAAAAACGAGGTCTAATAATGAAATGATTACCAGTTAGTTAGAAACAAAACTAACTAAGGATTAGTAATAAATAGTTATATTGTATTCTTCGACAGCTGTTTGTTTTGTTTTTTTTTTTATTTAAATGACATGTGCTTAATGGCTCTGTTGTATCATAGACAACATAGATAATTGGGTGTATAATCTATGGTAATTCCGCCAATGAGGTTGGATGTGTATTTAACTAGGTCGGTTTTTATGGCGAGTTAATTGGTTTTGAATCAATTTTGAGTTACCCTTGGGTTGAGGTAATTAGCTTGTTAGCACTAGAAACATTGAGGTCAACGCGTATAATTCCATAAAAATTTACATATTTAAGGGCCAGTAGAATCTGATATCAGACATTGTATGTTTTTTTTTTGTTATTTGTATAGTTTTCTTTGCTAGTTAGTAGTACGTATTAAGCAGATTCGATTTTTAAACAGATTGATACGTCGTTGAACTATAGAAATTCTGCAATTAAGTATACTTAGTTGCTGCTTTACGATCATAAATAGTTAACGGATGAAATATAAGTGATGTCCAATGTCCAAGTATTGTCGTAGACCAAAAAGTATGCATATTTATCTATGGTAACATAACGATTTGGAGGTATTTATTGATTTCAAATTTATTGTAGCATTTAGTAGGTGTCTTTTCTGAAAAAATTATGTTAATGTTAAGTGAAATGGTGGCACTTAAATTCGTTCCAGTTTGCAAAATGTATGTGTTCACACCGCTCTACCTACCCTTTTATGACGTATGTAGTTATGCCGAAAGAAACCTTTATCCACATTCCACATCATTTGAAATAATTATCGCATTGAAATTTTCTTTCTGGAAAATTGTGATTGTTAACTTACATTTTTATTTGTCAGTAATTAAACCGCGCTTTTTACTAAACGTAAAACTATTAAAATGCTTTCAAGCAAGTGAAGTATAAAATCACTAAACATCCATTTACACAAGAGCTCTAACACTCAACATTTTCCAGGTAAAGTGAGCTCTAACTTAGCTGGGGCTCTAACATCAATTTTAAAAAGAGCTGTGAATCTTTATGATTTGTTGTGGGAGTAAGGTCTACATGTTTGTGATGGTTGGTTGAGTGTAACACAAGTGCCGGTCCACATTTTAATGTGAAATGTGTTCTTAATGGAATTGTGAGCGTTTTTATACCATCTGGAATCACAAGTCCTCTAAACATTACTGAGGGTATAGCATCACCCAGGAAATAATAAGTGTGCCACCCAGGTGGGCAAAATCCCATGGGGAGAAATCTTCCGTGGCTTACTCAGGTAGACTACGTAGGTTGACCATGGATAATATAGACTAGTACTTTCGCCAGTTATCGAAGAGATATAGAGGTTTGTTTCGTCGTGCTGACCTCTACCGTGAAAACATGGAGTTAAAAAACATATTTAAAAGTGATAGGTAGGTATTCGGAACACACATCACACAAAAATATTTTCTCCCAAATGTAAAAAAAGGTATTCTTCTAACCAAAAGAATACCTTTTTTGACATTTAGGTCGATATTCGAAATATTTCGAATTATTTTTTTACGAGAATTTTTTCTCTGGGTGTTACGGGGTCACCCCCTTCCCATTGGGGTAGGCAGAAACAATATCCCGGCGTATGTGTGTATTTCACTTCTTTTACTTTCGTAATTTGATTTTATGTCCGCCGGGAGCGGTTGTCTAATATACAATTATAAATAAATAAAACTATAGATTAATATCAAAATTACTAATTATAGTAACCTTTAAAAAAACAAATTATATTTTACGATTATTTACAACTTATATAAAAGTTCTATGGCCATAAAATTATAATGATCAATAGTACAACGCCACCTGCCGTCGAAAAGGACAACTATGCAACTGATGCGCGCGAGTTATTGTCAAACAGTAATAATATACAACATTCTTCTTTATTTCCTAAGTTATAAGATTCAAAATTGATTGACATGTAAATGTAAGTAAACTTTTTAAATAAAGGTGCTATCACATTGTCGAATCTTTTATCTTTTGTATTAATCTATTAATTAATGCCGTGTAAATCAATTGAGGAATTATTTCTGTATAATTATAGTTTGTAGTTAATGTGACACTGTTTATAAATTATTCCGAATGTGATAATAATGGCCATGTAAATGTCCGGTCAGCTGTTAAAGTTATTTCTTAATAATTAAGTGTTCTCTTTTGTTTTAATCTTACTACTGTGTATAAAAATTAAAGTGGGGATGGATATATGGATGCTTGCTCAATTACGCCAGAACGGCTGAACGAATTACGAATGATGTTTTAAATTAATAGAGAGAAAAAACTATAGTAAGATAAGAAGAGATAGTATTTACCTAGTCTTGGATGGTAACAGTCATTGGTGTATGGGACATGGTAGGGACTTAGAGTGCCTTTTTTTCCGGCCTCATCAAATGCTTTTTCACGCCCCGTTTAAAGGACCCGGGACTGTATGAGGAAGGAAACACGTGAAAGAAAAGAGGCACCAAGCGGTATAAAAAAAAACTAAACTACTTATTTATTGATAAATACTTATAGCAGGCTTTTTTTTTTTAAATAACTTAGAGCTTAGTTAAATGACTTTGTTAGTTCGGTTCACGTCGATAGTGTAATGGTTAGGATTCAAACCCGAGACGTCTCGATCTAAGACCACTAAAACTTGTTGTAGATTTTTCAAAATGTTTTCAATAAAATCTGAGTGCCTATACTGAGTTTTTGCGTTATCCATTTCACACTCGCTAGTGAGCGCGTAAACGCAAATTTGTATGGGATTTGACTAGCGCCGCCTGGTGGCAAACATGGGAATCATTTTTTCAGCAAGTTTGCTCCTAAAGTGATACTCCGATTTAACTTCAACTTTTGAAAGTGGCTATGGGGGATACCACCACAATTTCGCCAATGTCAAGTGTCAGAAAGACAAACTGTCAAAAGGTTATCATACATAAAAAAAGGCCAACGGAATTAAAAGAAACACTCCGATTCACTTAACTCAGTGACAACTTCTGTCAAAAAGTTTTGTGCAACTCATTATAGGCACTCACTAAACTACGGTTTACATTGACAATATCTCGATCCTAATCCGACGGTTTTTGTTTTCTCCGACGAGTTTCTTCAAAACGGACATACTCATTAACCCAAGGTAGTTTTAAACAATATTATTGGAAATGGTCTGATATGGAACACCTGCGTAAACGTTGACACCATCCATCTCTGGTTGGATATCGTGTGACTGCCGGAAAACAAAGCGATCATACAATAATATTTGTTCAACGAGTACCTACTAGTTTTTTAAACTTCAGACTACTTATGGCTTCCTGGTGTAGTGAATGACTAACTGATTATGTAGGTAAGGTAGCAAGCAGGGTATGGTTAAATGGTAAGCGGTTACCGCAGACGGTACGCAATGGGGCATACTGCTACTTAAAAGTACTTAAATATTATGTAAGTCTCTCACTCAGTACCTAGCTGTATTTTGAATGGCCCATCCATTCAAAAGTGTGTTACAAGCACATAGCCTGTGATATAGGTACTTCGTCCTCTACACTAGTACATAATTAGTTTTGCAGTAATGTACTATGGAAATTCGACCGATTTGATGACATTATATTATAGTTACAATTCTCCGTTCCCCTGGGTGTAGGGCGATAATTGATAACCTATATAATCTTCCTCGATAATAGACTATCCAACGCGAACAGATTATTTTAAGTCGGACCAGTCGTTCCTGAGATAGGTATTTTTTTATGAATTCATCTTTCATTCCTTCACTCGTGATTTGAGCATTTCTAGGTTTTAACTTTAAAGACACAAATTACCACTCTATAGCTGTAGGTACGCGTAATAAACATGTCGACAAGTTGCAACTACCACAGGCTTAACTAAAGTGTGTGACGACAATTTTGCGTAAGTTTCTTCCAATCAACCAATCAACACTTTCCAGTACACTTGCGCAACTCTTGCGCAAATATACTGGAACGTGTGTGGCTAACACTAAAGTTCTATTAGGTACTCGAACCCGTTCTCATAAAATACCAAAATCTGAAAATGCCCGTTCATTCCTCCATCTTCAAATCGAACAAGTGTCAAGAATGCCAGCAATATGTTGTACACTATACGCTTTACATACACGTACACTCGTACATGCAAGTGTATGATACGTGTAAGTTAATGCTCGTGTATTAATGTACATCGGATTATTTATCGAATGAGTACCGGTGGGTACCGCTGGGGAGACAAGTGTTTTGGGTAAAGCCTTTGATTTGTTTTTCATAAATTGAAATAGCGATAGATCACTTTTGAAAATTTATCCGACTTTATCATGAATATATTGGTGAATATTAATTATCTATCAACTTATTTACATAACTAAATGTGCTTGCTCAGTTTTATGCGTGTAACTAAGTTAATCAGATGAACTTAAATTGTAGACAGGTTGTAACAGTTTTACTTTTCTTTCTCTTTATTATTATAAGATAGATATCTGCCTCGTTATACAAAAGTTTTCCTGCTAATTGATTATTTTCATCATCGTCTGCCGGCCCGGGATCCAATTAGTCATGAAAGTCATTGTCTTCCATACTTTCCTGTCAGATGTCATCTCCTCAGTTAATCCTTTCCTTGCCATGTCCTCTTTCTTGCTATGAGGTATTGATTAATGGTCTGTACCTATATCATTGTCTGTTATACTTTCCTATCAGTTGTCTTCTCCTCAGTTTATCCTTTCTTTGCCTCTTTCTCGCCATTAATTAAGACTACCTTTATTGAAACTGTTGAATACAAATTCAGAATTGGTCGTAATTTGTACATTTCAAGAGCAACTCACTAAAGATGCTTACTCTTTCTATATCATTCACTCCGTATCATCTATCTATCACTATCACACTCATGTTGTCATCTTTATGTACGCCTACTTATAGGCAAGTCATTTCATAACGCAACAATAGCTCCTTTCTATTAAATATCGTTGTGTAGAGCACTCAGGATTGGTCAATGCAGGAATCAAAACGTTCAGGAATCCAATAACAAAATTAAAATATAATTGTTGAACGAAGTGCGCGCCAGTACAAGTCTTGGGCGGCACCTGTGTCGGCGAGATGAAAGCGGCGTCGCTTTGTGCGCGGGCGCTGCCGGCAAATATTTATTTTAATTTAGTGCTCGCCCGACGATCGGTCGTTAATTGCTAATGGATTGGCTCCCGAAGACCACATCGCGTATGAATTTGGTAGTTAATTTGGCATAGAATAATTGTTTAGCGTGCTACAGATCTTGTTTTAATTGCTATTTTGACAGTTCGTTTTGGGTTTGTGTGTTTAGGTGGGCAAGACCACCATTTTATTTTAGAATGATTTTAACGTTTCGGATTTCGTTCATGGAAAATATGGATGGAGGAGGGCTCTGGCAGCCTCTCAAACCTTTCGAACACAGTATTAGTAATAGTCAAGTTTGAGGAAAAGATGGCATACTGAAATCAGCTCAGTTACTCAGTCGATTAGGCCTCTCTAATGCACGCCACAGTGCCCATCACCGTCCCAATTTCCTGGTATCCAACCTTTTCTAGGTCGACAGTCCATTATAAATCAACCTATTCGTTGGAAATTCTTGTCTCTACCACTTATTCAGATAAGACACGGTCGATGTTTCCTTCGAATCAATTTTTAATAAAATACCAGTTTGATGTAAATTTCGTAGGGTTTATTATAATATAAAAGACCAAAAGAGTACATAAGCGTACTTAATGATGTTTGACATCTTGACGAAGAAAATGATGGGAAGTCAGATGGTCAAACGAAACTTACTAGAAAGCTACTGGAAGTCGAAGCATGGTACTTCTGCGATAGTGTCGATACGTAGGATATTGCTTTAATTATGCCTTTTACCTTTGCGTATAACCAATGCCTTGTCACCCATGACGCCCATGAGAACAGGTATGGCAGGGTGACCAATCTCTTGTATCTTGCTTCATATACAAAACATTGTATTTGAAATGCTCAAATTTTGGGTATGATTTTGAGACCTGTGGTTTATTGATGCGGCTGTGTTGTTCAGTTCCATGATTTAATAAAGTATCTATATATTGTCAGTTTCTTTTATGTAGATATTCTGATCAACACCCTAGTATTTATAAAATTGGTAGACCCAAGAAGTGCTGGCTTGATTTCGTAGGCAGCATGCGTGCCGATAGTCTCAATGCCATGGATGGTCCAGATCGTGCGATTTGGAGGAGGAAAAGCTGGCAGGCGGACTCTTGGCTGATATCTGAAGATCTCGCATGGATCGCGATACAATGCCGCTGTTATGATGATGATTATGATGACAGAGTAAAAAATAAAAAGTGCACAGTTAACGAAAATGGACATGCATCCTATAAAATGCAACTGATATTATAGTTAGCGTCTAAAAGTAATGTATTCGGAGTAACACAGACGTTAGTTGATGAAAAAAAAAACATTTTTGTTTATAACCTCACACTTTAAAAGCTGATTGATATTGCTCCAAAAATCGTCCTCTAAACCAACATTTAGCTGCCGCATTTGATCCAATATTTGCCCATGCTTTTTGTCGTAAGAAGGGCATTAGTGAAACCCTTTTATTTGTTCAGTACTAAGTCGGTTTGCTTGTCAACAGTTGGGCGCAAATATTGGTCGTCGGCTCCTCTGAAGCGTAATCTCTGGTTTGTCTTCGCTTTTGTCGGTGAGGCACAGGATCAGGTGTCCTGCCGCCGCTTGACGCGTCATGTTTCAAGTAGATTTGGATTTCTGACGTTTACGTTATAATTAAGAATTATTCTTGACTTTTAAGAAGCTTTTGATAGCTCTACTATCAAGTTTTGAACTGTGTAGATACGAAAGTAAGAGTTACAGTGTTTTTATCGTAATTAAAATTAGATTTGGTTAATGTAATAAGCATTTTATAGTACTCAAGTAACCATAAAGCAGTGGATCCGCTTAATTATAAATTGTTACCGTCGTGGCAGTGAATTTAGATTTCTGACATTCTCGGTATTCATTTTGACTTTTTAAAAGCCTTTCATTTTTATACTATCAAGTTTTGAAATGTGTAATAGACATAAAAGTGAGAGTTACAGTGTTTTCAGAGTAATTTAGATTCCATTTATTTTATACCACAAGCAGCGATAAAGCAATGGATCCGCGTAATAATAAACTACAACAGTTGCAATGGGTATCACAAGGGATAAAGCTGGGTCCTAGCTGATAGTTCATCGATTCTTAGAACAGCTTTTTTTAGTTTTACGTATAGAAACTTCCTTGAAATTCATCTATCCGGAGTTGATATGTTGGAATCGAACGGTCTAAAACTACATGATATTCTTTCACGACGACCGGGGAATTAGGTGCGTCCTAATAAGTAAATGGAACTTTGGCTGACTGATTACCCAAATCTTGGCAGAAAGGTATTATCTTTTTGGGGAGACTCATTAACGCTTTCTTTTATTTTTCTTTCATGATTAATGGTGATGTTTCTTAAATCATTTTTAGTAAGTACTCGTATAGGTAAATTAATGCGAATTGGATTTAGATTAATTAGGACTAACTACCTACATAATATTATACAATAATATTACTAAAGTAATAGGTATTTATATTGACTATGAAACCTTTAGTGGATTTAATATTGGAAACAGTAGCTTGCGGTAGTACCTAATCAATGTTATCTTACTAGTATGTAGGTATTTTGAATGTGAATGTTGTACCCAGTTTATCATGACTTGCCTACGCTCAAGCGGCTCAGCGGATCTAGATGAATATTGGCATATATTTATAGGCTTCTATCTCTTGAAATAGATTTACAGAATACAGATAGTATTAGAATAAATGACCAAGTTGAAGAGAAACATAATATATATATTGTGTTATCTTCATCCAACGGCCCCGAAATTGTTTTTGGAACTTAAAAGTGGCGCTACAGGATATATCACATCGGACTAAAATGGTTGCATCTTCAGAATTCAATCAATACTGCATAAACTTTGCCGAAATCTCGTCTTTGCCTCATCGAATTCCAAACATTCGCAATAAAAACTTTCTATAGACTCGAATCACGTTTGAACGGCGTTCTGCGAATTAAAATTACAAAAAGCGCGACGGAGATGGCAGTCGCGGTCTGTTCGTAGGAGAGAGCAGTAATGTGCAGCGCATCCACGCCCCTGCAGGAATAAAATTCAAAATAAGATTTCAAAGGAAGTAAAAGGAAAAACAAACAAGGTTGGGGTTTGTAGTGTGTTAGAGTGAGAGAGGTGTATGTGTGTACGCTCCGCCACCGGTTGGTTAGTTGATATGAGTTATGGCGCGTATGTTTGCCGCGCGAATTAGCCATTTGACGCGGGCGTGTGGGGTGACCGAGCGGAGAGCGACCGTAGAGAATACGATACACGTTCTATATTTAAATATATGGACCATTAGGATAGGTCGTAATTTTACAATAATCTTTATAATATTTTTCATTATAATTTAGTTTCTTGCAATTATAATTAATTTAATTTAAAGTTAAGTGTATTATAATTGACTTAAGTCGGTACCTACCACACTAAATTACGGGCAGTAAACATAATCTTCATAATTTCATAGTGACTAAACTGCAATAATTTTTGTATAATGTATATACTGTAAATTTAAAGTAGGTAGGTATCTGAGCCGAGCCAATTTTAAAAACTAATAAGGACTATTTTGCTTACAGCGCCATCTAGCGGGAAGTAGCGCAACTATCAAATATAGTATGTTTATAAAGACAAAAATCACCACGTTCGGATAAATCTTAATTGAACTGTAGATTATATATATCGAATACATATCTTAATTAATTATTTTTATACAATAGGTATTACTTTTAATTAGGTAACTATCGGAACACATCGATAAATAAATTAAATAATGAAACAGCAAGTAGCAAACCATTCTGAACGTTGAAAAGAAATCCAATTGATTAGAATAGTCTGAGCATCCATATACCTAGTAGACACAAGTGGGAACAATTAGAGCTCAAACAGTAAAATACTGTCGAAAGTTTAGATGTCTGCACTGTATGTAAGGTACCTATTGATTCTTTAAAAGTAAGAATTAAACTTGTGTAATAATAATACGTACCTACTACCTATCTATATTATAAATAAATTCCGAAATAGAATAAACAAATCCACACTTACATAAAAAAGCATAATAAACACCCCAACAACAAAATATATCCAAAATAAACACACAGACTATACTCTCAATGAAAACAAAATTTCAAAAATCGAACGTCCAGATGTCGTCACTAATCCTAGAGTGGAGCAATTACTTTTAATCGGCAAGTTCTCGATGTATCGATACGGCGCCGGACCACCGCGCCTTCGATTTACATATAAATTTGTTGTCCAACCGTAAAATAAAGAAATTGGTCGAACGACTGAGAGACCGGTAATTAAACTCGACGCAATATACAACTATAACTTTATTTTATTGTTATCGTTGTTCGAATGGCCTCATCGTTCGTTAAAGAAAAAAAGTTGTATTATACCGTCGTTTAGTACTGATGAGATTGAACGTGCGTCAAAATAGATACTTTAAGTAGTTATCTTAACAAGGCGATTTATACTTCTCGATAGAAAATATTTTTCTATGTAGTTATTGTTAAATATTTTTCTCAATGAACGTTGAAACATTATGGCCATTTGAACACCAATTTGAAAAAAAATACTTCAATATTTTTTAATAATGTTGTTTTACAAATTTCAAGAAGCTGTTTTCATTTATTTTTTTGTATTTTTTCCTGAGTGATGTTTGTTTAGACTTAATGCGTTGTTGTCATAAAAACAAGACTACTAAGGATCACGTTTACCTACTAAAACAAAATTCGGGCTATGGTGGGGTAAAAAGAACTGGAAGTCTGAAGGGATCCCGCACTCACTTCGTATTTAGGTACTCGGAGTACAAATAAAAATATAACTTAGTCAAATCTTTTGATCGAAATACTCTGAAAAAAATACTGAACTCAACTAACATTTTATTTTTGCAAAAAATGTAGGTAGGTATAATACGCTTAGATTTCTGTCACATAAATGACTTTATTTATGAAAATACGGTACAAAGAAAACATGTAATAAATATTTTACGAACATAAAAAAGGGTTACCATAGGTATCGATATTAAAATTATCATAACATATGGCGTCCAGATGGTCATAGACGATTATAAATTACGAATCGATATCACAGGGGTTTCTCTAGTAGCCAATGAATAAGTTGTTTTACGTGAGACTTTCAAATCATATTTAAGTAGCGAAAAAAAAATACAGCATGTCTTGTGTAGTAAAATTATGTAAAACCGTAGTGACAGCAAGAAAATATATCTAGGAATTACATTTTAATCATATTTGGGATGTTGTCAATCAATCTAGTTGGTTAGTATTATTCCACACACAAACTAACACACAGAAATCTGAGATTGACCGGATGTTGTCATAATCAATTGCTCTGAATCAAATTAAATCAATTGCTTTAATGTACAGTCGGGCGCTGTGGGGGAGCGCAATTAGTTAATAAAAACGTTTGTTACAAACGAATACCGAGAAAATTTAATAAGTAAGAAGTACTTAACTATTTAATAAGTTTGTGTGAAGTGGCCTTTAGCTCAACGGCCTCATTAGATACTTTTTCACGCCTTACTTAAAAGACCCGGGAGTCGGGACTGTAGGAGGAAAAAAAATACTAAGTACTTCTTGCTAGATTGTGGTAAAAACTGTGATTTTACCATCAGGCGAGGTGAAGTTGTATTGACGTGACCGATTTATAAAAAAAAGTTCAAATCTTTATCGCGTGGCAAAGAAAAGGGGCGCTGAACCTCTTGGTTCTTGATAGAATTGTTTGTACTGTACCGTACAAGCACACGGCCCACCTGATGGAAAGCGGTCACCGTGGTCTATGGACGTGGGCAACAAGCGCGTGAACTACCTATGTAAGGACAGAGGCAAAGCCTGGCTGTTGTGTCTGCCTACCCCGGAGGAGAAAGGCGTGAGTAATATATGTACCTATGTGTGTATGTAGATTTGTGAAAACTAGTAGGCAAAACAAAATTAGCTATAGCTGTTAGTGCTCAAAATTCGTGCCGGCAACTACTTTACTTAAGTAGTTAAGTGCGTTGGGGAATTGTGGGCTTGCACGGCAATTGTGTGCCCTTTCGGCCACATAGTGGGTAGTATTACCGTAATAACCTATATTAATTTGTTACACACCTATATCATGTACTCACGGTCAAAGTAGGTAAATGGTTTAAAATCAAATTTTAAAATCGGTTCATATACGAATAAAAGCAATGGTAGCGAAAGACGTGGCCTCTTCTTAGAGGTATCGAGTTTGAATCTGGCCAGACAAGTACCAATGTGAATTTCACTTCGTGAAATTAATGTCCTAATCACATGATTTACCATCTGCTGACGATGAAGGAAACACATCGTGAGGAAACCCACATGTCCTAGAAGAATTTCCAAGGACATATCCGATCCACCAACCCGCATTAGGCCAGCGTGTGTGGATTAAGGTCTAAACCCTCTCAGTTCTCTCGTTAGAGGAGAGGACCCGTGCTCAGCAGTGGGACATAAATGGGTTGCTATCAATCGTATACGACGCAAATATATATATAACATAGAACCTCCTCGTTATAAAGTCGGTTAAAAAGGAATGTGAATTCTACTTACTGAAAATAAATAAATAAATAATCTACTAAATTGCATATACACGCCGCTCTCTAGACCCAAAGTAAGTATAGATACTGCTACTTATTTACTTTATGTAAGGAGTTTTAGAATGCGGACAAACATACTTTTATACTTTTTTTTGTAAATACCTACATACATATTATACCATATGGAAACACCTAGACCAATGCAAATACACAAAGACCTACAGATCATACCATAAATAACAAAGTTTCTTTTTAACCCCCGACGGAAACCCGAACGGGGTGTTATAAGTTTGACGTGTGTGTGTGTGTGTGTGTGTGTGTGTAAGTCTGTCTGTGGCATCGTAGCTCCCAAACGGATGAACCGATTTTGATTCTGTTTCTTTTGTTTGAAAGATGGGTTATTTCATTTTTCCTTCAGGCGTTACTGAATCGTTTCTAAACAGCTAAGTAAGTATGTAGTACCTACACCTAAAATCATTGTATAATCTGTGATAACTTCATGCATATTGTCTCATTAAAATAAAACATTGCAAAACAAACCTAGCTATGAATATTGATCTATATGTTCGTTTGAGAATACCAATAGTTCAATTTTGCATACAAACGTACATTTTTACAATACAAATGCTACAATGGCGCATATCTAGATGGCATGCAAGCGTAATACGAATGCGTTGTATCTTGTTCTTGAATCTACCTAAAGAGGCTCACTCAACGACCTCCGTGTTCTATAAGCTGGCCTGGGGGTGACGGGTGGAGCCGCTTGTCACCCTAGCAAGCAGGCCGAGGCAGCGGCACTCGCCCTCCCTTTTTTTTATACCTACCACTTAGGTGGCAGATAAGCGCACTGCCCACCTGATGGGAAGCGGTCACCATGGTCTATGGATGTGTGCAAACCTTTGCCGAGGCAAGTTGGGTACATCATAGTTACCAAACCCGAGGTTCATCTCGAAGTCAGAGATTGTCTGCGTCAGCCGGGTTGCGGTTTTAGTCGGTCACTTACCCACTTTTGGCAGTTTTTGGATTTTTTGTTTATTTGTATGTTTATTCGCGATGGACGCAAAAACTAGGGAACGAATTTCGATTCAGTTAAACGAGACTAAATTTCTTGTGCAAATTTGGGCACCCTTTGAAAAAACTCTCTGCATAGATTACACTTTAAAATAAAGAAGATCTTGGATCGATCTCAAATCTAGGTATAGTTTGAGACGTCAACGACAACATTCAGCTATGGCCTAAATGATTGAAAACTACCTCCTTATTTGTAGTCGGATAAACTGTAGTACAAGTGAGGGACCACACATACCCAATTATGAGGAGACCATCTTAGGGTGACATCACAACGTGTAATTTGGTGACCATCGGGTCGTCGCAACCTGTTATTATGCTAGGGTTGGCACATGTCACTTTTTATTTTGTATTTTTTTTATCGATACATAGTTTTTACCCGAGACTTCATTAGCTTTAACCGCGATCGAGTAAAAATTCTTATCTCTAAGCATTAGTACATCTTTAATGATGTATGACCGTCTAATAATTTATGTCTCCAGAAATCAGCACTTTTTCTCGGAGGTGACATTATGCAGTGGCAGATTGTCACTTGTTTTACCTACCGCTACCGCTAGGCGTCTTTGATTTCTCTGTATTTCTAGGGTATGGCTTCAGTGAAAAGCCTTTGCTAACTCAATAGACTATCAGTCGACTAGGAAATGGTCGAACTTTATTTTTACACGAAACTGAGGTCGACAACCCGCTGGTGATATTTATCGAAGTTCTGTAGCTAGACCCGTTTGTCTAATAATAATGTTTAAAAATATTCAGCATGAATTTGTCTGTCATATTTTTTGCTCTGCCGCAAGTACCGTTCATCACGGGCCAGTTAAAACTTTTATTCCCATGTGGCCCGGTACCGGGCCAAGCCCTCCTCCTCCCATCCCTTCCTAGCCTCCCCACTCCTTCCCAGCCCTCCCCCATTACCTTCAGGGTAGGCAGCGCGTGTGTGACACCCTTAGTGTTACACACGTTCATAGGCCACGGTGACCGCTTCCCATCAGATGGGCCGTGTGCTTGTCTGCCACCTAAGTAGTATAAAAAAAAAAAAAAAAAAAAAAAGTCACCGGGGCAGATGGGATACACCCCAATTGATGCGATAATGCTTTGAGAACTTATAGATAAACACTGCAATCAGATTATAGGATGTTGTTCCTTGCCTTGTCATATCAACTAGTAGAACAGTATGAAAAATATTTAAAAGTGTGTCAAGTGACAGCCCTAACCAAGTGAGGGCTACTTATAGCGACTTGTTAAAGTAATATTTTAACACGTAATTCGCGGGCGTGGCCGAGTGTTACTACATGTATGCAGTTCACTTCCCTTGAATAATCGTAAGAGCCTTCTCTTCAAATATTAATAACAGGCGTGTCTGTCAGTCACGAACTTTTTTATAACTCAATTATGGTGACGTATAATCTGAGGTGTAATTTACGAAAATTGTACGTTTAGGAATAAATTCTTAGTGTAGTGAGATTTTATATTCTAAACTTATTTATATATACTACACGTGCGCTATAAGTTGAGACCTGACCGCTAGACATCACCGGTGCGTGTTTATACAGCGCACAAAAAAATATCGTAAAAAAGCTTCTGCCCGAGTCGTTACCTACCTGTCTACCTATTTTTTTGCGAACAGTACATCACGAGCGACTGAGGGGCAGTACAGGAGGAAGTAGGCGGAGAGCCCAGGTCTCAACTTATAGCGCACGCGTTATACCTACATGTTTCTAAACTTGTGAGGATGGAAAAAAAAAGGCGCAGAAGTCGCAATTTACATCGCTAGTTTCATTTTATTATAATTCTTATAAAAAAACCCGAGACGGCGACGACGTGCGGTTTTAGTCGATTCGATTACATAACCACCCTCGATGGCCTGCGAGGGTAGTATCCGAGAGGATTCCCGCATTTTTTTATGTCAATTTTATTACAATATTACCTAGACATCCGCAACATACTTAGTAGGTATAAGCTTCCATATTAGGAATCTCCTAGAATGAAAAAAAAATGTAATAACAAATAAATTACCTCCCCTAATTAGATATATTATGGTTCGATCAGCAAACATGTCGGTATTTTGTTAACTGCGTTCTTATAGATATGAATGTACATCTGTCTGTAAATAGAAATACAATTTTTTGTACAAAGACCTTTATTCTTTGAATGCTAAGGTGTTCATAGCTGGAAAACTTGAGGTTGGGCTGGCACCATCTCCAGCAGTATTATTTCAATCTTACTTTGTGACTCTCTTAGTGTGAGTCTCTGGAATGGAAGTCACCATTACAAACACCAATAGTGCTATAATGGTGGCACTCAGCTTGACGGCCTCGTCAAATGATTTTTCACGCCCCGCTTAAAGGACCCGGGACTGTAGGAGGAAGGAAACACGTGAGCTGGTAAAGAATTCCAGGTTTTGATGGTGCAGCAAAGAAAAGAGGCACCGAACCGCTTGGTTCTTAATGGACGCACGTGTTGTTCTGTATAGGCAAGGAGAGGGATAATAATAACCATAGTGTTGTGTTCCCGCCGGTAAATAGGGTAGCCAGAGCTCACTGTACCCATCCTCCCCCTCCCCTTCCTAGCCTCCGCCACCCCTTCCCAGCTCTCCCCTTTCCCTGCAGGGTAGGCAGCACGTGTGTGACACCCTTAGTGTTGCACACGTTTATAGGCCACGGTGACCGCTTCCCATCAGGTGGGCTGTGTGCTTGTCTGCCACCTACGTAGTATTAAAAACAAAAAAGAGGGTTTGGTAGTGCTCATTAGACCTCTTGCAGTACTTACATTTAAAGAACCATTCATACAGTCAACAATTATGGTCCCATTATTCTCAAATACGAAGAAATAAGCAAAAAAACGCGAACGGCAGCTACTCAATAATAATTCTATTACGACCACTGCAAATTTCCAGCAATCCGCATCGATCGCGCAATTATCGTTGCAATTTAAGGTTGATTTCCTTTAACCACGATCGGGGCGGCTAGATCGCTGTGCGTTCATGCATCATTCATAGGCACAGGCAATAATAACCTTTAATGACATGGGGTGGATCGTTGCGGGTTTTAAAGACAGGTCATTATAATAAAATAATCGGTTCGATGTCTGTGCAACGCTAAATGCTGATTAAAAGTATAATGCGAGTAATTTTGTTCGCCTGCAATGACGGTATTGCTACTAGGTACTTTTTGTTATAAGATTTTATTATGACTTTATATTGTCAAATTATGTCCATGTTTTAGAAGCCATTAAGTATACTAGTAAGAATTACTAGTACCTATACTAGTAAGTCGTAGTTTAAATTAAGGTACTAATAAGAATTACTAGTAGGTATACTTTATGGCTGGAGTTAGAACTCAGTACCTACCTTTCATAATTTCAGCCACTAATTAGGTACTGGTACTAGATTTTATTTGACCAATGAATATTTATAAAAGTTTAAACGTAACCCTAAAGGTATTTCCCTCGCACCCCGGCTACATACAAATACTCCTTATCTCTATCGAGTAAGATCAAAACACGCAATTGTGGAAACCTATCAAATGTAAATACCCGTTTTTGCTTAACGACCATTCCCTAAGCTGTCTGAAGTGTGTTACACAGACGATCCTGAACTCGATGCACAAGTACCAGCCGCGGTTCCACCTGGTGAGGGCCAACGATATCCTCAAGCTGCCCTACTCCACGTTCAGGACGTACGTCTTCATGGAGACGGAGTTCATAGCGGTGACCGCTTACCAGAACGAAAAAGTAAGTGCTATTTTTGTGTTATTGTTTGACTAATTTCAAAATGAAGTAGACCTGTATGTTTGTATGTGATTATCTCGCGTTTGGTTGAACCCAATTTGAAACGATTCAGAATAAAATTGAATGATACTTAGCCGACTTAAAAAGGAGGTGAACGGTGATACGAAATTGAGCTGACCCCAGGCTCTAAAGAGCAAACTTTGGATGAGGAGGTAGGTATATCGGATTTGAACCGACTAAAACTGGACAGTGACTCTCCTGCCAACCAATTGCTGGGAAATCCGTGGTTCTCCACCGACCTAGGTCACCAATAAAAAACGCCTCCAGCCTGGACCTGCTTCTGTTAGGGATAGAAAACTGGATGACGGAGATTATTGTCTGTATCAACCCATACCACTATTAGTTTCTGTGCCCACAAAATTAGAGTGAAGATCTCTATGACGTATTTTAACCCTAGTCTACCTATCTTCTAATTTAAAAAAATATTCAACAGATAACCCAATTGAAGATCGACAACAATCCGTTCGCGAAAGGCTTCCGGGACACGGGAGCTGGCAAACGAGAGAAGAAGTAAGTACCTAACCCTTGAAACTAATAAATAATAATTTATTGATAAGACTTTGACACATGCACATGCACTTTGACACATGCACATGCAGTTTGACACATGTATATGCACTCTGACACTGCACATACAGTTTGATTTGACACATGTACAATCATGCACTTGCGTCAAAGTTTTTTTACACATGCCAAAGTGTCAAAGTTTTTGCATGTACTTATAATTTCTACAAATTTTAATATTACGTAGAGGTTATTCTTAACTTTTTAGTGTAATGCATGAAAAGAAACTGGCAAGAAACCTATGGATCATCTTGCTTTTAAATTTTATCATTAATGACAGGTTTAATGATAGTATTGGGTAGTTTTCGATTGTAAAAATAAATTGTCTAACTGAGCACGAGCTATTGATTGAAATCAAATTTATTCTAAGTGTATTTTGTCTGTTTCAAATCATAAAGTCCACCAATAATTTGGGATATTAATAAAAAATTGTATGCATTTTTATTACCCACGCGCATAAGATTTGTATTGATATTCGAAATGTAGTATGTTATTAAATCTTAAATTACTTTTTAAAAGCCGTCACACTATATTTTAACAAACATACATTTAGTATTGTAGTTATTATTATGTAGATATATTTATTATCAATCAATATTTTATAAGGGGCTCTCACAAAATATTTAAGCTCGATAAAATAGACGTTCGTTATTCCCATAATAGGCCCTTTCCAAAAATTTTAATACTTAATTGCTTAATTTATTACCTTGTAAACTAGCAACGGTAAAAAATCGTTTATATGCCCCACTAGGTAGGTGGCCATAAGATTAATGACGGCGCAAACTGGGACTATTTAAGTAAAGTTAAAAGCTAACTGAATTATAGTATCTGTGGATCTTCAGAATTAATTAGGACGGTAGTAGTCCCGGCGCCGTTCGAAATTCAAATTAAACCAATCGGGCGCCTCCTTATTCGTGTTCGGGGTTTAAACATGGTTGGTAACGGCTAAAATGGTGGAGTCATTCTTGCCGCTTTTTTTCCAGCGTCTTTGGCGTGCAAGGGAGAAAATTGGATTTCCGCGATAAAATCAGCTTTACGTTTTTTCGCTGTATAATTTGCCACCGACTACTGTGGGTTGGTTGTTCCGTTAAGTTATTTGAAAGTCGAACAAGAACTCAATTAGTATTTGATACGTATCTGTTTGGTGCATCGTTAGGCGAATTAGTTTCGGATGTGCGGCCATCTTGGTTCTACAATTGGAACTGTGCTAAATAGTTTGAATTTTAACTTTTTGTTATTGAAATTTTTGTTTAAATTCGTGAAGGTGGATCTAAATCTACGAAGACACACCTATTTTCGATCTAATTTTGCGTTCATATTTGCGATTCATCAATCCAAACAATAATTTTATAAGACAATACAATAGTAAGTTCTGACGTCACGTAAAAATAAGGTTTGTCGCTTTTTATTACAAGATTTTATTTAGTTTCACCTGTCCCGTTGTCTGTAATCAACGTTGTCTGTAATCAAACCTTGTAAGTCATTTTTCGACCACTTCTGGTTATCCGATTGAGCTGTAAGTCCCATGACAATGCAATATTGTAAATAACAGCTTGTTTTGAACTAAGTATTTCGATTCTAACGAAACAAAATTCAAAAATGTATTTTATACCACTAGAAACAATTACAACCATTTCTTGGACAGTCGTGTATTTCAAAATTGTACAAGAACATCTAACTGAAAGCCACAATTGAATCGATGACGAACCGGCACCGGAAGCTATCTTAAATGCTTACACATTGCCGGACAGTCCGTCCGGACCGGACGACGACGGACACCGGACGCTGCGGGCGAATCTTCACAAAATGGCGGGCGGAAGTGGCGGAAACGTGAGCGTTTTGACAAACGCCGCGCTCGGAAAAGCCGACGGCGCGAACACATGCCGCGCATACCTCCCGTCCGGACATAGGGCTGTCACGATAAAAAATTTTCAGTAGTGGGTTGTAAATTAATCAATAATTTGAAAAGAAAACAGTCGAATTGAGAACCTCCTCCTTTTTGAAATCGGTTAAAAAAGTCATGTTTGCGCTTCACATTTGCACTTTCGTTATCGAGCCGGACATCCCATAGCCACGCGTCATTACACAATACCACTCAAGTGTAAAAGTACCTTATATAATGAGCCTTCAGGCATGCAGGTTAATTCTAGGTGCTGAAGTCAATGATCATTAATTTCTAAACGATAATTTTATTGTACTTACTTTAAATAAAAACCTGTAAATAATTACACTTACCATATTAAAATAAATTCCTATTTATTAATATGTTAATTAGACACCTAAGAACTTGGCAACCCTGGTATTTCCCAGTAGGTTCTAACGACCGTTCTTGCCATACCTCAAGTGTATTTATGCCTTTATAAGGATGTCCTTTGATAATGCGTACCGTAGTGTGAGAATACCCTTTTATGTATCTGGGTACTAATTAAGATGCGCTCTGTTTTAAGGTCATTTTCTAAAGGTATGGAGTGGATATTGCGCTGTTATATTTTTTTTAATATATTGGACACGTCAACATGAAGTCATGTTTATTTATTTATTTATTTATTTATTTATTTATTTATTTATTTATTTATTTATTTATTTATTTATTTATTTATTTATTTGGCACACAAAACAGAAAACAATCAAAATTTTGAAAATGTTGACGTGTACCTCGCCTAATCGAAAGCTAAAGGCAAAGATCGGGGATCACCACTACATACACTGATAATGCTACAGTCGTGGCCCTCAGCTTGACGGTCTCATCAACGTAATTTTCTCTCATATCGAGGGAAAATTACGTTCAGATATAAATTTCGTAATTTAATTTAATTTATTAATTTTCGACGCCTTTTCTAAGTTCATACATCACTGAAGTTCTCTTAAGTTGAATGAAATTTGGGTAACTTCATGTGATTTCTTAACAGAAAAATTCGGTGGCTGTTTTGACTACTTAAAGCAATTGCTAGCCATAAAACAATACAGCAAGTATACTCCGATTTTTAATTCTAGGCAAGAAAATGACAACTGCAACTGTCACTGATACAAAAAAGTGTGACCCGCTACAATAGTGATGTTCAGTAATCAATAGACTAGATACTTTAGTCATTCTTTATTGTTATCAGTGAATGAACCTCTTTGCAGTTTATGTTCGCCTAGTACATTACACGAGGGAAATATTTTTTATAGAATACTAGTTGTGTCCCGCGGCTTCGCCCGTGGCATACTTTGTTCCCGTGGCAGGATAAAAAGTATCCTTTGTCCTTCTTCTAGTTCTAAGCTACCTCCCCATCAATTTTCAGCCAAATCGGTCCAGCCGTTCTCTAGTTTTAGCGAGACTAACGAACAGCAATTGATTTTATATAATATATAGATTTAATTACTTACTGTGTATGTTTTCTGTTTATTTACCGTAAATTACATATTTTTATTTATATAAAAATTGTATTTATATATTTAATAAAAGAATTATAATCTCGACTCACGACTAACTTATAATTGGAAAACTCGATTCAACCACATCACTATTTATTTGATACAAAAAACCTGCAACACTGCAAATGTCATTTTCTTGCCTAGAATTAAAAATCGGGGTATAAAAACATCCATTCACCATCATCATAGCGATTTTCCAGTTGAGTCCAAAGTTTACACTTTAGAGTCCGAAATCCGCTTATTTCTTTGGTATATTGGTTTTTCGACGCGACTGCTATCTGACCTCTGACCCGTGAAGGAAGCTTGCTCCAGAACCTCGTTAATTGTTTAGCAGGTGCACTGACCGCTTAGTCTCTAAAGCCGGTAGAGTCCTGCACACCTAGTTCACTTCATTTTAAAAGAAATTTAGTTAAAGTCAACGTCAAAAATCATTCACTAGTATTCTGTATAGATCATTACATGCGGCACTTACAAAACGTCAAAATCAAGTAAAATAAGTATGAAAGACTATCGCTAAAACATAAAAATATCAGCTAAAACACAACAAAAATTGAGACACCTACTTAATATGCCGCGCTGTCGGAAGAATAGCAATAGAACAGCTCGTGTCCCCTCGCGACCCCAAACTAACCGCAACGTTTTAAGGGATAAAAATTTGGCGAAATTACAAGGCAGGCCACCCCTGCAGCGAGTTTACAATGTAACGCGAGCGCTCTAATGCGAACAGTTTAACTTAGGGCTGTCACGTGTTCGAAATTTAATTTAACTTTTTTGAATCTAAAATTCTTTTTTTGTTTTCTTTTGTCTCACTATGCTTAGCTTGTACTTTAGGGCTTAGATCCACTCTATACAAAAGATAGTATTCATGGTATACGCTCACTATTGTTTTTTCAATCGGATAATTTTGATTTCGATTCGATTGTTTGACTTAAGAGAAAACTCATGCTTTTCCTAGCACCTATGAATAGGCTGGCTAATAAAGACTGAAAGTACCGTACTACTTTTCAACTTCAGATTGAATTTAAATATACTTCATGCTGCATTTTATAAGATGGGTGATAATTTCTGAATGACTTAGGTACTTCTCTCAATGAACTTTTCCATTTTAATAATTTTCTTTACCCACTTGTGTACAAAATAGCAACAACTTGGGTTTTACTAATTGATGGCCACGGTAGTAATTGATTGCTACAAATTATGCTCTTAATTTTATTTGAAATTTATATTAAAAATATTGCATTCTCAATCAAACTTAATGTATGGGACATCGGAGTGTGATAGAAATGATAGAGTTGCTTGAGTGATATTATGATATATTGATATTTAAGACTAATTGATACTTAGGACTAACTGATTGATAATGAGGACGCGTCGACCGTGTATCGGATACGAACGTGAACTGATGTGCTGTAAAATGCATATGGTTTACGCGTACTCTATTGACCTACAATTATTGCTAAGTAATGACTGTGCGGTTGGCCCGTACACTTAAACTATTATTTATAAAATCTTAACCAAAAAATTTAATTTCGACACCCCTGAATCCCAAGGGGTGGCGCAAATTAAATTCTATCAGTTGACAATGAGACGAGTTAATAAAATGAATTCAGTACGGGACCCTCTGCTCGAAGACGGGTCGGCCATATTTAGGGATCAGTAAAACAATGAGATGATAAAGAGTTATTTGTTCTGGGCGACAGAAGGTAAATAATTGCTCCCGTTTTTGTACATTTTGGGGTGAGTTAAACGTTTGGGATCGAGTTCTTTAAACCTTTTTGTTGTGGTTAAAATACTGTGCGCGGTTTATGAGCGAGAACTCGTGGTAGCCCTGGTGCTGATGTCAGTTTAAATAAACTCACTGTGTTAAGTCTCTTAATTCTTTTTTTTAAAGTAGTACCTAATTAACTATCTAGTATTTCTAGTCAAATCAATTATCTTTTAAACTTCAAAACGGAAGTTCTATGGATATTTTCATGAAATAAAGTATGACGTCATATTTTGTCACTGTCAAGTTCGGTAGATGATTAAAAATGAATAAAATCAATAAAATAAAAATATACCTAATTTTTACAGCTCATAGGATTTTTTTTATGATAGCCTCAGTTAAACAATTCATTTTAATTACAATTAGAAAACTACCCTACAACGGGTTAATTTCAAAAATTTTTGGTAAAATGTGGCGAACTTCGGCATGTGTGGCAACACCATCAAACATTTAAAAACCTCAAGTTTGGAAGTCAAAAATAATTTTCTTATTCATTTCTAAATTTCTTTCATCAAATTCAGAAGCGCTTTAAATTACCTACACTTCGAGGGTAGTGTCAAAATGTAGGAAAATTACTTGCAGGAAATTCGGCCACCTTTAAAATTCATTAGATAAAACACCAGGGGGCGTCGGTGTCTCGAATTTCACCATCATTAGGAGATGATTAACCTTTCGCGGCAAACGGGGGTCGCATCGCGCCATTACCTCAAATGTCAAATGATTCACACCCTAAAATATTTCTTTTGAACTATGAGACATCAATAGGCTAGATGACGTCAAGTCAAATCAGCTGGACGCCACGTTAGCGTTATTATTATTATTATTCTCCTGTATTCATTTTAATATGCATAAAATTAAATTTTTAAATATATCCTATTATAATAATAATAATAATAATAGCGACCCAATAATGTCCCACTGCTGGGCAAGGGTCTCCTCTCCTCTAACAAGAGAGCTGAGAGGGTTTAAGCCTTAATCCACACACACACGCTGGCCTAATGCAGGTTGGTGCAGCGGACACCAATTTTTTTTAAATCCTATTAAAAACATAAATATATTTACAAATGAAAAAATAACCAGGAACCAAGCCTCGGTTGTTTAGGGCTATTATTATCATTATTATCTCACCCATTGCTGGGTAGGTATATAATTATATTAAAATTATAGATTCTTAGCACCATAAAAAGTCTGTTTTTCAAAATGGTGGATTTTTAGCGCCAAAACAAGTCTTTGTTTCCTGCCAATATGTTACCATACCTATAAATTAAGAACCCAAGGGCACCATCATTGGCAGAAAATATAGACTTATTTTACTCTTGCATGCCGGTTTTATAGTAATAGCATAACTGTTGCGATGATAAGATGATAACACGAGTAGTCTGTCGGTGTACCGCAGGCAGGCGCTGCTGACGGCGCGGTCGGACGCCCGGGACGATGATGACGAGCGGCCCCTGGACGTGGGGGGGCCCTCAAGTCCGCCTCCCCCCTCCTCCACGACGCAGCACAACTCCACCTGTAAGTATACCTACTTGAATGCCTTATTACCTTCACTGTCCTTCTACGATGACGGATCATTTATAAAGGACGTGAAAAAAGCATCTATTGAGACCGCCAAATGGAAGATTTAAAATGGTTTTCGAGAACCAGAGACATTAAGCATACAACCATATTTATTTATAATGATTTTTTGATCGAAAAAATTGATCATTCAGGACGGGACTTGAACCCGTGACCAGTCCCTTATAGGGGGAATGCTCTGACCAACTGAGCTACCTGGACTCATTCTAGATGTGCGAATTTGCCTCATATATTCTATGGTTAGGGCGTCCATATTTATTTAGTTCAGAGTACTAAATGCAATCTTGAATGTTCACGCTGCGGTATTTATAATTTCTATTTTCAATTTTATTTTAAGACTAGATTATTAATAATTTATCGTTTTCGAAATTATTATTTGTATTTTGAATATAATTTTCAGTTTTGAGTCCTAAAAGAATGTAAATCTCATAAAAAATTTCAATTGTTGAAAATAATCGAAAATTACATTTTGGAAACAAAACTTACCCAATTTTTTATGTCAGATACTTATACATCAATCTACCACATAGAGATTAGAATATGTCAGGTTCTAACAAAACTTTTTCTTTCAGCCTGGTTCAGCTCAAGTGGTGGGGGCGGAGACTCAGGAGCCGAAGAGGGCATAGAAGCTGGATCCGACTCCTCATGTTCAGGCGGAGCGAGAGCACCCTCACCCCCTCCCGGCCCTTCACGCCCCTCCCCAGCGCCAGACGTCTCCCTCGGCCCACCGGTCCAACCCCCACTCCTACCATATTTATACCCGCCAAGTCTATACCCGCCACCTTTCTTTCCTCATCACCAAATGCCACCAGGTCTACTGTTTAACCTTCACCCGTTACTACAGCAGTATTCCTTGCCACCACCTCCTCCTACTCCAGGGTTACATGCAGCGTTAGGGAAGACGCATAGGTTTGCTCCATACGCGTTGCCTGGTTTAGGATCAGCGTTTGAGCAAGTTGCGCCGCGTGCGCGTTCGTTAAGTTCGTCGCCTGCGCGGGCGCGGCCCGGTTCGCCTCCCACGCGAGCCGCTTCAGCAGACCCTCCACCAGAACCAAGTTCTACGACCCCTGCTACACCACCAGCGTCAGACCTGAAAAGCATCGAGCGTATGGTGAACGGGCTGGACG
This sequence comes from Lithosia quadra, assembly GCA_963576445.1. Taxonomy (NCBI): domain Eukaryota; kingdom Metazoa; phylum Arthropoda; class Insecta; order Lepidoptera; family Erebidae; genus Lithosia; species Lithosia quadra. The sequence continues at coordinate 3,352,434 of OY754893.1, forward strand.
TGGAGACGCAGGACTGACTTTCCCCGTGATGTACATACCGTGTATTTAACTGGTGGGCCCGGCTCGCCTCGGGAGAATTTTTATATCGTTCCTATTTTGTTTTCCTTTCGAGTTCTATTCGGGTCGATATTCGTATACTGATTGTAAATAGTTAAGCTTACATTAGAATCGTTCACGAAATATATGGTTGGATGTGGTTGAGCAGCATCGTGATGTAACCTGGGCCCGTAGACAAGTGGCACAAGTTTAAATCGCTAACGAATAGAATATATTAGGTCGACCAATCACACTACAGCTCGTGATCCCGCCGGCGACGAGCTTGGATGTGATTGCTCGACCTTAATCTATTCGATTCGTTAGCGATTTACGCTGTGACACTTGTCTACGGGGGCTGTACAGAATATCTCTTTTCTAGTGCAATATTTTGTATGTCTGTTTTATTGACATATTTTGAATATGTCTAAGGAGCTGAAGCTATTCATATATTTGTCATTACGAAAACTAGTCCAAAATGAGTAGATACAGAGGAACAGAACCAACTCAATCGCACCCATACTAACACGCGGGCGTAAAATATAGCAACTCGGGCAACTTGCAACTGGCTAAGCGATTGAATTGAGTCGAGATTCTTATAAGCTGAGCTTCTGTATCTATTTTTGCTTTAAAGAACAGTCATTGTGTAAAGGATCCTGTTATTCAACGCATAACTAGACGTCGGGTATAGCACGGGGTATTATAACCATTACTTTATCGTCATTTCAAACGTCAAATCAAATCAACCCGTGGAACTAGACTTCTGTAACAATACCCCGTGCTGTGTGTACCACAGACAATGAGCACGTAGATCACACAATACGTACCTCTACAAGCCAGGTGTGGTCGCGATGCCGTGCCGACCACACAACCCTCACGTTAGTAAAACATAGCAACACTGCAATAGCAATAGTTTTAAATTAATACTCTGATTTCTGATAATACGTGTTGTAGCTATGACGACTTCATACGGTTGAGATTTTCGAAGTTTTTTAATTAACCGACTTAGAATTTTTTTACTTTTAAGTTACCTATAGGCATATGTGAACAAGCCGTTATTGGAAAAGTTTCTATTTATTTTTCAATAAATTTTATAAAATAAAATATATTTTACCTTATCATGCAGAGCTAAGATCTTGTCCACTGAAAAAAAAAACACTTCTAGGCTTAAAAAATCTAATAAATTTATTACTTTTCAATATGTTAGTGCCATTTTAGATTTGACGATTATGAAATCGGTTTAGTAGCGATTTTTGTACATTATTGCATAGATTTTTACCTTAAAACCACAAAAAATAATAATATGTTATAATTGGGTGCTCGACTGTCCAAGAAAATCTGTTTCTTTTTAGCTATTTAATCTCAAAAAGGTAAGTTCCATGGAAATTTGTATAAACTAAAGAAGTTTGACATCACACATTGTTATTGTTGAATAATTCACTATTTGAAATTGAGTGAATGATTAAAAATAAAAAAGAAAATATAAAATAAGAACAGACGATTATATTTGATAAGCTCGGTTAAACTATTTTAACTACAGGAAAGTACTCAATTGTAACGCAATGGTTTATCTTTGCTTTGTAATCTCTTGTTGTTGGATTTGGGATTTTATTTTCTATACCGTTAGAGTTTAATATTTAATAATAACATGGATACATCATTTTATACACATATTATGTATGATAAACTTTCAATAAAGAGTCAATGAATAATCATATAACTGAATTTTACACACAGTTTTTGTAACTATAAATTAATTGTAAATGGAAGAATTACCATGAACAGCAACAAAAAATAAATATTTTTACATTATTGTATCAATTTAAACTCCTAGAATTATTCGGAAGCCGTCAATGCTGCAAACCGTAATTTCGGAATTATTAATTTCATTTCCCACTTCGAATAATTAAAATATAATTAATAATATTGCTTTATTTTGTAAATACAATTTGTAAGGTATGTTTACGTGTTTATTATTAAATAGACATATTTTCAAAATATGTTTTGTCAATTGTGCTGTGAGATAGCGTGGGTTCGATTGCTGCTTTCGTTAAAAAAATAAATATTTTACTTTCAATTTTCGGTACAAACGTGCTAACATTGAAAATGAAGAAAATATGCTGTAATGTTTAAATGTTGATCATAAGCTTTCGTCTTCAATTGGCATAAAATTCAAAAATATATAAATTTCTAAGAAAGCAACAATTGGACTCGTGCAATAACGATTGATAAATCTAAACTATAAGTTAAAAATTTGTAATATATAGTTAATAAATATTGTAGTTAAAATACAAAATATATAATTAGGTATAATTATAAAATGAATATAATTTTCCATGGAATTCATTACACTTAAGCAGCAAACATTTGGTAATAGTTATTAAAAACTTTGTTTTTACTTACACGTTTAAGTAAAAAGTGATTTGATTGCAATAAGAATTGTTTTGCCATTTTTCTACAAAAGAAATAATAAGCTTTGTGAAGAGAAGGGAGATTGTAATTTTGCAACAGTTGTAACTAAAAATTATTCATTAAAATATATAGATAAATCTATTGACAAAAATATAATTGTTTCTTTTACACCACCTTTAAAGTTAGACATAATATATTGTGAAGGAGTGGGTGGGACGAATGGAGGTTACAAGATGATGCATTGCTAATTGGTGTACGATAAAGAACCAAATTTTTATTTCATAGTTTAGTAGTTAGATATACTTACATAGAAGTGGTTAGACAAAATATCAAAAGGAATAAAGCTGTGTACAGTCAGCGACTGTACACAGCTGGGGGTCGTGGGTTCGATTCCCGCTCAGTGAAAATATATGTATGTTTGCACGGGTCTGAGTTGCCATATGAACATCTATGGCAGTAATTACGAGTAGTTGGAGCCCTGAAAAGTTTGACAACTGGTCTAACTACAGAAATTCAATATTGACAATGGGTTGTGGAGGTCAGATGGCAGTCGCTTCATAGAAAATATTGAAGTAAACCGATTCGTAGTTAAATTGAAAAGCCGACCACAACTGAGTTGGAAAAAGTCTTGGAGAATGATAAAGTAAGGAGACCACCAATTGTAAATCTGAAGGAGGCTCAGGGTGACGACGCGTGCGTTACTCCAAATACATGTTATCAAAATGACGGTACTTAAAATCAACATAATATCACCACGGGTTTACACAACAATAAAACATGGAATCTAACATCTTTAGTGCCAGCGTATAAAGTTATTTTACACAATTACTGTATAACAAGGTACGCGTCACGTCGGGGTAATTGCAGGGTCTCCCAACACTATGAGAGGACGCCTGATGTGATCTTAGTGATCAGCGGTTGTCAAACTTTTTTTAAGGTTGAAGTGAAATTAAATCTATCATCCTCCGAAATTCTCCCAACTTAATGGGGTCTCACACTTTTCATTCTAACTACAAAGCAACCGATCTTCGCCATCCGCCGTCTGACCTTCATAACCCACTGGCGATATCGAAGTTTGATATTTGGACTAGGCTGTCGAACTTTTTCAGGAGTTCGTTACCTAGTCTTTAGTAATTATTAGACTTCATGCTCAGTATACAGGCGGAAATAGTGTCATAGGTATTCTCTACCAGTCAACCTTATAGGCGATGCAGGAAATAAAAAGTAGGTGCATTATGAGGAATAATGTATAGGTAATTAGGTAAAGTTAATTATACAACATAAATATGTATAATGTATCAATTGCTCGAGCGCCCCGTGTTCACTAACGCAGTCGCGTGCCGACAGGGCAATAGGCAGAATACGTACCTAAGTATATTGTAACCTTTTGATAACCCTATCAATATACCTATAAGTACATTTCAGTGTATCTAATTACGTGTGTTTCATATAGCTCCGAGTTTTTTTTTTTTATATCACTTAGGTGGCAGACAAGTACACGGCCCACCTGATGGGAAGCGGTCACCGTGGCCTAGGGACGCGTGCAACACCAGGGGCATCACACTCGCGCTGCCGACCCCATTCGCGCTGCCGACCCCGAGTCCGATCAAAAAAAGAAAAGAACACAGTCAAAATGGTGAAAACTTTGAGCACCACTGTCCTAGAGGTGTCACGTACGTAATTGCGTTACTATCAGATTATTCGCCCACTTCATGTTTCGTATGCTAAACTAGTTTCCTTGAATGAGGTGCAGCGCGAAACGCCACTAAGATGTACTCGTGATAACAGTAAGGACCTAGCTTGCGGATTGATAAACGAGAAAGATAGTAACACAGGTTTTGGCGATACTCATTCATACTTCAAAGATGAAGTGAACTGGGTTTTACGTCCACTACGATCTTTAGTGCCTCTTTTTTCTACGTGGGGAAAGCTGTTACGCATGGCATCTCTAGGCTATGGACCGATAGCCGGAGCCATGAGTGGGACTCAGGCATTTTGTAGATATTAGTATACCACTCGCATAATCCTGCCAGAATCTCACTTACAGACCTAAACAAATTCAGCCAATTTTTCGTTCACAAGAGCCTGCTTTATTCCTCAGAATGCAAATAATAATAATAATGATAATTTCTCTGCCCTAACGCCCCGGCCAACTGTTAGTAGCTCACCTTGCCGGGGCTATATTGCCGCCTCTTCCAAACTGAGTGACGCGTGAAACAGATACATGGGGATAATAATAAATTCATATATATTTGTCAGAATATTGTTTAAAAGTTGTTGCTAACGCACCTTCAAATAAAGCGGGTAATGTAAACTCGCACAAACATTTTACGACACCTGCGAGTCGTCCACACGTCCCGATGGTAGATAGTGGCCACCTCACTGACCGCACGTACCAGGGCGCGGCGGCCGGTGTCCCTGCGCTGACTCAGTCGAGAGTAGTTTACTTATAACACGCCGTCACCAGTCATGTCCTCCATGACGGCCTTTGTGGCGTAGCGGTAGTGCATGCAACTGCTACGCAGGGGGCGCGGGTTCGATTCCCGCTCAGTGCAAATATTTGTATGCATGAATATGTCTATTTGCATTGGTCTGGGTGTTTGTATGTATAATAAGTATTTATTTACAAAAAAAAGTATATAAGTATGTTTATCGGCATTCTAGAACCCATAACACAAGCTAGTTAAACTATGCTTACTTTGGGTCTAGGGAGCGCTGTGTAGAATGTCGTAGAATATTTATAATATTTATTTATTTATGTCCCGGTCCTTTAAGCGGGCGCGTGAAAAAGTATTTAATCAGGCTGTCAAGCTGAGGGCCGCCACTGTAGCACTACCGGTGTGTGTAGTGGTGACCCCCGGTCCAGACACTTTAGCTTACCATCAAGCGAGGTAAAGTCATGTTGACGTGTCTAACTTAAAAAAAAGAGATGTATGCCCTGACACCTTGGGCATTAATCGTGCATTTAAAAAACCCTCCTCCAGGGTCGGCAGCGCGAGTGTGACGCCCCTGATGTTGCACCCGTCCATAGGCTACGGTGACCACTTCCCATCAGGTGGGCTGTGTGCTAGTCTGCCACCTAAGTACTTAGTATAAAAAAAAAATAACTTTGAGACTTAGGTGCGTTATTTTCACAAACATTTGAACTACTTAGGTACTAATAAAATAATGAATTCTGACTACAGGGCGTTGTGATAATCTAAACGGTGCTAGAATTTTAATCGTGCTGGCTCATTAGGTATTCCCGAGAAGTTGCCACATAAACAATGACAAAAACAACATTTTTCGTTGCACATGCGATTTGCAACTGCAGCGAAGGCACTCAACAATATAATTCCACTTACGGGTCAACAAAAAAGCGAATTACCATTTTGAACTTATTACTTCTATTTGCTTAAGTAGGTACCTAGTTAATATAAAATTACGTGAAGCTAGGAACGTTATAATCAACATACATCTTTTTTGCATAATGTACCTTTTTTATTATTTTATAATTACTTTTTTATATTTTACCTAGTTTTTTTTATTTACATTATTATTTTTATTTTTTTACTTTACATTACAATTAAATTAATCATGTCAAATTACATCGACGAAGAATCTTATACCCGTCACGTCTTATCGACTAAGAAGTGTATCTACATTATTTAAAACAGGTACGTCAGCGGCAAAAGTAACATAAAACATAAACATAAAAGAAAAATATAAAAAAATGATCATTTTCAGATTTTAACACTAGGTTTGAGCGAAGTAATTTATCGTTCTTAATGAAAACGCTGTTTAATTACTTAGTTGGCTCTATTGAATTACTTTTAAACTTTGATTACAATATAATGAACCATTTTCATTCTAATTTTTGAATTTGAAATCTATGCAATCACACACTTTTGCCGCTGACTGTACTTACCCTCATGTAGTATCGCCGTGGGGCACCCTGTATATTGATGTTTTTTATTGGATATATTTAAAAATGTGTTTATTGTTTACGACTCATTTTGTTATATAACAAGTCTATTTTTATAAAGGCCATCTAAACCTACGTCATTTTATGTATAATAGGTACATCTGTTTGTGGCATTTTGTAAACAGAATAGGGATACTTTTACGTCATCCTTTGTCAACATCTATTATATTTACGTATAACTTAAAATACAAATACATGAAAATCTACGTCATTATTTGTACCTACACCCACGTTTATCGGGAGTGCGTAGGTACTGTAAGGTATTAAAGAAATTTGTGGAATGATCATGATCTCCCTGCTGTGGTTTTCCCTGGCGGCTACAATATGGGGTTCTTCAAGAAGGACATTAGAAGGTTTTTACAGGGTCGGCAGCGTGAGTGTGATGCCCCTGGTGTTGCACACGTCCATAGGCCACGGTGACCGCTACCCATCAGGTGGGCCGTGTGCTTGTCTGCCACCTAAGTGGCATAAAAAAAGCATTGCCACGCTGAATGGCAATGCTGATTCTTTTTGCAAGATAGAGTCCAACCTTCTGGTCACTTGTGGCTTCGATCAGCCGCTTCGCCAAATCCTTGTAGATAAGGCGGGCACTTGGACCCCATGACCTCAGCGTCTCAACCCCAAACGGCTCAAAAATATGATCACCAACTAAGTTGGAGTATTTACGCCGTTTTAGGTTTTCTGCAGATGCAGCAGCAGCGCCGGCACAGCCTCCTGTGCTTGAAAGATGTGAAGGCGCAAGGGTGTCGACGCATGTTGCGTCCCACACCAAGGGCCTACCCATCTTCCAAGGCAGCAATGACATACCTACCATCCGGTCTCTTGCCATCGTCGCGTACCAGTCCATTATTATTGAACAGTTTTATTTAACATGACCTGTTTGTTTGGGTAAAATCTAATAATAGAAATTTGAACCTGGGCACATTACCAGTCAGTGATGATGCGGAGGAATTTTATGACGCCATGTAAATAGGTATTTATTTTGTTTATAATTATTAATTTAATTTGTTTTTTCATAATTAAACGTACATTTTCAATATGAAAAAAAGTTAAATAATAAAACTGTTTAATAATAATTGAATAAGGACACCTCTATGTTACCTACCGATTCTATACATTTCAACCCAACATTCCCAAGGCACACTCAATCTACGTACAAAGAAGCCGAAACAAGGCTTTCCTTAACTCAGATGTCAATTATAAATTCGGCGTGAAAAGGTATTTACGGTATTTCAATTCCTACCGCGAAATAAATCGAAAAAATACAACTAACAAGCTAGAGTGGGCCATTATAATTAACTGTTACGGTTTTTGGTGGTGCTGTCTCACTCTCTCGTGGCAAGAATGGATATTTTTCTTGCACTCACTTCTGGTCGAAGTGTTGTCACAAATCACCTGAGACAATGAGAAGACAGTCGTTTGCGGGATCAAGGATTTTAAGAGTTTGGATAGTTCTTGGAATTGTGTGGGCGAAATAATGGCGGCCCTCAGCTTTTTCACGCCCCGCTTAAAGGCCCCGGGACTATAGGAGGAAGGAAACTCATGCGCTGGTAAAGAATTCCAATTCTTTCAGTATCAATATAAATGCTTTCCAGAAATTTCGACCGTGTAAACCAAAATCAACCAAATAATGGCAAGGAGTAGCAGTGGAGGGAATCCTGGATTCCAATGTGCAATCTTTGGATACCAAAATCAGCAATCGGATGAAGAAGTATATATTAAAACAAAGTTATATCATAGAAATCCATATGATAAGAGCTTGTAATATGTTGGTAAATAAATATTCTAAATAATCTAAATAAATAAATATTCTAGAACACAACAGCACCATCTAAACATCATCATAGAAATACCCAGACCAATGCAAAAATTCATGTATTTATACTATTTTTTTTTCTATACAACTTAGGTGGCAGACAAGCACACAGCCCACCTGATTGGAAGCGGTTACCTACCGTGGCCTATGGACGTGTGCAACACCAGGGGCGTCACAGCTTGACCTCTAACCTAACAGTAGAATGCTCTACCGATACGTATGTCTAAACGCATATTTCATATCCAAACTCTGCATAGTCCAAGCACTTTCAAAGGTCGGCGGTTCCCGCCGCTGGCCAGCAATTAATCCTGAGACTTCAACAGTATCACCAGGACTACCTCTATTTATCACCATTAAAGAGTCAACATCAATCGAAAAAGAATGTGTTAAATACTTTCATATCAGGCTGCAAATTATCGTGCTAAGGAATGGAGACCTTTCTCACGTACTTACCTTTTTTTATCGTGCGGAAATCGCCATGGATACCACTCCCGTCGGCCATCGGGAGTGGTTATGTCGGGATCGAACCGACTTAAACCGCACGCCGTCTCGGGTCTTAATTACCGGGGTGTAGGGTTACCCAGTAGGCACATCCCTCGCACCTCAGCTGACCCCGGGCCATCTACGGTTTTAAGACGGCCCGGGGTCAGCTCGTTTTAAGATGACAGCAGGGAGATCATTCTCAGCCTAAGCGTATCCCTACTCAACAGATTGGCTGAACTCAATGGTAGGTACATTAGAATATCAGTTTATTATACTTAAGTCCAGCCACAATCGGTCTATGATCCTTTCACCCTATTATCTTATTTTAACCTATTAACTCCCATTCCTGCGAAACCCCGGCTAAAGCTTCCATCTATCTTAATATATATAAATCTCGTGTCACAATGTTTGTCCTCAATGGACTCCTAAACCACTTAACCGATTATAATAAAATTCGCACACCATGTGCAGTTCGATCCAACTTGAGAGATAGGATAGTTTTTGAAACGGATTTCGACATCCACGCGGGCGGAGCCGCGGGCAACAGCTAGTACTATTATGTATTTGTAATGTAGCTATGTCTGTACATTGAAGATATTTAAAAAATATATTTGGGGGTCATGTGTATATTGAACGATTCTAAACACAAAATATTTATTTTAGAATTCATGTCTGTTTGTTTGTTCGTGATGGACGCAGAAACTACTGAATGGATTTTGATGCGTTTCTTCAATTTGAAAGGTCTTACAGATTTAAAATCTACCGTATGTTGCATTGCAATATGTTAGTAGGTACACGGAATAAAGATGCCTACTACCTACAAGTTACGTACCACCGGCGATATGTCTAAAAACAATAACCGACCTTCACGCGGGCGCAGCCGCGGTCCTCAGCTAATCTTAATATATATAAATCTCGTGTCACAATGTTTGTCCTCAATGGACTCCTAAACCACTTAACCGATTATAATAAAATTCGCACACCATGTGCAGTTCGATCCAACTTGAGAGATAAGATAGTTTTTGAAACGGATTTCGACATCCACGCGGGCGGAGCCGCGGGCAACAGCTAGCAACTAATAAATAAACCAAAATGGTACAATTTGCAAGTTAATTGATATAACGATAGAAACGACTCAATTTGTCGATCAATACTCATTGATTTGATATTCATAATAGATGACAGAATTGCTTTATAGCCATTGGTTATTACCAGCCATAAAAAAAATTAAATAATCCGTAATTAAAACCATGTAATGACTTTTTTGAAGATTGAAGACATTGATAAAATACATGACTTGGACTGTTTACTGGCTAAAAGCGGATGTTTCCTGCTGTGGCGGTAGAAACCGCGTCTTAAGTAGGTACTATTTGCTGCGATCCTGGTACACACCTTTCGCTTCTTTTACTTTGTAGTTGTTTTTATACATTTTTTATACTACTACGTTGGCAGACAAGCACATGGGAAGTACACACCTGATGGGAAGCTGTCACTGTGGCCCACATCGCGCTACCGACCCTGTAGGGGAGTGGCATTGAGAAGTTTGGGTGTGGGGATTGGGGAAAAGATGGGGAGAGTCGTGAGCTCTGGTTATGCTACTTACCGGCGGCGGGAACACAACACGATGGCTCGCTTTTGACCACAATCTCACCAGCAGGTAAGTGATGATGTGGCCGACAGTGGAGCACGCTTGCCTAGAAATAACCTGTTCACTCTAGACTAGGTTTTCATGGAGTTTGTCCTGTATGGGGGCAATTTTGCACGTGCCACGGATGTATTCATTCCTTATTTTATCATATCTAGTGACTCCGCCTGAATAAGTTTTCATCTCGGCAACGTGGGCTCTCTGCTCATCGCCTACGTCAGAGTCTCATCTTCGATAACGAATAAGTATTTGGAATTTCAGCAGACTTGGATACCGAAGTTCTTGGTGAAGAATATACCCAATAAATCAACTATTACGATTTAAGTATCGAATGATCCACTGCGCTACCACACAGAGCCCGTAGACAAGTGTCAACAGAGTCGAAATCGCTAAGGAAACGAATAGATTAGTGCGGCCAATCACACTTCGTGATTCCGTCGCGGCGCGCGCATCGTACGCCGGCGACGAGCTTGGATGTGATTGGTCGACCTAATCTATTCGTTTCCTTAGCGATTTCGACTCTTTTGACACTTGTCTACGGGGGCAGGTTATCTAAAGACATGTTTACAGTAACCATAATCACATTAATTACGCTCACACCGGTGTGTAGCCGTTTGTCACCTGTGTGCCCTTAAATTCTTATCACGGTAATCGTATAGGTACGGAAGTTATCACCTGCACGACCAGTAAACTAACTTATAATTAATCTAGTTGATTATATTCTCAAATCAAATCACTTTATTTGCATAACACAGGTGCATAGAGTTTTCGATGCATATCTGTACTATTTTAATACAAACTAGAGTTTGTGTCAACTCGTTTATCTCTGGAACTACATGTGAGATTTCGATAAGCCTTTTTGCATGTGATAGCCCAGTTTTTAAGGAAGCTTACAAGGTTTGTAACATCACGCTAAGATTTTTTTAAACCGAGCAATAAGAAAATAAAGATACAGGTTGTGAAAGAGAGCCGAATATAACGGGCTAAACCGCGGTGCACAGCTTGTATAGATAATATACTAGCTAAAGCTAATTAATACACTAGTGAACATTGGACCAACCGTTCCGGAGATAACCTAATTCAAACGTTTAAAAAAAATTATCGGTCACGTTAATATGGCTTCACCTCGCCTGATGGTAAGCTAAAGGCAAAGTCTCAAGAAGGGCGTCCCCATTACATACATACATGAAATTATTTATTTAGAGTAAATATACCATGTAAGTATGCTATTTTAAATCTGTAGACGGAATCTCCGACAGGTGTAACAAATTAACATGCAATGTAGAAATGTCAATCTGATCGATGAAAGAGGAAATTACTATCACAGTTATGTAAATATTTGACCAAATTAATTAAAATAATTAATAATATAGACTGATTAATTATAAACAATTATTGAAATAGTTGCAAGTAGCCCTATTAAGATCTTCGGCGCCTTAGTCATCTTTCACCTGCACCACTCACCTGCTGTTTGACGGGCCGTGTTCTGGTGTAGACCCTGCTAACCGCTGCCGTAAATAAACAGTAACCCATTTATGTCCCACAATCCCACTGCTGGGCACGGGTCTCCTCTAACGAGAGAGCTGAGAGGGTTTAGACCGTAATCCACACACGCTGGCCTAATGCGGGTTGGTCGATCGGACATGTCCTTAGAATTTCTTCTAGGACATGTGGGTTTCCTCACGACGTTTTTCCTTTACCGTCAGCAGATGGTAACTCATGTGATTAGCACATTATAAATTCCACAAAGTGAAATAAATTTACATTGGTACCTACTGTCCGGGCGGATTCGAACTCGATACCTCTGAGTAGAGGCCGCGTCCTTTTCCGTTCAGCTACCATCGCATCTGTAAATGCCAAAATATATCGATAGAGGAGGATTAAAAGAGCAGACCCAGAGGTAGAAATAAAAAATAATAAATAAATTTATTATTCTACTACTTTCTATACAGCGCTCTCTAGACCCAAAGCAAGCATAGCTTAGGTAACTAGCTTGTGTTTTTTATACTAAGTAGGTGGCAGACAAGCACACGGCCCACCTGATGGGAAGCGGTCACCGTGGCCTTTGGACGTGTGCAACACTAAGGGTGACACACACGTGTTGCCTACCCAATATTTTTACTAAGTACTCAGAATCTTAATCAAAAGATAAAGAATCGTATGATAAAGACTTGGAATTCTTTACCAGCGCATTGTTTCCTTCCTCCTATAGTCCCGGGGGCTTTAAGCGGGGCGTGAATAAGCATTTGATGAGGCCGTCAATTGTTAGCACTATCGGTGTATGTAGTGGTGACTCCCTATCCTGAGACTTCGCCTCGCTTTCCATCAGGCGAGGTGAAGTGATGTTGACGGGTCCAATTTTAAAAAAATCGTTAAAGTAACCAAAGTATTTATTTTTTACTATCACTCATGTCCTACACAACTCCTTTTTAATTTTATATTAGTAAAGATAGCTAGAAACACGCAGACCAATGCAAATATTCATTCAGTAGCAAAGCTTTCTGAGCCTGACCTGGGAATCCACCTTGCGACCTTATAACAGCAACTGTACTCGCATTACAGCACCAAGGCACTGTGACTTGGGACACAAGATTATACAAAGGAGCCGCACGTTTCAGAGTCGTGACGTGCCGCCAGAGAGCGCTCACGACTCGCGTGACACATCTCCGTCCAAACACTCATATTTGTACAACGTGAGATGGTGTGCCGATTACACGTGGCTGGCTTGCGCCATCGGGTGTGCGGTACGCCCTGGAGGCACCCGCCTGTCCGCCTGCCTATGGCAAGATGGTTTTATGTGTGGACTACACAAACTATTATTATGCTATATTTAACTGGTGGTAGAAATTTGATGGCACAAATTTGTGACAAAATTCGGCCGGGTTTTTCTTTTTTATATACTACGTAGGTAGGTGGCAGACAAGCACACGGCCCACCTGATGGGAAGCGGTCACCGTGGCCTATGAACGTGTGCAACACTAAGGGTGTCACGCACGCGCTGCCTACCCTCAAGGGAAGGGGAGAGGGCTAGGAATGGATGGGAAGGCTAGCAAAAGGTGAAGGGAGGAGGGGTACAGTGAGCTCTGGCTACCCTACTTACCGCCCGGGAACACAACACGATAGTTATTATGGCCGCGGTCTTCTGTAGGGCGGAGGTACTACCCCAGTCGGACTGCTCATTTCGGACGGGAGGTACTGTCGTGTCCTACCTCCATATCTGCAAGTAGTGGGCAGTAAGCCGTCACTGCGTTGGAATTCCATAGAAAATACAAAAAATATTTGTAAGGCCCAACCTTGAGTTAACCCCAGTTTTATTTTTTTTGTATAGATAATAGACAAAACGGTACATATACAATAGCACTGGTAGGTACTTAAACTTAATACCACAAACCCAATAACCTCAAAATACCAGTTTCTACTTATATTCTCTTCCAGTGATCTCCAAACGTGTAAATTCCATCTTCTTCCTAGATCTTACCCCACACGATACTACTACTGAATTTAAACCTTACTTAATTACCCTCTCTATTCATAAAACCGTCAGACCACCTGTCTGGTGCACATCCTACATAATAAGACGTCATTGTTTTATCTTGTATAGTTGCTGCCCGCGACTTTGTTCGCTTGGGACTTAATTTGTAGAAAATTTCATGAATTTTATTACTTTTTTCTTGTTCTAAAATAAAAGTAGGAAGTGCGCCGCATAAATATCTGCCAGTAAAAATCTTTAAAGACACTTTACCTTTAGCTTACCATCAGGCTAAGTAAAGTCATATCAAATTGACGTGATCGATATAAAAAAAAACTTTAGAGATTAACGGGCACAAATAGACAGAAAGATAGACAGACTGACAAAGCTTGCAAAAAGTATGCAGCAATTCATCAAAAATTTAGCATTACAGACAGACAATTCAACATATTTATTTGCTTAAGTTTGCCAAATCATCCCACAAGCAACAATGAATGAAATAATATACCGCATCCCACTTTTTGCGGGACAATTGTCTGGCGCAAGATGGCGGGCTGCATACAAACCGTCGTTACTGAGAAACTAATCGGCCTGTAATTTAGATAGACATCCTGCGCAGTTCCCAATACTCTCAGTGTCATGCATAATGGATGACATTTAAAGAAATTTGCAAATTTACCAAAAAATATTGATGAACAACGATTGGTAGTCTGTCTCAATTCTTTAGACGACTCTATGTTGGATTGCTCTATAAATATATATTTTATATTTTTTAGGAGGTAGGACACGACGGTATCACCCGTCCGAAACTAGCTGTCCGACTGGGGTAGTTCCTCCGCCCTACAGAAGACCGCGGTCATAATAACCATCGTGTTGTCATCCCGCCGGTAAGTAGAGGAGCCAGAGCTCACTGTACCCATCCTCCCCCCACCCATTACCAGCCCTCCCCTTCCGCTTCTTCAACTTTCATGATAGTTTTGATACACACACGCCGGTTGCGGGTACTCTTGACCTGGCTTTTCTCCAAAACGTCCTGGATCTGATTAGAATATGTACGCCTAGGTCGACCTAGAAAATAAATGGATCTAGATGAAATTAACACAGATGCAAATTTTATTATAGTCTGGAACAGCACATATTATTATCTTATTATAAGAGGAGGAAACCGTGAAGGTCATAGCTAGTAAGTATCTATGTAAAAGGCTAACAATAACCCTTCTTGGTAGTCGGGTAAAAAAGGTGATAATGAATTTTACTACCAATAACTTGGTACTTTCACCCCAATTGATGCTGCCTTAAATTCGCCTCCACGCAGTCGTATCTGCACCGAGATTATCCAATAAGATAAATCTTTACACGCATTAACATACAGAAACAAGTATCGGGGTCGCAGGGCCATTAATTAGGCGTATCTGCTGATCTGGTCGGTAGCTCGGGAGCGCTCGGCAATTCTCGGGACCTGTCGGAAATAGATCGGGCCACCCGTCGTGGGCGTGCGCCGATTGATGTTATGACTTTGGCAGACTTGATCATTTAAGAGCTTATATTGATTTTGTATGTTTTATAATATTTCCTCATCCTCAAAGTGTATTTAAGTAATTTGTGAAGACTTAAATACACTTTGGCTAGGAAGGGGTGGGAAGGCTAGGAAAGGGTGGAGGTCGGGGGGATACAGTGAGCTCTGGCTACCCTACTTACCGGCGGGAACTCAACACGATATCTGCTTACTTTTCCTCCTTTAGATTTGGTTTATGTCAACTTTGCAGGACTTCACAGCCCCAAGAGGAATGCCTGTGTCCGAGTCCCGTCCGTAAATCATCAGTGGGGCGAGCACGAATTTTCTTTTGTATCGAGTTCGTAACGTGTGGGACAAAAATTGTATGAAATTTGTACAGCGCCCCTATCGTGCGTAAAAGGAACTGTACAAATCTCATATAATTTCTATGACACACGTTACGAACTCGATTCGATAGAAATTCGTGCTCGCCCCACAGGTGACAGGTGTAGCGACTAACAAGTGAAGCTGTATCCACATCTGAGCTGAACCTAATTATTATTATTTGGGGATGTCTGGCGCTTACGCTGCTTCCGCCAATAATTCAGTACAGCCTTTACATATTTTTCTGGTTCAGAAGTAGTTACTTTATAACTGGGGACCAAAGCTTTAAACCGTGAATGTAAACCGAATGAAAAGATGTTGTCTCTGTCTACCCCAAAGGGAAAAAGGCGTGATTTGTATATTATACTCGTATGTAAACCAAATGGTAATCTTGTTGGAGTACTTGAGGGCTGATTAATATCAATTATCATAAAGGTCTGAAGCGACAAGACAGGACAGGTTAACTAAACTCCAGAGAGGGAATCCAATAAAACAAACCGTTGTAAATCCAAATCGTACTTAAGCCAAAGCCAGTAATTCCTTCAATCCGTCGGATGTACGTAAATAAATCGATCGCTACACTGTCGAGTGCTCACAAAAAAAACACAGAAAGTAGGTAATTTTTACTCAAATCAATCACTTGGAAAAAACGGGTCGTTGTAACCGCGTAATTCGCTAAAATTCCATCAAGAGATTTAGTATCGGGTCGCGTGCTAACTCGGGAAGGTATAATGAGGGCTTCTCATTGTCCTCGCTTAAAAAGACCAGATAAATAACCAAATGAGAATGGAAAAACGGCAAAAATGGCGAAATAAAGGCTTCAATTGGACAAAGGCGCCGAATGAGGATAATTCGCCAAGGATATGCACCAATTGTCACTCTTTTACTTTATTTTTTGGCGGGCCCCTGACGCGGCAACGGCGACGCGCCGATAAAATTGTCACGCCCGACTGTCTTCTGCTCGTGCATCCAATTTTATTGAGATTTTGTTTCGAGGAGACGTTTTGTTTTAGCTGGCAAATAATGTAAGTGCAGGGCATAACCCGAGACGCAGTACGTTTACGTTAATTATGCTGGAGCTCGCCGATGAATTTTGATTTTCACGTTAGAAAATTTTGTTAGCTTTACTCAATGGGATAAATAAAATTAGATCATTCTCATAAGTTTCAGTTCCAGGTGCACCGCGGGTTCCAAGATAAGGCCACAGGCGCGATTAGGACAAAAAGCTGTTATAATGATGTGCCTCTTAGTAGTTCCAGCGCAAAGTTGCCCCATGGAATACGCTCTCCTACAATTTCTCCGCCTGATATGGCTTATCTTAATTTTTACGGGAGAAACTGCCATCTGACCTCCCAACCTTGAAAGAAAAACTAGCCAGAAATAGGTACCCATTTTTTTTCATAAGTACAAAGTTTCAATCAGAGGTGATAATGGTGACCCCCATCCCATTCCTGAGACTTTACCTTTAGCTTACCATCAGGCGAGGTGAATACATGTTGACGTGTCCGATACTTATAAAAAAAATTTCGTCTGCGATATCAAATAACATAAAAATATTTCATAAAAAAAAATAAGCAATTCCGTTCTTCTATCCACAAATATAATATTCTCGTTCGACTTTACGACAGCCAATCTACTAGCCGCCACCCCCAGTGACCACAATCAGCCATGACCAATCGTTGTCTATGGTACATCAAATAAAACTAGCGCTTTGTATTCAACACCGTACCACAATAAATGTCCAAATATTTGTCGCTGAACATTTGGCCAATTCAAATAAAACCGTGACTAAATGCCCTCAGGATCCCCGGAGACCGGTCAAGAAATCACACAACGCGAAATCAACTGTATCTATTTTACATAGAGCTTATTTTCGTTTGGAAGTTTTATGTAATAGCTCATAGTAAACGTTATAGTGACCGTTCGAAATTCAAACTTACCTTTTCTAATAACGAGATATAATTTTGAGTAGCAGCGTCTCCTAGACTATTCATAATTGTCACAATAAAAATTCAAATCTGTTTTGAACAAAATAAAGTTCAAAATCGTTTGTAGAATGTATGAGAAAAAACCTTAAGATAGAATTCGCAACGGGTAATATTGGAGGGCGATATTGGCGAGGAGATAGTACGGATAAGATTTATTCGACACAAGCCCGTCATGGTGGCTTTCATATCAAAATTAAATATCTTCGGTTAGGGGAAGTACCTATTCGTGAATGAATTTATTTTATTATTGCGGTTATTGGTATTGACACTTGTTTAATTAAACATTTGATTGTGTATACTTGTAATATAGGTTCTAGAATGCGGATAAGAGATCAGACGTTTTTCTTTTTATAGTCAATAGCCTCAATAGGGTCGTTGACTAGTGATGATGAGGTCGTCGATGGAGCATGTAGACATTTTCGATTTCAGTTTCGCCCATTTACTTGTTTTTTTATGTCGGTCACGTCAATATGACTTCACCTCGCCTGATGGTAAGCTAAAGACAAAGTCTTAGGAAGGGGGTCCCTATTACATACACCGACAGTGTCATAATACACCGACAGTGTCATAATGGTGGCCCTCAACTTGGTGTTGTATGACCCCCTGTTTATTTCATATAGGTTGTCTAGCAATAGATAAAATCGGACTAATATCCTCCACGTCAGTAGTCCTAAGTGTTCTTACGCCAAAAACGGAGTAGGGTTATTTACTCATCTACCGCTTTACCCCTTTACACTAAATTTTTGGGCTTTTGTGAACAAATGTGAAAACGCTTTTCCTTTCTTTTTAAGACTGACATATAAAAATTATGGCTATTTGTTGTTTTAAAAATGATTATCGCACTGCTTGCCACAGACAATTCATCCGTACAGGTTAAAGAAGCGCACTGTGAGGTATGAGAGGAACTTTATTCCGCGCACGCATAGGCTGTGGAATGATCTCCGTATCATGGTTTTCCCTAGCGACTACAATATGGGATTCTTCAATAAGGTTGCACACGTCCAGTAGACCACGGTAACTGCTCCACATCAGGTGGGTCATGTTCTTGTCTGCCACCTAAGTGGTATAAAAAACCGTGCTAAAAACCATAGTTATAATAATAGCATTGTACGGCAAGCACCGCTGATCGGCCACAAGGCGCGGCCACGAAGCCGTCACGCCGCGCGCGGAGCGACAATACCGCCATATTCACGCGCCAGCGACGCTAGCTAATGACGCACCGCGAACACTTCGCGTATTGTGCGCTTGTGCGCTGACGGGTAATGTCGCGGTCAATTGTGCGAATAATACATTCAATAGATTAGCCACTGATTACATTGCTGCAAATATGTTGCAACCTATCAGAGAATAATAACTAGCTATTAATTAAATAATCTATATAGTGCGCGGCATCTAACGTGACCAGATTTTGAAGAAGTGTGGACCCCACTACACCAAAACCTTGCCAAGTTAGATGCTGTACACTGTACTTGAAAAGGTTACGCATGTTACCACAAACAAGTATAGTGTACAGCATTTAACTTGGCAAGGTTTTGGAGTAGTGGCCTACGCTACGCTACTACAAAATCTGGCCACGTTAGATGCCGCGCAATATACTTATACTTACTTGTAATAAATCTGTAGAAGTGAAAATTCTGTACATTGAAATTATCAAAAAATAAATGGCACGGGGATGTTACTAGGCCGACACCAAACCCAAAAAGTGATTAAAAAAATTTTGTCTGTCTGTCTGTCTGTTTGTTCAGGCATCGCACAAAAATTGTACATAATATTTGTAACTCTTTTAATTTACTTCTAATTAATTTGAATACGGGTTCCAAGACAGTTCAACTTTTTCTGGGAGTTCCTGAGTATCATTCCTTGGTGTTTTCTGGATCACTTCTGTTGATACGACAATTGATGGTTGTAGGATTTTTTTTACTAATTTATTCCTAGGCAAAGGCGAATCCGGCTTCCAGCTTTGGCTGAAAATAAAATCCTGGGAACTAGTTATAGTATAGACTGGCAAAGGTATCCCTTATGCGATTTGCTAACATTTGTAAAGTAATCCCCTCCCCTCCAGAGTCGGCAGCGCGAGTGTGACGTCCTTGATGTTGCACACGTCCATAGGCTACGTTGACCACTTCCCATCAGGTGGGCCGTGTGCTTATCTACCACCTAATAATTAGTATCTATAAAAAAGATATCAAACTGTATTTCCTTAGCCACTTCCTAAGGCACGAAATGATGGACAACCCATATTATTATCATTCTACTTACTATGGCACAACAAAAAAGAGTCATTATGCAACCAGATTGATACAATATCAACAATCAAAGCATATAATTTCATAAAACGAAGTATTAAACGCGTAAACACCCATTTCCTAAGCCAGGGTAGGCGAACCAATGGCACGCAGCA
This sequence comes from Lithosia quadra, assembly GCA_963576445.1. Classification (NCBI taxonomy): domain Eukaryota; kingdom Metazoa; phylum Arthropoda; class Insecta; order Lepidoptera; family Erebidae; genus Lithosia; species Lithosia quadra. The sequence continues at coordinate 3,372,524 of OY754893.1, forward strand.
CAATATTTTGGGCACGTCGCCGATCATAAAATTTGTGTAAAAAATGTGTTTAGGTATTTTTATGATGATCTAACTAGAATGTTCCTATGCTACGGAGTGTTCAATTATGTCATAAAACGTCTTACTTATGACACTCGTGAGGTATGAAAATTACTTATCCTCGGCTTCATATAGTAGTGTGATGCCGCTGGTGTTGCACGCGTCCGTAGGCCACGGTGACCGCTTCCCATCAGGTGGGCCGTGTGCTTGTCTACTACCTCAGTGGTATTAAAAAACAAAAGAAGAGTTTTGATGGCACGCCAGTGAGCCCATAAAGCATGTTTTAGAAAAAAATGGCACGTAGATACATAAAGGTTCGCCTACCCTGTCCTAAGGTGTAATGACGTCATGGAACAGTGGGCGACAATTTTACTGGTCATGAAACACTTAGAGTGAGCACAGTGTGTGCACAGTGTGTGCACAGTGTGTGCACAGTGTGTGCACAGTGTGGTGGAACGCAGGAAACGCAGCAATATTTATTAGCGTTTGATTTATGCGTCGTCAATATAAGGCGCGGCCTACACGCTCCGCTTGTTTTGTGGACACACGGTTACTGGGATGGTGTGAATGACATAACATAACATAAACTCACGCCTATATCCTCGAAGGGGTAGGCAGAGGTGCTAGCACCCACATTTCGCCAGTTTATGTTTAGGTGCCATTAACCGGGCACTTATAAACCTGCGATAAATACACACATAACTTCGAAAAGCATCGAAAAGTCATTGGTGTGTGCCATGGTGAACCTGGGATCGAACCCGAGACCTCATCTCAGCAGTCCATTAGCCAGACCACTAGGCTACCGCGGTATGAATGATGGTTTTTGAATGGCTATGATGCCACATTTTTGAAATGTATAGTGTTCACACAATATCCCAGCTACATACATATATACATATCCATACATATACAGCTATATCCATACATCCCGTACACAATTTTTAAATATATGGTATGGTGTTAACACAGCAAAATGGTGTAGGTATGGTATGAGTCTTCATTAAGGGCCTCAATTCTGCTAAAGGCAAACTGTCATGCCACTGACACCCTAAAAGATGTTATTGAATTGTAGACTTTATCGTTATATAGTTAGTCTAAAATCAAATGAAAAGAATTCATTAAACTTTTTCATTCGCTCTACAAAATATCATTTAATTTTAGACTTTAACATGATAGTTAGCTAATCTAGTAGTTTTAGTTACTTACCACCATCTTAGTCTCCATTAGAATTTTCGAGGAGATAGGACACGACGGTATCTCCCGTCCGAATTGAGTTATCCGACTGGGGTAGTACCTCCGCCCTACAGAACACCGCGGCCATAATAACCATCGTGTTGTGTTCCCACCGGTAAGTAGAGTAGCCAGGGATCACTGTACACTTCCTCCCCCTACCTCTTCCTAGCCTCCCCGCCAATTCCCAGCCCTCCCCCCTTCCCTTCAGGGTAGGCAGCGCGTGTGTGACACTCTTAGTGTTGCACACGTTCATAGGCTACGGTAACCGCTTCCCATCAGGTGGGCCGTGTGCTTGTCTGCCACCTACGTAGTATAAAAAAAATTAGGTACTGCTAAAAAGTAACCGAAACTTCGGGAAACTGCGTAAATATCAAAATAACGCCAAATAAATCGCGATAGAATCTATTTCATTAGTTTCATTTAAATGTATCAGATAAAAAAACATCGACAAAGATAAAAAACCCAGGATCGTTCTGTTCGTCCGTGTGTAGTCAGTTTTCACGCCTGGCTGCTACTACCTATTAATATTCAAATTGGTGCGATCTGTCGCCATCCACGCGCAATGGGAACCCACCATTATTTATTTCGATCATATGGGACCAAATGGTCCGATGGTTTTTTAAATAAAGGTTTTAACTTTTAACCAACTCTTTGACTCTATGGCGTAGCGGTCAGTAGAGCGGTCGACTGCTAAATCAGAGGTAGCTGGTTCGCTTCCTGCTCAGTGTCGGGGAAAAAAGAAAGACTCCAGTTAAGGTCCCATATGTAGGGTGACCCCAGTCCTGAGACTTTAGCTTACCATCAGGCGAGGTGAAGTCATTTTGACGTGTCCTTTATAAAATCAAATATATAACATCATCACTTACCATCAGGTGAGATTGTGGTCAAACGCGAGCCTTCTCCAGTTTCGAGATGACCTCGGGTTTGCGAACCACGGTGTGACCCCGTCGAGAATTGACACTGCTTACTAGAAGTCATTTAAAAATGAATTGAACGGCCCTTTATCCCGTATTACATACATACATACATATTATGCTCACGCCTTTTTCCCTCCGTGGTAGGCAGAAACAACATACACCCATCTGCCTCTGTCCTGACATACTTCACGCGCTTCCTCTACTAACTGTCATTAAACCTTTCACGCAAGCTTGCCAGTTTCGAGTGCTATCCCGTATTAGCGTGGTTTATGACATACTGTATAGTTTTTCATCAATAACATCACTCACTGAACCGTCACAATTGTCGAACAGTTATCAATTCCCATTTAGTCAACAGATGAGAACGTTTTATAACCTATAATTGTACACTATTTATTACAGTTGTGTGGACAGAGAAGATGTGGAGTCGATGTTACATTCGTTATATTTGGTTAGAAAAAATTTAAATATCACTAGACCTGCAACTTTTGTGTTAGTTTTTTTTTTGTTTTCTCTCAAAATAATTACTTATAAAATACAATATTTAAGAATTTTGTCTTAAACGACGAACATAAACTCTCTCTCTCTCGTGTTTTTCTACCTATAGGAGGCGGTGCTGGTTTCTTATTTAAGAATATCAGGCTACTTTACTAGCACGGGAACGGGAGGCAGACAAGCACACGGCCCACCTGATGGGAAGCGGTCACCGTGGCCTATGGACGTGTGCAACACCAAGGGTATCACACACGCGCTGCCTACCCTGAAGGGAAGCTCTGGCTACCCTACTTACCGGCGGGAACACAACACAATGGTTATTATGGCCGCGGTCTTCTGTAGGGTAAAGGTACTACCCCAGTCGGACAGCTCATTTCGGACGGGAGATACCGTCGTGTCCTACCTCCTAAAAGAGTGTTACTTGTATCCAACAATTGTTTTCTTTTGATTGTCAATAAAGTTATCTTATCTTATTACTTCGCTCATCTGTGTTGCTGAGTTGGTGATTGATGAATGATCATTCCAGAGACTTTTCCTTTAGTTTACCATCAGGCGAGGTGAACTCATATTGATATGACCGACATAAATTTGCATCGATTGGTACCTAGATTAAAAGTTTAATTAAAAATGCTCTATAAGTCTATACTTTCGAAGACTGTTACACAGTTTAAAAAACTCAAAGAAGCACCGCTCTCGTTGTTCAATGTAATTCAATGTAGATTTAATATAACAAAACCATGTGAACATGACGGTGCATGTGATTGGTTGTGGAGCAATTTGCCATGTTCAAGCAATGTATAATTGAATTTACACAGAAATGGTAGATATTTAACACGTTAGTTATTGTGGCAAAAACGAATCAGGGCTGTGCGGCGTCGTGTGAGTTCTCATCGACATTTTTATAGCCCCGCGGCTCCATGGTGTTTTAATTATTGTCTGAAATTACTTCAACTTTTGATAATGACTAATGGAGAAGACCAAGAATTTTATAGTGAATTTAAAAGATCGAATCGACTAAAACCGCACGCCGCCGTCTCGGGTCTTAATTACCGGGGTGTAAGGTTACCTAATAGGCATATCTCTTGCACCCAGCTGACTCCGAGCCATCTACGGTTTTAAGACGGCCCCGTCGACGCCCCGAAGGGGGGTGGGGCGAGCATCGCGCCACTTCGTCGGCGAAGTGGCGACAGCCATGCACAACCCTAGACTCAAAATGACACGTAGTACTCGTAGGTAGGTACCTATCTATACAAATAAATAAAATAGTAGTGTGTGGTACATCTACCAAAACAACATTTTTTACAATTTCTGTCTGTCTGTGTGCCCGGCTAATCTCTGAAACGGCTGGATCGATTTTGACAAGACTTTCACTGGCAGATAGCTGATGTAACATGGCGTAACTTAGTCTACTTTAGTTTTGAAAAATTAGGTTTCTATGTAACAAAATTAAACATTAAACATCTAAAAGCGAGCGAAGTCGCATGCACAGCTAGTCATTATATTAACACAGTTTTTATCACGCCATTGTAACCGGCGAGAGCTGTTGACGCTACTAATGATACTGTTACTTATCACGCTATCATTGTTAACAGCTAATAATGATAATGTTATGATGTAGGTATCTAATTAAGTTTTAAAAAGGTGTGTATTTTACATGGTGTAGCCGATAGGATATTTTTGTTACGCTTTAGCAGTTGTCTTTATAAGTATCTAGAATATTTCTATACCAGTCTTTACAGTGCTCTTTAGACCCAAAGTAAACATAGTTTAACTAGCTTGTGTTATGGGTTCTTGAATACGGATAAACATACCTACTTATACATATTTTATACTTTTTTGTAAATAGATACATTATTATACATACTATACATAGAGACACCCAGACCAATGCAAATCCCCATCCTGATACATTCACGCATATATATAAATATTTGCCCTGAGCGGGAATTGAACCTGCAATCCCCATCGTAGCAGTCGAATGCACTACCGCTACGCCACAAAGGCTGTCAACGGGAATGACAATATAATTCCACGCGAGCGAAGCCACGGGTGACAACTAGGTTGCCTAGAAGAAATCGCTCTTAGCGATAAGGCCGCTATAAGGAGATAAGGTAAATGTGGGTGCTAGCACCTCTTCCTACCCCTTCGGGGATATAGGCGTGAGTTTATGTTATGTTATGTTATGATAAGGCCGCCCATTGTACATTCTACCGTCACATACTATTACCCTTTTATTTTTTGTTTTCTCTGTAAAGTTTAGGTGTACAATAAAGATTTATCTATCTATCTATCTATCTAGTTATTAAAAAAAAAGCCTTTTAAATATTCCATTTATCAGAACCTAGAACAGTTCAATGGCTTAACGATTAAAGGAATTCAAAGTTGTGTAAAAAAAGTATTTCTTATAAAGATATAATTTGCAGGTCTTTAATTAAGGAGCGGCTTCCGTCGGCCAAGCGTCGCAGTAATTGCGGTTTGGACACCATGGCGCACACACCATGACCGCTGTTATGACACACCATCACAGTTAAGTGTATGTATGGTATCGCTTTCACACGGTATTCCAATCACCTTTACATTTCTATATCTATATCTATACTAATATTATAAAGAGGAAAGATTTGTACCTATTTTTGTACCTATGTTTGTAATGAATAGGCTCAAAAAGTACTGGGCCGATTTAAAAAATTTTTTCACCAATAGAATGCTACATTCTTCCAATTTGACATAGGCTACATTTCATTTTGAAAAAAATTAGGGATCCTTGGAAAAACTGGAATTTACACCCGGGCGAAGCCGGGTCCCGGGTCGCTAGTAGATTTATAAATGGAAATATTGCTTAGAATTACTTTTAATTATAACATATACATAAACTCACGCCTATATCCCCGAAGCGGTAGGCAGAGGTGCTAGCACCCACATTTCGCCAGTTTAGGTTTAGGTCCCAATGTAATAAGTGGCGAGCCTATTGCCATTAACCGGGCACTTATAAACCTACGATAAATACACACATACAGTGGCGGATTTACAAATTTGTTCTCTATGACTACCCCCCCCCCCCCCGTCGGCCATCGGGGGTGGTTATGTCGGGATCGAACTGACTAAAACCGCACTAGGTGTTTGCGTACCGTCTAGGGTACCTACAACGGGGGGAACCCGCGTGTACCCTAAGGAAGGAAATTCCCCAGAAACCCCACCAGGCATTGACCATCCATCATGCAACAGGCGGCCTCACCGTAATGCAGGGAGACTAGAACTAGACTAAAACCGCACGCCGTCTAGAGTCTTCTGACGCCAAGGTGTGAGGTGGCCCATAGAGCATTTCCCTCGCACCCCAGCTTGACCCGGGCCATTTCCGGATTCGAGATGGCCCCCTCGGGTTTGGGAACCACGGTATTCGCATTCGGGGGGGGGCCGTGCTTGTGCACGCTGCCGCCTTGGTCTGCTTCTGCTAGGGTGACAGACGGCTCCACCCGTCACCCCCAGGCCTGCGCTCATAGAGGACGGAAGTCATCAGACCTCCGACGCCTGCGGCGTCTGCGCACGTCACCGTCCGGGTGAGCTCTGTGCAGCCTCTCCCGAACCCATTCCGCCGCCTCCTTCTCGAGCATCACTTGCTCGCAGAATGAGGTGGCGGCCGACCACGCGTCGCAGTAGGAGGCGGCGACTGACCACGCGTAATTGTGACGTGCCCTAGTGAAGAGTATACCTGCTATTGAAGAGCTAAAAACAGCGGCGCGTACTAATTAGAAGGTGGATTAAGATTGCCTCTCCAAGAAAACGCTCCCCAAAACTCGTATGTGTATATAATAAAGTTATTTTTTTTTTATGAAAGAAAAAAAAATTTGGCTCAAAATTGCCGCCCCCTAAAATCTGCCGCCCTAGGCTCCAGCCTACTCAGCCTACTGGTAAATCCGCCACTGCACACATAACTTCGAAAAGCATCGAAAAGTCATTGGTGTGTGCCATGGTGAACCTGGGATCGAACCTGAGACCTTATCTCAGCAGTCCATTACCCAGACCACTAGGCTACCGCGGTACTTAAGGAATAGACTGATGAGAATGTTAAGTTCTGAATGTGCCACAGACTAAAGAGAAGAAACATTGACAAGACAGCAATTATAGAGGGAAGAATTTAAGAAGCACTGATTATGTTTATTAGTTAATTATAACAACAATAAAGAAAGAAAATATAACTTTATATTAGTTTTTTTGTACAGTACTTTCGATTTTTGATTTGACACGCAGCATCGGAAACCGAACTCCCACTCTAGTTCGCCTAAAATCGGCTTTCTTCGCACAGCGTAGGATTTTATGTGACTGACAATCTACAATGAATCCCTAGCTTCGCTATTTCGTCAATACACAATGTACTTAGGTGTACTCGTAATATCACAGTCGGACGAACATGTAATACCACTGTAGTAATACCTATCATCAAACTCGCTTAGTTAACTTTTTATCAAAGAAATCGATGCTATTGTTTATCACCTATGAGCCTAGCCTATACCTACAAACAAGAAAAGAGTAGTACGCTCATACAAAAATCGTTCTTAAATCACTTACATTTAAAGACTATTTTTGTATGAAATGAGTTCTCAAGTGTTCGTTAAAAAACATTAGTATAAAAACTACAATGGCTACTGTATAATCGTAAATATTCAAATCATTTACATTCCTAATTCGAAAGTTCAAAACGTTAGTTCCAGTTGACCGCGCACTTCGCGACAAAATATTACCTCGCCACCCCTCACTCGTGGGAATCGATTACCAATCGATACGAGTTGTAAATCGAATAATCATTATCGATTTTCTGATAGCACTTTTATGGTGGCTGTTACTTTTGAAATTAGAAGGAATTTGTCGTTACGCCAAACACTGTAGTTTTTAAAGTTAATTTATGAAATTCATAAAATATTCCTTTCTTTTTAACCGACTTCAATAAAGGAGGAGGTTTGTAAGCTTAGAACTTTCGACTGGGTAAACCCATTTTGATGATTCTATCTTGGTTGTAGGTATATCTTACTTTTCTCAACAGAGAGAGAGCAGGATAACTTAATGAGAATCTGATCAAAATTTCGAATTAGGTACCAGGTAACGTAATCTTAAAGAAACCGCAAAAATTTAGCTTAGCTTTCGTAACTAAGTTCTCTCTGAGCACGTGCCTAATAAAAAAGTTTCAACTCCCATTACTCAATCACATTTCAGCAAATTGCAGCAATGACAACTGCAGGTTATGATTAAATAGGTACCTATTTTAAATTCGAATATTACGTAAAACGGGGTGAATATAGTTATTAAGGGATGAATAGGAACAAAATGGTCACTTACTTAAATTTCGCAGTTATCTTTTTGCGAAACTATATAACTACAACACACAATGAAAAAAATCATCGAAGATCTAGTTAAATACCTACTTACTTAGCTTTTTCTAAAAGAAATTATTAAATAAATTCTAATGACCATTTGATCCCTATTCACCCCGTTTTACCCCGTACAACAACCCTAGTAGGTAACTACAGACCTACATATTACTTATATTATAGGTATTTACAGAATCTTTTAACTCCATCTCCATACGCTGAATACTATGTAACATCAGAGTGTAGACTGTCATGACAAAACAAAATATGATCACAGATTAATAAATAGTTACTAACTATTTGTTAATCTGTGATTTGACCCCAAACTATATTTTTATATCTTTTTTAGTCTAGTAGTGCGTATAACCACCTTCCAACTTCACCATCAGACCAGTTCCATAGTGCCATAATCGCATTGTCATCCAACTAAATGTGTATACAAAATTTCCTTTCAATCGATTGATTCAGTGTAGCAAGTTTTGATCCGCATATGGACATTATAACTCTTATTGTACCTACACCAAATTTTAAAGGAAAGAAAAATACATACATACTCTATCAAATAAAACAATTCATCTTTCAAGTCACCTAAAAATCCCTGTCCCTAATTCACTTGACCGATGACCTGTACTCCCAAATCTCCCTATTATTATGTGGCATGTCGGGAAATCTCCCGTCGATGCTGTGGACCACATGATCTAGTTCGTGAGCCCCGTAACGAAAGGTCAGTATCTCAGAGGGTACATTTAAAACAATGATAAGATCGGGGACATTGAGCTACCGAATCAATATAAGGGATCAAAAGGAATCGACTCTTATGTTCATAGAGGTGTGAAATCACCCGAATTTTGGAGAATATTTTTTATACATCTTATTTTTTTTTGTTTATACCTAGTCTAGTATTAAATATGGAGTTCTTCTAAAAGGTTTTTACAGGGTCGGCAGCGCGAGTGTGACTACCCTGGGGTTGCACACGTCCATAGGCCACGGCAACCGCTTTCCATCAGGTGGGCCGTCTGCTTGTCTGCCACTTAAGTGGTATAAAATAAAATAAAAAAGCAAATTAGTTTACTAGCCTATAAACTAAAATGAGAAAATTAAAATGAGAATGAGAAAAGCAATGATTATTTCGTTAATAACGTAAATAAATAAATGAATAAGTAAATGTGTTATTATTTTGTACCCGGTGTAACTTGGGACCGAAATTTTTTTCTTAACATTTTTAAAATGTTATTTTTTATATATTGAGATGCTTCAAATTAAAGAAGAAAAGGAGAATTAGAAAACAGAAGTAAAAGTATTGAAGCAATGCTAACTGTAATACTATAGAAGATGCATAGGTAGGTACAGGTAGATGCATAGAAACACCACTTCAATCATCATCCGCTCACGAGCCCGCTCCAGCCATATTCCGCCGGTATTATCCTCTCTAGTTCTGTCATTCAGCCCCTATAAGAAATCGGTCTGTCTCAAGAGATAAATATGTAATCTTGATATAATTGCGTCGCACTGGCCAACTCGGGGTCGGCCAAACAGACCCTCGTTCATTTCCCGCCCTTATTGACTCTCTCGGTTCGCTACTCGCCGAGTGTGTCCGCGACGGTTTGTGTTGCCATTTTATTATTCACATTTACCCACATATGTATAAGACCTTAAATACTGTCTAGGTATATTTTTATTAACTTTTTTTCCTCTAAGTTAGAGATTTTTTTATACCGTGACCTATGAACGTGTGCAACACCAAGGGGCGTCACACTCGCGCTGCCGATCCTATAAAAACCTTCTAATGCCCTTCTTTGTAACAGCCTTCACCAAAGATTTCCAAAGCACCAACGGAAAGACATTATGTTTGGTAGTATTCTATTTCTTCGAAAACTATGCAGGGTACTGGCACCAGTAGTCAGCCTTTTAGTGGAAAGTCTGACTTCAAACTCGTATAAAAAAATATTAGAAAGATTAAATTGAAAATCTTTTATATAAATTGCGTTACACATTTATTAAACTTTGTTACAAAATTAACAAAAATTACAAAATTATCCTTTAATAATATGAAAAATACGTTTCAACAAAATAAGGCAATTTTCACCAGTGCTCAGCCGCCAAAATCCAGTAATCAGCCATACTGCCACCAGTGGTCAGCCTTTCTTGAAATCAATCAAAAATATAACTTAAACCTACTTAAATCAATCTGAAAATTCTTCAATAATTAAAAAGTTTCAGTGTTTAAATAGTTTTCAAGTTTTTTTTTCACTTTTAAAAGTTTTCGGCGATTAACAATTTTTTGCAGAAGCTTGAGCATAATGTATGTGTATGTATGTATGCAGGAGCTCCTGAAACAGAAACCTGTAAGGAAAATAATTCCTTACAGGTTTCTGCTTCAGGAGATTCAGATGATTAAGTATGTTACTGAGAATTTTAATTTTATTTTATTATATTTAGTTTCAGTTATGTCATTTAAATCTTCCAATTTCCTTTTCCTTGTACATTTTACTCTCAATTTCTGATTAGAATCATCATTTTTTTTCTCTGTAGTCTCCTTCACTTTACTGGTTTAGAATTTAGAGCTGTTTTATTTTCTTTTTTATTTATCTTCTTTAATTTTTGCCTCTGTAACTTTCTTTCCTGAATAGCAGTTAATCAAGTGAATGGGGCGCTGCATAAATTTATGAGCAGTCAGATCGTGTCTAAAAAGGCACGTCTCACTGTACATAGAAGAGTTCTCGTTCCCACACTTAGGTATATAAGGTAGTGAATGTTTGGTGTGGCAGAAGAAGCATGAAAGTAGATTAAATGCTGTGGAAATAAGAAGTCTAAGAAGCATAGTTGGAGTAAAGTTGATGGACCGAATGTATAACAGTGTGATAAGGGAACGTTGCGATGTGGTTCAAGATGTAGTGACCAAGATAGAGAAAGGAAGGATTGAAAGAAGATTGACGATACAGATATATGAGGCGAGGGTGAATGGGCAACCAGGTAAAGGCCGACCTAGGCGTACATATTCTAATCAGATCCAGGACGTTTTGGAAAAAGATCAGGTCAAGAGTACCAGCAACCGGCGTGCGTGTATGAAAACAATTATGAAAGTTGAAGAAGCGAAAGGAGTATGCCAAGATCGTAGCAAGTGGACAGATTTTGTCTGGTCCAATGGTTTCCCAGACCAGATTATCCACTGGGCAAAAGGCGTGATTTGTATGTATGTATGTATGTATGTTTAAAATAGCCTAAAAGAAAGAAACTGTATAAAGAAACAATTTAAATATAGACGACTGAGCACTGGGTATACTTTCTCCAGTACTCAGCCATGCAACCAACTTCAACTGTTTAAGTGGCCGACTATTGGGTTTTTGACGAAACCGTATATGGTATGGGTATACCAGATTAAAGGATGAACTCTGAACTTTAAAATGATACTAATATAACTGTAAATAAAAAAAACAGCGTTAAAACCAGTACTCAGCCAGGGGTGGCTGGGTACTAGATAATGCATATACAAATGGTACCCAGTATTCGGCCGCCTCATTATTACTAATTCTTAAGAAGAACACGATACTTTTTCATTGATTATGATGCCAAAACTTTTAATTAATGGGAATTTTAATACAAAGTGACTTAAAACTGACAAAAAAATGAGAAATAATAACTTTTTTGTGAACGCTTCCACTAACAAAAAAATGGCGCGCGCGCCGCGTATCGCCTCGTCAGCAGACGACGTCGAAAAAGACTAATATTTAAAATACTTCGCAGCCACTTAGCTAATAATTTTGGAATTGAATCGACTAATGAAGAGTCACAGAACCAATTTAAAGTAATTCTATAGGTTAGTTTCTATTAGAATGCTATTTCTATTGGTTTTGAACCAAAAAAGGCTGAGTACTGGTGCGGGGCTGACTACTAGTGTCAGTACCCCACTACTTGTTGCTTTTTGAAATAAAAAAAAGTAAGCAATTTATGACCATGGCAAAAATTATTCACTCACTGGACTGAGTCGATGTATTGCACCACCCAAAGAAAGTGTTCACTTAGTAACTAAAAAATAATTCGTTCGAATTCAGTAAAATAAAACTAAATGTTGGCAACCCAGCTGGCAGCGGTCGCGTGGTGCGTTTGACGCGAGCAAGTGATGAAGCGAATGGCTTGGAGCTGACCATGCGAGCGCTGACTTAAATGGATACCTATCTGATGTTAGAATGCAGATAAATAGACAGGCTGAACCGATCGAATCAACGCAGGTTTTAGTCTAAGCAATCGATTAACTTTCTCTTCAAGCAAATTGATAAATGCTCTTTGGATAGCATCTCTTTTTTGGTAGATTTTATTTGAAAGTGCACGGTATCTTATTTGGCAAGATTTTGGAGTAGTGTGGGCCTCACTACTCCAAAACCTTGCCAAGTTAGATGCTGTACACTATACTTGTTTGTGGCAAAATGCGTCGCATAGAAACAAGTATAGTGTACGGCATCTAACTTGGCAAGGTTTTGGAGTAGTGGGGCCCACACCACTCCAAAATCTTGCCAAGTTAGATGCCATGCACTATACAACCAGGCAAAACACTACTACTTAAATAAGGAATGCCTGAAGTCGAGTTGAACTCAAAAATGAATTTTTTGATTAGAAGAAAGTATTTCTTTATATTTTAGCCTGCGTCATGCACATACACAAGTGTATATGTGTGAGGTAAATGCAATTACCTACACTTAGGTTTTTGGTGACACAAACACGCCCCCATACGATTTCTAGTCCTAAGGATTTTTCTTTGTTCTGTTTTATAATTCAGAGAGTCTTTTTTGTTTTATAATTTGTTGATTATGAATGTTGATTATATTACAAAAACATACAAATCAGGACTGTGTGTTATAGTTTTCTTCACAGTTAAACACATTCCTATATTTCGTACCTGACTGTACAAACAATAATTTATCTTATTAAAAATGCGCGCAGTTGATTGAGAATGAATGTACTGCTTATTTAATAATTTAAACCAGTAGGTACTCTGGAGTAGTTTGAGAATAATCTTATATTCTCATGGAGTAAAATGAAACTCACTTTGTAAATTTTTTTTTTGTCTTGGAGTAGTTTGAGAAAAGATTTTGGAGTACTGTGGGAATAACCCCTTCGATCATAACTAATATTTGACAAAAAAACATTTGTCATAATTTTTTCCTCCCTTACTTTTTTACATTAAGCAGGTACTTTCGATAAAATTGTCTTTAAATATCTGCTGCAAGTGAAGTTGAAGGAGTAGTTGACAAGCCGCGTGAAATGGATATATAATGTCAGACGGAGGCGGCAGAAAAAACCAGTGGCCTGGAACAAACGATGGCGACCATGCCGCATGCCGGCGACAGATGTAAGTGATGGAGATTGTTCCGCGTGTGTTTGGCGATGCATATTACGCTAATTGATTTGTCTCCAGTCTTACTTAATCGGGCTAAAAATATAACAAAGATGCTATTACCGCATCTATACCTATAATATAAATAAAAATGAATGACTGAAATATATGTACGCGCATAACTTTTGAACGACTGCACGATTTTTTTTTATGTATAGGACACGTCAAAATTACTTTACCTCACCTGATGGTAAGCTAAAGGCAAAGTCTCAGGACTGGGGTCACCACCACATACACCGGTAGTGCTACAGTAGCGGCCCTCAGCTTGACGGCCTCATCAAATGCTTTTTCACGCCTCGCTTATAGGCCCGGGACTATACGAGGAAGAAAACACATGACTTTTTGACTATATATATTGGATTATTGTCAGAACAAGGTTTGTATGAAAGATTTTTTTTTAAATTCACTGGTGATATAAACGGATTTTGATGTAGTAGTTTTTTGGTTATAAAGGTCTTGGTTAGACTTAAAATATTAGACATATTTGATCACAATCGGTTAACAAACCCGGAGATATAGTCGAAAAAGTGTAGGAGCCGCGGGCATAGACTAGTTTTACAATAACAACGCAATACCAATGCAAATGAGTCCAAACGTGCAATTTTTTACAATCGAACCCAAGACCTACCGACTCTCCGTCACGCCACTTAGCTGCGAAGATACCATTCAAGAAATCTGATCTGATCCTGCAGACAAACTATGCCAAACAGTTTTGCAGGACCAATAGATATACCTAATGTAAAAGATGTATGATTAAAAAATTAATAAATAAATAAATAAAATAAATAAAAATGATAAAAACTCATCACGTAGTTCCAATAGAGTACCTAATAAAAAGCACCTACGTAATAAGTGTTTATAAATTGATCAAGCTTCACCCAAGGGGTCCGGCAGAGACGCAGCTGTCTCAAAGATGTTAGCACACCATTAATGTAATGGCAATTGTCAACTATTTGTAGCACCTAGCTAGGCACTGGTTACATGCCTCCATTTTTGGGCAAGTAAAAGTTAAGAACTGGCAAAAGTAGCTGAACATGTTCTAGTTTATAATATTATAACCATGATTATAACAATTGTATTAAAATGAATAGAACATTTTTTTTATATCGGTAACCTCAATATGACTTCACCTCGCCTGATGGTAAGCTAAAGGTAAAGTTTCAGGGAGGGGGTCCCCATTACATACACCTACAATGCCATAATGATGGCCCCAACTTGACGATATATATGCGCTGCCCGAGTCTTGGCAGTCTAAGTCCAGAGAACAGGTTACATCTAGGCAAGCGTGCTTTACAATTGAACATATCATCACTTACCAACAGGTGAGACTGTGGTCAAATGCGAGCCAATAAAAAATAGATAGGTAATATTCGTGTAAATTTTCGGTAAAGTACTTCCCTAATTACTTACCAAAAACCCCGCCATTTTGAAACGTCACTTAACATGGCTAAACTGACAACCTTTCCTGCTAGGTACAGACTCAATTATATTTAGCATGTAAGCCTTGTGCGATCAGCAGCGACCAGGTGTTGTTACGCCATTAATATCAATTGGACATTGACCGACGCATCCAACACAACATGCTCCCCCACTCCCCTACAGCTCCCAACATTCTCGACGATACAGGGTACTTGTTCCCCAAGGATGCAGTTCAAGTTATACTGGTATTGGAATATTTTACGAGCCGGCCGGCATTGCTGGAAGAGTAATGAGATTTTGATACTAATGCCCTTCCGTCCCAATGCTGTTGATTTCATATTAAATGGGAAGCGATACATTTTGCAATGACGTGGATTTGGAATTATTGCCACAGATAACATATGTTTGTCGTTGGACAGCCACCTTTTTACCTTTCGAGTTTCGAAGTTTGAAAGCATGGTAATTTTATTAAAGATTTGACAGATACGTGCTATAGATAAAACAGATCGTGCGGGTGCTACGGTTTTAAAATCCGGCCAAGTGAGAGTTAAACTTCTGTTTATATCAATAAGCACGTCCTTTTTTATATGAGATCCAATCCACCCATATCACTATCTGACCAATAAATATGGTCTATGATAGAATACATTATTACATAGAACTTGAAACAAAGGTGATAAAATCATCATCTACTTAACTACGAGTATCTTTAAATTTAAGGACTTTTTATTATTAAATTTTTGCTCGTGTAACCATGAAGGCATAGGCAGAGGAGTGTATTAATTATAGAAGCTGTTTACGATTCCACGTAGATACCTATAGAGAAACCACTTACCATCACGCGGTATCGGATCCTCAGCTATCGCCCTTACTGGTGCTCACTATGCTACCGTTTAATTTGTAATTTATTAAAAATCTAATCGTAGCTCGTGCAAATTGGTCAGTTTCGAGTAGGGTCATAGAGTCCCCTTTTATTAGGCTAAGTGACACGCATGGATGTGCCGTGACTCCACGCCATAACAAAACGCCATGATGGACAGACGCCATTGTAACAGACATACACACCAAACGTCACTGATGTGACCATGATTTAAAGTGAAATTTTAGGCTAAAAACTATGATTTTAGCAAATTGTAATAATTATTGTCAACGCAAAAGTTGAGTTCCTATGGATGGATGTTTGTTACTAGGTACTTCACGTAAAAACGGCTGAGCGGATCTGGTTGAAATTTGGTACAGGGATAAATTATAGTCTGGAATAATACAATATTTTATTTCCTTGGAATAGGTTCCCATGGGAAGCGGGTAAACCACGTACAATAACACTAGTAAGTACCTACACAATATTTTTTTTATTTATATTTTTTAATATTGTGTACTTAGAGGCTTACGATAAATGAATTAATTTCTTTCTTCATAGAATTACACAATTACTTACCTCTTTTACTTTGTAAAACTTCATTAAACTTTGGCAATACTTGGTAAGTGATTTTCTTCAAACAATCATTTCGAAAGAAACCAAACGATTGGGCAGAAACCTAACAAAATCCAAGTTCAAACCTTAATTTATAATTGATTTTACAAAATTTTGAAAGCAAATATATATTACAGTTACAAAAAGCTGTACCTTATGTAACCATTCTTCGGGATTTGTTAAACTTTATTAGCTTCAAATACTTACTTAATAATCATTACGAAAATTTGATTTTGTTTTATTTACTAAACAACTTCGACTTTCAAAAGAGAGGAACTTTTTTTTATTCGTCGCCATCTTCTTTGGCATTTGCGTTTCGATAATAGGTAATATATATAATTTCTGTGAGATAAATGGTAGATCTATTGGTGGTCGCTCATACGCACAAATCACTTCAGTAATACATTCATTATGCGTACTACTATCAAATACTCTGCCTGAGTTGTTTCCCGAAAGCTATAAACATAGGAGTCAAGTCTAGAGTGAATAGGTTGCTTTTAGGAGAGTGAAATACCCTGCCTGAGTCTGTATTTACGGCAAGCAATAGCGGTAGTCAAGTCTAGAGTGAATAGGTTGTTTCTAGGCAAGTATGCTGCTCTGTCGACAGCATCCTTGCCTCATTTACCAATATGTGAGATAGTGGTCAAACCCACTTTCCATTTTTGTCCCATCGACTAAAAAAGGAAATTAGAGAGTTGGTATGTAATCCCTAATATCACCCTCATACCGTGCAAACAATTCCATCAAGAACTCTTCATAGTTCTTGCTTTGATTATATAAATATAATCAAAGCAAGAACTATGCGGTTCGGTGCCTCTTTTTTTGCCACGCCATAAAATCCTGGAATTCTATACCAGCCCACATGTTTCCTTCCTCGTACAGTCCTGGGTCCTTTAAGCGCCTAATAAGGCCGTCAAGTTGAAGGCCACCGTTATGGCACTGTCAGTGTATGTAATGAGGACCCTATTCCTGAGACTTTGTCTTTAGCTTACCATCAGGCAAGGTGAAGTCATATTGACATGACCGACATAAAAAAAGTACTATAGAAATGCTGATTCTGGACTCTCTCGGATAATTATGAATGTGTGGTTTGAAATAGAATAGTAAGAATTATGGTCACCCTACCCTCTTTCATTACAAACGGTATCAGTAGACCACCTTACGGTCGCCATGACTTTGTTTGGCGCCTCTCAACTCATTAAATCGTCCATCCAAACCGCCACGTATTGTCACAATGCAATTGTATCGAATAATACAGTGGGCGCAATTGCCATTCGATACCCATTCAGCTAATGTCCGAATTCTATCGATTATCGAATAATTTATATCGATTCGTGTTTGAATGTTGCTCCATTGTTTGTTAATACATAGGTTCGATTTTAAACTGTCGTCTTTTATACAATGCGTGGGCGGGACGTGACACAAACTATAATAAATGATGTTTCATTCTGTTTGACTTTGCATCCAATTGAGATGATTTGATAAGGCAAAAGTGGTTGTACATTCAACTGCGTCGACAGAGATCGCGGGTTCGATTCTCGTTCTGTGCAAATATTTGTATGCATGAATTTGGTTATAATATGTATGTATTCAGAAAAAAAAAGTATATAAGTATAAAAAGTATATAAGCTAGTAAAACTATGCTTACCTACTTTGAGCTTAGAGAGCGCTGTGTAGGATGTTGTATTATATTCATTTATTTATGTTTAACGTACAAAAAAGAGGTGAAATTGAATTTAAATATAACTAACCCAGGGTAATTTTTCCTAGCTGGAGATTGGCCGTTGGGGGTCAGCCGGGTGTGAGGGAAATGCTTTTCGGGCCACCTTACACCCTGGCGCTAGAAAACCCGACAGACCGTGCGGTTTAAGTCGGTCTATCACATTTTGTATTAAACTATGTAGTTTGTAGAAAGCGATGGTAGCTGAATTTCACTTTTTGGAATTTATAATATGTGTACCTATAATCACATGATTTAACATCTGCTGAAGGTGAAGGAAAACATCGTGATGAAACCCACATGTCCTGGAAGAAATTCTAAGGATATGTCCGATCCACCAACCCGCATTAGGCCAGCGTGTGAGTATTAAGGCCTAAACCCTCACAGATCTCTCGTTAGAGGAGATGAGACCCGTGCTCAAGCAGTAGGACATAAATGGATTGCTATTATAATATAGTTTAACCATTATTACCCAAGTTATGTACAAAAATATCAAATTTCTGAATCATGCCGTTAATCTAAAAAAAAAACAAAACACAGGTGGTATAGATTACAGAGAACAAAAAAAATATCTAAGTTAACTAATAGAGGCTATAAACAACACATGATGAACTTTGCCGAAATAAACTGATAATTCGGAAGTTTGGGAGGTCGCGTGTGTGCGCGCGTAATGGCGATGTGATTATCTGCCGGCAGGGGGCGCTGTTCATTTGACGTTTGCGCCATAACGCTATCAGCTCGCCGATTTATACGTTGTCGATGTTTATTTTTATCGACTCTGATTATTGTAATTTTATTTATTTTCTTGTTGTTAATCAATAGGCTATTTGACTAATTTTATAAAACTACTTAAAATGATTCCTTATAACATTATAAACATACCACATAAATATTTCAGTTAAAAAACAATGCATTATGTTGAAAAATCAATAATAAAGTTTAAATTATCAAAAGTGCGTGACGTCACTTGGCTAGGTGACGTTTGTAAACAATACTGAATTTGATTGCTTAAAAAAGTAATTTCAATATTTTAGTGAGCCAAGTGATGTATAAAGTGTCACACTGTATAAATATCTGTATATAAATCCCAGAAAACGTATTTGTGTCTGTTCATGTAAGTCGTGTTTACGTACACATGACGTCACCAGCGCTGTCACCAAACACAGAGCGTTTTCACCACAGACAATAAATCTAAAATATATTACATCTTTCCAGTTGAAATTCTCAATAAATATGCATATTTGAGTGTAAATTATAGTCTCATGAGGCTTGTTACGTTATTTTCTGATAGGATGATCATAATTTGTAGTATATTTTTTATGTTGTCAAATAGCCTATTCTTCAAACGATATGACTGTCAAAGTTCTTAATACGAATAATACAAAGATAGAAGCGACTTTCCTCCTTTTTTAAGTCGGTTAGGTATACTAAAGAATGTAAAAATACTTTTCTGAAAACCGCATCAAAATCGGTTTAACAAAACACGAGATAATCGCGGACAATCATACATACAGACATACCTACAGGTCAAACAGTGTACCTCCTTCTGAAGTCGGTTGGAAACCTTCCTATTTGAAGAGGCGCTAGTTGAAAACGATCGAACAATCATGGCCATTTAGAGCCTTTAAAAAGGAATACCTAAGATTATTATTACTAATTCTGTCGGCAAATAAAATGCTGCAACTAAGAAACTAAGCGTGAAAGAAAACTTGGAAAATCTTCTGTAGGTAAGTCGATGAAAAATTATCGATACCTATTTTGTTCTACAGTGTTCACAACCCTATAAATTAAGAATAAAAATGCTTTAATCATTCAAAATAGGGAAAGTTTTTGAAAAATGAAAAATATCGTGTCGCCATCTAACGACCTGAGTCTGTCAGTGTCGCCGAGTTTTTGTTTTTTTAAATAAGGCAAACGCATCAGCTATTACGGCTAATGTGAGGGGCGATATTTCGTGCACGTAACTGTGTTTTGGCAGGCGTTTAAACTAACTACAGGTGTACCTACTTAGTTCATAGTTTAAAAACAAAAAGAAAAAATAATTAGGTAAATTCTATACCTACCTACCTGCCTTATGTATAGAATTTGATTTCAACAGAAATCAGTCATTTGGTTTAAATATTATGTTCACCTGTTTATCATTTTAGTCCCTAAACTGAACTAAAAGGTATCCCTGTTGCCAGTATTCGTAGCTCATCTATGTATTCTTATACATAGTAAGTAGGTAGGTACCTACGTCATAAAATAATCTTCTCACTATTATATAATTGTAAAGTAGCTGTGTCTAAACATTGGATGTTTTTAAAAAAAACTTGGGTGGTTTGATATGACATTTAATAAGTATATCATTGTTTATGAACGATTCTGAACTCAAAAATATATATATTTTTTTAATTCTTGTCCGTTTGTGCGGAACGGAACGGATTTTGATGCAGTTTGAAAGGTCCTGGACAGACTTAAAAATTTTTCGCATGTTTGATCACAATCGGTTGAGTAGAACCGGAGATATAGTCAAAAACGCGAAAACCAATGTCCACGCGGGCGGAGCCGTGGCCATACGCTAGTACAACAATTTAATTGAACGGTTTAGTTAACAATAGTTTCTTTTAAATATCAATTCTTTATAAGGACACTTGTACAATGTAGAACTAACTTGTTTTTGCATCCACGGTTCCGTTGAGTTCGCGCGTGATGGTTTACCCATAAAAAAAATAATAACACCAATAAAAAGTATGTTATCTATTACGATTGGCATCGGCGACCTCCAGGGTCGAGAGCAGGTGCAACTGCCTGCCTAAGGCATCTGCCTCACTGTAGGCGGATAGCGGATAATATATTACAAACTCATTTTTTGTGAATACGAGCTAACTCGTCCCAATATCGAACGGGAAAATTGTGCCTTCACGCAAGTGCAAGCAATAAGTTGAAAACATTTTATATTTATCAGGACAGTAGCGCATAAAATACACAAAATTAATATCATACTTCATACCTAATAAATCGGTATTTAATATTTTGGCTCATTCATTATCAGGCCGTCAAGCTGAAGGCCACCACTAATAGCACTATCAGTGTATGTAGTGGGATCCTCGATCCTTTGACTTTGCTTTTTAGCTTTCCATCAGGCGAGGTGAAGTCATGTTGCCGTGTCCAATATAAAAAATCATCATCACAGACACCCAGACTACAAAGTGTTTTGGAGCCTGGCAACCGCTAGGTTTGGCTTACTTTTACGGGAGCAACTTTAAGATATAGCCAAATTCAAGAGGAAATCTGCGCAAGTCTCGTCCGCTAATCAGCTTGTATATCAGCCAGCGGGTAAGGTTGGCTTGAGCCCAGAAAAAATAATGGAATCCCATACGTCTCGTGATCACATCCATAGAGAAAGCTACATGGTCATTATCACTATAGTAAAAAACATGAAGGCAGTAATATAATAAAGTATCAATCTTACCAAATTAGCTCTGGAAAATTTTGCTGGAATAGGCTGGGGTAAATTGTGAGTTCAGTTTAGAAGATGACTTAGGGCGGCCAAGACTGCTAATACGCCTCTACTATCAAGCTCTAAACGTCTACATTGAATCCTAAGTAAAAAAAACCAATCGCTACCCGCCAACAGTGAGACAGATGCCTTACCACGTCGTTGTACAACATATTTCGAGGCTCCGTAGCATAGTTCCATTACATTAGCGCTACTAGGAACACTGTTACTTGCATTGCGAGCGCGCTACTACTTTTTGCCGTGACTATTCCCGCGGTACATTACACCCGTTGCGGGCGATGCTGTTAAATCCTTTAAATACTTTCTGAGTGAGTACACGGTTAAAAACTTGGTCCTGACTGTACACGATTACACTATACGACGATGTATGTACTTTTTATTAGGTACTAGCCTACGCCCACGGCTCCGCACGCGTGTTTTCACGTTTTTTACTATATTTCCGGTTCTAATCAACCGATTTTTATCAAACATGCCTAAAAATCTAAGTCTGATCAAGACCTTTCACATATAAAAAATCGCATCAAAATCCATTCAGTAGTTTTTGCATCCATCGCGCACAAACAGATAAGGATTCCAAAAAAAAAATGTATGTTCAGAATCGTTCATAACATAACCCAAGTATTTTTTTTAATATCTCCAATAACAGCCACTTTACAATTAAGTAAGTATATAATAATAGTAGGTACCTATACTTAGTTAGAAACTTCATTCACACTACAACTGGGATGTACAAGTACAGGATCCTTTTGGACCAATTTCGCTACCTAATTCTTTTCTTACATTTATGCACACAATAATATCAATACAGAACGTTATTGCCAGGAGAAGAGTTCTTATGAAAGAAAAAGCCTACCCTACTTCCCAGCGAGAACACAACAAGATGGTTATTATGGCCGCGGTCTTCTGTAGGGCGAAGGTACTTCCCCAGTCGGACAGCTCATTTCAGACGGGAGATACCGTCGTGTCCTACCTCCACCAAAATATGCGTGTATAGATTATTGTAATATATCATAAATATTCATTGTACTAATGTAGAGCAAGCAGTCCGTGGCAAGTTACCGGGATGTGTCGACATGTAGCGCTCCCCTCGGCTGTCCCCAACACACGCTGTGAGCAATAACCGTCGGGCTTCACCGAACATCACTAATTTCACGTTTTACTACATTAATCATTCCAAGAAATTGAAAAAACTGGACTGGTTTTTCTCGTTTTTTTTTATGTCGGTCACGTCAATATGACTTAAGTTAAGCTAAAGATGGTGGTTGGTGGTGGAGATGATGGTAAGGTAAAGTCTCAGTAAGGACTTAAAGGACCCGGAGCTGTAGGAGGAAGGAAACTCGTATCATATTATGATCGTCAAGAAAGTATTTTAATATGGGCAAAGGAGAAGGCAGTGCCGATTACCTGTCGTAAAGTCAAAGACAAAAATCATTTATTCTGTATAGACTATTAAATGCGGCACTTACAAAACGTAAAAAATTAAACATGTTTGAAACTAGAAGCAAATGGACCACCGATTCGAAACGCGGCCCAGACCTAAGAAGACTCCGGCAAGAAATTCAGCGGGCTGTTTTTTTTTGTATATAATTAATTACCTATTTATACTGACTAATGGAGGGTCCAGTGGAAAGCAGGTATGGGATGTGAAAGGATGACCGCCTGTATTGTCGGATGCAATGATCTCCATCCCCTCTTTTCGGAATTCGAGGAGGCCATCAAAGAACTCAAGACTTAATAGCTCAAGATCAGCCAGGGTGCGAGAAAAACCCCTTATTGTTAACCTTTGAGACCCCAGACGACGTGCGGTTTTAGTCTGTACGAGTCCGGTATTACCACCCCGATAGCTTAAGGTTGGTATCCGTATGGATATCGACACGAAAAAAAAGCACATTTTTGTTACATTATAAAAATAAACTCTGAATTAACAGAAAACCTTGAGAGTTCAAATAACCGCACGTATGCGACAAAGAAGCAACTGATTGCCAGAGCGATGCGTGTACCTAACAACAAAGAAATTAGTCGAGTTCACGCTACACTAGCGATCGGACTTGGGGTAGTTTAGTCGATTTATAACGCACGGCCGCGTAAACTGAATCGAGTGATTGGTGAACTGGATAAATGCGGACGAGCGCGGTCACACGCAGCCACGCAGTCAACGCTCGCTGTGATCGAACACTGCTAATGTCATTAGGCATTTGAACAAAAAAATTGCTGGTGATAAAGTGTAGGTATTCACAATCAACATTAGTCAGTGGCAGTAACTGATATACTTAGATACGTTACCTATAGACAATACTTCATTTAAATACATTTTATGCAATTTGTATGCTAACTTTTCCTGATGATTTAGATCGGGAAAAAAGAATATTCGGGACTCGAGCCCGCAACCAGTCCGTTATAGAGGGTTACTCTGACCAACCGATTTAATTGAACACGTCCTACATAGAATTTCAAATCTTAAGCATTTTCCGATCTAAATTATTAGGAAAATGTTTTAGTTTCGCGCCATCTATGTTAAATTCTTTAGTCAGTATTAGTTTTGCCACCCTGTATTAGTTTTATAGATTGCTTGAGCTAACTCTGGTACTGTCTGGTATACCTACATCTTCAACGGCGACTCTTAACCTCATTCCGAAAACCCTCTGGAACATCTGATCACCATGTAGCACATAATCAACTTTTCTAAAAGTGAAGCAAATTGGTGAATCAGATAGTTTCACTAGGTGTGCAAACTTTGCTGATGGATATTGCCCTAAAGGAAGTATTTAAATAACGAACGAGGCCCACTATGACCTGGTGGAAGTAGCCTCGGAAGCAATCAGGAATAACAATGATAAGTGTCTCAATGAAGAGGTAACTTAACAGTTACACAATACTCAAAAACTACTTTATAAGCAAAGTCCATGTCACCCCTAAGTACTTTCCTGCCCTACCGCCTGCAGGCAAGGCGACCTTATCCAGGCCACTGATAGCACGGTCAAGATTACAGAATTCTACGCCCGAATAATTTAGCAAGGTGAATCATTGACACGAAAGAAGAAGAAAAAGAAGCAAATGGATACTAAACTAGTAAAACGTCTGCAGACCGTATCCAGGCAAATGCTTATTGTTCACCATTGAGACTAACAACAGAGCAACTCAAATAAATATAAATCAGAAATCGTATCAATTTTATCGCACACTCAATTCCCAGCACACTCGATTAATTACCAAATTAACAAAATCGAAATATCGTCCGCCAAATGCTATTAAATCTAAACAAATGGAGACAGTGGTATGTTTACTTTAAGATATCAATCTTGAGGGCCCATTGGCCGTCGAATCCGCGCGAACCCTCACTGATAATGTTTGGAAGTATAAATGAGTTTGATACCCAAAGTTTTGCCATCAAATTAAGCAGAAATAACAAAGTTATACACACTATTTCTACAAGCTATTATTTCTTAACAATAAGGTTGATTTTAGCTTGACTGTTAGTGATGTTAAAGTTGGCGGTGGTATCGATAGATGCGACATACGCTGATAAAAGCGCGCCTCAGATAGTAAGGCAGTAAAGCATGCCAATAATTGGGGGGGACGCGCCACTGTTCGGTCGCGACAATTCGACACGTTCCCCAAGTGTTGACTTGGTTTATTTTTTAATATCTCCTGCAATTTTGTACGAAATAGCTTTTCCAATTGTAGAATTGGAGTAGAAGCACGTCCATAATGGCACTTTATACGATAACGCTAACTACAATGCCTGCAATTGCCTGCAATAATAAATCTGAAGTTTGTTTGGTTTCTAATAAACACTTTTATACAAACTTCACCTTTCGTAGGTCCTACCTATTGACGGATTTCTGCAATTAAGTACGCAATTGTATTCCAAAACTCCTTCAAGAGATCTAACTAAGAACAAGTTTATGCTGTGGAATAACTAAGTTGGTATCTAGGTAGGTACTCTAATTGACTCTGATGTACAAAATCGCAGTTTTAAAAATGGCTAGTAATAGGTAGGCAGGTACATAGTGAATATAGTGATATGTAGTAAATTCGTCTTATTTCCAACCTAGAAATACAACAAATTTATCAACAGAAAATCGTCGAAATCCACTAAAACTAATAAGTTAAGAACACCATTGGTATCCCAATCGGAACGTTCCCCTGAACTCGAGGCGAGGGGAACAAGGTCTGCGTCTTCACACTGTAATTTATGACATCTACCAATTTGTAGGAATCATATTAAAACGCGGACGTAAACTGTTGAATGGCCCGAAAAATGGGGTGACGGGTGCCGTCCCTACTGCAACCATTCAGTTCAACATTGTTTATGCGTTTATTATTTTATTACTATTTTGATTCACATCTTTTTATCTGGTAAAGAACTATCTTAGATTAGAGCTTCTAGAACTATCCCTGACGCTGGCGTTCGACATATTAATGTTAATTTAGGAAACTGTTTAGGTTACAACGGTTAAGGTGTCCTGATGTTCTCCTGCATCGATACAGTATGAGCATGTCAATTTCTGTTTCTGATGGTGCTTTGGTGCTTTGTTTATACGACACTTGCTGCAAAATTTCCCTGGATTCCAGTCATCATTTCTAAAGAGCGTATCCATTTAGAAATTTAATAACTCTATCTCAAAAGGGATGCGACGAGTAATAACACTTTTATTCACGTAAATATAGATACCTATAATCTTCTCTGACTGACTAATCAAGTCCAAATACCTACCTATTTAATGAGATGCCTTTTACTACACCAGCACCAGCAACTAACACTGAAGTAACAGGCTGACCTCAGACCATCTTTAATAACAATAGTTTATTATCGTGCATCAACCCCTGAAGTCACCTGAAGTGCTCGTGCCTACCTTACCATAAAGCGTTGATTTATTCTTTCAGTGTGGGTATTTGTACCAAACCTACTAACTATTGTGTTGTCATAAGTAATATTTACCTAGCAAGAAAAAATAGTAAGTACTTACCTACTTATGTATTGGCAAAAGTAGATAATTTATTAATATAAAAAAGTAAGTTGGAAGAACGCGACATATTTTACTAATTGCACTTCCTAAACAGTGTAGTGTCAGGTTATAAACCAAATTATAACGCGCCATAACGTCTGTTGACAACTCACTCGTGTAATGGCGCCGAAATTTCGGCGGGAGTTTGCCGCGCAATAGTAACACTCAATACAGACAGACATTTTGACTAATACTGAGAGCGTTAATGGTGGGTGAACAGTAAAATATATTTATGCATTTTCATTTCCAACAGATCTGTTATAGAAATAAGTTTAAGTGCAAAGTGCTTCAACGTATGTACCTACCTTTATTTATACAGGACGTCCGCATGTCATACTACTGACCAACTCGGGTCGGTGAAGTGATTCTCGCCCCCCTTTTTACAGGGTCAAGATGGGCGCATAGCAGTCCCCCAACGCAAGGGAGCCATCTCGAAACTAGAAATGACCCTGGGTCAACCGGAGTGCCAGAAAATGTGGTCACCTTACACCCTGGTGACTGAAGTCTTGAGACGGCGGCGGCGGCGTGCGGTTTTAATTGATCCGAGTTTAACATAACCACCCCTGATGGCCGGCGGGGGTGGTATTCGTGGGGTTTCCACACAGAAAACAATAGTAAGTACCTGCTATCATAGTTGGAGTAGGCTGGAACGGGTGGGATCCAATCAAGAACTTTGAGGCCCAGGTTGACTTTACCGGGAAGCCGGTATACACCTACTAATTGACGGGTGATACTAATTAACAGGTGAGGTATTTTTTATACGTGGTAAAAAGCACATGGCCCACCTGATGGGAAGCGATCACCGTGGCCTATGGGCGTGTGCAACACCAGGGGCATCACACTCATGCTGCTGACTCTGGGGTGTTAGTGATCAGACGACAGTCGCTCTCGTAAGAGGTAAAGAGGATGAGGAAGAGTCCCGAAGATCATGAAAGCCTGGATGCATTAGATCAGGTACTATAAGACAGGCAACAGGCAAGAGCATACCTAGGTCAAATTCGTAAAAAGGTTTTTTGGTAGGTACATTATTGACCTCCATGGTAGTAATGTCAAAAAAAGTGTAAATTGTCACAAAAAAAGACCAATGACGTATGTATGACGTACAAAAATAAACTTCAAATATTTCGTTCAACTTTAGTATAAAACGTGTAAATGTTATAAAAAAATCGAAAATAAAATATATTTTTTTATAAAATGTGTTGGCTGGGTTGGGCAGTAGCATTTTCTATGATGTCATACATATTCAATCTCCCGGCTCCACCGAAATAGGGAACTGGTGGATTCTAAAAATTAAGAATTATATCGCTGAAAAATAAAGGACTGTAATTAATAAACGCAGAGAGATATACCTAAACATTACAGCAATTTCTCTCTGCTTTAATGTGTACGTACTTACGTAAACTTTGTTAATATTTATACCTACTGCATACCAGGTAAGGTCGGAGTGGCCTTCTAGAGAGGCTGCTTTGAGGCCAAATATGCGTTTTTAGATAGGTAAGTATAGACTCGAAACAGCGTGCGGTTTTAGTCGGTTCGAATCCAACAAACGTAACTGTAGATGATACTATGCGTTTTTATAAGATAGATAGATAGGTAAGTATAGGTACCTACTATAATAGGTACTTTTAGGTAGGTACCTACCTACTATAAAATTTAATTACCTACAATGAAATCTATTCTTTCAGATTATTTTGTCTACCAGCGTTGTATGATATTAAAAAATACGGAAGCAAATTTATTGTTCAATCAGCTCAACTATTAAAAAAATTTGCATCCATTTTGGTGAACTACCTTGACATTTAAATGTTTGTGAAGAATAATAAAAAAATCATGCTTGTAATCTGATGCTTTTTATTTAATCTTCGTATTTACTTATCTGGAACGCAATGTTTATGTGCCATTTCTTTTTGTTTACCTTTCAACAGATATCTCTGTCTCGCGTTAATTCTTACATGCTTAAGTTACTATGAAAGCTGTCACGGTACGAAATGTCACACTGACATTGACTGATTCAGCTGTTAAATATTTTGCTGTTTTGTTTTCGTTTTCCAAAGAATATTTATGTTCTTGTGCCTGTATTTATAGAAGTGGATAACATTTCTGCACTTACAAGTAAACTGAAGTGAATTTGTAAACTAAAGTGAACCAAAAGTCGTTAAGAACAAAAAGACGGCAACTTTATTGAAATTACAAAGCGCGGGAACGTGGTTGTAGTTAATTTCTTGTTTTATTTACCTGTTGAAAACACTAGATAACAAAATGGATATGACATACGAACTATCTGATGACGATGATAGTTTCAACGATGTCCAGTGGAAGCCAGGAAACGAACATGGTGACACAATTTCAATTAGTAGTGATGAGGACCCTTCGGCCGACCGGCATTCTGATACCGAAGAACTACCAACCGTAGAATTGGTCCAGAAATCCAATGCCATCAAAAAGTTATTTGGATCTTCAACTAGTCGTAATAAAGTTGAACAAACGAGGAAAACTGCTGTTGTTAAACATTTGTTTCCATCAAATATTCCTGATGTGAAAATGCCGACACCATCAGTTACGACCCCGCCAAAGCCTTTCACCTCTAAATGGATAGAAGGTGTGGAAGTTCTACTGCCAGTAAACCCTTATGGCAGCCAAATAGCTCTCATGTCCAAGGTATGTACTTAATTCCTTTGAATTCTCAATCTCTTGTTGACTCTCATATCAGCTATACTTTCTTATACTAACTTTTAAACTTTCGCATTCCATAATATACTAAAATGTTAATGTATTGGTATTCACATACATTTAGAATGCAGGATGGTTCGACCAGGTTACACCAGCAATACATTTTAGTATATCGGCTATACTACTTCATATTATTCTTCATTATATATAATATTACTAGCAATCTGCCTGGGCTTGGTTTTCATTTAAGTTCTCTTAAACTCCAAGCCATTATAATTTATACATAATATACTTATAGCCTTAATATATGAGGCATAACATGCCTTTCAAATGGTGGAAGAATTTTTCCAATAAGCGTAATGCTTCCTAAGATCATCCTCAACATATTGAAAAACTTACAATATTAGGACTCTCTATAATAATAGTATAGATTTGATAGAATAGCAAGTAAGTTGTAGTTACATATCACTGATCTGGGTATCTAGATGTAGAGGTATGGTATGGTATAGATGTAGTGTAGAGGAACAGGATCTATTACCAAGCTAGACTATTCTTCATTTATAATGTTACTAGCGACCCGCCTCGGCTTCGCACGGGTGCAATGCTGATACTAAATTAGCCTTAGTATATGATGCATGTATTATACATATAAACCTTCCTCTTGAATCACTCTATCTATTGGAAAAAACCGCATCAAAATCCGTTGCGTAGTTTTAAAGATTTAAGCACACATAGGGATATAGGGACAGAAAAGGCGACTTTGTTTTATACTATGTAGTGATATCACATAGTTTGCGGCTTAATTATTAGTCCTAAACATAGCTCTTACAAAAAAACAATTTCGGCGGCTTAATTATTAGTCCTAAACATAGCTCTTACAAAAAACAATTTCAACTGACCAAATTGAAATAGGTACACACGGAAAGCACCAGTTTTCAATTAAAAAAGCATCATCAAAATCTGTTCACCCAGTTGAAAGTTGTCAAAATAAAAATTTGAATTGAGAACCTCCTTTTTTTAATTGGTTCAAAATCATTGCAGATTATCAAAGGGATCAAGGAGTCTAAAAACTGCATCTTAGAAAGTCCTACTGGTTCCGGAAAGACGCTGGCTCTCCTTTGCGGAGTGTTATCTTGGCAAAGGAATGAATACAGTAAGTGCTTTTCTATATTTGAACAACTTGTCATTGTTTATTATGCATAATGTTAACTTGAATAATTATGGAACTTTATTGAAATTGAATTACGCATTAATTATTCAAATTTTGCATGCCTATTCTGATTTCAAAATACTATAAATGTATTTACTATTCTATAAGTGCTTGCGGTAAAACAATAAATTGATTAGATGCACTTGGAGCTTCCGCAGTTACTCTCTGATTCTGAAATTAGTATGAATAGGGAGCAGTGGAGTCGGCAATTGACGTATTCTTTCAGGAGTAAAACCACCCTATCGGTTCCAACCGTCCTGGCCTGAAATAAAAAAATTACCTATGTTAAATTCAAATTCCATTCACACTGTCTTGTGTCTCTAATGGGTGTAAGGTGGCACCTTCGCTCCCCGGATGACCCAGGGCCATCTACGGTTTTGAGATGTGACATCTCCGTCTACGCGCAGACAAGCAGCCCGCCCCCGCCCGCTCTCCACTATGCCCTCTGCTAGTCAGAGGGACATATAGAGCCTCTGCAGCATGTGGCTGCGTCAAATCCGGCAGAGGGCCACTGGTGCCTCGGCCGGATTTGCGTCTCCCGTGGCGAGTGGGAGGCGCAACTCACCTTCATTGCCCGGGTGCGCCGGGTGAGAGGTTTCGGCTGCACGTCCATAGGCCACGGTCACCGCATCCCATCAGGTGGGCCGTGAGCCTGTCTGTCACTTAAGTGGTAAAATAAAACAACGCCAAATATTCACGTTTCGGGGCTAAAAAGCCACAATTGATCATAAGTGTTCGCGTGTGCGGAAAGCTTGTAGGCTTTGTGCACATAAATCATAGAACTCTGTCGCACGACAGTCGCCAACAGCCTAACACGAAAATTGCGCTTCACCAATACTGAATGCATTTGTTGCATGCGATCGGCTTTACGTATTCTTAAAGAATAATGGCGTAACTTACCATTATGACATGTCAAATTTAAATTTGTATTCGCTTTTGTTGTTTCATTTATGCTATTATAAAATTGTAAATTAGCTGTGTCTGTACATTGGATGATGATGATGATGATGATGATGATGAATATAAATGAACGATTCTGAATACAAACATTTTTGGACGCAAAAGCTATTTAAAACGGATTTCGATGGTTTTTTTTGTTTAAAAGCTCTTGGTCAGACTAAAAATCTTACGCATGTTTGACATTTTGTTTGATCACAATCGGTTGAGTAGAACTGGAGATATAGTCGAAAACGTAAAAACCGACGTCCTCGCGGCATAGGCTAATTAGAGTCTTGGTTATTAGAGAGTAGAATTTGATCTCGACAAGATTACCTAAGTTTAGCGACAGACGTTATACAGGACCTATTTTTGTCTTCTTTCATTTTGTTTATTATTTGATTATTTTTTCTTAAAGCGCATTCTAAAGCTTGGGTAATGCTAAAAAAAATGTTTAAATTTTCAAATCAAAAATTTTCACTTACTCCCTTATTCGCAGTGTCAATACAGAATGACATTTTAATGCAGTTTTACACCGAAACTTGTGCACACTCGAACTTTGCCGCTACACTAAAATATTTCATCACGAAACTGACGAGCCTTACGACAAGCCGATGAGTTACGTTATGATTTGAACCCCGCAACAATATTGTAAGGACTTTTGAAACATTTACCAGCTTATGTCAGAAGCCATACTTTGAAACTGTTTTCTCCGATTTTTTTATACTACTTAGGTGGCAAACAAGCATAGGTACGGCCCACCTGATGTGAAGTGGACACCGTGGCTTATGGACGTGTGCAACATTGGGGTGTGTCACATTCGCGCTGCTGACCCTGGATATAGAAGGTTCGGAAGTTTGGGAGGGGATTGTGGTATGAGGGGGGGGGGTTGGTGGGTGAGGGAAGGGATTAGAGGATGAGGGGGCGATTGTGAGCCCTGGCTACCCTACTTACCGCCGCCGGGAACACAACACGATGGTTATTATGGCCGCGGTCTTCTGTAGGGCGGAGGTCTTCTGTAGGGCGGAGGTATTATACTACGCCAGTCGGACTGCTCAGTTCGGACGGGAGATACCGTCGTGTCCTACCTCCATATAGGTCTCAACAACATGATAATTAAAATTCTCTGAATATTTTTACATAACAAAAGTAGGTACAAACAGACAGACATACATTCTTGAAACGTGTACCCAGCAAAATGAATGTACAGACGGTTTTTATAACAGTTCATTATAAATGTATTGCTGTTTCCATATCAATAGGCCGTTAAGTAGTCGTAAGTATTTCGCACCCGTCATATTAAAGTTTTTATTGTTCATCGGCAAAAAAGTATCGGCATATTATGTTGTCTTTCGAAAGTCTCCACTACTGGCACCGTTTAACTTAATCGATACTATTATAAAATTGTAAATTAGCTTTGTATCCAAGTGATCGGTACTTATTGGAATTTTTAGGTTTCGTACTTAGAATACTGTTGAATTCGACGCTAGTGCCATATTGTTTTAAAATTATATGACTAATAAAGAAACTAAAAGAAATTGAACTGGTGACAGCAACTTACACTAGGTACTCTTGATTCAGTTGACAGCGTAATTGCGCACTGCAGGCTAGTATCATACGGCCAACACAGTAAGAGCGATTTCAATCCAATATTGTCGTCAAAATTAAGATGAAGGAAAGGGAAAGGGGCGGAATGATAAAATGTATAAATAGAAAAGTCAGTTACTTACTTACCTAAATCAAACTTAGTTATACGTTTTAACTTTAACATTCACTTTCCACAAAGCCACAAATTACCTACGACCTATAATAATGGTTACTTTACGATTAGCTACAGACTAGTTTTTAAATTACTAGTTATAAATGGTTTTCGCAGACAGATGACAGCTAAAATGGAGGGAATCGCCATCAACTACACGTAGGTGATAATTTTTTTTGTTCCGTCCAGCTCACCTAGTATTTTAATAGAGAGTCTTTGATATCCAAAGATATTACAATACCAGACAAACTACTAAACTTTGAAACAACAAAGTTGACATTTTAAAAGACTGCAGACAGTCGGTGAGAAACGGCCGACCGCGGCATATGGTTTTGGCGGGAGACACCCGCCACCATTTTCGGTCACGAAATTTCGCGCCCAATTTTCTTCGTGTCAACTTTTTTGACGGCTCAATCGCGAGCTCCGTCTGGAAATCGGAACACGGAAGTTTGAAGAAAAGTTTTGACAGTTCCCTGAAGTCAACCGCCTGCTGCACTGTGACAACTAAATGAGTTATGCCACAAAGCTTTCTTAAACAAAATATTTATTTATAAATGATATCCTCCAATAAACGTAGATACTTTTGGTAGCTGAGTAATCCACGATTTGTACGCGTGATAGATCGCGGTATAATTTTTTGAGGCTTTTCATAAATAAAAGTACTTAGCTGAAGTTACGCCTTACAATATAAGCTGTCTTCTGAAAAAGTCCCGTCCAAATCGGACTAGCCATTTCAGAGACTACCCAGATCTAAACAAAATAAGTTACACGCGGGCGTAGACGTGGGTTACAATAAACAATAAAATTTAAGTCACCAATTGAAGGGGTGCGGTGAAGACGTAATAGCCAAGGCATTGGACTTGCAGATGAGAGGCTGCGTCCTATCTTTTAGCTTTAATAAGAAAGCTAGTGTAGTAACAGATACCATCATTCTACTCGTAGGTTAAATTCAAGTTACATTATAATATTGTACATCTAATCGTATATTACGGCTGTACGTTGTACGTAAGCTATGTAAACTATAACATCTGTCAGCAGCGCGAGTGTGATGCCTCTGGTGTGCACACGCCGTTAGGCCCCAGAAACCGGTACCCATCCAATCAGATGGGTCGTGTGCCTGTCTACCACCGAAGTGGTAGGTATATGAAAAAAAACATCTATTTTTTTTACAAACATGCAACTGGTTTGAAATCGCTTTTGAAGTTTAGTCCTTAGAAAGGAATAATTGATCATAAAATCTGACAACATTCCAAATATGTAATTATCGCAAAACATAGGTAGGTACTCTATAAAGCCAACAAATACACAATTCCATCAATTTTTTTTTTAAATCTGTGAATAAGTTGGACATTGCACGACTATAAACACATTTTGTTCTTCATCAATCACGTCTATGTTTACATTTCGAATGAAATTTGCAGAACATCCCTCCACCCCTATCGCATTCACTCGACGACACCTAAAAAGCTATCTTAATCCAGAACGCATCAATTACCTCTGCGTCCCGCAAACCGCGGGACGTGACACGACGCCGCCCCTAGACATGTCTTTGAATTTCCTCTTACCCTCTGACTCCCTTTACTTTTCCCGCATTTTTTTCCTTTCCGCGTAACTGACAACCCTTTTGCTAAATTGAATTTGGAATACGCGACGCGTACGTTCGAAACTGATGTCATACGTTTAGTTACCAATAGTCGAAGTCAAAATTTATTTATTAAGTATAGACCATTAAAGCGACATTTACAAAACGTAAAGAAAACTTGTTTGACAAATTGACCACCGGTTTGAAACGCGTCCCTCTCCTAAGAAATGGGTGCAGCAAGAAACTCAGCGCGGGTAATTTTTTTCCGGTCTATTTACAAACATTTTTATTGTTTATACCTTAATAAGCTTGAATTTTAAATTACTGTCACGCTTGTTTATGCCCAAACAGATAGGCAGAGCTTTAGCAATACAAATAGTTGCACAATCATTATCTAAAAGGATTTCTAGAAAGTTCAAGCTGAGAGGTTGCTGGTTATTCAATTTCGTCGCCCAAGCCAACTTCACCTGCTAATATACCTGCTGATATCTAATGAGGTTCTGCGCAGGTTTGCCTCTCGGGATTGAAGACATCAAACGGTAATCGTTCCCGGGAAAACCAAAATGACGTCATAGTTCATACAAGTTTTCACGGAGCTTACTGTTTTTACATCTATACTATAATAATCGATTTGGACATCTCATCTCTATAATAGTCG
The DNA here is from genome assembly GCA_963576445.1 of Lithosia quadra. Taxonomy (NCBI): domain Eukaryota; kingdom Metazoa; phylum Arthropoda; class Insecta; order Lepidoptera; family Erebidae; genus Lithosia; species Lithosia quadra. The sequence goes on from OY754893.1 coordinate 3,407,902, forward strand.
CTCGGCGTATACCTAGCAGTCCATGGAGGCAGTAACAGTTATAATATCGCATGTTGTTAAGTCGCGTGGGCCAGCCCTGCGCCCTTGCCTCACTTTATCACAGGCAACATCGGTTACCTCCCGCGAAGCGTTAATTCCCTGCAAGGGTTGCCACCGATGTCATCGCGTCGTAAACGTTATTTACGGTGCCGCCGCCGGCCGATTATTGCCGGCGTAACTCTGCCGGTTCATTTGCATAGAAAATACTCGGTTGAGTCGATGATCAGTCCCCGCGTTTCTTGTTTCCGGGTGTTCGATTCTCCGATAGGGGTGATCGGTTGCTCGGCATCGCGGTATTGATTGGTACTGTGGTTATAATAAGTATAATAATAAAAATTCGAGAGTGAATTGTACATAAATCTGTGACCCGATTCCTCAAATTACGTTTTTAAAACCAGTGATTCAGAGTACAGGGGGGAACACTACTGACGGTGGAGGTGAGCGCTGACGTATCTCAAGGTGGCCACCCTAACCCTACTTCTGGGTTGCAAGTCCCAGGCACCGTCAACCGTCACGGGGTTGGTTCCTCTCTGTACCACGCCAAAGACCCGGCGACCGCACGATGAATCCATGGAATGCTAAGAATCGGATCTCTTAGGAAAACATACATAAAATTAAAATTTCAAAATCTCATTAAAACTGTGTTGTGGCATGTCTCCCAGGCCTATATCCAGCAGTAGAGTGCAATAAGCTAATTGATAATGATGATTATTAATTAAAAACTGATTTTGAAGGTTCAATTTCTAGAATCACTTATGGTGAGGTGGGTTTTGTTTTGATAGATCATCACCCCGACCAGTCCAGACCGACCAGCAGTGCTATTCTCTAAGGACACAGCTTTGCGTTCGTCGCTGCGACAGCGACGAACTACTTAGTTGTTAAAGATTAGTGGTAAAATCAAACGGAGCAGTGGCCCCTGGCCTTAATAATCGAGCAACGCGTCGTGATAGGCTTCTTGGCATCTTCTTCTTATCAGATCTTCTAGGCAAGCGTGCTTCACCGTCGACCACATCATCATTTGCCAACAGGTGAGATCGTGGTCAAACGCGTGCCTATTACCAATAAAAAAAAAAAAGGCTGCTTTATTACGACACGTTACCCGATTATTAAGGCCAGGAACCTTATCATCTAAGCAGTTCGTCTCTGTCGCAGCGACGACGAACGCAAGACTGTGTGCTTAGAGAATAGCACTGCAGTGGGTAGTCAAAACAATATCTGTGCGTTGTCACGCAGTGCTGCAACGACAATCACCTCTTCTTTCACGAGGTCGTCAAGTTGAGGGCCACCGTTATGTCACCGTCGGTGTATGTAATGGGGACCCCCTACCATCAGGCGAGGTGAAGTCATATTGACGTGACCGGTATATAAAAATCACGCTTTTTAAAAACGTAGCGTTACTGAAGGGCCCCCTGATGACAGCAAGAAAAAAATATCCAGGAATTACATTTCAATCAAATTGGGTAGTAGCAAGGAAGCTACTTGTATCACTAACATAAATTATGATTATCTTCTAGTAAATATGTTATGTTCTTATCAAAAATAATAATTTAATCACTTCCACGGATAAGATAGCTAATAAGACCTACTTCCTTCCTTCACTATTTGATTTTAGATTAAGTGATAAGTGGTATACGATAAGAAGTATTATAACAAGTACTATAACGCTTTCTAACTAAAATGCAAATTAGCGTCGATAGTTTAATGGTTAAGTAGTCCAGCCTTACGATCGAGTAGTCCTGGACCTTAACCTTGCCGACTTCAACCCTTTCCTAACACAAACATTTTTTACAAAGAATATTAGTAATTTGAATAACTAATATTCTTTTAAAAATAACAAATATAATGGAGTTGTTAAGCCGGATTTACATTACGAAATTAGTGGCATGAAATTACTTTCGTAGCATTAATTTTACTAGTAAGTTACAAGTTTTATAATGCATGCATTGTGTAACTTGTCGTTTACACATGAAATTACTTTCATACAACTAATTTCGTTATGTAAATATGGCTTAAAAAACGGACCCTGGTCCTCAAAGTGCAAGAATTAGAAATCTCGGTTAGATTGGCGTTCAGATAATGAAAAATCAACATTATATCCCAAGTTTTTGCCCGTGGCTTTGCCCGCTTGGATTTCTCACGGCTTCCTATAGGAACCTATTTCAGGGATGAAAGTAGCCTGTGTGTTATTTCAGACTGTAATCTATCTCTATACAGAATTTCAATCAAATCTATTCAATCGTTTGTGCCTGAATATGTAATGGCGGAACCACATTTCGCTATTCGCCTATAATGTATTCGACGAAATTCTTTAGATGACTAAACCCACTAAACCCTTATATAAGAGCGACTAAGGCGAATATTCGTGCGAATAAAGCAAATATACACGAATAGGCCTTCCCGACTTCGTTGTATACACGTTAATAATGGCGACTAGCAAGGTGTGGTGTGGTTCCGCCATAACAAACACGAAAGGGCGAAATTTGTACGTACATCCATATCTACTTTTTTTATACCACGTAAATGGCAGACAAGCACACGGCCCACCTGATGGGAAGCGGTCACCGTGGCCTATGGACATGTGCAACACCAAAGGTGTCACACACGCGCTGCCTACCCTGAAGGGATGAGGGGAGGGCTAGGATGGCTTACAAAGTTTCGTGTTTATACATATTAGTAAGATTAACAGAAAAACAAAATAGCATCCTCCCGAGAGATCACTGGACCAAAGGAGTTTACACGATTGCAATAAAATAAACAACTACCCACACAGTGCAAAATATACGAGCCCGTAACATCCCATTACTGTGATGTCGGCGTTGGCCCGTATGCTAATAGTGGATGTCGAAACACAGCATTTTTCCAACCCAAGCCATATCATGTCCTAACGATAAATATACTGATTAGCTACGCGCGCGATCACGGTGCGCCGATTGGAATTTTATTCACTTTTTTGTAATGTAGAAGAAGAAAGATAAGTTTGAACTAAATTATCGATTGAGGACTTATATTTATGAACTACTAGCTCCCGCGGCTTCGCCAGCGTGGATGTCAGTTTTCGCGTTTATCACTTATCTTCCGATCTACTCAACGGATCGTGATCAAATATGCGTAAAATTTTGAATCTAACCAAGACCTTTCAAACAAAAAAACATCAAAAACTGTACAGTAGCTTTTGTGTCATGATTTTCGTATGGTGACCGGGACTGACGGTTTTATGTGCTTTCTGAGGCACGCAGCAGTCTCTGTGTGTTACGAACGGTCACCCATCCAAACGCTAACCTGGTTAGTAGGTATTGCCTATCTTTGATATTGTTTCCTACTTGGTTACCACTTAGTTACGAGCCTTTTATTTTCTTGCGGCAATCCTCATGGATACCATGAATGCCAGCGGGGCAGGTTATGTCGGACTCTTACCGACTAAAACCGCTCGCCGTCTAGGGTCTTCAGACGACGGGGTGTAAGGTGGCCCAGAGGACATTTCCTTCGCAGCCACGAGCCTCTTCTTAGTCTCGATCCCCTCACGTGCACAACCCTTTAAAACATGACACTCCTTTTTTGGGCAATCATACAAAAAGTCTGCACCATAATCGGCCGTGTGACAGTGCCATAGTTTTATCGCTCACGGAAGTCAGCCCGTGCCGTGACAATAAAAGGGGTAGGCAAATTTTGAATATTTAAACAGTCGTTTACTTTGTGAACCGTAGAATAAAAATAAAACTCGACCGATTACGAACCGATGGTAACGTCGATAGTATTTTACGAAGCATCCGTTATAAATTTACTTTGATTCGCTTCTCGATTTATCGATAGCTGTAAAATGTAATCTTTGCGATTCGATCTCGGTGTGTGCAGATAATACGAGATATATAATATCTCGGATAAAGAAGGATAAAGAAGGACCTATAATGTCTAAGTGATCTTAAGAAAAAATGGTGTCAAAAAGTTTGGCAACAACTGTAATCTCTTACAAGACAATAAAATTACTAGATATATTACGAAAAAGGTCTCTTCAGATGCTTCTGAATAACTAGTAACTTTCAATCAAGTGTAATCTGTAAATGTGCTTGTTTACGGCCATAGGCTTGCCATCCATCGTGAAATCAAAAAAATTATGTAAGTAAAAGGTTTTTTTAAGTTCAACGGTTTTAAATTGTATTGTCATCAGAACTATAGATTCCTGCCAAATATCAGATCAATCCAACAACTGGAAGGGGGTCAAATTTCAATTACTAGATTTGACCCAAACAAACAGGTCAAGTTAAATAAAACCGTTTAAAAAAAAAGCAAAGCTAAGGTGTAATCCTCCACTGCTCCTTAATCCAAGGATAAACAGGTATAATTATACAAAAAAAATCGCGTGTCGCCACTCATTTCACAAACGCCGACGTTAAATATGTTTTAAAGTCACAAATTCTGTGTCTTTTGGCCACGGAGTGTTGCGTGATCGAGATTCGAGTGAATTTTCACAGAATAATACCGTTTACCGATTCAAATCATGAATGTTAATTCGTTATTAATATTTATTGAAGTTGTTTTATGTTTTTGAGGTTAGAAAAATTGAAATTGAACAGAGATAACTATTTTGGAATTTTTTTATTTATCATAGGCCCGCGTTTGACCACTATCTCCCCTGGTGGTAAGAGTACGCTTGCCTCGATGTAACCTTTCACTGTTGACTTGAAGACTCCTAGGTTATACCTTTCCGGAAACACAAACTTAATTTAGGCTTCTACACCCTGTTTAGAGCTCTACCAACATCCTTGAGGCTGACTTGAAAAAAAATCAAATGAAAATAAATTAAACCAAAATCAAATTGTACTTACAGTATCTCTATGGTTAAGGACTTCCCCATAGGTACTGTCCCGATTAAAGAAAATCTACTGTATAGTCGTTTGATCAAAGTTTAAAATTGGAACTCAACTTAAAATAAACCTACCATAACGTTTTTATTTACGTTTCAGTCTTCAAAAGAGTACCTATAAAAGGGAATTGATTAATAAAACGTCATAAATACGTTCCGGTTCACTTTAAAACGAAAGTAATGTTATCTTCGAACGTGACTGTATATCTATTGAAGTCGTTTACAAGTCGTAACGATCTGGAGGCGCTCTTTCCGTGAGCGGTGGCGCTTGCCTCGCTAATCGTTCATTTCACGAAACTATTTATTTTTAGGGTTACTTGTCTTTTCTTCAACCTCTTTCAAGAGATTCATTGAATGAGAACATTAGATGGTTCCCGGCAAAGTAAAAGAGTACAAGGATCATCCCATCTCTTTCTGTGATAGTCGTAGGTATGTCAGCGTCAAATTTTAGACTTTGAAATCTATGCCATCATCATCTACTTTTGACATTGTCTGTCATACCAGGCGACTAAAAGACGCTGTTCTCCAATCGTATTTAGCACGTGAAGAACAGTTGAGACTGGGAACATAGGGAAAGTTATGGAGGTCACATGGCAGTCGCTTCACGGAAAACATTGAAATTCGTATTTTTACTTTAAAGCCGATCTGAACTGGATTGGGAAAGTGCTCGGAGGATGAGAATTGACTTCATCTGCTTATCCCTTCAATGATATACAAGTGTGAATCTAAAAAGAACAATCTTAAGGTGAGTCACGCTAGGCGAGCCGAGCATGAGCGAAGCACAAGCGGAGCGAAATTGAAATTAAACCTCATTCGAGGCTTGTAAGTCGGTCCACACTAGACGAATTTGTGTTCGGCTCGTGCTCGGCTCGCCTAGCGTAGGTCACCTACCCTAACAATCCAAAAGTAATGAATTCTAGTTTCATGCCAAAGTCATGGGGAATCATCCCTTCAATAGTTTTCTAATAAGGCTGTAAATATCGTTAGATTAGATATTTGAATTGAATTGGAACCCTCTCAAGCACCTCTAACTTTTAGCACCGAATATATCTAACGCCATCTAGCGAAAACGAAACGAACTAAATTGGAACTACGGAATCTGTATCACGCTATAAAAATTATCACGCGTATAGTAATTATCTCAACATAAAGTGACTGTCAAGTCAAGCATGATCACTTAATCTTACTTATGAAACTTATCTATCAGGCACGTTTAAAGACGCCGCGCTGATACTGAGGACGGGACGTTCTAACAGAAGTCGAACCCAGAACTTACTTTTTTTAAAGAGATAGAAGTGGGTTCATTTCGGTAGAGTAATGGCCGAGATTCAACCCCGAGACCTCTCAATAGTAACTTCGCAACCACTAAGCTACCTAATCACGCATTACATGTTACGAGGCAATCTTCCCACAGATTTAATCCACACAATCGACAGAACCCATCAACCATAAAAACAACAGCTCCTACCACATTTTTTAAACATTCTCTTTTTGAAATCGCATTCGAAATGGTAATTTTACAGTTTCGAACACGTCAATCTATTAATGTGATGGCCCGGCATTAGTCCTTCGTGACTTGGCTTAAATACAAAATTAGTATTGACTGTGCCTTTTAAAAAAATATGTCCTCGTATAGCCAGTTAATGTAAATTTTACTTGTTCTGCGGTACGTTATTGATAGGTGATTTATATAGGGGGTGAGTTTATAGTTTTTATTGTCTGATTATATCGGAGCTCGATAGTTCGATTTCTGAAAGGTTTGCTGATTCGATATTTGAAAATTGTTCAGTTTTATTTTAGTTGACATTTGTATGCAGGTCGTGAGTGTCGTGACGTACCTACTCTGGTAGAACAATGACACTATTGGGTATACTTTTACGACTTTACGTAGCTTTAACTTTATTCTCATTATCGGTTAATTATGGTTTATTTATGGCACTTTTATGTTCTGCGCAAATTTTTATTGCGTCCTGTTTTTTATTTCTCAATTTGTAGGTGCACAAACTACGACCGTTATGTGGTTAATTTTATATTAATTATTATTTTCAATATTTCGAAAATAATCACACGTGGTGCAGCGTTGTGTCCAGATTGCATCCCATGCCTTCACCTCGGTACCCGGGGTCCGCTTTCCTACTTTCCTTCTTCACTTGCACGGTCTTGGGCATGCCTACTACTGAACTCCGTATTATTATTTCTTGTTCCTACATATTTTATGTTTTAGTAAAAAATACTTCTATAGTTTACATCAAGTTATTGAAAATCAATTTTGTCTCAAGTTGATGCTACTAACGCCATCTAGTGTCAAGTAGCGGAACTAAATTTGTTAGAAGGAAGTGAAGATCAAAAAATTGCTTTTTCTATAATGCCAAGATAGAGGTTTACAAACATATTATTTTTGCTGTAGAGTTGCTGTAGGAGCTGTAAAAAAATTTTATGAGTTCCCCTCGGAACTCATAAAATTTTCTTATAAAAAAACTTGTTTTTTTTTCTTCCTCCACTGAAATCGCCTATTATTATTATCTAGTTCAACTGTGGACTTTGCAAAATTATTTATCCTCATTCGCCCCATATTTATTTTCACTCAGGTGTTGCATGCGTGGATCCACGAGAAAAAAAAAGGTTTTCATAAAACAATAACGTTTCATAAAACAAACTGTAAATTCTTGACTTTGGACGTCGTAGCACCGATAACCTAATAGTTGGTGTCGTAGTACCTACTCGTAGTACTACTAAGTAGATAATAATGTAAGTTAAATTTGATGTGTTCATTCGCGGAGTTTGAAAGGGTGACACTTCGGTGTTTGTCGTAATTGAACTATATTTTTATATGGAGATATTGTTACAAATAAGGAAAAAGTACATTGTCGTATTAGACCTATTCTGTAAGGGCATCTATCTATAATAATGTAGATGTAAATAAATAGATAATTATTGTGGTAGTACTATTACTACTTATTCTGTGACTTTAGTGAGAAGGACAATCAATTGATTAACCTCTTTGGTTAATCAATTGATTAATAGGTACCTATAGATCAAAGACTTCTATACTTCTTCTACCTACTACTAACAGAACGACCTCTTTAGCGTAGCGGTAGTGTGCATTCGACTGCCTCGCAAAGGGGCGATTCCCGCTCAGTGCATCTATTTGCATTGTGTTTCTTTCATGTATAATATAATAACTGTGTTTATAAAAAAAAGGATATAAGTATGTTTATCCGCAATTTAGAACCCATAACACAAACAGACTAGTTATACTATTCTTTCTTTGGGTCTAGAGAGCGCTGTGTAGAATGTCGTAGAATATTTATTTATTACTTCTATGTCCTTAATATAAGCTTTTTATTGAAAGGTAAATCTACCTTTGACTATGTAGTCAAAGTAAGCAACATATCAACTACCAACCAGAGATTTTAATTTTATAATACCGCCATCTCTTCGTTCAACTAAGTACTAACTCGAGTGCCTCTTGCTTAGAAATGGTTGCTCAATCGCCATCTATGAGTAACTGTTGGCACTATGTAGAACTTCATCTAAGGAGGGGAGAATCGCCAAAATGAACAGGAACAATTTGGAACCCAATCCAGGGACAGCCACTCAAGCTGTAAAATTTTAATAATAATATAACTTGAGCAATAATTTTATTGTTAAATTCAATGAGGTCAATGTATTAATGGGCAAGGTGTTTAAAAAATATTTCACGTTTCCTGGATGAGACAGAAACGAACTATGTCACCTTTATGACAGATGCCTTGTCAATAAAGAAGATTTAAAAGACACGGTATTAGATTTTCGCCGACAACAACTAGTTTATAATATGTATTAGTACTTATATACTTATATACTATTTTGACAGTGGGAGTCGATCCTTATCTTTTTAACCTGCAAATTGCCAAGGGCAAATTTTCTTCTCACCAATTTTTCAAATTACACAATCGCTAACCTCTTCCTAGATGCTTGAGGCATCTGCAGCTGATGATTTAAAATGACGCAAAGGATAACTAACAGAAAAAATAATAATCCAAAATCATTACATCTACAACTCGACATCAGTTTCAATAATAACACGCACCCCTTTCGAATAGAAAAAGTCTTTGTTGGTACACAATGGACAATTCGGCATATCAATGGCGCCAAGCTATGTATTAATTACAAAGCGGACCGACAACCCTGCTTAAAATTGCGTTCGAGTACGCACACCCCTGATAAACTAACAACACACACGAATATCAACCTTAACTTCAATATCTCAAATCTCAATTTTAAGTGACAGCCCTCACTAAATTTGCATGTAAAAGAGCTAAGTTCTTCATTTGAAATTTTACTATATTCCTATGGAGTAAGGTTCATTTTAGTGTAAATTCTTTAAATAGCCAGGGGTGTGAATTAAGATATTATAAATGGGATAAAACGGGGGGGAAATGTGACACGAAAAGCGCTTAGTGTCAACCTCATATGTCTTTGAAGTTTGAAATGAAATGGGTAGAAGCGTGTGGACTATTTATTTATACAAACGACAGAGGGCGTTGTATATTGTGATCCTCGTCATTTTGACAGTGACATTTATTTTGGGATTTATAAACAAATCCCCTTTGTCGTTGTTCAAGAGATGTGCTTATGTAGTATGTAGGTATAAGTTGCATCTCGATTATAGTTCCATGGGGTACCATTAATTGACACTTGGTACTAGTGAGAACTGAGAACTCTCCATTTAACCAACTTCAAAAATAGAAGCGAGTTTCTTGTCTGTTTGGGCGCGATCAACGTAAGAACTATAGAACGAAATCGATGTGGTTTTTTTTGTTTGAAAGGTCTTGGAAGACTTAAATTTATGCGTGTTTGATCACAATTGGTTTAGTAGAACCGGAGATATGGTTAAAAAAGGCAAAAACCGACGTCCATGCGGGCGGAGCCGTGGGCATAGGCTAGTTCTAAATAGGTATATATTATACATGCCCTCTTGAAATGAGACGTGCTCAGTGCTATTGATGGCAAGTCCTCTGTCCCCTCCGAGTGCGAGTGACATCGAGTGCTCGGGAGGGAATCAATTTCCTGTTCGTAGAAGACTACTCGACGCACTCTTGGGTGCACTTACAAGTATATACGTACCAAGAAATGCTATTATAATGATTGTTATGGACGATCCTTAACTGACTTCAAGAAAAGGAAGGTTCACGTTTTTAAGTAAAATATAATATTTGAGAATTTAATGTATGTGCGGAAAAATATTATCATAACTAGCTTCCGCCCGCGGCTTCGCCCGCGTGGAATTCGGTATTGCCACCAAGTCTATTTGAATGAAACGACTCTCCACTCGACTTTCCACTCCACTGTTCACTCCACTCTCCACTCCACACTCCACTCCACTCTCCACCTCCACTCTACTGTCCAATCCCCTCTCCCGACTCCACCCTACATTCCACTCTCCACTTCAATCTCCACTCCACTCCACTCTCCACTCCACTCTCCACTCCACTCTCCACACCACTCCCGACTCCACTCTCCACACCACTCCCCACTCCGCTCCACTCTCCACTCCACTGGTCTCCACTCGTCTAGCCAAAACCTTTCGGATAAAAAGTACTAAACGGATTTTAGTGCGGTTTTCTTGGTCAGGCCTAAAATTTGGAGATATGACCAAAAGTTTTTTTTTCCTTATTTATTGGTTTCACCTTACACCATCTTTACAGGGTTCACCTAAGGCGACAGTGTGGACATCATATCCCTTTATATATATTTTATAACAGTACTTTTAGTTGTAATACCCGATATTTAAAAAAAAAGACTTGGTTATGTTGACCACAAATATCTATTTTTTTGCAATCCTTGTCTGTTTGTTCGTGATGGACGCAAAAACTGCTGAACAAATTTTAATGCCGCCTTTTCATTAGAAAGGTCTTGGTTTTACATAAAATCTGCCGTATGTTTGATTGCATTATTTGGTTAAGTAGAACCGGGGATATGACCAAAAAACGATTACCAACCAATCGAATCCTACGGGCAGAGCCGCGGGTATTAGCTTGTATTAAAAGTAGCCTATGTATTACTCCATCATACTCCATCGTACCATATAATCTATCTCTGTACCAAATTTCAACCCGATCTATTCAGCCGTTTTTACGTGAAAGAGTAACAAACATACATCCAGATATCCCGACTGATCAACTCCATGGGCGAAGCCGCGGGTATTAGCTTGTATAAAAATTAGCCTATATGTTATTTCACACTACACTCTATCTCGGTACCAAATTTCAGCCAGATCCATTCAGCCATTTTTACGTGAAATAGCAACAAACATAATATTTGGACATCCCGACCGATCGACTTTGCGAGCGGTGCCGCGGTATTAGCTTGTATAAAAAGTAGCCTATATGTTATTCCAGACTATAATCTATCTCTGTACCAAATTTCAACCTGATCTATTCAGCCGTTTTTACGTGAAAGAGTAACAAACATACATCCAGATATCCCGACTGATCGACTCCATGTGCGAAGCCGTGGGTATTAGCTTGTATACATAAAAAGTAGCCTATATGTTATTTCACACTACACTCTATCTCGGTACCAAATTTCAGCCAGATCCATTCAGCCGTTTTTACGTGAAATAGCAACAAACATAATATTTGGACATCCCGATCGATCTACTTCGCGAGCGGAGCCGCGAGTATTAGCTTGTATAAAAAGTAGCCTATATGTTATTTCAGACTATAATCTATCTCTGTACCAAATTTCAACCCGATCTATTCAGCCGTTTTTGCGTGAAAGAGTAACAAACATACATCCAGACATCCCGACTGATCTACTCCGTGGGTCGACTGATCGACTCCGTGAGCGGAGTCGTGGGTATTAGCTTGTATAAAAAGTATCCTATATGTTATTCCACACTTTAATCTATCTCGTTACCAAATCACAATTGGTTTAGTAGAACCGGAGATATGGTTAAAAAAGGCAAAAACCGACGTCCATGCGGGCGGAGCCGTGGGCATAGGCTAGTTCTAAATATAAATTATACCTACATGCCCTCTTGAAATGAGACGTGCTCAGTGCTATTGATGGCAAGTCCTCTGTCCCCTCCGAGTGCGAGTGACATCGAGTGCTCGGGAGGGAATCAATTTCCTGTTCGTAGAAGACTACTCGACGCACTCTTGGGTGCACTTACAAGTATATAGGTACCAAGAAATGCTATTATAATGATTGTTATGGACGATCCTTAACTGTCTTCAAGAAAAGGAAGGTTCACGTTTTTAAGTAAAATATAATATTTGAGAATTTAATGTATGTGCGGAAAAATATTATCATAACTAGCTTCCGCCCGCGGCTTCGCCCGCGTGGAATTCGGTATTGCCACCAAGTCTATTTGAATGAAACGACTCTCCACTCGACTTTCCACTCCACTGTTCACTCCACTCTCCACTCCACACTCCACTCCACTCTCCACCTCCACTCTACTGTCCAATCCCCTCTCCCGACTCCACCCTACATTCCACTCTCCACTTCAATCTCCACTCCACTCCACTCTCCACTCCACTCTCCACACCACTCCCGACTCCACTCTCCACACCACTCCCCACTCCGCTCCACTCTCCACTCCACTGGTCTCCACTCGTCTAGCCAAAACCTTTCGGATAAAAAGTACTAAACGGATTTTAGTGCGGTTTTCTTGGTCAGGCCTAAAATTTGGAGATATGACCAAAAGTTTTTTTTTCCTTATTTATTGGTTTCACCTTACACCATCTTTACAGGGTTCACCTAAGGCGACAGTGTGGACATCATATCCCTTTATATATATTTTATAACAGTACTTTTAGTTGTAATACCCGATATTTAAAAAAAAAGACTTGGTTATGTTGACCACAAATATCTATTTTTTTGCAATCCTTGTCTGTTTGTTCGTGATGGACGCAAAAACTGCTGAACAAATTTTAATGCCGCCTTTTCATTAGAAAGGTCTTGGTTTTACATAAAATCTGCCGTATGTTTGATTGCATTATTTGGTTAAGTAGAACCGGGGATATGACCAAAAAACGATTACCAACCAATCGAATCCTACGGGCAGAGCCGCGGGTATTAGCTTGTATTAAAAGTAGCCTATGTATTACTCCATCATACTCCATCGTACCATATAATCTATCTCTGTACCAAATTTCAACCCGATCTATTCAGCCGTTTTTACGTGAAAGAGTAACAAACATACATCCAGATATCCCGACTGATCAACTCCATGGGCGAAGCCGCGGGTATTAGCTTGTATAAAAATTAGCCTATATGTTATTTCACACTACACTCTATCTCGGTACCAAATTTCAGCCAGATCCATTCAGCCATTTTTACGTGAAATAGCAACAAACATAATATTTGGACATCCCGACCGATCGACTTTGCGAGCGGTGCCGCGGTATTAGCTTGTATAAAAAGTAGCCTATATGTTATTCCAGACTATAATCTATCTCTGTACCAAATTTCAACCTGATCTATTCAGCCGTTTTTACGTGAAAGAGTAACAAACATACATCCAGATATCCCGACTGATCGACTCCATGTGCGAAGCCGTGGGTATTAGCTTGTATACATAAAAAGTAGCCTATATGTTATTTCACACTACACTCTATCTCGGTACCAAATTTCAGCCAGATCCATTCAGCCGTTTTTACGTGAAATAGCAACAAACATAATATTTGGACATCCCGATCGATCTACTTCGCGAGCGGAGCCGCGAGTATTAGCTTGTATAAAAAGTAGCCTATATGTTATTTCAGACTATAATCTATCTCTGTACCAAATTTCAACCCGATCTATTCAGCCGTTTTTGCGTGAAAGAGTAACAAACATACATCCAGACATCCCGACTGATCTACTCCGTGGGTCGACTGATCGACTCCGTGAGCGGAGTCGTGGGTATTAGCTTGTATAAAAAGTATCCTATATGTTATTCCACACTTTAATCTATCTCGTTACCAAATCACAATTGGTTTAGTAGAACCGGAGATATGGTTAAAAAAGGCAAAAACCGACGTCCATGCGGGCGGAGCCGTGGGCATAGGCTAGTTCTAAATATAAATTATACCTACATGCCCTCTTGAAATGAGACGTGCTCAGTGCTATTGATGGCAAGTCCTCTGTCCCCTCCGAGTGCGAGTGACATCGAGTGCTCGGGAGGGAATCAATTTCCTGTTCGTAGAAGACTACTCGACGCACTCTTGGGTGCACTTACAAGTATATAGGTACCAAGAAATGCTATTATAATGATTGTTATGGACGATCCTTAACTGTCTTCAAGAAAAGGAAGGTTCACGTTTTTAAGTAAAATATAATATATTTGAGAATTTAATGTATGTGCGGAAAAATATTATCATAACTAGCTTCCGCCCGCGGCTTCGCCCGCGTGGAATTCGGTATTGCCACCAAGTCTATTTGAATGAAACGACTCTCCACTCGACTTTCCACTCCACTGTTCACTCCACTCTCCACTCCACACTCCACTCCACTCTCCACCTCCACTCTACTGTCCAATCCCCTCTCCCGACTCCACCCTACATTCCACTCTCCACTTCAATCTCCACTCCACTCCACTCTCCACTCCACTCTCCACTCCACTCTCCACACCACTCCCGACTCCACTCTCCACACCACTCCCCACTCCGCTCCACTCTCCACTCCACTGGTCTCCACTCGTCTAGCCAAAACCTTTCGGATAAAAAGTACTAAACGGATTTTAGTGCGGTTTTCTTGGTCAGGCCTAAAATTTGGAGATATGACCAAAAGTTTTTTTTTCCTTATTTATTGGTTTCACCTTACACCATCTTTACAGGGTTCACCTAAGGCGACAGTGTGGACATCATATCCCTTTATATATATTTTATAACAGTACTTTTAGTTGTAATACCCGATATTTAAAAAAAAAGACTTGGTTATGTTGACCACAAATATCTATTTTTTTGCAATCCTTGTCTGTTTGTTCGTGATGGACGCAAAAACTGCTGAACAAATTTTAATGCCGCCTTTTCATTAGAAAGGTCTTGGTTTTACATAAAATCTGCCGTATGTTTGATTGCATTATTTGGTTAAGTAGAACCGGGGATATGACCAAAAAACGATTACCAACCAATCGAATCCTACGGGCAGAGCCGCGGGTATTAGCTTGTATTAAAAGTAGCCTATATATTACTCCATCATACTCCATCGTACCATATAATCTATCTCTGTACCAAATTTCAACCCGATCTATTCAGCCGTTTTTACGTGAAAGAGTAACAAACATACATCCAGATATCCCGACTGATCAACTCCATGGGCGAAGCCGCGGGTATTAGCTTGTATAAAAATTAGCCTATATGTTATTTCACACTACACTCTATCTCGGTACCAAATTTCAGCCAGATCCATTCAGCCATTTTTACGTGAAATAGCAACAAACATAATATTTGGACATCCCGACCGATCGACTTTGCGAGCGGTGCCGCGGTATTAGCTTGTATAAAAAGTAGCCTATATGTTATTCCAGACTATAATCTATCTCTGTACCAAATTTCAACCTGATCTATTCAGCCGTTTTTACGTGAAAGAGTAACAAACATACATCCAGATATCCCGACTGATCGACTCCATGTGCGAAGCCGCGGGTATTAGCTTGTATACATAAAAAGTAGCCTATATGTTATTTCACACTACACTCTATCTCGGTACCAAATTTCAGCCAGATCCATTCAGCCGTTTTTACGTGAAATAGCAACAAACATAATATTTGGACATCCCGATCGATCTACTTCGCGAGCGGAGCCGCGAGTATTAGCTTGTATAAAAAGTAGCCTATATGTTATTTCAGACTATAATCTATCTCTGTACCAAATTTCAACCCGATCTATTCAGCCGTTTTTGCGTGAAAGAGTAACAAACATACATCCAGACATCCCGACTGATCTACTCCGTGGGTCGACTGATCGACTCCGTGAGCGGAGTCGTGGGTATTAGCTTGTATAAAAAGTATCCTATATGTTATTCCACACTTTAATCTATCTCGTTACCAAATTTCAGTCAGATCTATTCAGCCGTTTTTACGTGAAAAAGTAACAAAGATATATCTAGAAATCCCGACCGATCGACTTTGCGAGCGGAGCCGCGGTAGCCTATATGTTATTCCAAACTATAATCTATCTCTGTACCAAATTTTAGCCAGATCCATTAAGCCGTTTTTGTGTGGCATAGTAACAAACATACATCCATACATCCAGACATACATTTTTACAAACTTTCGCATTTATAATATCAGTAGGATATAATATTAGTAGGATTTCCAAGACTTTGTGATAGGCATAATATAAATCATCATTCTCTGAACCTTTTCCCAACTCAGTTGGGGTCGGCTTTCCAGTCTAACTGTGATGCGGCTGAACTTCGATATTTTCCGTGAAGCGACTGCCATCTGACCTCCACAACCAATGGTCCAATGACCAATGGCGATATCGAAGTTCCAAGTTAGACTGATTGGACTTTTGTGGGCTCCAACTACCCGTAACGACTGCCATAGATGTTTGTATGGCACCCGGGACCGACGGCTTAACGTGCTCTCCGAGGCACTAATAAACCTGCGATAAATACACACATAACTTCGAAAAGCATCGAAAAGTCATTGGTGTGTGCCATGGTGAACCTGGGATCGAACCCGAGACCTCGTCTCAGCAGTCCATTACGATAGGCATAATATAAATACCAGGCACAAAAACTATCATAAAGCATATTAAACTTGTACTTAAATTAGTAATTCTTTCCTGGGTTATATACGCTTTTTCAACAAACTCCCAAGTGAAAATTAGAGATTTACATATTAATAAATTTAAAAGACGATAAACAAGCTTGGAAATGGGCTGTTCACTCAACTATTTTTATTGTTAAAGACCAAAAAGCCAAGTTTCTTGCCGAGGTCTTCTCAGGTCTGGGTCGCGTTTCGAACGCGGCGGCGCGCGGCGGTCCATTTGTTTCTAGTTTTAAATATTTTTGATTTTGACGTTTTGTAAGTGCCGCATTTAATGGTCTATACACTCTATACAGAATAAATGATTTTTGACTTTGACTTTGAAAAAAGGCAAGCGTGATCCATCGTCAACCACATCATCACTACTACTATCAGGTAAGTTAGGAGTAGGTCCTGAGATTAACGCGTTTTGAAAAAAAAGCGCTTTAGCAACAATATTAAAGTACTTATAAATAACTAAAATGAAAATACACACTATTTCTTAAGTGTCACATGAGAAGGATTGCATAATCGCACAAATAGTGTCCTGTCACAAAACCGACGCGAACACAATGGCCGCTCGACTTATAGTTTTTTCTTCAAAATGTAATAAAGTTAAATCCGAAAATCTCCCCGGGCAAGTGGATGTAGTAGGCCAATTATTTGTGGGTAAGACGCTCCTTCAATGGCGTTCAGAACAAGGTCGATAGAGTAGCTATTTATTTTTTTGAATAGGATATTTCAAATTTTATTCAGTCTTTTTTTAGAGAAGCTAGTTTCACGTTTCACCACAATCTTAGGAGTACCTTATGGCAAGTTATGATGTGGTCGACGATGGAGCACGCTTGCCTAAAAACCAAGCAAAGTCTCTTCCATCCACCACTTTCCAGTCACTTTCCAGCTTGCTTATTGCAGCCTTGAATATAAATAGGTATCACGTACAGGAACCCAGCTTACTGCATGCTGTATCATAGACGTTTTAAAAGAAAAGAAATGTCGAAACCGTCAGTCACACATTGAATTGTTTAAATAATGTCAATCAACGTCATTTTTTTTACATAACACAGCAAGGATAGCATCTTATCGAGCCGTATGAATGACGTCTTCACTTATTTTTTCTCCAAAAAAAATTCCAAGAAAATTTTTGGAGGCTGAATCGAAAACTAAACAAACAGTAGCTATTTTTAGTTCCAGGGCCTAAAAAAAATTGAAATGTTGTCAATTGAATTCTACAACAAGCACTCGTATTCATTTGCGTAATTAAGCCTATGAAGAGTTAATCGAGACCTAATCAGCCCATGTGAGTGAAATATTTGTAGGCCCTTTTAAAAATGAATTTATGAATAGGCTGTAGTATGTATAGGTACATGGGGGATGTAGTAAGCCTTCTCGAATAGCGATATCTATGTTCGGGCTCTCTCCGTAAATAAATAAATAAATAAATAAATTGAGAATATCGTCAAAGAGAAGAAGAAGCGTGTTTATAGAGGTGTATGAACGCACTGAAATTTAAAACACCGAAATTCGACTTGAATCATGTCTCTGTGCTCCGCTGCGAGAAATAACAAAAATCTCTTCCGGCTTTACCAACAATTCCGAAGTTCAATCGTTCGTTCATTGTTATTGGGGACTGCACGATTAAACGCAGCGACAAAAAAATCGCAAATGATATCGGCACAAGTTCTAGTGTTACTTGAAATAGCCTATTATTGTGTTCAACGCAGTTGTATTGCGCGATTGGCTATACAAATTATTCGTGCTATCAAGTTGATCTTTGTTTTCAAGCCAATAAAGGTTATTTTGTGTACTTGGATGGAATATGTATTTGGTTACCGTTTTAGATCCTCGTCACAGATAGTATTTTGACATTTTCATCCCATTTTGGTGCATTGTCACCGCCGGGGGCTAATCGTTTCAAACGACAATGCGGCGTTGTTCAATTCAATGTTTTGTTGTGTAATGTGTTTAACTCTCAGTTCCACAAACGAAGTCCTTTTTAACCGGCTTCAAAAAAAAGGTTCTCAATTTTTATTAAACGTTGGATTTTTTTAAAAATTGTTCCCATAAATGTGACAAGACGAGTAAGAGCTATTCTCCTATGGAAATGTGCCTGGTTGACGACCATAGACTCATCCACTTGAAATAAAATGTTAAATAACCCTTCTTGGCAGTCGGGTAATAACGAGCTATCATTCAATTTCATTGCTGTGGCCTGTGAGTGTGAACGCATACCAGTGACGTCACACGCACGCTGCTACGAGATCGCTACGATAAGAAAATTTACTACTACGAACCTTGGATTATGGTAAACAACCAATGGAAAAGGTGTAGTATTGCCGTAGTAAGCCACCCAAACATTATCATAGTATAAAAGGCGAACCCCGACTGCATCCAAAAACTGCCCTTTGGAGCCCGAGGACCGCTCTCTTATTATTCCTCGCCATGACTTAGTTAAATTTGATTTTACGGAGATGGCAATCGCAACTGCTGTCAACTCTCTAACCTGGAGAGGAAAACCTACGCCAGAGCCTCAACTGTCAATCGCAGAAGGAGATTGACTTGTGCTTCGAAGATCTTATAGCCTGGGGTTCAACTCACTGTATTTATCTCCTCCACTTCGCCCGGTCTTGAACATCCTTAGCTTTGAGGCCATTATTGACAAGAATATCATATTTTAAAACGTCAAGCCAACGTTTGTCGACACTGAAAACCGTGTAGGAATATTAATTTTTGGATTATCGTGCCCTTATTCCCGCACACCGTTAACTTCCCAGGTGCAGACAAATCACTCAACATAAAGAACTTGTTATAATACAAATAAATAATCATAATAATAACTCAATGAAAGGCGCCAAAGCTCAACAATAGGACTCAGTTGAAAACATCCTCATCCCAGAAATAAGATTTAATAACGTTTTGTTAAAACCCAATGCTCTTTTAACAAACCTCTCTGTCGATCTTATTTGTACCACTGACCATTTTTCTCTGACCTTCCTCCCCCTGCACCTTTCTCCATCGTTCAGATTTGATAGCGGTTCATTCATGGCGTTTTGAAGTTCAATTTATGCTGGTACGATGTCAACAGCGTCTTCCGTTTAGTAAGTTCGTTTTTGTTATTAAAAATCTTTGAACACAATTGCGCGGGATTCGGGTGCTTTGCTCCTCGATGTATTGTTAAGAGTTGAACGTAGGTATCTGTTTGGGTTTTGTTGCTCAGCTTTTACAAGACTGTTATACATTTTAACCCTTTGTTGGATTCTTTATGCAATATCTATACAAATAAATAAAATTGGAGTGTATTCGTAATATTAAAATAATCACTTTTTGCTAAGTGCATTTGGATGTATACACGGTATACTTTTAACGATAAAACCTCCTATCTTTTGGACGTTTTACTAGTAAGTCGTTTTGTCAATCTAGATATTCTCATTTTATTATACGGTTTTATTTAACTTGGCCTGTTTGTTTGGGTCGAATCTAGTAATTGAAATTTGACCCCCTTTCAGTTGTTGGATTGGTCTGATAGACGGCAGAAGTCTTTCGTTCTGATGACAATACAATTTAAAACCGTTTAACTTGAAAAATATTTTTTCACAACCTTCTGCAAGCAATGACATTTTTGTCTTATGGACCTTTTGATTCGGGGGAATACCTTCTATCTATGGATAGGAAGTGTATCTATAGGAATTAAACATCTATTTTTTTTCCCCTGGCAACATTACGTCACAATAAAATACTTTTCAGTTA
Organism: Lithosia quadra; assembly: GCA_963576445.1. Taxonomy (NCBI): domain Eukaryota; kingdom Metazoa; phylum Arthropoda; class Insecta; order Lepidoptera; family Erebidae; genus Lithosia; species Lithosia quadra. The sequence continues at coordinate 3,428,277 of OY754893.1, forward strand.
TATTATTCTTCAATTGGATAACCTATATTTATGTTGTGTATGCTATGCCTATCGTAGCGTATTCATGTAACCACAAATGGCTCTGAATCCTGCTCATGAAACGTTATACAATATATTTGGTTATAACGACCCTACTGTGGTATTTATTTGGGATGGTGTGTCTCGACCGTGGCCGGGTCCAAGCCAAGCGCCCTCGGCATCAATATTGTCCCTGCAAACTGTGTTTCGTTCCTCGCTGTTTACTTAGCTGGATATGTCTCTAGTTATTAACTACTGCAGTGTAAGATGAATTTGTAATAGTAGTGGATACTTTAAAACATGTTGACCGTTTTAATTTGGTACCTACTTGCCTATCATTCTTTTTTTGTGAGGAAATCCCCAGATAACTCCCCGCCGTTCAGCAGGGCGGTTATATCCATTGTGTCCGTATATTTCTACCGTACAGTTCTACTAGTAGGACTAAACGGAGAAAAAAAACCATTTAGTTCTACTATCCACTGTATGAAATTTAGTCGGACTAAACCTGACAAGAAGTTCTTTTAGTACTACGAATAGTATATCATTTAATAGAACTAAACAGACAATATTAGTAGGACTATACAGACAATACTTGTAGGACTAGACGGACAAAAAAGTCAAGTGAGGAGTACGAATATTTATTATGACTCAATGAGAAATGCACGAAAAATTTAATTGCTAACTCTAAACCGCACGCCGTCTCTGGTTTTCAGACGTCGGAGTATAAGGTGTTTATGGCATTTCCATCTGCCACTGGCTGACCCAGGTCCGTCTCCAGTTTCGAGATGGCCCCTTTAGGTTTGGGAACAATGGAGCAAACATGATAAAGGCTCTGAGAAAACAGGTATCAATACAAACAAAGAAAAGCGGTTGACTAACAGAGGAGAATAAAATGGCTGAAATTTTCGCTAATTTTTAATCTGTGGTGCAGGCTTTCCTCTCGGGGTTGCGAGGTCAGACAGCAGTCGCTCTCATAAAAGCCTAAAAGAGCTAAATCAAGTACCTACTCCGGAGCGGACCCAAGACTTCAAAGAGCAAGGTTTATATCCAAGCGGGATTGAGGAAGAAGAAAGCTCATTGATAACTTTTATATCTTAAAGTACTCCCATAAATTGAGTACTTTTTCGGTCTACCTACAAAAGTTTACCAAAATGATAACACCTACAAAAAAGTCTTACGAACACGTTATCAACCGAATTAACCATAAAACTCAAATAAAGTAAAAACTCACAAATTCAGCGTCGAAATTAGGCGCGAAATCGCTCACGAGCGCTCGCAAAACCTCGTTAGCAGACGCCATGTTTGTTCGGCGACAGGGAGCACCCTCTATATACACAAGCACCACACAACACTGTCCTCTCACTTAAACTGGACACGGCAAAACATACTTTAATACTTTCGGAACTAAGTTGGAAATCGCGTGAAGGGGTTGGGATCTAAACGCAAGTTGCTCTTTAGGGTGTATGTTGTCAGGCCAGGGGTGTGGGCAACACCCTCCGGTGTCGCGTTGTGCGACGCAATAGCTCGTATGTGAAATGGATATGCAATGCGATATGTGAAAGTGATATTTAAGTATGGTTGAATGCTTTTTAAGGGTTTCTTTCTGGATTTATCTGCTGTGATTCAAATTGAACGAATCTGATTTACTTACGTTATACTTAAATACTAGTCTGGGAATAGAAAAGAGTTTATTTTTAGCGTGACTTGACCCCGGTCTAAGCTTTCCATTGCCTGACCAAATGCATTTGTTCCTAAACTTAGACAATTATTGTCTGTATGGTAAGAAAATACAATAAAAATGTGTTTACTATTATAGAATAGCTGTTGTCCGCAACGCAGCCTGCGTTGAATACTGAAATAGTCGACAAAATTTTCTGAAATGTTTCAATTATCGAGAGAGATTTTTTTAAGAGACAAACAACAAAGTAGGTATCTATTAAAAAAACTTATAAAAAGACGAATGAAATTAGTAAGATCCCTCTCAAGTTATAGCATGAGCGTCACCAAGGGTAACGGATTCGTTTGTAGAATCTCGTGTGCACTAAGCACCAACTGCCCTGCACTAGACAAGCCTGTCCTATGAGTGCTAGAGATTATACGAATGTTGCAGTGAAGACGTAGTTGGTGAAATATGAATGCTGCTCCTTTGGAGAACATCATAATCATCTTCTCGCCTTTGTTACAATTATTTGAGGTGGGTCCCCATTCCATTCATTCATACCTACCTCTGTCTTATATTCGGACTCATCTGGTAGAAATAGCTTTAAGCAATAAATACCCGTATTACTATGACACTATCATAATATTCAACGGCCTATTTACCATGTTACACGCGCCATGATCAGAGGCCTTACCACAGACCCTCAAAACAGTATTATTTCCATATTACTTAACTTTTATAGTGTGAATCGGACCATCGACGTCGACGGATACTAGTGTTATGTGGTCTAGGATTCTCTTACTTTTATGTTATGTTGTGGATATATTTATTTCATTAAATTTGTTAGTAGATTTACAAGACAGAATACTTGTAAATGTAATAACGGACTACGTTTGACGGAGTCCTATTCACACTATGTAATATCCCATTAATTATTATGATAGTAATAGGCGTCCTTATTACTTACAGCTATTACTGTCTGTCAGTCTGTCTGTCTATAATCTAAAATCATATAAGACGTCTTTTGTAATGATTTTCAGTCGTATATACTAAAATGTTATCTATGCATGCAAATAAGCTTGTAGTGTAGCAAACTGGCCCAGATAACGCCCACGGCTACTCTCTACCAACGCACCGCCACCTGAGATGACAGGGGATTCGCCCACACACTAAAACCAAAATGGGTGACTATTCTGGACAGTTACCTCCATCTATTTCAAAAGGTATTAAGATCTTTGATACACAGATGCTTACTATGACACTGTGGTCGCTATGAGAACCCCCAGATTGCCTCAAAGGTCGGCGATGGTCTACTAGAGGTGCAGGTGAATAATGGAATTTGGAGTATGAATGTAAGTAAACTGGGCTGACCACGGGTAAACCTTTGAAGCATAATTTATAATGAAATAATAATAAATTGTTACCAAGCTATTCCCAGATTTTGAACTTAGAGAACATTTTGCGATATATTATTGTTTATAGAGTTTTTTTGTTATTTTTTCACCCTACCTAAAACCGGCAAACATGGTAAATAGCCTAAGAGACACTTAGGTACTCAAAAAGCTCAAATTCACCATAATAATATAATTTCGTCGTGAATATGTACTTAGGTATAGTTGTAGTATTTAAATCGACAGAAACTACTTACAACATAACTAATCTATCGAAAGAGTACCTACCGAAATAAAACAATATTCATTTCAAAAATAAAAGTTTCGGATTACTTTGACGTGTGAAAGCAAAACCAAGGTATTCCAATAAGTATAGACCGAGCGTGCATCGTGCAGTAACGAGAAATTCCTGCGTGGAAAGAATTAAATACTTGTGCTACAGTCATCTGGCACCGTATCGATTGCGATTAGACCCCCACCCCATCGGCTTAAGGGTGTTCACACATTGTAACGTAACACGATACAATACTGAGATTTTATTTCGCTATTCGGTATTGTATGTAAAACTAAGCGCAAACCGTCATAAATATAAGACTTTAGTGCACCGCATCTAACTTAGCAAGATTTTGGAGTAGTGGGGCCCACACGACTCCAAAATCTTGCCAAGTTAGATGCCGTGAACTATACCATAGGTTAAGCATGTCAAAACGCGAGATGAACGTCGCCGCGTCGGCAATCGCAACTTTTGGGCATATCTCCGGTTCTACTCAACCAATTGCAATTAAACATACGGCGGCACATTTGAAGTCTGACCAAAACTTTTCATTAAAGACAAAGCTGCAGTGGCGGCCCTCAGCTTGAAGGCCTCATGAAATGCTTTTTCACGCCCTGCTTAAAGAACTCAGGACTGTAGGGAGAAGCTTATCTTGATGAAACAGAAAACGCTAAAAATAGACAAGGATTAAAAAAAAACATAATCCAAGTTTTTTTTTGTCTCCAATGTACAGACACAGCTCATCTACAATTTTACTTATAGATATTTATCATTGTTATCTCGCTAGTCATTCTCAAGTCTTTAGACATCCAATTTTTTTTTCACTGGTGTGGAAAGTGTGTACCAGTATCCAAAAAAGGCTAAAGAGAATTTTACTTATTCACTAGATCTGTACTTTGTGCCGAAATATTCACCCGCCCTTGCGAAAGGACGAATTAATTCCAGCAATTAATAGAGGGCTTAGGGTCGAAGTGATCCCCCTTCGGCGAATTCAATTATTGATGCCTCCGCTATCGCTCCACTTCACACAAGCTCGGCGGGGGAGATTTTTGCTGATCTTAGTAACGCGATAGGCGTAGTAAATAAGCAAGTAAAATGGGTGTTCGTTTCATGTTTCACATTCATAATTGGACTGAAATTGAACTCGGGCCTTGACAATCGCACGCCAACAAGTGCAATACGTACCTATAATATATTTAGCCTGCCCCGCTGGCCGCGGGGTGGGTATCCATGAGGATTTCCGCACGGAAAAAAAAAAAAAAAAAAAAAAAGGTATGTAGTATGGTTAATAAACTATAGTAATATGCCTTTGCATCCCCAATAGATGATTTAATTAGCATCCTTGTGGCAGACCTATGACTGAACTGACCAATACAGGAGCCACAGTAGCGTCTGCAAGATTGACACTTAAACTGGGGGTCGTTTGATAGATAAGTAATTGAGATTACACGTCTCTTCTCACGTTTCTTAGCCAAGGGTGGGCACCAGCAACTGTCATGGTTTTTACACCTATAAGCCAGAGACTATCTACACTTAATCACGCTTTTATTATTTTCTTAAACTGTAACTATCAATTTAGTTGAGCATTATACAAAAAAATTTGTATAAAGTGTTATGAAATTTAAATTTCAGTAGCTTGTGCAACTGATTATTATTATGTCGTATCTACGTTTCAGACGCCATAAAACAAAAAATCAACGAAACAGCATTTAAGTGTTTTTAAACAGTTAAAAAATGTAATCGCAGCAAAAAAAAAATTCGACACCGCCAATTAAACGGATGGTAAAACTGTAGAAGTAGATATTAGTAGCATCAAGCTACCATTTAGGTGAAATTTGTCTGTAACTCAAACACGAAACACTAGTTGGTGGGCCGAACAACAAGAGAAGTAAGGCAGGGTTCAGAAGCGCGGGCCGAGCGGCGACACCGCCGAGAGCTCGCTAATTGCCACTTGAGCGCCAATTACGACGACGATATGCCAGCGATGCGCGGTGAGGTCTTGCCTTTTGTGCCTTTATAATATAAAATAATGAAAGTATATGTATGGTGAGGTGCGGTGAATAAGTGTACGTATTAATGTTATTTTATTCTTTTTTTTGTATGTAAGCCGCGGAGATGTAGAGTCGTGAAAAGTAGTGATTCGATTTGTATTTTTCGATGAAAACACCACCTTTTTTATTTGGTTATTCTCGAGTATAAGTGCCTGTGTTTGTATTCTGACTGCCGCACTCAGAAAGGTTCCTTAAATTAGTCCTAAATGATACTTAACTAATTATCATTAAATCTGTTAATTGATGGAACATCCCAGAGTCATAATTTAAGGGTACATTAGTTAATCACAACTTTAAGTTTTGTAGAGCGGTGCAGTGACAAAATCACAGTATCGATAGGGCATCGATAAGGCGTCGGTGTAGCCACACCTAAAAAGCGTTAACAGTAAAAAGTAGAAAAATAATATTAAACATATTAAAAACTTTTATTTATAGTAATATAAATTACAATCCGTTCTTTTACTGTTAGTTTTTATATATAGATGAAATTAAATACCTATTTTCATATACTGATAATAAAACATCTGGACTCTTTTATTCTATGGCATCACTGACAACTGCCAATGTCAATATAGTCAAATTATTGTGCATTGTTCAACAGACACAGAAATAAAGGAATTTTGAAATGATATTGTTAGTTGCGATGAAAAATTAATTCTGTTTAATAATCGCAAGCGCTCGGAAAGTTGGTTGGATCCTAGTTCAGCACCTAAACAATGCCCTAAACGAAAACTTACCCCTAGAAAAGTGATGGTGACTGTTTGGTGGTCTAGCGCCCGGTGTGATTCATTACAGCTTCTTACCAAACGGGGTGAGTATTACTGCAGATGTATACTGTGAAGAACTGAACACAATGATGGAGAAACTGGCACATCTGCAACTAGCATTCAATCGCTCGTCTCCGCTGCTCCTACACGACAATGTGCGACCTTATACTGCACAGCAGACGGTCTCCAAGTTGCAAGAACTGGGGTTACAAGCATCAATAAACTGCCGCTGCGTTGGCAAAGATGCATTGATTGTATGGGTAATTACTACTTCGATTAATACAAATAAAAATACATGAAAATAAAATAGTTTAATTTTTTTCGTACATAACGGCAATTTCATAGGTAAAGACCTAATTGGGGCACGGCTAGCCACGAGGTGGGTATCCATGAGGATTTCCTCACGATAATTCTATTTTTTAGATGTAAAAATCAATCCTTAAAAGTTAAGTAAGGTTATTGTATCACTTAACTTTAAAGTATCATTAGGGGTGTTAATGAATCCTTAACTGTCTCTGAGTGGTAACTTTTTTCAAATTTTACTAAGGAACAACTTAAGTATCCGTTAAACGTCTCTGAGTGCGGCAGTGAAACCATCATAATATGGGCAACATTTGTTATATGTAGCCAACCGGCAGAAAACCAACAGTCCCAGCATACAGCTATCTATTTATGGGCGATTACTGTGAGCAATGTGACATTATCAACAGTAGAGAGAATTGTTAATAATGGCGCGTTTTTACAGACAATATTCTTATACCTCTGTATCCTGCCTACATGGAATTCAATGCATGAAAAAATCTGTAGGTAGCTCATATAACTATCGATTCCCATCGAAATAACCCCACGTATATCGAAACAAGCATTTCCTAGTTACAAATACAATACAATCTCCTTTTACATAACGCAGGGCGAGCGCTCCACTGCAAATAAAGGCTCGCTTGATGCCTATACTAAGTCGCAGGCTAAGTTGAAGGGTCTGGAATGAAGAGCGAGCGAATGTGAGACACTCGAGTTGAGCGCGGATTACGTAGTGAGAGCAGCCACTTTCGACAGTACGATTCGACAAAAGATGTCGTTATGCCGAGCGCTTACGACCGTGTGCACCCTGCGTGCCACTCGAGTTCCCTCTTTAAAAATACTTCGTGCCGTTCGTCTAATAGGTACCGTATTTACGTACGCGTGCTTATACGTTTATGTATTAGTCTTATGTAAAGGGCAATGTCTGATGAAGTACCTTTAACCGTGTATGTGTGTAATGTCTGTACGCCTACCATTTATTTGCTTCGAATAAATATGAAGTGAAATGAAATCTTTAAATTTGTTGATTTAAATAACAATTTGAAATCCTGAAAAATGTTATAAACATGTTCAAAGTAATTCTAAACGTTTTTGGCAACTACCTAACAATGACTTATAGGTAGTTCTCTGTTTAAATTACTCTACACGTACACGTGTTTCCTTCTTCTGACAATCCCAATATTTCAAGCGGTGTTTGAAAAAGATTCTTTTTCAAACCCCGCTTAAAGAACCAAGTCCACCATTTCAGCATCAAACGCATCTGGAATAGCGACCTGTATTTTCTCGACTTCACTCTAACCTCTTACCATCCAGTGGTATGCGTCTGCATTCCAAGCGAAAGATTCGTTTTCGTACGAAAAATCCATCTGATACAAACCGGCCAGCGTGGGCGGCTATGTCGGACTTGAACTGACTAAAACTGCAGGCCATTTCGGATTTTCAGATGCCCGGGTGTAAGGTATCTCCCTCCCAGAAAAGTCCAGACCCATGAATTATTAAGCTTACACCTGTGACTTTGTCCGTTCTATTGTATGTGTACCGCTTTAGTAGTAAATAAATGTAGGTATATACCTACTGGATGAAAATTTAAGTGCCTGCAATTAAAGTACATCAATGCACGAGAGTGGCGTACACAGAATTAGAATGAAATAGAGCTGGCAAAAAAATAATTAACAAATTGAGTAGGTACCTCTGCTTTATTCAAGGATTGAAGATAAAATGTATTTGCAACAAAAACGTCTTCATCAGTGTCTTGTATTTTTATTTATTTTATGTATTTATTTTATCCTGCAACAAAATTGATTTGATAATGTCATCCTACAAAATATATAGATCACAGATGTTACGAGTATTTTCATCTTACTATAGCGCGTGGCATCTAACGTTGCCAGATTTTGGAGTAGTGTGGGCCCCACTACTCCAAAACCTTGCCAAGTTAGATGCTGTACACTATACTTGTTTGTGGCAAAATGCGTCGCCTAGAAACAAGTATAGTTTACAGCATCTAACTTGGCAAGGTTTTGGAGTACTGGGGCCCACTCTACTCCATAATCTGGCCCCGTTAGATGCCGCGAACTATACGCTTAGTAACTGTCATCTAAAACCTTTGAAAATGCCGTGAGGTGAAACCCGCGAAACCGGTCAGGTTTAATGTACCTAATGAATAATGTGGTGAAGTACAACTGATTTATTCAATATCACAGATTATGACTGCCGTCTTTTTAAGTGTTCGTCGAAAGCAGTTACAGCCTATTCTGGCATTGTAAATGACAAACCTCTCATTAAATCGGTCATTTTTGGCAATACAAGGAAATCACCACTTGGGTGGTCTGAAATGTACATAGGTATAGTCTTTTGAGTGTTGAATTTTGATCACAAATTAGGTAGATAGGTACTACCTATCAAGTATTTATAACAGGTACATGTTCTATGGAAGCAAAATTGCAATTGATAAAAACAATTGAAGAACAATTTTAACACATTATACACACAAGGAATCGCTTCAGCAATACGTTCATTATGCGTACTGCTAAGGAGTTGAATGCCTTGCCTGAGTCTGTGTTTCTGAAAAGTTATAACCTGGGAGTCTTCAAGTCGAGAGTGAACAGGTTGCTTCTAGGCAAGCGTGCTCCATCGTCGACCAAATCATCACTTACTTCAAGTGAGATAGTGGTCAAACGTAGACCTATCTGCTATAAAACAATATCAAAAAAATTTGGAATATGGAATGTATACAAACAAAATGTGTTCAAGCATTTAAACGTTATGATGGAATAAAGAAACTCACATACACATACACACAATCGTTCACCTCGCTAACGAAGCAAAATTAACCACATAGGTCTTGAAAATGTACATCAGAAAAAAATAATTATATAAAATAATTATATTCTTTTTGATGTCAAAATGGAATAATGCTCACCAAATATTGTTAGGTTAGGTTATAATATAAAATATTTGGTCTAAAGTTAACTTTAACGGCGTTTACATAATATTTACGGCATGCAATAAAAATAAATTAGTGAAATACAATTTTGGTGAGCGTTTTGGCAGGTATTTTGAATTTACTGGTAAGCACTTAAACACAAGCCGTTATAAAATAACACCAGTATAATAAACACAACATTAACAAATCAAAATCATAAAATGATGCGCAAAACAAAATTATACGGGGCCCGCCATGAATAATAGATGAAGCGACAGCGTGAACCCTACGTAGGTATCATTACTAGGCTCTTGTGCGTAATTAATCGTAGGGCTGCCCATGACGAGCCTTGCTTTATTAAATTTTAGCGCTTTCCAACCACCCTTCGTCAGAGGGGTAGGCGGGGATGACGCCCCTACGGAATGAATAGAGCCATCACTTTTACTATTCACTGCGGACGGTGGATTAGCGAGATGAATTTCCTGATCCCCGAGGGGGTACAAATTTGTGCGTGCCCCCCTCACTATTGATGCGGATTTGGCCCGATTGCGTCGCGATTATTCAGCGATTGTTGAGTTTTTTTTTTGTTACCGAAATGATAATTAAATATTTGATGAACGCTTAGATTTTTGTGTTTATGTACCTACTCGATGTAATCTAAAAATCTCGTGTACGCATGAACTCCGAAATAGCGTGACCGATTCTTGTGACTTTTTTGTGTATATTTGGTATCTTTGAGTAGGTATAGGTCCTTGGCTATTTTTAAACCCCTATATGAACGGGGTCAGAATTACTATTATACAATTGTAAATTGATTGTGTCTGTACATTGGGGATATTTTAAAGAAATAGGTACTTGGGTAAATCAGAATGTGTGAAATTTAACGATTCTGAACACACATCACTTTTTTTCATTGCGAATAAAAAGACTGTCTGCTTGTCTGTTTATTCTCGTTTCTGAACGGATATCAAATTGCGGTTTTTCCGTTAGAAAGGTCTTGGTCAGACTTAAAATCTGCCGTATGTTTGTTTATGCAGTAGAACAGGAGATATGTCAATATGTGACCAAAAACCGGTAACTGAGCTCCAAGGGTGGAGCTGCGCGTATCAGCTAATATCTATACAAAAATTGAATGAAAAAAAATATTTTTTTAAATCAAGCTTTTATTTAACTAATTGTCATGTGAAAGTAAATAGATAAGATATGGAATTTATTTTGAAAGTTAGGCACAATTTGGCTCAATAAATAGATTGTAAACTCATAAAAAAGTTAAAGTTACCAATTATGAATAGTACCTACCTACCTACACATAGGTAACACAAAAATTAGAGATGAATTAACATTTAAATATTATACACATTATATAACATTTATAGACAAATTGCAAAATAGAAAAAAATTATAGATTATAATAATGAAAATATAATACTGGTAAAGCGGACCCCAGACTCCGAGGTGGAAGCTTTGGATACGACTGGGATTAACGCTAGGTTGAAGAAGAAGAAGAATAATGAAAAAATAATATAAGTACCTATTTATCAGGATTATTTTAAGCCTCTCTGTGATTACTTACAATTGAAATGTGCTCCTAAAAGCACACCGATACAAAAATAAACAACACAACATAATCTTCAATTAGATGACATAAGGGTGCACGAGCCCGCAGTTGACATCGTATATACCTATAGAATGCAAATTAAATGAAGTAGCATGTGCAATTCCCTTTGTCGAACTATATTCATATGCAAATCAAACATTAATCCTAATAAGCAATTCAGATTCCCATCAGAGCTAAAAACTGCCCTTTGATGTACCCATGCATGGCTATGTGCGACCGCCCAAACACATACACGCCCGAGGGTGTAACATTTTTCACCCCTACAAAAACATACCATCGTTTTAGCTGCGAGCGAAGTTTCGCCCCTTTGTCCAAGCACAATACACGTTCGTTATATTTTTTTTTAATAAACCGGCTCGGTAAAGCACAGAATCGATGGCCGCCGGCGAATAGCTACCGAATCACTCAGTTAATTATTGACACATCCGTTTTTTATTCGGCTCCCCGGCGTTGGGCCTCCATTGTGGTCGTCTAATATTATTCCTTTTGTGTGCCACGTTGCTGAAACTGGCTATTTCCTTACCTTTGTGCCCTGTTACGTTTTGGGCACGACATTGCCTTTGTTCGTGTGTATTATTGTTCTGAAATTACTGGTTATCAATTTTCTTATAGTTCTCTTGCTATATTGGACGGAGTGCTTAACAATTTTATGTACTTTGGTATATATTATTCTGAAGAAGTAGTTTTAATTTTGATTGAAGAAATGATTTCTGAGTAAAGACTTACATATCTAAAATATAGGTACCTACGCATACAGTTTATGACTACATAAACCAAGTGAACGTGATCCTAATTCAAAATTACACTTGGGACTCACGAGACACTAAACGTATTACATAAGCTCCACAAAAACAACGAATATACCTAAAAACAAATCTACCTTCCAGGCCATACATACTTTAGTACCGAACACATTAAATATTGTCCATATAGACGAAAGAAAATTACTATTTGCACAAACAAACCTATTCAATTAGGTACCGTACAACAAACCGTGAAGGTTAAGTTCATGAAGTTTACTATTCGGATGTTAGTCGAATCAATCCAAGCTAGGGCACTTTTTAATCAATGATCTGTCGATGATCGTAGCGGGCTGTCGTAATGAATAATTGAATAATTTTTGTGGTAATGAAATGCGAAGCGGCGTTTACCGGCGACGGCACTACCTACCCCGATCTAGATAAAGGGTTGTATCGCGCTCGACACGAAAACTAACGGATACGATCGCTTTCCGATAACGTACATCGAGCACGGAAACTCGAGCTCTTAAAAAACTGCCATCACCAAATAAAAAACGGGTGAAATATTTTACGACTTTTAAAAGGCCTTTGACAGCGTCGATCAATACTAAATTTATGACTGATTTCAAACTCGATGTCAAGTCACCTTCGATAGCTAATATACGAATCTATTAGTAGTCGATAAACGTATAAAATTGTTTTGAACGACAATAAAGATCTGTTTATGGAAACTTTGATGGCCTAGTGCGTAAAGGTAACACTCTAGGTCTCATCATAGGATCTATCAAACGGTTGGATTACTCAATAGCGGTCTAGCGTTATCAGTTCGCAATAGATTGTGTTCTATCTATTAAATTTTAATGCTCATTGTGGTAATATCGGATGGTAGTAAAGTCAATTTTCAAGGTATTGTAGACCTTTTTTGGGTGTATTGGGACGTTCTAACAACGTTTATAACAACATTTAAGGAAGAATTTTCGTTTACTGTTGTGTTTAATATACATTTATTTAGAAAATTGATAAAGTTTATAATACAGAATTTGTGTTTCATATTAATTAATTGTTTACCTAGCTAGGATAAACTATAAAAAATGCTAATTTATAATGCATAAACACGGAGTTAAGCCCAATAGATACTATTTTACCCATAGACTAGAACGTCGTTAATTGTTTTAATTTATTAGGTCTAGGACTTGGTCTAAGAGCTTAGTCGCTTGTCATGTGCCAACAAGGAAATTTCTAATGTTCTTGCATGTGCCCTCATTTATAGTACCTACCTATTATCTGTGCTTTGAATTTAAATTATCTGTAAATTATATTAACTTAATTCATTCATTTTTAGGGTGCATGGGTAGGCAGGTAAAATAAAATCTTAGTTATCTATATTTTTTACATATTCATTGATACTCATACACTTATAACCTTTCTCCCCTCTGTCCTCAATTCACTTTTCTATAATACCATGAATCCAGGAGGATACAAAAACCATATTATGTATCTATAAACCGCTCTTCTAATACCTATCTATGCAAGTAAATAAAATTGAAGTGTCTATTTGTAACGTTAAAAAATAGATTTTCAATGTATGCACAATACTTACAACAAAACACCAGTTTTTTTACTTTTGCGAGTCTGTCAGTCTGTTAGTTTTAGGTAATCTCTGGAACTGGCGTTTACGTATTATATTAAAAAGCGTGACATAAGCTAATTACTTTAATTTTAGAAAAATAATTATGGTTCCACGAAAAAAAAATAGGTACCCAGATCTAAGTTCAATCGGGCGAAGTTGCGGGCACAGCCTGCTAGTCCTTTTTTACCCGACTGCCGAAGAAAGGAGGGTAATGTTTTTCGAGACTATGTATGTATGTATGTATGTATGTATGTATGTATGTCCATTTCTTTGTCACGGCCTACAGCCTAAACGGCTTGACGGATTTTGACATGCGAGGTATCATATTATTTGTCATGATTGTGTGAGTGACACTGGGTATATTAAAATTTCTAGAAAATCAAAATGGCGGATTTTTGGCGGCAAAATGAAAATATTGAAAATTTGCCTTGCACGCTCTACAGCCTGAACTGCTTGACGGATTTTGACAAACAAGGTGTTGTTTGATTCGTCATGATTGTGTGAGTGACACCAAGTATGTTTAAATTTCTAGAAAATCAAAATGGCGGATTTTTGGCGCCACAAACATTTGACTGCGATAGACGCAAAAACTACTGAACGAATTTCGATGCGGTTTTATTTATTTAAAAGGTCTTGGACAGACTTAAGATCTTACGTTTGTTTGATTACAATCGGTTTAGTAGAACCGGAGAAATGAGCAAAAATATAATAATTAAGGTTGAATTTCGGTGATGTCTCTTCACTACACGAAAATTATTAACTTCATAAAAGATAGATTTTATACTTCATTATTATTCGGGCAGCTATGTAAATAACTAAAAAGTATAAAATAAAAAAAATAAATTTAAAAATTCAAAAAACCCGACTGCCTAAAAACTGAAATGAATAAAACAAGCACTTAGATTGAATGTCCGATGGTCTAGAAACATAACAACTGAACAGTCGGGATCCATGGAAAAATTAGATTGGCTGTCGAATAAATTTGGATCCCGACTCGCGACTGTTCAGTTGTTATGTTTCTAGACCACCGGACATTCAATCTAAGTGCTTGTTTTATTCATTTCAGTTTTTAGGCAGTCGGGTTTTTTGAATTTTTAAATTTATTTTTTTTATTGGTAATAGACTCGCGTTTGACCACAATCTCACCTGTTGGTAAGTGATGATTTGGTCGACGGTGGAGCACGCTTGCCTAGAAGTAACCTATTCACTCTAGACTTGAATCCTATCCTTGAGTCCTATCCTACTTCCTACTATTAATATTATAAACGCGAAAGTTTGTAAGAATGTATGTCTGGATGTGTTTGTTACTCTTTCACGCAAAAATTACTGAATGGATCTAGCTAAAATTTGGTACAGAAATAGACTATAATTCTGGATAACATATAGGCTACTTTTTATCCAGGAAATAGGTTCCCATGAGTAACGGGAACGGAAACAAAATTCTACACGGACGAAGCCACGGACGACAGCTAGTAAATCATAATCCTTTCGGTTTAATCAAGGCGGTGTGCTCAAAGGCCTGTATAAGGTTTAGGTCTTTTGAGGGCGTGCTACATAGATGTGGTGTAACGTGATACTCACACAAATCGGTGCAGCCACAAAGCTTTGGTTCCGCCGCACTTCGCCACCAATCATATCACCGTCGTATTCATACGTTTGAATTGCCTTTTTATGTCGGCGTTGTACTGTACAGAATTAGATATTGATTTTTATCTTCGTTCTTTGTAAATTAGAGCGGTTTCGTTGGCATTTTTTTGTTATGGAGACCTAGTTTAGACCTTTATAGGGAGAGACAACGAAATCTTAATAATGTTATAGCGATCGAGGTTTAAGTCACAGAATCCTAATAATATTATTAAGGTGAAAGTTTGTGGAGATGTTTGGATGTTTGTTACTCAATCTCGCTCCAACGGCTGAACGAATTCGGCTGAAATAGGGTATAATCTGGAATAATACTTACATATGCTACTTTTTATCCATGGAATAGAATTCTGGTGTTGCATACGTCCACAGGACACGGTGACCGTGATTTACAGGAACGATATCAAAATTCTATACAGATTCATTCTTTCTTTCTATCCTTCGAAGAACTCCAAGCTCGCTCTATAACCCGCTGATTTGTAATTTGTGGACTAACCTTACCATCAGTATCTACATATACATAGATTATAAATCTTGACCCTATCATTAAACTATATATAGTGTAAAGTATTTCGTATATGTTCCAATAGGGAATCCAATCCCGGTTCGAAACCTCAATACCGCAAGCCTGTGGGACTACGGTTTTCAATCCTGCGTATCTGCTAGCTTTACGGGATTATAAACGTTAATAATACTTTTAGTACGAAATAACAAGTGATATCAGCTAAATTAGAGGACCAGTTCGAAGTCAAGACACTCCCTTCATCTGAACTATAAACCTTTGTATAGTGCACGGCATCTAACTTGGCAAGATTTTGGAGTAGTGTGGGCCCCACTACTCCAAAGCCTTGCCAAGTTAGATGCTGTACATTATACTTGTTTCTGGTAAAATGCGTCGCATAGAATCAAGTATAGTGTACGGCGTCTAACTTGGCAAGGTTTTGGAGTAGTGGGGCCCACACTACTCTAAAACCTTGCCAAATAGATGCTGTACACTATACTTGTTTGTGGCAAAATGCGTCGCATAGAATCAAGTATAGTGTATGGCGTCTAACTTGGCAAGGTTTTGGAGTAGTGGGGCCCACACTACTCTAAAACCTTGCCAAATAGATGCTGTAGACTATACTTGTTTGTGGCAAAATGCGTCGCATAGAATTAATTATAGTGTACGGCATCTAACTTGGCAAGATTTTGGAGTAGTGGGGCCCACATTACTCCAAAATCTTGCCAAGTTAGATGCCGTGCACTATAAACAATGTTTAAATCGAAGTTAACTAGTCGTATCGGTTTGACAGTTTGTAAGAAAGTGACTTTGGTATGACAATACTTAATTTGACATTATCGACCTAATCTAATGATGGAGTAGTGTAACAAAGGCTACTAGTAAACTTCCCTTTTAGACTATTCTAACTGTAATAAATTATTTTCTCCTTACAGACTAGCTTTTGCCCGCGGCTTCGCCCGCGTGGAAGTCGGTATCGCCACCAATTAAACGACTCTCTACTTCGTTCTCCACTCCACTCTCCAATGCACTCTCCACTCCTCTTCACCCCACTCTCCACCCACTACACTTTCGCACTCCACTTCAAAAAAAAGGATAAAAAGTATTCTATGTCCGTCTCTTGGTTCTAAGCCATCTCCCCACTAATTTTCAACCAAATCGGTTCAGCCGGTCTCGAGTTATAAATAGTGTAACTAACACGACTTTCTTTTATATAGGTATAGGCTCAGACCAATAAAAAAGTATAGACGGAGCCATTGTGAACAAAAGCGACGAAATAAGTGAAGCTTCTTATGCATAAGTCAAAACACGTCACACTCTGACAATAGCTCTTCGGCCGACTACCCAAAGACTACCAAACCGAGCATCTGTCAAATTCCGTCATAAGATCATCAAATCGTCTTATGTTGGTTGGCTTCAAAAAAAATGCTCAATACTCCGTCTATACTTTTTTATTGGTCTGAGGGTATAGGTATAAGATATAGATATAGACTTGCATTAAATGGTCATTTAAATTAGCTTCAATTTATGAAACGGTCATGATAGATCGAGTCACATTAAATTAACTTTACTTAGGTACCTATGTTTTATTTTCCATTTTAATTTACCTTTCTTAAGCTGTTTCGTGTACACTTTTCAACATTGTCATTATTGGAAACCGCTATTGATATCTAAATAAAGGTTGTAAGATCCATTCAAAGTTCTTACGTATTTCGTTCGAAATCTTTGTTAACGGAAAAAAAAGATCGCAGCATTTTCCAAAATTGAAACGGAGCTAGCTGTTGTGATGGCAACTTTTCATGTCTAGCCGGGCTCGTGTAATGGAAATGACAAGTCTAATGTAACAAGTAACAACTGAAAACATCCGTTGGATGTAACAAAGCATTCATTTTCTGATGGCGGTAATCTCGCCGAAGGGCGCCATTGTTCGTCATTTTCCTCTGCGAGCCTATATATTTTTTTCGCATTTTCTTTTCGAAAAGAATAAAAATTGTGAACAGTATTGTCGCGACCGAGGCTCGCGCCGTGATCGTGCAAAAAGGAGCCCTGGATGACAACGAAATGACGGGAGCGTTCGCGGGTGGCCCCCTCCCTCCACTCTTGTAAAAATGTCGCTGAGGGAGGGGCGGCGTGCCTACGACAAGACGGCATTTTTACACACCGCCGCCAAACTGGCATATCGTATACGCCGATTTGAGATCAACAAAAACTGAGCCGTAACTCTTTGGAGTAGATTCGAGAACTGAGTGACAGGGTATTGCTTGACTTTTTAAAACACGAGCCGTGTTTGCGATAAATCGATAAGTATATACGCGCTACCCGCCAGCACCAGAGGGTACAAATTGCACGGATTTTACAATTCTTTGTGTTGACACGCTGAAGGGTGGGGCGTTTAGCGGTTTCCGTCCGATGTTTTAGGAAATATTACATTTTCGATTTTTAATTCGCATTCGATGTTTCGTTTCTGTACTTAACGTTTTCCTGTTCATTGTTTGAACACTCGCTCATTTTACTAATGGCTTTTAGCGTTTGTTATATTTGCAGAGATGTTGGGCACATGGGCACACAATACAGGGTATAGTGTAGGCCTTACTAACATCTTTGAAGAACAAGCCAACCGCACCTGCAAGTCGTTGCACCTACTAAATAACGAATGAGACTCTGGCGCAGGCTTTTCTCTCGGGATTGGAGGTCAGATGGCAGGCATTTCCATAAAAGATGTATAATTCAAATCAAAAGGAGAAGGAGTAAACGAACCCTGGGCTTTGAGGTGAAAGCCTCGAATGCAACCAGGATCAGCGCTATATAATGCTGATGGTAGGCTTCTAGGAATCATAAACATTTTGTTAACTATCACACATTACAACAAAGATTCATTGAGTACATACATACATACATACAAATCACGTCTTTTTCCTATTGGGGTAGGCAGAGACCACTTCCTACGATCTTGTCGTACGCCTTTCACTTGAGTAGTGTCTAGTTCTTTGTTTTTCCAGCCAACTAAATGGCTTATGTTAGGAGTGGCTTCATATTGGTGATTCCAGGGTTCAAACCCAGGACTTCTCGATCGTAAGGCCGACTTCTTAAACACTAAGCTACCTTAATATACCTACCTACTCATTTATATACTTGTCCACAGAACGTATATCTCAAGAGGAAGCGAAGAAGCAAACCCAGGATTACTTCAAGCAGTACCCTGAGCTACAGAAAGATGTTACGGACTTCGTCGCCAGTTCACCATCCAAGAGTAATCACGTGACGCCTGAGAAGCTCTTCAGCAAGAGGAGTTTTGGTGAGTATAGTTGTTCCATTCCAACAACAGGTGAATCTACTTCGTCTACATCTAGATCTAACCTGACAACATCTATCAAACAAAGAAACCGCATAAAAATCCATCCATTACTTTTGCATTCCTCGCAAACAAACAGACAAACAAACAAGTATTCCAAAAGAAATATTTTTGTGTTCCGTATAGTTCATATAACATAACCCAAGTATTCAATATAAGTACAGACAGCTACTTCACAATTTCATTTCCGCGATTCACACCATGGTCCGAATATTTCTTGGTGTGGAAGAGGAACGACCCATAGAAACAATATAAATCTATTGAAAACAAAAAATTTAAGCTGGATTCGAAAAGCCTACGCGGGTTTTACTTGCTGAAATTTATTGATTCACTCGTTTTCTCGTTTCATATTCTACTAATTAATAAATATTAAAAAAAAAACAATTAAATACTTACGTTTCGTAATCTCATTCAGAGACTAAATCCGAACATCTTTTCGACCATAGACAACACATGTCCATTAAAAAAAAAGTCTACGCAATCGTACGCAAAGGCATCGTACTCATTCTGCTCGAATGCCTTTCCATATTCAAATTATCAGATCTGTCGATCAGGGCGCGAACAAAACGCCATTATGGCTATTACAAGTTTTGATATTACAAATGTTTGGCTTTTGTTGTAAGTGTGCATCTGCTGGCGCTGCTCCCTTGCTCGATTGTATGGAATCGGCGTTAGATTTCATGTTGAGATTGGATTTTGCTTGATACCTACCGCAAGCTGATAGCCTTTTAGCTTGCAGTCATCACTTTACCGTTTGGTTTCGAATACGTATCGAGTTTTGTGTTTTTGGTTCGATGTAACTGTAAAAACCACTACTTACAATAATTTTACACTAATAATGAAGCTAACAAGTATCTATAAAGGCCATTAGGACCAACGATTCAACCATTCAACATAGTAAATTTGCACTTTGAACTATAAGACAACTAGGTACCATCCTTAGGCCCAGCGCCCATTATCGGTATCGGCACGGCTGAGGATTTTAGGTGGCAATTAGCAATATACTTTAACATCATGGCAATAAAGTAGTTTCCTTGATATATTATTATGGTCATAGTAATAGTAGATGCGTTCAGAAGTGTTTACCGTCGGTCCTGGTCGCCATACGAACGTCGCGTCGTTCGTAGTTATATAACCGATTACTTAATAGTTTATACTGAAAGCCGATCTTAGCAGTGAATTAAGTTAAAAAAAAAATTGGAAGGATGAAATGTTTCATACACGGTCGAGCCGACCTATTTGTTTTGCAAAAAGCGTTGCTTTACTACCTTTTTTTCGTGCGGGAATCCCCACGGAATACCTATGTGGGAATCCTCACGGCATCTCGGGTCTTCTAGCGTCGAGTGTAAGGTGGCCACGAAAAAATGCCCCATAAGGCATTTTTTTCGCATCCCTTGCGCCTAGCTCTACCATCTAGACATTATAAAAATATTTATTATTTATAGTTAAGTAAGTATATAATATATCGCATTCCGTGATGTATCGTAGAGGATAAAAACATATTTCGTATCCAAAACGGCGTACTGAAATTAATAATGTATTGTATACAAATGCACATTAAATTTTAAATGTCACCACGTTAGTGTGACGTATCTGAGACGGGGTAAATATGTGTGCGAGTGAAAAGCGTCGTCCAATCGTCACCTTTCGCGTGAATAGTAGGCGGGGCTTCACACCACGCGCTACGAGAACCACGCGATCGATTTTATTTGAGACTTCGCAAAAGAATGTATGCGTGCGTATTGTTTGATAACCGCACAATATTTGTGGCCACGGTGCTTATCTTTTTTATAGGCAGTTTGCCTGTTTTGCTAAGGAAGTGGATTTATTATATTTCTAACTCTACCAATTTACTTGTGATTATTTTCGATGCGGGTTCCAATACAGTTTAACTTTCTCTGGAACTTCCTGTCTATTGATCCTAGTGTAGGAATAAGGGGGGAATTAGTCGTAGGGTATAAAAAAATACGTAGTAAGGTACCCAACTATTGATTTGCCATAGCTATTTGCCGTAATATAGGAATCTATTCTCTCTTTCACTAGTTATCTTTATGCCAAAAATTAAACACAATCTGATCAGTAGCCTAGCTGTGAAAAAGTAACAGATGTAGCTACAAAATTATATTCATATTAGTTTGGCTCGAAATCGATCGAGTTTAATGACAGTAAAGGACGCTCCTGAAGCGTGTAAGGATAACCTCTGAGGGAATAAGCCGTGATTAGGTATATGTACCTATATGTGCTTTAGTTAGGATTATTATATTTGATATCGAATATAATACCTATAACTTTTCTAGTCCGCATTTAGGACAATCGGCCTCTAATATCCTTACAAATTCGACCAAGTACTACCTTAGTTACGAACATCCTAATTTATGTTAAGTTGGTGGAACAACGTAGAACCTTTTGTCTATTCTGCCATTAGTTTGGATTTAAACAAGAGTTGTCAGATTATTAGGGTACCTACCTAATCTGTTAGAGATATTTTGAGGAATTTATTTCATTATTCAACTAACCCCAATATTAGTAGCAAAGCGAAGAGAGATTATTATAACTTTAATACATAAGATATCCAAGACCTGTGTCCATAAATTTCAGGGGTTCTGGATTATTATTTAATAGCTAATTTAGTACTGTTCAATTGAATGCACCGAAATTATGTGGGGCTCGTGGCTAAGTGATAAAACTCAAGCAATAATTAGCCAAATCTGTTTTAGGAAGGCCACGGAAAGCCGACCAAAATTTTAGTTACGAGCCGACTAGGTATCAATTTGCGTACAAACACAGTGCATGAGAATTAGGTTGGTGTTCGATTTCAGAGAACGACTCCGACTGTCTTGCTTAACTTGAGGTAAAATTCATAGACAACAACAAGACTTAGCTCATCTATGCAAGAAATAATGACATTATACTGAAGTCAGTGTACTAAATATGTCTTAAACACTTAATTTGTCACATGTTCGGCACACATTCGCTTTATTTTTTTTTATTTTCTGAACCATTTTATCTTTTACAACTCTTGTCTTTGGTTTTAAGTAACACTTCAGAGATAAGTCTGCATTTCCCTTTACGTTAAATAATCTTACTCCACATACACTTCGCAGTAATCTCGTCTTATTCACGATTGATCCTATTTCTGATATACTCATCTCTCGTTTTGTTTGATTATTCTGATAAATCTCATTTTCATTTTCACTTGTATGAAAATAAGATTTGTACCTACGGCAGCAACCATCCTCATCTTCTACTTTTATCAAGATTTTCGATTGTAATAGTGTTATAGTAACAATTATTAAATTGCATTGAAAATCCCGAACCACTATCAACGAGATTTTTTTTAGTCAGTGGTTACTAAGTATACCTACTGATCCGCACTGTGGAACCCGTAACCCAAGCTAGTTATGCTATGCTTACTGTGGGTCTAAATAGTGGCAAAAAAACTGATCAAATGACATATAATTACCTACTAATTTTGGCCAATATCTTCCCACATTGTCTGCTGCACTACCTACTGTGATACTATTGATATTGATAGTGATATTTTACTTGTTAAATTTAGTTATTTAAATTTAGATTAATTACAATGTAACCATTACCACAGCAATGCTGTTTAATGTTTAAATGCTGAGCACAGACAGATTGTGGAAATGTAATCTGAAATGTTATTTGCTGTTTATTGTAGTCTGGTATCTGTTTCTGTACCAAATAAAATAAAATACCAGTACCAACAGCAGTTACTTATAAAAATAATGAAAGTGACACACGGTGAGTCTCAAAAAAACCGCCATGAAAGTTAATAAGAGGTTAATTAATTTCCTTCCTTAACAAAAGGGAAGACAAAAGTGCTTTCCTTATAAAAGGGAGAGAAACCATGGGCCTAAGTATTGTATATCTTAAATGAAGTACATTTGATTCCAATATATGTCAAAAACTCTTACAAATACGAAATATATACCTACAACTCCAGACCTCTACGGACTCAATAAAAATCTTGCCTGAAAGAATAAATATGAAATAAAACTTATACAATTTAACGCTAGAGTGGCAACAAAAGATCCCGCTCTAAGGTCCCAAACTCATACCTAACAAGTATAGTACACAAGGTACACAAAAAGTGAAAACGTGACATTTCCCTTCTACATTTAGCCACCTAAACCGTTTGCAAACAGCATTGAGACCGGGACGCGAGTAAATGAACGAGGGGGCGCAGGGGGGTCCTAAACAAAAGGTGCGATACCCCCCCACCCACTGCCACATCGACCCGAACCGAAGGGTGGTGAGTCGGGTGACCATGAAAGATTTATGTTTTATTTTTGTAATATTTGTTTAGTTTTATTGGTCACCTTCATTGATCTTGTATTTATGCTGCCCTGGAATTTATTTTCCTGTAAACTCAATACTACGACAACAGTGACATTTTCTACATGACAAAATATTTCCCGGACATGCATGTTATGCTCAATATCCGAAGATATCGATTTTCTGGCGCGTAATTATGTCTTTTGATTTCCATAAATTCCAATTCCAAGGTGTCTAAGACATATTTTCTGGGATTATTTTTCGCTGCAATACTGAACCAGATTCTCAAACCCATCAACCCTCGGAACATTAAGATCTTAATTTTTCCTTTAACGCATTTATTAAAATGTAAGTTACCTTCCTTTATTTCACACCACAGCAAGGAACTAAAATGGTCTAATACCTATTTAAATTCACTGCTGTACGTATGATATAATTGTCTGACAAAAATAGTGCTGAATCCCGGTTGTAGATTTTTTTATCAATGGTCACTCTACCGACCATAGTGATCTACTATTTATTAGCAAGTAAAATAAAGGAAAGAAGTGCAATATATCCTATAATGGCCAAATAGTTGCACACTGTAGTCGGCCGGGGTGGTTGTGCTTTTTCGCAGCGCGTGTCACTTGTGCGGAGGGCGCGGGCGCGGCGGCCGACACTGCGGGCGTCGGGATCCGGCGTCCGGGCGCCGTTGCCATGGCGACGACACCGCGACACCCTATACCACCACACCCCACCCCACACGCGATCGACAACAAGCCAAAACCACCCTTATAAACAACTACATACGAGCCATTGCTCACTTATATACTAGACACATAAGGGGCCGACTATATAAGACAGTACGGTCAGGCATTGTAAATAACGCGAGATAACTTGAGAGGGTCTAATGGAATAGGGAATCGTGTTTTGGAAAGTGCCCCGGAGAGAATGTTCTGGGTTGTTAGCTCACGATAAGGGCCGCCAGCCATGTTAAGTGAAAGTCGATATGCGGATTAAGATGGCACAAATTTGATTATTCAAACGTTCGTTTCATAGTTGATGGTTTGGGCTTTTTGTTTAAATATTCAGTTGGGTGTTATGGATATTATTAGGGGGAATTATTACTTACCACCTATAACTGAAGAAATACTTCAGTAATAGATAAGTAGACAATAATTCCCAGTTTGATTTAGAGTTCGAATCCGGCGGATCCGACCGGACAGTACCAATGTGAATTTCACTTTGTGGAATTTGTATCCAATCACATGATTTACCATCTGCTGACGGTGAAGAAAAAATATCATGAAACCCACATGTCCTAGAAGAAATACTAAGGACATGTGCGATCCACCAACCCGCATTAATCCACAGATTAAGGTCCAATCTAAACCCTCTAAGCTCTCTCGTTAGAGGAGAGGAGACTCGAGCCCAGCAGTGGGACATATAAATAGGTTGCTATCACCTATTACTGAACCTACTGAAATACTAGGTATTGCCCGCGACTCCACTTGCGTGATATTCCTATCTCATACCCGCGACCCCAGGAACTTATTTACACGATAAAATTAACGATTATTAAGACTATAATCTATCCCTGTACCAAAGTTAGTCAAAACCGTTTTTGCCATCCATTTATAATATTAGTAGGATGCATATTATTTTATGATAACTTAAAGTAAGCATGGATGGATATGTTCGAAATACCAGGATTGTATCCCTAAAATATACCATAGTGTGGCAGTGGGAATTTTCCCACGGTGAAAGTGCGTGTTTCAATCAATAACTGACAGCAATCAAAATATTATATTGAGGCCAAAGGACAACGCTTTAAATTCACTACGCAGTTTTTTTTACAGCGTTATACTGGGTTATACATTTTTACAAGCTTTTATTTAGTTTCACTTGTCCCGTTGTCTGTAATCAAATCTTGTAAGCCATTTTTCAACCACTTCTGTTTATCCGATTGAGCTGTAATTTGGCATACTAATGTAAGTCCCATGACAATGCAATACTATTGTAAATAATAAAATTAAATGCTTGTTTTTAAAAAGGTTTTTTTAAAATAGCAGCTTGTTCATGGCACAGAAAAATCAATGTTTTCTTTGTAAAACCATATCTAGAGCGAGAATAGGTTTATAATAATTCTTACAAAAAAACCCGACTTCAATGACCAAATTCTAATGGGTCCACACGGTAAGCGCCAGCAATCAAATAAAAGACAATCATCAAAATCGTTTCATCCAGTCGAAAATTCTGAGGTAACAAATTTTAAAAAATAATAAAAAAATTTGAAGTCGTTTATTTTTTTATACTACGTAGGTGGCACAAAAGGAAATTGAAATAAAACTATTGACTTGCAATCAATCAATCAATTAGCCTATCGCAGTCCACTGCTGGACATAGGCCTCTCCCAAGGTACCTACGCCATAGCACCCGATCCTCCGCCTTGCGCATCCTTGATTTGCAATGTGTGACCCAAATTTGATTGAAATGTGATTCCTGGATATTTATTCTTGCCTTCAATACGGTTTTTAACTACTTACATCATTTCACTACACAAGACATGTTTTTTTTTTCGCTACTTATACTGACTGAATCGAATGATATTGTGTACCTAATGGTTGATTAGCGTGTGAGCGTGTGCGTACCGTCTTGTATGTATAATGAGCCGACTTGCATATACCTACCTACGTAACGTACGACATCTTCAATGCGTTCCATCCATAAGTGTTTTTTACGTTCATGGCCACTATCACACATTTCAAACTTCGAAATTTGCCCCGATGCGATTCCACTACCTACAATGTCACTTTGTCTAGAGATCATTGTGCGCTATAAATAGAATTCATTAAAAATAGTTTCATTATATTCCAGTCTATTCATGTAAAGAGCACTTCAGTGATATACCTGCCTACACATGAACATAATTTGTTTATGAACTAGCCTATGCCCGCGGCTCCACCTACGTGAACGTCGGTTTTCGCAATTTTTGACTAATATCTCAAATCTACGTAAATTTTTAAGTACCATTCAAACTAAAAAAACACATAAAAATCCGTTCAGTTTTTACGTCCATCGCAAATAAACAGATAAGAATTCCAAAAAAAATAACCTAAGTATTTTTCTTAATATGTACGCTTCTTTTCCGTAATCCAATGTACAGACACAGTTACTTTACAATTTTATAATAGTACCTATAGATGTATTTATGTAAGGAGAAGTTCCTGCCTTAACTGCCCACACATGAACAGAATTTCTTTATGAATAAGTAAAATATATTCAACAATTTTCCAACTACATCGTCCTATTTGAATGTATCATGGTGAGCACTTATTATCTACGTATACTTGTTTACACGATACATGAAAAGTTTGATAACGAATTCACTGATATGTAATTCCAAATTGAATAACACCTACCTGGACATTATTCTGTTTAACATCGAGATCGAATCACAGTCGAAACGTGAGAAATCGGTGGATTTCAACGGGTTAAAACAGAAAAAACAGCATCAAAATCTATTCAGTAGTTTTTGCGTCCGTCGTGAACAAACAGAAGTTTATTTATTTGAAAATTAAGCATTCTGAACCCAACATTTTTTTTTATTCGTAAAATATAATGTTGGATTCAGAATCGTTATTTTAACATAACCCAAGTACGTATTTTTTTTTATATCTCCTATGTATAGTGCACGGCATCTAACTTGGCAAGATTTTGGAGCAGTGTAGGCCTCACTACTTCAAAATCTTGCTGAGTTAGATGCCGTACACTATACTTGTTTGTGGCAAAATGCGTCGCATAGAACATAGTGTACGGAATCTAACTTGGCAAGGTTTTGAAGTAGTGGGGCCCACACTACTCCAAAATCTTGCCAAGTTAGATGCCGTGCACTATACTTGTACAGACACAGCTTAATTACATTTTTATAGTAGTACAGAGATAGGATTTCTATAATAAGGTAGCTTTAAGTTTATTTACAAATCAGTAACAATTAAATTATACTAAAGATAAATGCTTAAAAGACGGGATGAGCAGAGCAGTGATCATCGTGCTTCGTAGAATCTCTTAACCACTTTGTCTAAGCCCTCCCCTGTAGTAATCTGAAAAAAAAAACATAGCAAATTGCAAGCACTACATTCGCACGGAGGTACGTCTGATCTGACTTTCGCAGGAAACCGTTTAATCACAATCAGTAATGGGTTTATAGTTTACTAGCTGTTGCCCGCGACTCCGCCCGCGTGGATGTCGGTTATCGCGACCATACATAGACTATGTTCATTCTCGAGGTCTAATCTACTTGTATACCAAGTTTCATCAAAATCAGTTCAGTGGTTCAGGCGTGAAAGCGTAACAAACAGACAGACAGAGTTACTTTCGCATTTATAATATTAGTATGGATACCCTGTCATTTTGGGCATTCATCGAGCATTTTATCCAATCCGCTCGATTAATGCCGGGCATTAACGTATTAATTTTTATTGACATGTAACTAAAAATCTAATATTGACTTATGTTAAAATGTATTGCACACCGTAAGGCTAAGTTCAGTGTGAACTTAACGTCAGAACATTATACCTACCTATATTTGTAATTATGAGAATAAATAAATAACATAAAATGGTTTATGCCCATCCACATAGATGGGTTTAATTTAAACCCATCACAAAACGACTCTGTGTGTGTGTCGGTCAGTCATCGTAGCGTAGCTCCCGAACCGATCAATCGATATTAATTCTGTTTGAAAAATCCGCAGTGTTCTTAACTATGTGGGGGTTTTTTTATGTATTAGTTAACATGTGCGTGTCTGTATGCATATTTCAAGCATATTATTCTATGTATAATAAGTATGTATTAAAAAAATCGTATATAAGTATGTTTATCAGCATTCTAGAACCCATAACACAAGCTAGTTAAACTAAGCTTACTTTGGGTCTACGGAGCGATGGGTAGAATGTCGCAGAATATTTATTTATTTATATTATGTAGCATATAACCCAGTCTCTACTTATTAATATGTATAATTATTTTGTTGTATCAGTGTATCATACTCACTGTGGTCATCTTCTCGGCAGAGAATTCCCGAATATGTTTGTATGTCCTACAGTTGACATCTGTCTGCTGGTGTGTCATTACGTTGTTCTCTATCGTTATAATTGATTTCATCTGGAAAACAGTTAATTCAATTACTGAAACAGTAAAAAATCGTTTTGTAAAAAGTAAAAAAAATATTTGTTAAATAATTATTGTTTAAATACTTTTATGAAAACCTACAAAGTCAAAGTCAAAGTCAAAAATCATTTATTCCGTATAGACCATTTTAAGCGGCACCTACAAAACGTCAAAATTATAAATATTTAAAACTAGAAGCAAATGGACCACCGGTTCGAAACGCGGCCCAGACCTTAGAAGACTCCGGCAAGAAACTCAGCGGGTTGTTTTTTTTTGATCTATTTACAACCGTCCCGGGTCCTTTAAGCGGGGCGTGAAATAGCATTTGATGAAACCGTCAAGCTGACGGCCATCTATATAGCACTATCGGTGTTTCTAATGGTGACTCCCATTCCAGAGACTTTACCTTTAGCTTACCATCAGGCGAGGTGAAGTCATATTGACGTGACCGATATAAAAATCGGTTCAATCAGTTCAAACGCAAGGCAATCGCGGACAAATATACATTCAAACTTGCAGGTCAATAACCTCCTTTTGTTGTTGGTTACAAAGGAGTAGGTACAGCAAATCTCCTGGTTCAAGGTGGAACCCTCGCATGAGCCTCGCAGTTCTGTCCTGTTCACCACAAATTATTATTATACCTTAGTTCCATCAGGCCTGACTTCATCAAACTCTTCTCCCGGTGTGAAAACGAATTCGGAATTCGTCAACGGTGAAATAAACTCGAACTTATAAGTGCCGTCTTCATTGCGGGTCAAGCGCACCGTCTGGCTAAGGGTTAAGGCCACTTTACGGGCAAAGTAACCTAAACCTGAAAAAAGATGCAAAAATGAATATTGTCTGTCCGCCTATGTTGTAGTTATATAATAGGTACCTCCTATATGACTATTCTTCTTCAACCTAGCGTTAATCCCAGTCGTATCCAAAGCTTTCACCTCGGAGTCTGGGGTTCGCTTTACCAGTCTTAACTGCGGATTTAGCTGAACCGCAATATTTTCTGTGAAGCGACTGCCATCTGATGATCTGACCTTCACAATCCAATGGTGGCATTATGCTATATCGAAGCATTGCAGCTAGACCGTTGTTTTTTTTTTTTTTTTACCACTTAGGTGGCAGACAAGCACACGGCCCACACTGATGGAAAGCGGTTACCGTGGCCTATGGACGCGTTGTTGGACATTTTAGGGCTCCAACTACCCGTAATGACTGCCATAGATGTTTGTATGGCAACAGAGACCGGCGGCTTAACGTACTCTCCAAGGCACGACCAGACCAATGCAAATACCCATATTATATTATATATGCATACAAATATTTGCACTGAGCGGGGATCGAACCCGCGCCTCCTACGCAGCAGCCGCGTTCACTACCGCTTTTATTTGAGACCTCAGTCATCGAAATCCATCGAGCTGTTAGACCTCTAGACGGGGACAAAGAAAACTAGATACACTACATACATACATACGCGCGAAACACTTACTTATTTGCACTAGAAAAAGAGAACATTTTAGCACTTAACTAAATAATAAGAGCTGATTAACACTCACCAATAAATATGAGATAATCTTCCAAATTTTCGGAATCCACTAGAGCGTAACTTTTGCCCAAAATGTCGTCCATCTCACACCGCGCAACGACATGTTATGATAAACGTTATCAGTGCCGTGACCGATAACTTATCCCTACGCGCTTGCTATCTGCTTATCACGATATACCGCTAGGGCTACACATACAAACATACACGCATCAACAAGATACTCGTAGTTAGGTATGACATACAGGATACGGAAGGAGTAAAGACTGTTGCTATGACACGAATTAGAATCAATCTATGTTTTTTTATACCACTTAGGTGGCAGACAAGCACACGGCCCACCTGGAAACGGTCATCGTGGCCTATGGACGTGAGCAACACCAAGGGCGTCACACTCGCGCTGACGACCCTATTATGTGTCTACGACACTTACAAAACGTGGACGGCCTCTTCCTAAGAAGGCTCCAGTAAATCAGCAATGGACTGCAATAGACTTATCGATTCTTTATATTGTTTAATATAAATTAATTCTGGGTAATTTTACACCACGCGGCGTTATCTAGATCCAAAATAAGCATTAGCTTAACTAGGTTAGAATATGGATTTTGAATACTGATAAATACTTAACTGCGTTACATTGCGTTACCTTTTTTGACCTAATAATATATTTATTAATCATAATATATTTATAGGGGGGCCCTCTCCATAGAGAAGAAGAATTAACTACTTGGCAAAGCTCGAGTTACACCTCCGTTAATAAAACCAGAGATATACTCACGCTTTGCCGTCTGAAGAAAAGAAGGGAGAGACTCCTAAAATAATAAAAAAAACCTCTTGTAGTTAAGAGGTTCTTAGCTTAGGTATAACTTAGGTTAAGTAACTCTTTATAAAATAGTGAACCTATATTGTGGTTAACCTTTTAAGGTAGGACACGACGGTATCTTCCGTCCCAACTGAGCAGTCCGATTGGGGTAGTACTACCTGGGACCCTAGGTAGTATAAAAAACCAGCTTATTATTTGCATGAAATTGAAAACTTATTAACACCTCCATACTTACCCCTTAGAAATAGACAATATAAAAAAAATCTTTATATTTCAGGTGAAAAAAGCATCTATCAGAAACTGGATGAGAATTTAGAAGCATCCTGTTCTGCCAGTAAACGACCAGGGCCTTACGCTGAAATATCTGACGATGGTAGGTAACTACACCGCCTTTGATATTTTAACTAACACGAGGATTACTAGTAATTATTATACAAGACGCTTATACTAAACTAGCCTATACTCGCAACTCCGCCCGCGTGAATGTGAATTCGTTATCGATTGGTTATAATATATTATCTCCGGTTCTACTCAACCAATTGCAATCAAATATACAGCAGATTTTAAATCTGACCAAGACCTTTTTAAAAAAACCGCATTGAAATCCGTTCTGTATGACAAACCGATAAACAGACAAGAATTTCAAAAAAAAATTGTATTCAGAATCATTCATGTAACAAAACTCAAGTGTTTCTTTTTACTTTTTGTCCCCGAAATAGGTTCCAGGGATAAAAGTATATCTTATTTATTATTGGAGAAATCGATCCCTGTACCAATTTTCAGCTAAATCTGTCCAGCTGTTTTTGTGTGAAAGAGTAACAAACATCCATACATCCGTATTCACAAACTTCCGCGTAGATATATAATATTAGTAGGACGTAGGATTAACTAAGACATAAGCAGACAAGTATACGATAGATGGTAGGTTTGCAAGTCGCATCGAGCTGGCATCCCTAATACTATTCCGGAAATGTCATAGCTAATACATAACTCCACGATCCGCCTGTCCTTTGTCTTGCCGACGCATTATAATGCAAGTGTAGCATACTGAGCTTACGCTGTGAAATACTATGTGTAGTTAGGCTGATAACTTTGACGTTAAGGTTTATCTAAAAAAAGAAATGTCTTCTTTAAATATAAATAAGTAAAAAATAATTTCTTACATAATACTTTCACTAACGCCCAGCTTCAAACCGGTGCAAATTGATTTCTCGTTCTTCAACAAGTTTATTTAGGATGAATTTATACATACTAAACTTTCCATAACAAAAATATCTAAATGCCAATGAAAACCGTATCAAAATCCGTTATGTGGTTTTTTTTTAATAATAATATTTAGGTATTTATTTTCTCCCATACAATATTTTATACAACAATACGGTAACATTTTAGAGGATATTGGGAGACTGGTTTCCAAACTAGGTAGGTTTTGAAGAAGTTAACGGAGCAACAGACTGACGAACAAACATTTTTTTAAAGTTATGTGTCAGAGTTATTTAAAACACTGTTCAAATAGATATAAGATAACGGCCACTTGATGCTACGGATAGATTGCCTGACAGATTGTCTACTATAAGATTATCAAACTTCTAAAACAAAAATCTCAAACATATATTATTTAATCTGCTAATACGACAATGGCAATCGTTATGTAAATAAATAAATAAATAAATTGGTTCATGCACATACTCTAAAAAAGGTACAGAATATTGCTTACATAACTCATGTGTGCGTATTGAAATAATGATTAAAACTGCAAAATTAACAAAAATACCCACAAACATGGTTACTTTTGCACGCGCGCAACGACGAATTTGTGTTTATTGTCATATTTATCGTGACAGATAATAATCTCAACCGATAGTTACATTATCGGTAAATTTTGAGACATGATGTTGTCGGAAGCGAATATCACACATTAAAATCTATACTATTTGTACATTGTTTATTGGAGATAGTTAAAAAAATACTCGGGTTTTGAACGATTTTGAACACAAAAGTACTCTTTTTAGAATTCTTGTCCGTTTGTTCGCGGTGGACGCAAAAATTACTGAACGAATTTTGATGAGTTTTTGTGGTTTGAAAGGTCTTGGTAAGACTTAAAATCTACCGTATACCTATGTTCGCTATTGGTTGAGTAGCACCGAAAATATATCGCGATAGAATCCATTAAATATAGTTTTATTTAATAAAGTTGTAAGTCAACTTTTAAAACATAAAATGTGTGTTAACGTAAGCTGAATATGTTTGGAGCTTAATTCCGTTAAACAATAGGCGTAGTCTCGCCTCACTAATGAAGGCTGATATTATTAACGCACACATTGCGTCACGTAACAACCCTGAGAAACCTTCACTTAGGTATCTATCTATATATACTATTATAAAATTGTAAAATAGCTGTATCTGTACATTGGAGATATATACAAAAAAGATTTGGATTATGTTATCTGAACAATTCTGAACACAAAAATATATGTTTTGGAATTCCTGTCTGTTTGTTCGCAATGGAAGCTAACACTACCGAACGAGTTTTGATGCCCCAGGCCGACCCACCATCCCCTTCCGGGGGGTCAAGGGGGCCATCTTAACCCGTAGATGGCCCAGGGTCAGCTGGGGTGCGAGAGTATGACTATTGGGTAACCTTATGCCCTTATGATTAGATTTCGCCATAACCACCCCCGATGGCCGACGACGGGGATGGGGATATCCGTGGCGATACCCGCACGATAAAAAATAGGTATACCAACGAAAAACTGTTTTTTTTTTTCAGATTCACCCACCGAAGGCATGGTGAGCATACACAAGAAGCGACGTCAAGGGTCTATAGAAGACGTCTCAATGGACTCGTTGACCCCCCAACTCACTCCTGATAAGGGTATACCCAACGAACTGAATGTAACCCCGGAACACGTCAGGTATGTAAAATACATACTGTATCATTGCCACAGTATACTAAAATATACATATACTGGCGACCCGGGACCCGGCTTCGCCTGGGTGTAAATTCCAGTTTTCCAATAAAATATATAGCCTATGACACTCACGAATGACGTGGCTTTCTATTGGTGAAAGAATTTTTAAAATCGGTTCAGTAGATCCCGAGATTACCCCTTACAATTTAACAAACACACAAACTTTACCTCTTTATAATATTAGTATAGATTTGTACTGTGCATAAGGTTACTAACACGGGACTTGAACCCAGGACTAGTCCCTTTCCAGAGATTCCCTATAATGGAGGTGGGACACGACGTTATCTCCCGTCTGAATAGGGTAGTACCTCCGCCCTACAGAACACCGCGGACAGACAGATTTTTTTTTGCATGCATTTATTTAAAGCATTTTATTTTAACAAGCAGACATTATTTATTAGTATAAAAGGCTTGTTTTTATAAGGTTTTTTTAATATATTAGCTTTTTAAATTAATTACATTTAACATTTTTCATGTGTTGAACAAACAACTGTGGACGTTCTTGTGCATGGGGATGATAAGGGTATGATCATTTACATATTTTAGTAGAAAATAGTGTTATATAGCATGAATTATAGTTATAAAGCATGATTATTAATATTGAATGCTTAATTTTCTTATTTAGGCAGGTAGTCTTTGATTGTATTAGACCTACGAACAGTGGCGGATTTACAAATTTGCCGCCAGTAGGCTGTACAATTCTCCATGACTTCCACCCCCCCCCCCCCCCCCCCCCCGTCGGCCAAGTCTCGGGTCTTAATTACCGGGGTGTAAGGTTACCTATTAAATGTTTTTTTTTTCATGAAAAAAAAAATTTTTTTCGCTCAAAATTGCCGCCCCCTAAAATCTGCCGCCCTAGGCTCCAGCCTACTCAGCCTACTGGTAAATCCGCCACTGCCTACGAATAAGGATACATTATTCGTAGTATGAAAATATTAATAAACAACATAAATAAAAACTTCAGTTCTCAATTCTCGTTCAAAATTCAGTCCCGGTCTAGTCTCGATCTCATGTCGATCTCCCATATTATGTCAAAAAAAACTATTCTGGTAACCAAAAAAATACTTTTTTTGACATTTTGGAAATCGATATGAGATCAACATCAGACTAAGACTGGCCTTTTAGTTACCAGCATGCTATACAATGTGTAGATTTGCATTTGAGCATCCTTCACAGGGGGCTTGTGCTATTTATACTCTTCGAGATTTCATGAAAAAAAAACAATAAATAAAAAAAAATATGGCAAATAAACTGATTTCATTTTTTTTATAAATTCAATTTCCAGGCAATATTTTCATTAAATCAACACGTTGTATAATCATATTATTATGTTGTATTTTATTGTATTTTTTTTTTGTACTTATATTTCATATTGTATGTAAGTAAATATATTAGTCCTAGCATCGTGGTAGTGGTATGAGCAGAGGTGATTGGTTGCAGAAAACTATCCGACTTGGTGACCAACTGGCAGCTACGCACCTCCATGTTTGTTGATTGCAGCGTACCAGCCATCTACTACGGCGCCAGGACTCACACACAAATACAACAGGTCATCAAAGAGTTTAAACGGACCTCTTACCTCGGACAAGCGAAAATGAGCCTTCTGTCTAGTCGAGATAAGAGCTGTATCAGGCCGTTCAATAAGGATCAGTGGAGCTCGAAAAATGATATGTGTCGCGATTGTATTACGGTACAGTATATTTTTAAAAATAATTGTGTAATTAGTAATTAGAAAGTGCTTTGACCCGAAATTTTGTCATTTTTGACGTTTCTTCCCATTTATCGATATTTGATCGATATATTATCTTTATTTCTTGCTTACATAGATTATCAGGTGGGCCATGTGCTTGTCTGCTAGCTAAGTGGTATTAAAAATAAAAATTATAGAATGAAAATTTTTTTTTATCGATTTGTGCCATTCTTGCCCTGTAGGGCTATAGTAACCTCATTTTACGGTACCTATAATGTTTTTTTTTTCTACAGTCTATAACAACCAACGAAAAAACAAAAGTTAAAGGCACAAAATGCAATTTCTACGATGCCCGTAAGAACCTGACGCACACCACAATGCCTCCCGCCTTTGACCTGGAGGACCTGGTGCAAGCCGGCGAGTCCAAGATGGCTTGCCCCTACTACGGGGCGAGAGAGATGGCTAAAACTGCCGACATCATCTTCTGTCCATACAACTATCTTATAGACCCTAGTATAAGGAGTAGTGTGAGTATACCTTCCTGTATGTAAACGATGGAGTGGTATTTGTTGGTCTGTGTGTGTCTGTATGTGACAGCGTAGCTCCTAAATGAATGAGCCGATTTTGATTTAGTTTTTGTTTTGTTTGGTAGGCGAATTATAAGGGAGTTATCTTATTAAACTTGTTTTCTTAGCACTAACTACATATTCGAATTACAATGACATAGCTAATCGATATTGCAAACGAATAAAATAATCGATTTAATATCTGTAATACAGTTGCAGATAGATCAATGGAAGGGAGGGGGGGGACCAAAATTGATATGAACTACATATTCGAAACACAATGAGTTAATATCTGTATCTGTTAATACAGTTGCAGATAGACCTTCAAGGCGCCATCATAGTGATCGACGAGGCTCACAACATCGAGAGCATCTGCCGGGAGGCAGCCTCCCTCAGCATCACGCAGCTTCAGATACAGAGCGCTCTCAAGGTAACCTATAGACTGGGTGCTGTACAGTGGGTGCGGGCCGGAACCTTCACGCGGTAGCGCCTCCCACTCACCACGGGAGACGCTGCTGCCTGCGGCCAATCCGGCCGGGGTGGAAGGGCCCTCTAGAGGGCTGCTCCGAGGCTCTCCATGTGTCCCTCTGAGTAGCAGATAGACAGCAGCACAGTGGAGAGCGAGCGGGGGGCGAGCTTATTGTCTGAAGTGGCGCGATGCTCGCCCCCGCCCCCACCCCCTTTCGGGGTATCGAGGGGGCCCATCTTAAAACTGTGGATGGCCCGGGGTCAGCTGGGGCGCGAGGGATATGCCCATTGGGTAACCTTACACCCCGGTAATTAAGGCCCGAGACGGCGTGCGGTTTTAGTCCCCCGATGGCCGACGGGGGTAGTATCCATAGAGATTAAAAAAATAAAAAGGTAACCTATAGACTACCTTACTCCCTGGTGCTCGAGACCCGAGACGACGACGGGGCCGTGAGCTTGTCTGCCACCTAAATGGTATAAAAACATACGTTCTGTTGAAGGAACTTGAAAACGTGGCTCAGTACCGGTATGCGAATCAAGACGTCGCCAGTTTTATCGATGAGCTGGTGTCTGATGTGAAGAACTGGAACGATTGGTGAGTGTTTGACTCTCTTCTTCTCTCTTCCAACTTCTTCAATTCAACTGTCGTCTTTTTTTTATATAGGACACGTCAAAATGACTTTACCTCGCCTGATGGTAAGCTAAGTGTTTAAGTTGATATAAAAAAAAGTTAGGATTCTTGAGATTCCTAGGGTATACTCAGGGTCCATGGTAAAAGACTCAGGTGGATGGAATATCGTGTGGTTTTAGTCAGTTCGATCCCGATATAACCACTTCACTAGGTGGTAGTTTAAAAACCCATTGGGATTTTTAAAAAATAATTTCTTTTTAGAAAGTACATTCTACTCAACGCTATCTCGACCCAAAGTAAGTTATGCTTACTTTGGGTCGAGATAGATAGCTTGTGTTATGGGTTCTTGAAGGCTGATAAAAATACATAGATATTTTTTTTATACATAGAAACACCCACCAACTGTTCGCACTGAGCGGGCATTGAACCTAATACGACTATGTGGTCTATATATGTGCAGGTTCGAGAACCAGCTGCCGTTGATACAGAATAAGCCGCTGAACAACAATATCGCCGTCCACGAGTGGGAGTCCAAGCACTTCGTGGAATCGCTACAGAACCACAACATTGGATACAAACGGTTTAACTGTCAGTATATTTATCTCTTTTTTATATATACAGGGTGAACTTTTATATAATATACAGAGTGATTTTTTTTATATAAGTACACCGCGGTAGCCTAGTGGTTTGGGTAATGGACTGCTGAGACGAGGTCTCGGGTTCGATCTCAGGTTCACCATGGCAAACACCAATGACTTTTCGATGTTTTTCGAAGTGTGTGTATTTATCGCAGGTTTATTAGTACATCGGAGAGCACGTTAAGCCGTCAGTCCCGGTTGCCATACAAACATCTATGGCAGTCGTTACGGTTAGTTGGAGCCCACAAAAGTCCAACCAGTATAACTTGGAACTTCGATATCGCCATTGGTCATAATGACCATTGGTTGTGGAGGTCAGATGGCAGTCGCTCCACGGAAAATATCGAAGTTCAGCCGCATCACAGTCAGACTGGAAAGCCGACCCCAACTGAGTTGGGAAAAAGGTTCAGAGAATGATGAAGTACAGGGTGATTTTTTTTACAGATTGAATTTTTCATATACAATGTGATTTTTTTTATGTACATATCGCAGGCAATTTGAATGATTTGTCCATTTACAAATGGCTCTGGCATTTTATAAACGTGAAGCGTTATACAAATTGCCGAAGGCAAATTGTATATTGTCGTCCTTTTATAAAATGTTTTATATCATTAGTAGCGCGGTTTATGATTTGCCGTGGCATTTTTCACGAGCTAGTTCTTTATACAGGGTGATTCTTTTATATACCCAGGGTGAAGTTTTTATATATACAAGGTGATTTTTTGATGGTTCCAAAAACGTTTTTTTTTATTTTGGTCACGTCAATATAACTATACCTCCCCTGCTTCAAACCTTTCTAAACGTGATACTACAAATATGTGAATACATTTTATTGTTTTTTTTAATTAAGATGAAATCTTTTGTGATGAACAGCATTCAAGATTAATTGTGAGATCTTCTGCCGGAAGCTGCGCGAGGACCCTCGCACGTTGTTTGGGGTCACCCAGGCCACCGGCACGCTGCTGGAGTCCCTCGTCTGGGCCTTTGGTACTATTATTAGCTATTATTTAGAAGTTTAGCATCAAAATCCTAACAGTTGATTAGAGACACAACTGTCTTAAGACAGACTTGTACGTATTAGCTATATTTGGTTCGAAGAGTGCACACTTTCATGTTATGGTGTAGCAAATAACAAAAATACTAAAAAAAATTACTTTTAGAGGAGATCAATTAAAAACTGAAAAATGACTTTAAAACATAAAACTAAAATCTGATGGGAAGCGGTCACCGTGGTCTATAGACGTGTGCAACACTAAGGGTGTTACACACGTGCTACCTACCTTGAAGGGAAGGAGGGAAGGCTAGGATGGGGTGGGGGGAGGAGGGGTACAGTGAGCTCTGGCTACCCTACTTACCGCCGGAAACAACACGATGGTTATTATGACCGCGGTCTTCTGTTAGGGCGGAGGTACTACACCAGTCGGACTGCTCATTTCGGGCGAGAGATACCATCGTGTCCTACCTCCTATTGGTATGACTATTCAACAATCCTTATCGCGCACCTCACGTTTTTTAACAGTTCTTTACTTAGTTTTTTTTTATTATTATTTATCTTATCTCTCAAACACAACACAAAACTCTTTTTCTCTGTTAGGGCTGCTCTACCTCATTTAAACACATAACATACATAACATAAACTCACGCCTATATCCCCGAAGGGGTAGGCAGAGAGAAACACATATTCATACAATTAAACTTTAGACTAAAGAGTATTGTTCCTCAGGCTACCTATACCGAGGTGGGTGCCAACACTTGGACGACTTCAAGCCGGTGCTGGAGAGGCAGGTGACGGGCAAGACCGCCGGCTTGTCCGCCAACGAGGGGTGGCGGAAGTCCAACTTCAAACAGGTATACTTGTAGGTGATAGTGCCGAGGTTGCCAACCCTATACCTCAATGCTCAATATCTATGTTACAATTTGTTGATAAAGACTATTAGATATAGCTCGGAAAAAGTGAACATTGAGAACGGGTAGGATAATACTTTTAAAAGAAAAAAACCGACTTCAACGGACTAAATTAGCTAGCTACCAAATAAAAAGTTCCGAGGTAGGTAACAAACATAAAAAACATACACTCGAATTGAGAACCTCCTCCTTTTTTGAAGTCGGTTCAAAATTAAGTACATTGAATTAATCAGGTGGGGCAATCTAAAAATAAAAAAAATAACATCATACAGTTTCCGTAGTTCGCAAGAATTACGGTAGATGGCTTCAGCGTCACTCCAAGAGAGATAATATATCAGAGAATTTTGAATATCTAGGACATATCCAGGTAGCTCAGTTGGTCAGAGTATTCCCTCTGTAAGGGATAGGTCACGGGTTCAAATCCCGTCTTGAATGTTAATTTTTTCCGAACTAAATCTATATGAAAACTATTTCAAACAGTGTTATTGTGTCAATGAATTAGCGTTGAATACTGCATCAAGTAATACACTATAATGTTTTTATTTTATTACAAGCAACCCAACTCCCAAACGGCGAACGAAGTGAGTCATTATTATTTATATGTTTGAGCTGTAAACTGCATAATTAATTTTGAGATGTTACAAGCATGTATGTGTGAAACCTATGGTTAGAACGCGTTGAAGACGAAATTGTGTCACAATAATGGCGGTGGCTAACCTCATCCATATCTCCACCCTCCAGGGTCGACAGCACGAGTGTGACGCCCCTGATGTTGCACACGTCCATTGGCCACGGTGACAACTTCCCATCAAATGGGCCGTGTGCTTGTTTGCCTCCTAAGTAGAATAAAAAAAATCCAAATTTTATAGAATCCTGGATTTTTTTGCTGTCCCTATAATTACAATACATGTCGTATTTTTTTTTTCGCCACATAAACTGACTGAATCGAATGACATTTACCGCATAGATAATCGAACCTGCTACGTCCGAGTAACAGTCGTATACTCTACCACTGCGCTATACCGGTCGTCTAATACACGGTATATATTTTAATATCGTAGTGGGTATCAACGGAAATCTTGACCTTGCACCTGCACTGCCTGAACGCCGCCATCGTGATGGAGAGCCTGCAGGTCGCGCGCTGCATCATCCTGTCGTCAGGGACCCTGACCCCCATGGGGAACCTTCACGCGGAACTTGGGACCCCGTTTCCGCTCTGCGTGTCGCCTAACCACATCATATCTGATGATAGGGTGAGTAAACGTACCACTTCTTTTGATTTGAACCCCCAAAACGTCCCTCCTTGCTATGTCGGGGGAAGTTTCAGGGGTTGAAACCCCTTGGAATATTAACTTTTTTTGAGTCATCATTCTCTGAACCTTTTTCCCAGCTCAGTTGGCGTCGGCTTTCCAGTCTAACTGTGATGTGGCTGAACTTCGATATTTTCCGTGGAGCGACTGCCATCTGACCTCCACAACCAATGGTCATTATGACCAATGGCGATATCTAAGTTCCAAGCTAGACTGGTTGGACTTTTGTGGGCTCCAACACTACCCATAATGACTGCCATAGATGTTTGTATGGCAACCGGGACCGACGCGACGGCTTAACGTGCTCTCCGAGGCACTAATAAACCCGCGATAAATACACACATAACTTCGAAAAGCATCGAAAAGTCGTTGGTGTGTGTCATGGTGAACCTGGGATCGACTCCGAGACCTCGTCTCAGCAGTCCATTACCCAAACTACTAGGCTACCGGGGTTCTATGCGATGCATTTTGCCACAAACGAGTATAGTGTAAGGCATCTAACATGGCAAGATTTTGGAGTAGTGTAGGCCCCACTATATTACTTCAAAATCTTGCCAAGTTATATGCCGTGCATTATAATCCTAATAGACAACTCTGGTATATCCCGGAGTATAACATGAATACGTCATATTTTTGTTCCTTATCCCGGTCAGGTGTGGATAGGCGTGGTGTCGGGCGACGCGCGAGGCAACCAGGCCTACACCATGGAGGGCATGCGGGACCCGCGCGCCGCCCAGCGCTTCGGCAAGCTGGTGACGCGCGTCTGTGACGTCACACCGCACGGCGTGCTGTGCTTCGTCACCTCCTACGCTGTGCTCGGGAAGTTCAAGAACGAGTAAGTTTAATAAGGAAAGCTGAGCAAATGCAAAGAGGAGATGGCCTTAGTAACAGTGCACTATGGTTTTCAACTAATTATTGTAATCTGGGGTGCCTTTCGAGTTATCTTATATCCCGACGCTAGTAGATCTGAGATGGCGTGCGGTTTTAGTCGGTTCGACTCCGACATAATAACTCCCACTGACCGCGGGGATACCTATACCGGATATCCCCGGATATCCGTAGGGATTTCCGCACGAAAAATAGGCCTTTAATGTATTTTATTAAAAATGATCTTTTCATAAGTTAACCGTATGTTATTATTTCCCAGAATTTGTTTCTTTTTAGCGAAATTATCGAATGGTGTAATTAATTCACGTGTTTTTTTTTAATCAATAGATTCGATTCCTGCGTATTTATTTCAAAAATTTCAATGATTCAGTTTTAGTTTTCATCTAAATCGGCCCCAAGACTATTGAGCGTTTTTAGCTATTCCTTATAGTTTCAGATTTGGCCAACCACGGCCCGTTGAAAAATTCACCCTGTATAATTTATTTTATTTTATTCGATACTAAAGGGCCAACATTACTTCGTGTCTGAGTATTTCAAGTCCTTACGGTGCGGAATTAGCGAGAATTCTAGTAATTACGGTTAAATACAAGAACAACCTTTACCACAAAAATAGTACTCCGTGCATGACCTAACGTTAGCTGGATTCAGTTGGGCAACTGTTCTGGTGTGAAGTAAGTATTTTTATGTCCAGGTGGATGGAGACAGGCCAGTGGTCAGAAATGGAACAATTAAAACACGTGTTCTGCGAGAAAAGGAACTCGAATGACCATGAGGATATGATGAAGGTAACATAGTATTATGTAGATAGATAATATTGTGTGATGATGGTTTTGGCGCCAACGCTGAAAAAGACACATCGGGGCATTGTATCATTTTCTAAAATTAGTGTAAAATGTAGTAATTATGTGTAAAAACAGTGGATTTTTAAACATAACAACTTCGACAACGTGCATGAGTTCGGGAAAGCGGTATATTACCGTGTTGTGCTTTTCAACGTTGATTCCAAAACTCCAAAGAAGCCCTTAGTAAAGTCTCCACTATTTTACTGGGGTATGACTATGACTGATTTGACTATTGACTGACCTTGACTATGACTAAATGACGAAAACGCTGCAACTTATTGCATTCATAATTAATTCTAACTTGATTTATCAATTTACTTGACACTGGCATTCATACAATATTTGCCAAAGTAGGAAAAAAAAAGATTGTGTGATGTCTGTGATCACATTTATAAGGTAACACTATTGTACAGTCGCCGACGATGGCCTGAAATCTGTCGAAGGACCGTTGGCCACTGGAGCAAACGATTCCTAGAGTGAAGACCGCAAATCAGCAAACGGAAGGTGGGACCCCCCCAAGCTAGATGGACCGACGACCTGAAAAAGGTAGCTGGGATGGACTGGATGTGGAAGGTGGAGAATCGGGTGGTATGGCGTACATTGGGAGAGGCCTATGTCCAGCGGTGGACGTCGACAGGCTAATTGATTGATTGATTGATGATCACCGTTCGTGTGCAGCAACTTCTAGGTTCTAGGTGACTGTACATTCGATTATTTTATTTTTTTAACATGTGATCAATATTTCATGCAGGAGTTTTATGAATGCGTGGGCACAGAGAAAG
The DNA here is from genome assembly GCA_963576445.1 of Lithosia quadra. Classification (NCBI taxonomy): domain Eukaryota; kingdom Metazoa; phylum Arthropoda; class Insecta; order Lepidoptera; family Erebidae; genus Lithosia; species Lithosia quadra. The sequence goes on from OY754893.1 coordinate 3,471,646, forward strand.
GAGCCCTACTGTTCGCCGTGTACCGCGGGAAGGTGTCGGAGGGCATGGACTTTAAAGATCACCAGGCGAGGGCTGTCATATGTGTGAGTACCTTGTTCAGACCAACTTTCACATAATACACCAACTGTACGCAAGTATACACGCACGCACGCAAACACACACACGCACGTACGCACACCTACTTGTACACACACACATAGGCAAACGCAAGAACACACTATCACACAAACACGCGCGCATACACACACACACACACACACACACACACACACACACACACACACACACACACACACACACACATACACACATGTGCGCGCGCATTTGATCGCGGGAAACAAACACGGGATTCGAGTCCCTTTTTTTCATGCGGAAATCCCACCGGCTATCGGGGGCGGTTATGATGTCCCACTTGGACCGACTTGCGAGTATACCGCACGTCGACCCGAGTCGTCAGATGCCACGTTGTAAGAGAGATCCAGGGCCATCCCCGGATTTACTTCGCCCTCACTCAAAAACCTGTCAGACAGGATAGAGGTAAGACAGTTCATTGAACTCAAGCTATTGTCCCCAGATGGGTATACCTTATCCGAGCAGACACGAAATCGCAGTCAAAGCCAAGATGGAATACAACAATAAGTACAGAAGCAGAGGCTTGCTGTCCGGCCAGGAATGGTACACCATGCAGGCTTTCAGGTATGCTAGCATGTATTTGTTTTTTTTAATCTAACTACAAGTTATACTGGGTGTTAGGACAACGCTCCCGAAAACGAAGACAGGTACTTATTAACAAATACTAAACATGTTGAGCAATTTTTTCCATTGATTTTTTTAATTTTCAGAAAAAAAAATATAGGTAACTAACCTCTAAATTAAATAAGAATTTAATAAAAGTGCACTACTTTACCTAAAAAATGAATGCTGCAATAAATATCGTTATGATGTCGTCGGTCGTTGACCCCCTTCTTCGCCATCGCACCCCGTGCTTACCGCCAAAGAGACTTACAACCTCGTACTACACATTTAGAGCACATTGTCAATTTGTGTCCCTATCTTTACTCGTATAGAGCGCTGAACCAGGCGGCCGGGCGCTGCGTGCGGCACCGGCTGGACTGGGGCGGCGTGCTGCTGGCCGACGAGCGTTATCTGCAGCACAGGAACACCGAGCACCTGTCCAAGTGGCTGCGCCGCATCGTGAGTACACGCCATTATATCTGTATAGGGCCTGTGTGTGTGTTTTTTTTAACACTTTCACAGCTAACCACGAGTGCCGCTCGGCATTCATACTTTTCTCCAACTTGCGAACCACGAGCAGCACACGTTACCGCCTTTCATACTGTTTATTAGAAAATCACGTCGCCTAATCGGGATTCGCTTAGTACGCGTTTGTAGCTGAGTTTATAAGCTATACACACATATGCAATACAAGTACGTAGCGGGAACAGGACAGCTACAATATGCAATCCCCCGCGCCGCCCGCTCAGTCTGCCGCCGGCGAGTAAACAGGGTGAATGGGGTTGCATTTTGGCGCGAAATGGCTTCATCGATACATCGCAGCATAATCGTTCGATGTCTGTGCGCAAGAATGCTGATTTTGACATTGTGCAATGACCCGTGTTTCAAAAAATATCACACGGTAAAGAATTACCATCTAAAAAAAGGCATTTGTTGCATGTAAGACTTTTTTTGTTGTTGAAAAAATGACTATTTTGGTTTTTTTTTTATAACTATAACATAAATAATATAATGTATTTTTATTCATTATTCATAAACTACAATAGCGTATCTTATATACACAAAAATAATTATCTGTGTACTCATTTTAGTTATGTTTCTATGACATTCACAAAATAGCAGAAAATCGCCCGCGTACCGTATCAAACGGCGCTTTAAATGCTCCGCTGTGAAAGTGTTAAACCAACGGCATGCATTTTTGTTTTTTCGAATATTGATTTTCAGAAATCCGATGATGTATTAAATTTCATTCTCATCAAAATTGAACCCGAGTACCCTGTATAGCAGAGTCGTAAAAATTAAAAATTCACCCTGTATATATATTTTTCTTATGAAGTCGTAATAAGTAAAAATTCACCCTGTATATATTTTTCTTATGAAGTCGTAATAAGTAAAAATTCACCCCTGTATATATTTTTCTTATAAAATCGTAATAAGTAAAATTCACCCTGTATATATTTTTATAGTAAATAAGTAGTCGTAAAAAAATCTTGACACAAAACAAACTAATATGATTTGTTCAACAGCTCAAAATGAATCATCACACTTATGAGAGTGTGGAAGCCAGTCTAGACGAGTTTATAAAGCACATGAAAATATCTGACGAAGAATCTGAACACAACCTGTAGCTATGGAACGAACGTGGTGGGCCTTTGATCTCCCACGTCGTAGTTCCGGTGGCCCAATAGATTTAGGAGTAGAGTAGGACATAATATGATGGTAAGTCGTTCATCAGCAAATTAGATAGTGGTGATAGTGGAAAAAGCAATGTGCCATATACTTTAGGTTAAGCTCTCATTAGAGACAAGACAGTCTTAAGACAGACTATTGCTCTACACTGTAGAGTCTACAGAAATATATGGCTGCGTAGAGTCGTTCAATATATATCACGATCCTGACAATATTATTGGTGATATTGAAGTATAAACGTAATTGATTCTAAATCTACACCGAATCACAACATTGGATCGCAATATACAGGGTGAATTTTTCTACTTCAAAAAAATTCACCGTGTATTAACTGTCTCCATACGCCTTATGAAAGTGCGCACACTTCGAACAAAACTGTTTTATAAATAAAGCTGTCAAATACCTACAAGATCTGCACGTCGACAATTTATGACTTAAAAATGTCTTGTCTCTCATCTGTGTTCACCCTTAAAGTACCAACGTTGTTGTTAACCTTAAGCTGGATTAGTTATAAGATAAGCTGTAACGAAAAACCACAACGATAACGGTAAGGATAAATAAAAAACGTGTTAGTAAAAACGGTTAGCATTTCTAAAATGTAATTAAACGTTGTTTAAGTTTTTTTTATAACGCTAATAATGTAACGTTATTTAACGCGTTAAAGCATTAATATAAATGCTCAATCTAAGTTTGAAACCAAAATGTTATTTGGAAAAAAATATGTTATGTAAAATTAATTGTGATAATGTTATTTAAGTATTTGTCAAATTGAAAATTTGATCTATTTATGTAAATACTCCATAAATTGTGCATGTGTATTTTTGTAAAATCACGAACAAATATTTTTTTAGTTTATTACAGTGTAGTTGGATTTCTACATTAAACCCGTTTAATTAAACTGCATTCTCAAGTTTTACTCACGTGAAAAACTGAATAAAGCAGTTATTTTTAATTGATTTCGGTTAAAATCATTAGTCTAATGGCGATTTGTTATATACCTACAATACCAACATACATGTTTACTATGATTATATTGTACATGTATTTATAATGTTACTAGCGACCCGCCCCGGCTTCGCACGGGTGCAATGCTGATACTATTTCTGCATGTATTATACATATAAACCTTCCTCTTGAATCACTCTATCTATTGGAAAAAACCGCATCAAAATCCGTTGCGTAGTTTTAAAGATTTAAGCGCACATAGGGATATAGGGACAGAAAAGGCGACTTTGTTTTATACTATGTAGTGAAGATGTCAATATAGTACTGAAATAAACTCGTTATTTGTTTATATTACTGGCTACCCGCTCTCACTTTCCTTCGTTTTATATGAGCCTTTTTAATTCGAGCTATCGTAATTTACACATAATAACAGCCTGCCCATCAATCCTGTTAGAACATGCCACTGTCATAGCAGACACTTCAAAATAATACCATTTAATTTTGGACTTTAATGTTTCAGTTTAAAGTCTAAAATTAAATGATATTTTGTCAAGCCAATGAAAAAGTTTAATACATTCTTTTCATTTGATTTTAGACTTTTACTGTATGATGGTAAAGTCTACAATTAAATAGCATTTTTAGAGTGTCAGTGGTATGACAGTAGCTTGTTTTAACAAAATCGAGGACCTGGGATAAAGTATTTCCTTGGTGGAAGATTTTTTCCATTTAGTGCAGTGGTTTCGAAGGTTACCACAAACATACACATGACGCATGCATGATGTACCTATATGCGGCGGAAGTTGTGAGGGATTGTTTGAAGGTGAAAAAATCTCTATAATGGAAAAAAAATATTTATTCACTTACAAGACGACATCTCATTTTCATATTACATAAACTTAATCGGTCTTATTACAAAACACGGACTAAAGTCAGGTTTAAACCCAGACTATGAAGTCCAGGCTTAATTTTAAGACCAAGGTTTAAACTTCTTCTTATTACAAAAACAGAATAATCCGTGGACTACTTAGGCCATGGTTTAAATCTTAGCCTAATAACAACCACAGATTACTCTAAACTTTTGTTCGTTCATTGTGATATCATTCGGTCGCAACGTTCCGTTTTCTCAGAAAGCAAAAATTTTCTGAAATCGTTAATAAATATTATTTACTAAAAATTGGTGAAAAAAATATTTACAACATTATAATTATTAAATTTAAAGTCATGAACGATAGTTGGACTTTATTTTATAGTAAAATATCATTATCATGCCTTTATTTAGCAATCATTGTTATAATATTGGAAGATCTATGATGAACGTTAAATGAAGCGTAGTTTTTCGGAGCCCGCGCGTTGTTCAATTTTTTTTTTTAAATTATTATACCCACTTTTGAATCATTTCAATACCCGTACTAACTTTTACGTTTCCAGTGGTTTAAACTTTTAAATTTGAATTAAATAATGGAAGGAGAAAAGAAAAAGAGGGGCGAAAATTGGACTGCCGAGGAAAAAGTAAGCCAAAATATGATGTATTTTGGTATTTTCCACAAATCAAATCAAAATGACAAGTTTGACGTTTTATTTTCGTGGTTTAGACACTTAGACCAACGTTAAACTAGGTGTCACGCAGGTTTATCTTTAGACCAGAGATAGTCCCAGGTTTAGTACTAAAACGCGTTTTGTAATAACATTTTCGTTAAACCATGGTCTAAAGACGTTTTAAACCTGGGTTTAAAGTTAGTCCGTGTTTTGTAATAAGACCGATTATGTTTATTTGAGGATTATAATTTTAATAGCCTACACTGGCGGCAGATGTAAATCCGTCACCGTCCATCCGTCCGTGACCGGTTGGGACACGAATCAAGGAAGGTGCGGGAGGAGGTTGAGGAGGTAGATTGGTTGCGGTTGTCGTAACCAACAATTATTAACTAACTAGTGATTAACTAACAATATAACAGTGGCAGTCTCGGTTCTCTTTTTGCGATGCTTGCGATCTTTGCAATCCTTGCGATCTTTGCAATCCTTGTGATCCTTGCGATCTTTGCATTCCTTGCGATCTTTGCAATTCTTGCGATCCTTGCGATCTTTGCATTCCTTGCGGTTCTTGCATTCCTTGCGATCTTTGCATTCCTTGCGATCATTGCGCGGTAACGAAGGTCGTACCTCCGTTTTGGCGGCGCTAGAAAAAAGAAAGTAAAACAGGTCAATTTTCATCTTAACTAGTGCTACTAATATTATAAATGTGACAGTATAGATGGATGGATACATTTTTGTGACCCGATCATACCAGAACGATCGAATGGTCTGAATAATATAATCTAAATAGATTTATGCGCATTTTAGAACCCATAATATAAGCTAGTTTAGCTACTTACTTTGGTTTTAGATAGCGCTAAGTAGAATATTTATTTATATTTATTAAAATTCAAAAGTGAGTTTTATTATTACTCAATCACGAAAAAATTGATGAATTTATCGCCTTATTTTACACAAGTAATGCAACCGTGATTAGGGCTTAGTTTAATTCTTATCTCGGGAATATTATCGTCACTATCCAGTCGGGTCATGTAACAGTGGGTCTATATCCCTAATGGCCTGCGCAGACGAGGGATTTTTGTCCGCGGACTTTTTGTCCTCTAAAATTCGTGCTTACAATTGAACATTTTGTACGCGGTACTTTTAATCCTTCGTTTGCGTTACTCGATATCTATTTTAGAGGACAAAAAGTCCGCGGACAAAAATCCAGGGCAGGGGCAGGACTCACCTTTTGGCGCAGGCCGAAGCGCGATTGTGGCGATGTAGGTGCGATACGTGTAAGAAAGAGCGCTGGCACCTGTCACACAAGTACGGCCGCTCGCCTGAGTGGTACCTGCGGGACAGAATCAATCGTTGAATGACGTTCCAATCATTTTTTGAATGAAAAATGTAAAGTTAGCGGAGTAGTTAGTTATCGAATGTAGGTCACAACAATGTCGAAGCTTGAAGCTTAAGTTATTGGGGCTTTGAGCGCGACGACCGAATCAAGAAACTCTGTAACGAAAATAAAAGCCTAACACCTTTCAAAAGAAAAATCTAAGTCCGTTCAGTAGTTTTTCCATCGCGCACAACATAACATAACATAAACTCACGCCTATATCCCCGAAGGAGTAGGCAGAGATGCTAGCACCCACATTTCGCCAGTTTATGTTTAGGTCCCAATGTAATCCAAAAAAAAAATAGTTTTTGTTCAGAATCGTTTATATAACCTAACCCAAGTTTTTTTTAATATCTCCAATGTATAGATAATAGTATAGAAGTTTTACACATGGGCAAGGCTTTAAACCACTAACGGTCTTATTACAAAACACGGACTAACTTTAAACCCAGGTTTAAAACGTCTTTAGACCATGGTTTAACGAAAATGTTATTGCAAAACGCGTTTTAGTACTAAACCTGGGACTATCTCTGGTCTAAAGATAAACCTGCGTGACACCTAGTTTAACGTTGGTCTAAGTGTCTAAACCACGAAAATAAAACGTCAAACTAGTCATTTTGATTTGATTTGTGGAAAATACCAAAATACATCATATTTTGGCTTACTTTTTCCTCGGCAGTCCAATTTTCGCCCCTCTTTTTCTTTTCTCCTTCCATTATTTAATTCAAATTTAAAAGTTTAAACCACTGGAAACGTAAAAGTTAGTACGGGTATTGAAATGATTCAAAAGTGGGTATAAAAATTTAAAAAAAAATTGAACAACGCGCGGGCTCCGAAAAACTACGCTTCATTTAACGTTCATCATAGATCTTCCAATATTATAACAATGATTGCTAAATAAAGGCATGATAATGATATTTTACTATAAAATAAAGTCTAACTATCGTTCATGACTTTAAATTTAATAATTATAATGTTGTAAATATTTTTTTCACCATTTTTTAGTAAATAATATTTATTAACGATTTCAGAAAATTTTTGCTTTCTGAGAAAACGGAACGTTGCGACCGAATGATATCACAATGAACGAACAAAAGTTTAGAGTAATCTGTGGTTGTTATTAGGCCAAGATTTAAACCATGGCCTAAGTAGTCCACGGATTATTCTGTTTTTGTAATAAGAAGAAGTTTAAACCTTGGTCTTAAAATTAAGCCTGGACTTCATAGTCTGGGTTTAAACCTGACTTTAGTCCGTGTTTTGTAATAAGACCGTAAGAGTTTGTCTGGTATGCTATAAAATACCTCTTATGTACGACGAGGTCACTCTTTTTGTAGAACTTCTTGCCGCAGCCCGGGTGATCGCACGCGTGGGGGGTCAGCCCCTCGTGGTCGCGAGACAAGTGGGTCTTCAACTGAAATAATAAGGACATGTTAGTCTTCTGTAGAAACCCTTCTTTTTAACCGACTTCAGAAAAATATGAGGTTCTCAATTCGACTGTATGTATGATTGTTACAGAAGTTTCGACTGGTTGAACCGATTTTGATATTCTGTTTTTTTTTTTCATATGAAAGTTGGTGCTTGCCGTGTCTCATTCAATTTTGTCAATTGAAGTTTACTTTTTTTTCAAGAATTATTTCCAATCATTAGATAGCACACATAATTAGAAAGGTGGTATATACGCCTACAGTACGCCTCAGGGATTGTAGGAAGAAGGTACTCACCAGCCAGAGCGCAGGGTAGGTGTTGTCACACAGATGGCAGGCGTGCGCCGGCAGTACATTAGGCGTATGAGTACGGCGGTGCTTGTTCAGCGTAGAGCGATAGCCGAAGCGCTCCCCGCATATGTCACACTTATGGGCCCGGAGAGATGGCTCGTGGACCGCTGAGAAACAAAACTACACTTAAGTCTTACTACTATCATTATACTACAATATAATACTACTATGGGTCTAGGGTGCGGTGTAAAAAAAAAGCACCTGGCGCAATTAGCTGCTAATGCAAATGCTGTACACTATACTTTTTTATAATGCGATGCATTTTGCCACAAACAAGTATAGAGTACGGCATCTAACTTGGCAAGGTTTTGGAGTAGTGGGGCTCACACTACTCCAAAATCTTGCCAAGTTAGATGCTGTGAACTAAACATCGTATTTTGCCCCAATCGAGTTTCTTACCTCGTTGTAAACGCAGTTCCGACAAACACGGGACTGACCAAACAGACAGACAATACAATAGCTGCAGATAATACAATAAAACTTATTCATGAGATTTCTACACTCCAATCCGAAAATTGCTAAATACCTACCTACTTATTATGTACAAATTAAAAAAGAACTAAACTTACCTCTATGAGAGTTATAGTTATCCTTCTTACTGAATACTTTATTACACGTTCTACAAACGTATAATTTTATTTTTTTCTTCACTTTCACCTGTCCTTCTTTCTCATCGATATTTATCGCTTTTGGTTGTACATTGCTTTCTTCTAGCTTTTCATTAACTGCTATTGGTGCTTCTTTCGTTTCAATCTGTATCATTCTTGGCTGTATATTCGTCTCCACAACGTTAGCTGGCACGGAACTTAATTTCTCTTCAAAATTTACAACTGTAGTCTCATTTGCTGCTTCAGTCGTCACAAAATTAGTTTCAGAAGGCACATTCTCATTAGTTTCATTATTCACCAACTCCATACCAATATTTAGCATGTCGGTTAACTTTTCAGCATCAATTTCGCTGTTCAAACTTATGATAAAAGTGTCATCGTGTTCCGTAGATATGTATTGTACACGATTTTCACCGATCAACTGATTCAAATTCGCTGCTAAATTAGTACTGGCCTCCAAATCAACATCACTTTCAAATATAGTAGCACATTCATTGACTGATACGGGGTTTTCTATATCGCTATTCTTGGTTATAAGTGCATCTGGATTGAGTAGTTCATCCGTTAAATCTGGTTTTACATGACATAGAGCGTTCATTATATCTTGATCAATGCTTTTTCCGTCTGTAAAATCGAAGAGGATTTCACCATTTTTGTCTTGAGCGTAATCCATGTCGTTAGTGTTGGTGTTAAATATATGACTTGGTTGTATACTGTCAAAGTCAATATCATTATAAAGAAGTTCTTCATCTAGTATATGAAACGTGTTCATTTCTTTGAGTAACTCAATCTGCATAAGGTTGTCTGGTAAGTTGTCTATCTCATTTTGATTGTATACGTTGTGTAGGATCTCGTTCTGATTAGACATGGTCATGTAATCGTCTTCAGCGGACAGAATGTCATCTACAATATTGTCGACTATTCGATTCGCATCACTGTTTTGGTATTTATCCTCTTTATAAGGCTCCGAGGCGTTGTTGCTGTGTTGTCTATAATAATAGCAGAAAGATTAAGTTTAAATTATATCCGCACTTCACATCACCTATAAGTTCTACGCCTATAGATAATAATAGAATGAGATTAGAAGAAGCCCGGGTCAACACATTTCTTAATAAAGGAGATGTGTCAATATGCCCCCTAATTGTACACATTACTGAAAAAAAGAGAAATAACACCGGTTATTGGCAAAAATACAATTATATTTATTCGCCTCCGAAATTCAAGGGCAAAAAATAATAAAATACGAGTAAGTACATTTTTATAGTTTTAGTCCGCCATGTTTGTTGTGTTGCAAGAAAGTGTTTATTTAGTTAGATTCCGCCCATAATACGAGGCAATATTATAGGAATTGAATAGTGAAAAATGAAAACTACATTGCCTAACTATTTTTCTAAGTAGTGTACAATTATCGGGCTCAAGGTCCATAATATTTGTGACACGTGAAACTTTGCAGGAATGAGGGTATGGTGAAGAGGGGTTAAAGCCCGCCCACTTCTTCATTTTCCATGTAATCGTCTATAGCAAAATAGATGTATTAGCACTTACCTCACACAATGTTCTAATAAAGCACTCTTATATTGGAAGCTGACTCCACAGACGCGACAGTGGTGTCTCCGAATCGTTTTGTCGGCCGGCTCGAAGTTGACCGGCTTGTTCAGGGTACACTTTTGAGCATGGCGCTTCATTGATGCCAACTGAGGAAATATATTTCATAATGGCATTTTAAATGAGTTTATTTTATGGAGGTTTAAGAAGGGAGGATTCTCCCACCAGGCAAGGTGATCACACCTGGCAGGCCGGAGCCCAACGATAGTCGTTGGGATGCTGTGCATAGTTATACCAGGCCGCGAACTTCACTTTCGCGATTCAGGATCGTAGTGATGTAACAATAGTAGTATTGAAGTAGTTCCCTTTGCTTTCTCTAGATGGCGGTAGGTATAAAATGCTGTCGCGTGGAAGATCATTCACTCACCTGTTTGAACCTGTTCCTGCAACCAGGACAGCAGAAAGGCTTCTCATTGTTGTGCGTCAGTATATGCCGTCGCAAATTGGACTTGTCCTTGAACCTCATCTCGCAGACATTGCATGCATGCCTTTTCACATCTAGAACAGAATGGGAAGTTCATTATGTAAGGTGATCACATTTTTTCATTTCCAAATGTTGGGCCGTCTAAACTTCAAACCATCTAATTATGATCCCAAAATTAGAATTATATTGAAAAACAACCAATTTTGAATGAGTTATATGTATACCTAACGTATGTACATTAAAAATATTTCAAAAAATATTTCTACTTCATTCGGTTAGGTACCTAACTAAACATAAACAATCTTGATGTGTCTATTTAATTTATTGTATTTAAAACCTATTTTAGTAATATTTTTGAGTTTAGAAACTCATTTTGAAGATAAAACCCGAAATTGAGCCACTTAGCCTAGTTTATTTGTTTATTTCTTTGTATAACAAATATTAAAAGATTGTTTAGTTAAGCACTTAATCAAATGGAGTATTAGGTTATGTTAAATTAACGTTTGGTCAGACTTTAAAACTGCCAATGTTTGATTGTAATTGGTTGAGTAGAACTGGAGATATAATCACGATTAGCAATATCCAAGCATGGGCAGCTGTGGGCACCTAGTTCATATAAGGGAGAATTCTTACCACTGTGCTGATCTTTGTGTTTCTTGAGATCGGAAGGTTTATAGAACGCTTTCTCACATTCATCGCATTTGTATGGTCTGCAAGAGAAAAACCATACAGAATTTAATAAGATTATATTGTATATTATATTATTATATACATATATTATTATGATATTGAGTAATGTCGACACATGTCCACAACACTTGACACTGTAGTGTTTTGCGTCAGACTCAATTCAGAGCTCATGGTGCAAATATGTATATTATTTACATTGGTCTACATGTTTCAACTTATAAATACATTTTTACATGTTTATTCACATTCTAGAACCTATATGATAAGCTCTGCTTAGTTTGAGTATACATGGTGTTGTGACAAAACAAAGTATGAATCCAGGTGCTTAAAATGTATGTTCTCATATATTATTCATAATACTTCACCTGTAGTCTAAATGTTTATGAAATAAATGTTGCTGCAGCTTCCACAGGGCTTCGAAGGCCATGGCACAGTGCGGACACTTCCAGATCAACTCCAATGGCTTGTGGGTCAAAGTGTGCTTCATTAATTGCTGCTTTGTGGAGAACTTTATTTTCGGACATTTTTCTGGAATAAATATGCATAGATTTTATAAAAAAGAAAATTATAATATAAATAATCCTAGTAATATAATTTTTTTTTCTATGGATGTAGTAGGATTATTACATAACATGTAATAATCCTACTAATATACAATTATGTGAACATTTGTGAGTATGAATGTATATTATTTTTTACTGAAAGTAATTTTCCTCCGAGTTACATAATTTTTTAAAGAGTACTGAGATTTCTGATGGGATTTTAATATCCATATCAAAGACCATGATAACTTTCATGTTGTATAGTTATATAGATAGATAGACAGTTATCATGGTCTTTGATCCATACATATTCTGGACGAAGAGACTCGTTGAGAAATATAAAACTGAAAATAGTTTCTCTGCCTACCTTTTTATGGATAATACAGGCGTAAGTGTAAAATAAAACTACCAACTTACCACAAATCCAAAGATTATCCTTAGAGTGTACCCTTAAATGACCATAATACTTCTTAGCATTATCAAACTGCTTTCTACATATTTCACAGTGCAATATAGTGGGCCCGTTCAAATCTGGCTCTTCTAGTGGTTCATCACCTGACAGAAACTGGGCTAGAACATCGTCTGGGCCCAGCAGGGCATTATGGGATGGTAGACCGGGGTTTAAGACATCATAGACCGATTCCTGCGGTTTGAGCTTGTTGAATTCTAAATCAGTCGTCTCGGTATCCACAAACTGAAATAAAAATCATGACTATTACTTAAATAATTCTAAATATAAATACATTTTATTAATTCATAAATTACTAAATAGGTACTTATACAACTTGTATACCTATCAATACAGACTAACAAAGTTCTCATTCTAAATACACAAAAGCTCTTGAACACTTGTCTAAAGGAAGAACCCGTATTAGCTAATGATAGCAACCCATTTATGTCCCACTGCTGGGCACGGGTCTCCTCTTCTCTAACGAAAGAGCTGAGAGGGTTTAGACCTTAATCCACACACGCTGGTCTAATGCGGGTTGGTGGAGCATTGGTTATAAGCTAACCAGTGGCGGATTTACAAATTTGCCGCCAGTAGGCTATACAAATAACTACCCCCCCCCCCCCCCGTCGGCCATCGGGGGTGGTTATGTCGGGATCGAACCGAATTAAACCACACTAGGTGTTTGCGTACCGTCTAGGGTACCTACAACGGGGGGAACCCGCGTCTACCCTAAGGAAGGAAATTCCCCAGAATCCCTACCAGGCATTGACCATCCATCATGCAACAGGCGGCCTCACCGTAAATGCAGGGAGACTAGAACTAGACTAAAACCGCAAGCCGTCTAGAGTCTTCTGACGCCAAGGTGTGAGGTGGCCCATAGAGCATTTCCCCAGCTTGACCCGGGCCATTTCCGGATTCGAGATGGCCCCCTCGGGTTTGGGAACCACGGTATTCGCGTTCGGGGGGGGGCCGTGCTTGTGCACGCTGCCACCTTGTTCTGCTTCTGCTAGGGTGACAGACGGCTCCACCCGTCACCCCCAGGCCTGCGCTCATAGAGGACGGAAGTCATCAGACCTCCGACGCCTGCGGCGTCTGCGCACGTCACCGTCCGGGTGAGCTCTGTGCAGCCTCTCCCAAACCCATTCCGCCGCCTCCTTCTCGAGCATCACTTGCTCGCAGAATGAGGTGGCGGCCGACCACGCGTCGCAGTAGGAGGCGGCGACTGACCACGCGTAATTGTGACGTGCCCTAGTGAAGAGTATACCTACTATTGAAGAGCTAAAAACAGCGGCGCGTACTAATTAGAAGGTGGATTAAGATATGCCTCTCCAAGAAAACGTTCCCCAAAACTCGTTTGTGTATATAATAAAGTTATTTTTTTTTTTATGAAAGAAAAAAAAATTTAGCTCAAAATTGCCGCCCCCTAAAATCTGCCGCCCTAGGCTCCAGCCTACTCAGCCTACTGGTAAATCCGCCACTGAAGCTAACATTAATTACTAATTTTGTCTGGACAGGGTCACTTCACAGAAAGGATAAAAAAATAGTCAACACAATAGTTTTTTTAAGAAAGGCAGGTGTACTATATTTGCATGAAAACATACTCACTGGTAAACTAAAAAATGGTAGATTTGAATCCATCTCCGCAAATTACGCTGCAGCAGCTACAGCTCAACAAAATTCATTACAATAAATACAAAAGAACAACAACTGAGGAAAAGTAACATTGTAACCCAAATGACAGACCATATGACAGGCAGGACAGAAGGACACAGATTGACAGATCAAAGACACAGATTATAAAATAAAATGTCATACGACGTAGGGACGTGCAGTAGTATCGATTTCTATGAAAACGATTCAAATGCATCAATCGATATTGTGAATTTCAGGGGAATGATTCCAGAAGATATTACAGGCATATTACAATAATATATAGCAAATAATACTGTTTCAGCCAAGGCAAGAATGCAATACTGCCAACTGCAACTGCCAATCCAATGTCAAATCAAAACATACTAAAAACCGAAACACCACAATGTTGCTTTATCAGTGGAATAGCTATACTCATAAAAGGTTTAGATTAAACTAGGGTAGCACACATTCATCAATACAGAAGATAAGAAGTAAGTCAGCATTTTTTAAATGTAATTATTGTATCGACTCCCAAATTGATAAATTTTTTACAATTTCTAAATAATGATTTTCAGGGTATATTTTGAGCAACTATTTGAACTAGCGGGCTTTCTATGCTATTTATTTGTGTATGGAGTATTCAAACACGAGGCGCAAGGAATGCCGTGTTTGGGTACAAAAGCCAGAAGATAACTTTTTATCGCTGTTCCGATAACGATTAAAAATAAATGAACCATAATTATTACAGTAATAATACCTTTATACACAATATAATTATCTATCTATGAATATGCCCTACATAGGTAGTAGGTATAATAGGAATACATAATACCGTAGTTCAGAAAAAAAAACAAATACTTAATTTTTGGAATGCATAGCTAGTTTGCTTTATTTCCGCTTCTTCTTTATTGATTATGATTAATACAGCTACCTATGGCTACTTACTTAGCTACCTATGTATTTTACAAAACTAAGCGCGAGCTTGCTCACCACACCTCGCTGATAGATTATACCTATACCTAATTACTAAGTGAGCCACCGGAGACGCGTGCTTCTTTGCTACCTTATTGATCAAAGAATCCTAAGTTTATCAGAATATCTATTAGTAGCTTGCTAACATTCTTCCAATTAACATAGCATTGCATGCATTTACATAGCTGTCTCACTTACGGCGCAAATATTTCGTTGTCTACTTCTTGATCTACTTCAGTCACAGCCGGCCGCATGGGCTGGAGCAAGGCATTCATATCGACGGACGGCGACGTTGATTAAAGGCGAAAAATAAATATAAGTATTTTATATCTAATCAGTAAATAAACATAATGCTTACGAGTCGTAGGCTACGACATCATTATCAGTTACTGCACCTACTTTATTTTGTCATTGTGCTAGGCCACGTGCTAGGCCTACGCTACGCTGATAGCAACCCATTTATGTCCCACTGATGGGCACGGGTCTCCTCTCCTCTAACGAAAGAGCTGAGAGGGTTTAGGTCTTAATCCACACATGCTGGCCTAATGAAGGTTGGTGGATCGGACATGTCCTTAGAATTTCATCTAGGACATGTGGGATTCCTCAGGATTCTTTACTAGATTTGACCCAAACAAACAGGTCAAGTTAAATAAAAGCGTTTAAAAAAAATACGAAACATTGTTTTAGGTACGAAACATGTGCATTCTATTCACATACAATGGGGCCAATGACGAAGAAAGTGACTACAGCCTGATATTGATATCAAACAGAGATGAGTACTATGACCGACCTGCACAGGAAATGGCACTTTGGTGCGAAGATCCCGTAATTGTTGGAGGTTGTTGTTCTTGACTCCACCACCGCTGCCTCATGCGTATCACGCATGCGGATTGGCGACTTTTTTGATTTTTTTGCACAATATTGGGCAAATTGTATAAAAAATTTGCTCAGTACTATTTGCACGAAACAGGAAAGGAACACAAACCTAATTATGCGTGCACACGCATAGCATAAGCTTGGTTTTAGGTACTGTTTCCAAGCCAATCTTTGGAGGCTCAAGCTCAGACTTCTTCGTAAAAGCGAAATTGTGGCAAGGAGACTTGGTAGTGCGGGTAGAGCGAACTCCCGAGTTCAAAAATACCTACAAACTTTGAATGAACTGGAATTTGTATTTGGAATCTTCAGATGTAGAAGAAGTCATTCTTAGACCTTACACTCGTAACGGTATACTATCATAATAGTAACTAGGTACCGTTTATTAACCTAATATTATGGTACCCAAGAAATTATTTATATACCTAGGTACTATATATTATTGCTGTGCTTTTGTTAGGTCGAGACCTGCAAATTAATGAGGGAGGCACATGGCTGGCGGTTTCACCCACATATAAAAAAATTGGAGTATTGCTCAATTTACCACAAGTCGCAAAACCAAATGCTAAAAGTGAGTCATAAAAAAACTCTAATTGATTTGAAGCAAAACGATGTTGTCTATATTTACTTTGTTCGTTTTTAGCTAGAGGCAAAATCGTTACAGATTATGTTAAAAGTAATCAATCTGTACATGAATACGTACAAAGTATCAAAAACTACGCTGAGGACTGCAATGAATTTGTTTTTGTAGCAGTTGAGTTCGAGTAAGTTTATTTTAATTTTCGCTCATCGCTTGATCATCCGCAAGTTCATCAAACGGGAGTCGCAGTTGCATTTAAATTTAGAAAATAGATAGATATTATAAAATGTTATATAATACTGTCTTATGTGTACCTATGTCCTTATTCAGAATATTTTGGGAAATGCGTTTCAATATTTTTCCGTGCATTGAGTACCAAACAAATACCAAGCATGTTTTTACGTAACAAACTAACAGATTGTACCATTTTTATACGATGGTTTTTCATTTTAACACCTGTCTCTATGATCTTTCAGTGACTTCAATCCTTACATATTTACGTATAGTAACGCAAATGGTGAACTAAAATCACACGATGGTGCTTACAATGGCTTCGGTAACAGCTTACCAGATACGCCTCTTAAAAAGGTCGAAGCAGGTCGGGTCCAGTTGGAATACGTGTGTTGTAAATTAAGTAAAGAAAGTATGGAAAAGGAACTCGTTGAAAACTTACTTTTATTGTTGAAGTCTCAGGAAAGGTACCTAAGTCAATCCTAAATATTTGTACGGACTAAGCGTTCCAATGGTCAGTTACGTGTGAGTGTGTTGAACCCAGCGACTATTTGAACCTAACCTCCTAGTACAATCCCGACTTCCGTTTTCGCTTATTCAACATAACTAGATTGTGCGTCCATTGGAACGCTTAGTTCGTACAAGGCTTTACACGGTATTTCTTGCCGGGACTATCCTCGACAAATCATGTCTGATCATCGAATGCACTTTAAGAACGGAGCGTGTAGAAACCGTCTCATAGAAATGCGACCTAAAACAGAAATGTCTCGTTAAATTTTATGTTGGTTTTATGCGCAAGCGCCTGCCGCTTTTATACATCATACCTACGTGTATTGTGGCTCATCAAAACGTACAGGCGTTATTAATGCTACGAGTGCACGATGCACGATCTACCTACACGCGTCACTTCCGAATCAACCTTTGCATAAACAGCACGATGTACTACTCGTGCGCTATAAGTTGAGACCTGACCGCTAGACGTCAACGGCGCGTGTTTGTACAGCGCACAAAAAAATATCGTAAAAAAGCTTCTGCCCGAGTCGTTACCTACCTGTCTACCTATTTTTTTGCGAACAGTACATCACGGGCGACTGAGGGGCAGTGCAGGAGGAAGTAGGCGGAGAGCCCAGGTCTCAACTTATAGCGCACGCATTATACTAATTTTATCGAATCAAATTTAATGTCAATAACGAGTTTCAATCAAGACTCCTTCATGTCCACGGTCTCCACGGAGACGGTATCAAGTTAGGTTCAGCTTCACTATTGTGGGTAGATATAAGCCAGGTGGAGTATAGAACATGACGGATTACTTTAATATGGTGTGAGTCTCGACGGTAGCATTGGCGTCCGACGGAGGGTACCTAGTTTTGCAATGCGTGCATTCGCACCCTAGCGCTGGTGGCGACACGTATCACAGACTACTTACAGTAAAAAGCTGTTTTAATTGCTTCCTTGATCAATGCCTATTGTGATCGTAAATAATCCAAGACAAAATACCACTCGTACCACCACCTCTAGATTGAAATATGCGGCCCTTCTATGTCTATGCTTCTCCTTTACTTTATCAAAATTAATGTTTTAATTTAATTTCACAGATATTTACCAGACCAACAGTTGGAGACTCGGCGAACAAATGCATTTAAAGAACTAAGTTCGATTTACGTTAGTATTCCAGAAAGAAGATATGGTACGAGGTGTGTATTAAGACCTCTTAAGCATGAATTAGATAGGTACAGAGTAGGTACCTAGGTACTTTGTACCAGACTTCTGTCTAACAAATTAAATTTAAATTGTGGTTGATTTGTGAGTGCAACTCAAAAAAAGTATATATTATGTTTATCCGCAACTTAGAACCCATAACACAAGCTAGTTAAACTATGCTTACTTTGGATCTAGATAGCGCTGCCGCTGTGTAGAATGTCGTAGAATATATTTTGTTATATCGTTCGCACTTGCACCGATTGCACGAAGTTTATAGGCATAAACAATTTTATTATTGAACCCGGTACAACCCGGCTGCAATCGCGGTTCAATTTTTTTTTCTAAAATCTCATGCTCCTTACATAAAATACCATTTAGGTATAATGTTTATGGTAAATACCTGTAACTGTTGGTGTCACTTTCAGGACACACACTATAGTGCTGTTGACTAAGAAGGGGCGTCTGAGTATAACAGAGATTACACAACAAATGCCAATAGACCCCAAAAATCCCAAATGGAGTAAATCAGAGTTCAACTTCGATGTCAGTGGTATCGATTCTGACGTGCAATTTCACTAAAATTAACTAAAATACCTAAATTTAAATGTCGATTTTATCTCGATTTCTTTATTTCAGAACTTTTTCAAACCAATATCACCACGGCATGCGCCTAATTGTTTTTGCCAATTTTGGAAACAATCCAAGGTTTGAATTGGCTTTAAAGTCAATATAACATTTAGAGATTTTAGATAAGTAAAGTGAAAATGCACAACAGAATCAAGACCAGTATTAATCAAGTTAAATATGTGAATGTTAATAAAATTCAGATGTGTTAATACAACTGTTTATTTACCTATAACATACAGGCATATAATTTGCAACAACATGGTTTAAAGTTTATTCTCATTTACTGGGTCCGCTCCACTACCTCAATCATCACACATTCTATGCAATAAAGCCATGATTCGCACGACCCGCAATTCGTGCAAATCGTATGGATTTATTGCACGATTTTGTGCAAATTATTTGCACACAATTAGCTCCATATTATTTGCACAAAACCGGTACCCGCGTGTGTTCGCTTCGGTTCCGCACACACTAAAAACTTTGGATTATGGATGTATGGTCATGGTGTGGCTATTGGTTTGCGTCCAGTTTTTTACTTTAAACAATTCATGCACAGAAAAGTCAGCATCCTGCTCTAAAATACAAGCAAGGAATTTAGGGACATTCAATAACGTACCAGACAGTATATAAGGAAACTGATTTTTCTTGTTCTCAACGTATGTGAACATCAGTCTCTTGCTTATGAAGTCCCCGCTTAAAGAAATATTTGCGACTTCAATATAGTCTTCTAAAGATGTTGAGAACATTTCTACAGCTATCCTGTGGGACTCCCACATGTATAATTTGTCAGCTGGGATTGCAGTCAAGCGAAAATGATAACCAATTTTACTGTATGCTTCTTTCAATAATTCTATTAAGCTATCAAGCATTTGATCTAGATCATCAGTAGTTTTTGCTGCTCCAAACATTTCTATGACTGAAGACTGACTAACATGGAATAGGCTGTTTGCTTCCGATGTTGCGGGGATATACTGTCTGCCCATTGAGAAGTATTTCAACGGTAACGTTTTGGGATACAGAACATTTTTAGCATGGTATGCCAAAAATGAACACAGGGAACCTCCTCCAGTTAAATGCAGTCGGCTATCAACATTAACTTTGGAATCCTCATCATGATGTAAGATGAAAGTATTACCTGGACTCGTGTGGTCTACACCGCACCCTTCCACTATCAAACTTTTGACAAAATCAGGATTTGAAAACTGCACAAATTTATTTTCTCTCAATATCTTGTTAAAATAAAATTTCGCACCTAATTCAAGGACAGCTGCATCACCTTTTAAATAGTACATTTCATTATTTTTAAAGTCAATAAGATTGAGTTCTTTTCCTATTTTGAGATGGTCTTTTTTATTCTTTGGTGTGGACGAATAATTGTATAATACTTTTTTCTCTCCATCTGGTGTTCTTGAATGCAAGCTGTTAGGTAGTTTCAAGACTTCGATCATAGCAGCTTCCTCTGCAGACCACAAAGGATGTTTTAATTTTTTTATATTGTCTTTGATTAGATCACATTGAATTTTGAATTTTTTTGTGGTATCACTGTCTGGTTCATTTTTTATCAGCTGACCCAACTCTCTGGTTATTTCTTCTTTTCTTTTAGAATACTCGGATTTTTTTGAATTAAGATCTTCATACACTTGCCAAAGACTTTCAACATTCTCTAATACAATGTTAGATTTTCTTCGAGACAATTCATTCTGTAATATATTCCTTTGTTGTATTCTTTCAGGAAAGTCAATGTGAGGAGTAATGTAAGTAAAATGTTCAGTAGCTTTAGCACCATTTATGAATAAAGCAGAATGTCTTGCTAATGTGATCTTACTGTTCCACACTTTGCTCAATATCTTAGTGAAAGTTTTACATATCATTTTCATCAATTTTCTTTTTCTTACTTGGGCTAACTTCTTCTATGACTGCATCACCATCTTCATCTATTAATCCAGTAGGCTGCTTCCCAGTATCCTGTGTAACTATTTTTCTTTTCGTAGGCTGTTTGTAATTGCCGTAACCTGCTGCACGCTCAGATTCTTCAACAGTGTATGGTTCTAACTCTAGCGCCTTTAATCTTCGCTTATGTACTTTTGTTTTAAAATGTTCTTCAAGCGCTTTCTCGTCTATGAAGTATCTAGCACAATGTAAACAATAATGTTGCGCTGCACCAGGCAGATCTAAATCCACATTTTGATTCAACAATTTCTTGGCGTTTCCTGAGAATAGAAAGTTTATAATTAGATATACAGTTCAAGAAAGGCAGCAGCACAAATCAATAATATGTATTTAACCAGTTCAAGGGTTGTTTTTTGGGCCGTCAATGCAAAATACAAAGAATTTATAGGCAAAATAACCTCCAAATAAGTCAGAAACCATGTGATTATAGCTTTGTTTTTATTCGCCAAATATCTTACCGTCTTTCAGATCCTCATCAATCTGATCCAAGTCCTTCTTCCTATTCCTTACTCTCCACCTTTTTTTAAGGTGAGTGTCACCAACGTGATATTTCTTTCGCTTGTATGTCATGGTAAAATCACAAAATAACAGGCTCGCTGAACTCTCGTATTTGTCAAAGAAATGCGAATGATATTGTCAATTTTGACGTTGACGGTTGACGCACACGCAACCATAGACATGACATCGCATACTACATCCTTTACTATACTCTGTCTACGATAGACATAGAGTCGTCAGAAGTTCCAAAAATTATCGATATTGGCGGTTTGATACCGATTTATAGCGCTCTTTAGAAACGCTCGACAAAGATATCGCGATTATTTTAGAGTGCGTTCTGTCTTGCTATTAATAGCGGATATAATAAAATAATGAATAAATTCTCTAGAACGCCCAAACCGACTATTGAGATAAGATTAGGCTCTGAATGAGGACCCATAAAGGGCTTTATACATTACACACAGCCACTTCGCCCTTTATACCTTTTCGTCTAGTGGACCAAATAAAATAATGAATCAATTCTCTAGAACGCCCAAACCGACTATT
This sequence comes from Lithosia quadra, assembly GCA_963576445.1. NCBI lineage: Eukaryota > Metazoa > Arthropoda > Insecta > Lepidoptera > Erebidae > Lithosia > Lithosia quadra. The sequence continues at coordinate 3,493,631 of OY754893.1, forward strand.
GAGATAAGAGTAGGCTCTGAATGAGGACCCATAAAGGGCTTCATACATTACACACAGCCACTTCGCCCTTTATACCTTTTCGTCTAGTGGACCAAATGCGACGAAACGATTACGAACGTCTTACCTAAAGATGATCCCGTACTTACCTTCAGGATCAATTACTTTAAATGTCAATTTCTTCAAGGCACAATGGTTGTTTATGGCAAATCAAAACCCCTTTGCAAAAAACTTGACCAAACGTCGCGCATGTGCACTAACTGGCCAATCAAAACCGATAAAAGACTAGGTACCTAATCAACTAATCGAGAGTCCTTTAACCGCTAACTCTCTCTTGATTGATTGACTGGCGCGCTTCCGCCGCCGTCGTACCCCACTCTTACGGCCAAAGAGACCTATATATAAACTCGTATCTACAGTATAGGTATTGTCAAGATTTCTGCACCCATCTATACACGGGTTGTGTGCCTATCTATAGACCGAGTCCATCTATTTGACTCCTTACCTATAGAGTTCCAAAGTGGCCTGACGTGTCTGTCCATGGCCAGCAAAGGAAATTGTAGATCTTCCTTTATGCTTAGAGACAGCCTCTTATATTCTTTGGGATATATTAAAAGGCTACTTCTTAGTACTGAAATGGGTGTCAAGAAATAGATAAATTCAGTTTCATTTATTCATATAATATAATCTTACAATAATAAAATTCAGGGAAACATAAATACAATGCTAATAATAAACAATGAACTTTCGTTCTGTATTTTAAGTTAATATTTCTTTTTGTTACGAAAAAATGAAAATAAAACGCTTTTTAACAATCGATAGATTATGATCGATCAATGATAGGAATGATTTGAATGAATCATTTCAACGTAATGATTATATTTTTGCAACGCGCAACCGTGTTATACGATGTAACGATAACTGCTACACGGCAGGCGCTGACCGGCCGCCGTCACTGCTCCAAGTACTCATAAAAATATTCTCTACAAACCAAAGACAGAATGCGAGCGGCGCCGGGCGCCCGCACTTAACTATCTAGTGAAGGCATATCGATGTGTAGATGACAACCAAACTAAGCACTCGGTAGCTCGCACACTTCATGCACACATTACACAAAATAACATAACACTAGTACCACCTAAACTAAACCTAAACGTACCTAGATATTCATTTACCGTAGAAACCGCAATATACTTCAAATTTCAACTGGCTCGTATGTGAAAATCATTATATACATATAACAATATATTATTATTTTGTTGAAGATTATTTCGTTTAGCTATCAGAGGAATAAATCGAATTATTGCACTTCAAATTGGTTGCGACAAACAATAACTGGTCAGTCTATTTCATATCATTTTTATTCTAGTATTATCGTAATAATTTTTATTAATATTTGACTGAGAACACTATTTAAAAAAAAAATAATAAAACCTTTCATTGTTAATTTCAAATGTAACTTTATCGACTGGTATTTCCGATAATATAATTATAATAATCTGTCGTGTTCGCTATATACATAAACCAAGATATATTACATGTATATGCGAGAGTGGTGATAAAACCTAGTCACAAGTTTTCATTCTACGTGACGCTACAACATACACAAAGTATTTTACAATTCATTTATTTTATCTAAGTTTTTAGATACACATGATTGTAACGAGTTTATCAAAGATTACTGTATGTATAGAGATTATAAATAAATGATTTCGAATGAAAATATGTCAGTTACAAACGATAAGTAAAGGCTGAATGTTGGTGACATCACTAGTTAATCGAAAACAGCATAACATCACGTCATTACCGACCATTGTGGACATAACGGTAATGTAATAATCGTCATTACTATCGTAAATAACATTAGAATTGAAAATCGAATTCTACGTCTCGTTACAATCTTATAAATAGATACATGATTGCTGAACATTTAAATCGATTAATAACCGCATTAACATGTTAAGTGTGTCACTACACAAATAGTATTATCGACGCAAGCGATAATATCGATAACTTCTATATAACTCTCATACAAGATTAAAAAATAAAGCACTTTGTAGTAATGAGAGCTACTTAGCAATCAAATATATTAATATAATTTGTACAGGCTAACAATATTTTAGTTCAGTAACGTGTGGGTCCCGCGGGTACCTCGAGGCACGCTTGACCGCCGACGATAATACTTTATTTTATACAAGGGACCTGTGTAAAACAAACGTTAGGCCTCAGTGTTTCATAGAAAAGTGCCTATTTACACATTAGAAAACATTCGTCGATGTTAACATAACATAAAAGACCGCTGAGAATCATTTTAGAATACAATTTCAAAAGCTTTCTAATGTACTAAAAGGCTATAGGATACCTAAAAAATTAGTTAATTCTATTGCGATCCGTACGACTCAGTGGCTTTGCCGAGCGACAGTACACTTCGGTGTGATTAAGCAATTTTTTAGGCACATACATTTTATATACCGGTATTTTATTTCCATCCATGGGGTGAAGAGGATCAGTCTACAGTCAACAAATTAGGATTTCCTTACTTCCTTATGTGAATAATTTCTGTAAAAATAAAGATATCCTATCGGTAGTGTAGGTCTCCACCCCGACGCGACGAGCATGGTTTAACTTAAGCTAGTTCATAAGACGGGTCCGAGCGTGTGGGGGGAAGGGCGGGGGTGGCGCCCCTACATCCCGTAGCCGTGATAGGGTGCGGGCGAGGGCGCCTGCGCCGCGTACGCGTACGGAGACGCCTGCGCTGCTACGCCCACTCCGGGGACCACGCCGGGGACGACGCCCGGGTATTGCATCGATGGTCCTGGAAGCATGTGGTTAGGTTACAAACAAGATAAAACACTTTATAGTAAACACTCCAGAGACATGAATTTGTTATTCGTTTAATTTAATTTACTCGAAGCAGAAAAGAAAAAAAAATGCCATCGCTAACATGATAAATTATTTTTGTGTTTAATTTTCAGTAGTTATAACACTTATAACTACCAGCGGGCAGGCGAGGTTTGCTTTTGGAGATTTTGGAGTGACTTCTTAAAGTGAGCGCGGAGGAAAATCTCCACGCGGTGCACCCGGGCAATGGAGACTGAGGCGGAATTAGCTCTCTAGAGGGTTGCTCTTAGTCTCTCCGTCTCCCCAAAAGAGGTTTCTTAAAGAATGGAGTGACTTCTTTAAGAGAGCGGGGGTGAAAATATCCACGCGGTGCGCCCGGGCAATGGAGACCGAGGCTAAATTGGCTCTCTAGACTAGGTAGTTGCTTGTAGTATTTCGTCTCCCCAAAAGAGGCTTCTTAAAGAAAAATGTATAGGTATACTAACCAGCGGTAAGCATAAGTTGTGGCTCCATGATCATGGCGGGTTTAGCTTCGTGCTCGGCGCTCTCCGTGCTGCGTTTAGCGTCGGCTTCCTCCAACTTTTCTACCTTTGTTGTTAACTCTCGGACGGTCTGCGAGAATAGTTCTTAGATTTAGTCTGGCGTGTTTGTTTTAAACACACATTTGTATATAGAATATCTTTTGTGTCATCAAGACTCGAGAATTTAACGTCTGGGAAGATTATTTAATACAGATTATAATTTGAATTGGGTGTATCCAAATATACGATACTCAAGTCACGATTAGTCCGAACATTTTTGTAATGTTACATAACTCAACTACGTGAGATAGTTCTTGAGAGAAAGATAAATCTAGAACTGGTATTCATATTCAATTCCAATTAAATTCGCGTGGTATACAAATATATTTTTAGTATTTAATTTGGTGATTTTACAATCTAAAAATAGCATAAGAATGAATGTTATTAATAAAACAGTTTGTAAACAAATCTTACCTGGATAAGGAAGGGCATTGCGAAGTCCATGATGTTATGCCTCCACGCGAGTTCGATAACAACGTCGGGTTTCAGAAGATCGTAGCACTGCGAGAAACAAAATAATTATTAGGTTGCTTTATAATCTGAGTGATCATTAAACCTCCTATAAATCAAGTCAATCAATCCTCCTATTTTATTTGTTACAGTGTGGTTTCTAAGTAATTGACATAGGTATGCCTCCACGCGAGCGGTAAGTAAACGTTTTCCCATGGCACCAAGTTTACACAACTATCCTTTTTTAATATTACGGAGTATTTTCGAATGTAATCGAATATTCCCAAATGTGTAGTAAACTAAAACAAAAGTACGTAACGCGTTGTTGCATGAATTTAAATGTGTATCTATGTGTATGTAAGGATCTATTCCTTCACATGAATCTTTATCGTGTATTAAATTTTGTATGAGAAATGCACCGTGAAAATCAACATCGTGTTGTTTTCCCGCTAGTAAGTAGGGTAGCCAGAGCTCACTGTACCCATCCTCCCCCACCCCTTCCCTCCAGGGTAGGCAGCGCGTGTGCGACATCCTTAGTGTTGCACATGTCCATAGGCCACGGTGACCGCTTCCCATCAAGTGGGCCGTGTGCTTGTCTGCCACCTACGTAGTATAAAAAAAAACACCTTTTTGAAATATTAAAAAGCCCTACAAACAAAATTGAACCTCATCCACCCTACACACTGTTGGATAAGGTTAGCATGGGCCCGAAGACTTCACGCACGCTAGTACCTCAATGAAAAAGTATTAATGCTAGCCCCAGGGGCAGCCCAAGTAGGAGTGTTGTCTCGTACCTGGTACAGACAGGCGGAGAAGCACTCGTAGTTGTCTCGCTCCAGGAACCAGTTGAGCAGCTCCTCGGCCACGTCGGGCTGGCGCGACTCGGACGCGTACTCCATCGCGTCCGCGTACAGCGCGTCCTTCTTGCAAAGCTCCACCGACTGCTTCCACCGGTTGTTGCCTGACATAACACTCATATAAGTATACGGAGGTAGGACACGACGGTATCTCCCGTCCGAACTGAGCAATCCGACTGGGGTCGTACCATCACCCTACGGAAGACCACAGCCATAATAATCATAGTGTTGTGTTACCGGCAGTAAGTAGGGTAAGCCAGAGCCCACAATCCCCCCCTCATCCTCGTCGTAAAAGATGACATGCGTACCAATGGTTCCAGTACCATGGATGCCCATGCAATGCAGCTTAGCTGGGTTCGTGGGAATTCTGGTATTTGAGAAAACTCTTTAAAAATATGTCACCATTGCGTTGTGAAGTTGTGGCAGTCGCTTCACAGAAAAAATATCGAGATCCAGCCAAATCTGCAGCTAAGACTGGTAAAGCGGACCCCGGACTCCAAGGTGGAAAATGAATTTTATTGCATACCTTTGTACAGGTAGGCGGCGATTCTTCTGAATTCGGTAAGTTCGTGTTTTTCTAATTGTTGCGCCAGAGCGATTGTGTCGAAGTTGTCAAACGCGTCTATTGACGTTCTCAGACCCTGCAATAGATAATTTTTAATTAAAGATGGTGGAGACTGACTTGAATAATATGTTCACTTACTCGGTTATAACTTAGCCAAGAGCCTATTCTTTTTCTGTACGGAAATCCCCGCTTCCAGCGCGAGCGATTGTATCGAATTTGAACAGATTAAAACCACACGCCATCTAGAGTCTTTAAATGCCCAAGGCCCCCCCTCCCCCTGTTCCGGGGGCATGACGGGAACATCATGGTTCCCAAACCCGAGAGGGCCATCTCGAATCTGGAGATGGCCCGGGTCAAGCCAGGGTGCGAGGGAAATGCTCTTTGGGCCACCTTACACCCTGAACGGCGAAGACCCTAGACGGCGTGCGGTTTTAGTCGGTAAGAGTCCGACATAGCCTGCCCCACTGGCCGCGGGGTGGGTATCCATGAGGATTTCCGCACGTAAAAAAGATAGAGGGCAGGTGGATGATGATTTTATCAGCAGTTCTATACCTGGTAGTCCTCCTCATCAATTAGCAGCGAGTTGAGCGCCTCGTTGACGGCCTTATTGTTGAGGCTCTGCACGGAGCGCAGGTACGCCTTGACCAGCTGCAGGTGGCCCGCCTTCGTGAAGAACGTGACGGCCCGCGTGTGGTCCATGCGGGGCGCCAGTACTAGCAGCAGGTCGTTTAGGAGAAGAGGCTTGTAGTCCAGGTAGAACTGGATCGCTTTGTAGTATAGCTCCATGTTTGCCACCTGCGGGATGATAGTATTTTTTTAATCGACCGAAAAAGGAGGATGTTCTCAAATTGCATTTTTTATACTACGTAGGTGGCAGACAAGCACACGGTCCACCTGATGGTGTCGTATATCGATAATTTTAATTTATTTTTTTCATACAGCCATTTATTCTAAAATGATCCCATTTAAATTTCGTAAAGATCTGATAATAAGTTTCGGAGACAGACAATGGAACTCTTCAATAAATGCCAGCAAATCATCCGCGATTGCTACTATCGTATTTTTATACATTGTTTATGCAATTTCGTAACATAACATCACGCCTGTACGCACTAAATGAGCCCGCAGACGTATGCAGTATGTACGAGTCGGTAATGGTATATTCGACTATGTCTGTTGCTTATACACCGATATGCTCTATAAGGCGTTAAGCAGACGGAGGCGCGGGGCGGTCAAAATGACCGCGACGCACTCTTATTATTACTAACATTAGATCGCATTTAGCCCGCGTATGTCTAAAAAGCAACATGAGCTAATATGCAACCTTATGATCGTACAAATAGTGCGTCGCGGTAATTTTGACCGCCCCGCCCCACCGTCGGCTTATCGCCTAATTCGATCGTCGGCCATAATTTTTTTATCTCAAAGTACGTATTACCATTATATCCATACTAATATAATATTTACCTTAGTAATAATATCCTTGAAGTGTCCTTCGCGCCAGGCCTCCGTGGGATGCTGCATCATGGTGAGAGCGGCGTTGTCGTACTCCTCGTACTTGTCGTACAGGAACACCAGCTCCGACCATAAGTGTGCGTGTTCCGCCGCTCTTAGCACCTGCACCATGCAAATAAAATACAATTTAATGATTTTTGATCGTAAAAACATTGGAAAATTAGGAATAGTTAGCATACTAATTGCTTTAAAATTTAATTAAAATACTTTTTTATACCACTTAGGTGGCAGACAATCACACGGCCCACCTGATGGGAAGCGGTAAACGTGACCTACAAGACAACAATGTGTGCAAGACCACATTCGAGAATTCTTAATAAGAATCATTACTGTTTTTAGAAAAACGCGTGGTCGCTTACGCGTGACGTCATTATCTTTATTTGTCAGTTGTAAAAATTCAGTGCAAATACAATAATTTCAATTGCTGTAAACTTAATAGTTGATTTTTATTAAAATTGTAATCGTAATCACTCATCATGCCTATCAACATTATCGTAATTAATTTCTTCGTTATACTCATACTGACCTTAGGAATATTGACTCTCGACCAGAACAGCTCCAGATGCTCCCGCATCTTGGTGGGTTTGTACTTTGAGTACAGGATGGCTAGCTCGGTGAACATTCCCATGTGTGCTCTCTCCAGGCCGAGGGCTGCTTCCAGTAGACTGATCAACTCGTCGAAGTGGCCACGGTCCTGAGGGAAAAAACCAATACATGAAATTAATTTAGTACTTGCCAATACCCATGTCTCGCTCGCATGAATTTCAGCTATAACTTTCGGTCATATCTCCCGGTTCTACTCAACCAATTGCAATCAAACATACAACAAATTTTAAGTCTGACTAAGACCTCTCTAATAAAAAAAAAACTAACGAAATCCGTTCAGTAGTTTTTGCATCCATAGCAAACAAACAGACAAAATTTGTCCATGACGAGACAATACATCTATAGTTAGAAGTCAAACAATTAATTATTGGGATCAAACTCTTCATCCCTGAACAACTTCAACCATGCAATAGTTCTTCTTCTTCTTCCGTCCCTGTTCCCGTTATCTGGGGTCGGGTCTCCTCACTCTACGGCGCCAGGCTAGTCTGTCCTGGGTTGTCGGTTTTGGCAATTGGGCTTTCTTAAGGTCTCTTTCGATGTTTGACCACCAGGTCGATGGCGGGCGGCCTCTACCTCTCTTTTGTTCTGGCAAGCTTAATGCTATTTGCACTACATGGTCTTCGTCCCGTCTCATGATATTCAACCATGCAATCGTTGAATATTATTAATAATGAACCGTTGAATGGCTGCAATGGTCTTATTGATACATCTTTCTAAAGAGAGCCTGGTGAGTGACGTCACATCGTCTGTAGAGGGGGGGTTGCGTACCTGGTAGTAGTTGATGAGGTCCTCGAGCTCGTCTGCGTGCACGACGATGTGCAGGCCGCACATCTGCGCGAGGCGGAACTCGCCCGCGTCCACGCACGCGAAGCACACCTCCTTCCACGTGCGCGTCGAGTTCGCCTTGCGCGCGCTGTCCACCGCGCCTACGGGACACACAAGCAATGACAGTATTAGCACTGATATAGGTAGGGGCAATTTTTTTTTATACATAAACATATAAACATAAACTCACGCCTATATCCCCGAAGGGGTGGGCAGAGGTGCTAGCACCCACACTTCGCCAGTTATGTTTAGGTCCCAATGTAATAGGTGGCAAGACTAATGCCTTAATGGCAATAGTCTTGCCACCTATTACATTACGGGCACTTATAAACTTGCGATAAATACACACATAACTTCGAAAAGCATCGAAAAGTCATTGGTGTGTGCCATGGTGAACCTGGGATCACCATCACATACACCGGTAGTGCTACAGTGGTGGCCCTCAGCTTGACGGCCTCATCAATTGCTTTTGCACGCCCCGCTTAAAGGCCCCGGGACTATAGGAGGAAGGTAGGAGGAAAATGCACGCTAAGCCGTCGGTCCCAGTTGCCATATGAACATCTATGGCAGTTACGGGTAGTAGGAGCCCCAAAAAGTCCGGCAACTGGTCTAACTATAGAACTTCGATATCGCTAATGGGTTGTGGCGGTCAGATGGCGGTCGCTTCACGGAAAATATCGAAGTACATCGCTTCGTAGACTGAAAGCTCCAACTGAATTGGGAAAAGGCTTGGAAGATGATTATGAAAGCTGGGATAATCTACTGGTAAAGTATTCTGGAGTAATATTTTCAGAGGAAAATACAGAAAACTTTAGTAGTTTTTTTATACTTCTTAGGTGGCGCGCGACCCACCTAATGGCAAGCAGTCACCGTGGCCTATTGACGTGTGCAACATCAGAGGCGTCACACTCGTACTACCTAGCCTGAGTGAGTAGAGGAGTTTAAGTGGGGTTTGGGAAGATGGGGAGTTGTAAGCTCTGAGTACCGTACTACTTTTACTAGTTTAATATTTAACTAGCTTCCATCCGCGGCTTCGCCCGCGTGGAGGTCGGTATCGCCACCAATTAAACAAATCTCCACTCGACTCTCTATTCCACTCTCCATGACGCTCTCCACTTTACTCCACCCTCCACTCCAAAAAAAGTATCCAACTCCTGGTTCTAAGCAACCTCTCGACTAATTTTCAACCAAATCGGTTCAGCCATTCTTAAGTTATAAATAGTGTAACTAACACGACTTTCTTTTATATATATAGATTACGTTTACAAATTACAACTCACCCTGGAACTCTTTAAGGTGAACAAGCGTGATGGCCAGCCTAGCGAAGTTGCTGACGTTATTGTACAACAGTTTAGCAGCATTGTACATCTGATCGTCGAAGCACCGGTCGCCGATCTTCTGTATGTCGGCGTGGTTCGGCCCCGAGATGAACTCCTCTAGGTCGGCGAGACGGCCGGTCCGAGCGTACGCGTAGATCAGCTCCGACTCTATGTACGATTCGCGAGCCTTCTTACGAGCCATCTGGTGGTAGAAAGATTGGCAGTTAGTTTTGTAAACATGTGTTATAATAATATATTCAAACTCTAACCGATATGACTATTATCTTCTTAGCAATGTTATTCAGCTGTGCATTTTTAAATTTGTATCTACAGGAGTTAATTAGGTTGTTCATGAAAGACGTGACACCTTAAAGGAGGGCGTGGTTAAGAGTGGTATCTAACCACTCCTAACCACACACTTTCCCTGTCGAAACGCCGACAGTAGGTCATAAACGTCCAGAGTAGGCCGGAGGCATAGTACACAGTCAAGGGTGCGAGGGAAATGCCTATGGGCCACCTTACACCGCAGCGTCAGAAGACCATAGACGGCGACCGGTTTTAGTCAGTAAGAGCCGCCATAACCTGCTCCGCTGGCTGGGAGAGGGCCATCAATGAGCATTTTCGTACGAAAAAAAAAGCATAGTGCAGTTACTTTGGCCACGCTTCCTCTAGTTACTGTGATCATATCCGATGGTAAAAGATCACTTCACACAAATCTTGAAGAATAATTAAAAAAAAATAAAAAATACTCAATATATTGAAATCGCAATACCAACCTGCAGATACCTGACCAGGTCTTCCCACGACTGGCGGTTGGTTGCTGTATCCACTACATCCATATAGGCGGAGGGGTCATCGGCCTTGATGTACGAGTCGATAGCTTCCTTGACCAGACCCTGCTGCAGTTGAGCCTTGGCTAGTTGCGACCATACTCCTGGCTCGTTGCAACGCTCAGCGAACTCGTAGGCGCGCTCCAGGTCTTTTACTTGTTCTATTAGCACCTGGAAATAATAATTTAGATGTTAATTATGGATTGTTAGACTAATAAATTAAAAATGCCCGGTTAATGGCAATATGCTCACCACCTATTACATTGGGACCTAAACATAAACTGGCAAAATGTGGGTGCTAGCCCCTCTGCCTACCCCTTCGGGGATATGGGCGTGAGTTTATGTTATGTATATAAATTAAAAACAACATCATCCTTCTAGCGATTTCCCGGTTGCGTTCAAAGCTTACACTTTTTTTTATGTCGATCACGTCAGTATCAGGCGAGGTGTTCGCCTGATGATAAGCGTCTCTGGAATGGGAGTCATCATTGCAAACACCGATAGTGCCACAATGGTGGCCCTCAGCTTGACGGCCTCATCAAATGCTTTTTCACGCCCTGCTTAAAGGACCCGGGACTGTATGAGGAAGGAAACACGTGAGCTGGTAAAGAATTCCAGGTTTTGATGGTGCGGCAAAGAACCGCTTGGTTCTTGATGGAATCGTTTGTACCATAACTTTTGATCATGTTTGGCTTATAATTTTTGATCAGTTTGTGAGCGGCTTCTTGTGAGACTTCTCTCATAAGTTCCCAAGCTCTTCTCCTAACCACGAGAGGACAGCCTGCGCCAGAGCATCATCCATTGTTTAACAGATGCATTTTTATACCATGATTCTAATAGCAATTTAAACGCGATGCAGTTCAACTAGCTGAGAGAGATAGAGCTAGACACAATGGTAGCTCTCAGATTAACGGCTCCATCAAATACTTTCACTCCCCTCTTAAAGAACCTGGGACTGTATGAAAAAGTAAACACGTGTGTTAGTAAAGGCTTCCAAGAATTTCAAATTTTCCGCTGTATCTCACGTCTTTTTCCCTCCGGGGTAGATAGAGACAACAGCCCTACATCTGAGTCTATCCTAACATACTTCACGAGCTGTTATTTCCTTACCTGTATAGCTGAAGTGTTGACATCAAACTTCTTGAATATAGCGAAGGCCTCTTCGTACAGTTCATTGTTGATAGCGATGTTGGCGATATCGGGCGCGTCGTAGTTGTCGAGACGGTTGATGTACTCCATCACGCGGCTACGGTCCGCCTTGATAGCTAGGAGAGAACAGTATTACATTAGTTTTGATTAGATGGACTACTCGTGAGACTATTTATTTTGCTACTAGCTAGCGGCTGCAACCGCGTGGCGTTACTTGTCCTCCTTTGCGATCCCGGGAACCTATTCTCGGGATGACAAGTAACCTATGTGTTATTCCTGGCTATGACTATATCCCTGTATCAAATTTCAGCCAGATTCGTTAGAGCGTGATTGAGTAACAAACATCTATGATATGAGTTAATTACTAAATCAAAACACTCTAAATTACAATGAAAATTATTTTTAACACGATAGATTCAATGCATCATAAATCATCTTAACTTGTTGATATACAATCTTTAACAATCAATACATAAAATCGACAGTAAAAGTAGATAATGATCGCACAGACTTCAAACTAATAAATCCCAGTAAATAATTAAACAGCATTTTAAAAAATAAAACACTTTTCTCAAACTTTAATTATTAAAATCTGAAATTGCTTTTGACACTGACTATACTTTGCCGATACTGTGTTCAGAAATTCATTATTACACTTACCAGTAAGAATAAGTAAGTTCTGCAGATTTCTATGGTCGGAGAACACCGAGTTGTCCAGGACAATCTTCTCCAAAAGCTCGATGAGTTCATTGGGCAGGTCCGCTGTCATAAAGGCCTTGACGGTCACCGAGATGTCTTCTGGGTCTTGGGTTTCAGATAGCGCCGTTTGGACTACCTGCAATGTGAATTAACAAATTAAAGATAAATAAACAAGGGGCTAGTTTCACCTCTTTATAACACTGAGTGGAATGAACTATATCAATTTTAAAACCAGATAGAAAAAAAGAAGTACAATAGAGTTAAAAAATATAATCGTAACATGTTCAAATCGTATATTGCGCATAGTAAATAAGGTCGGTGCGGCTTATGAAATGACTCATAAATACGCCAACACTTCGTCAAGTCACAGTACAACACACAGCAAGTCAAAAGTATACCCCGTACTGGGTGTGTAGTTGGTAGATAGTTCGTGTGTAGTCGGTGGGTAGTGCGTGTGTGGTCGGTGGGTAGTGCGTGTGTATTTGGTGAGTACTGAGTGTGTAGTTAGTAGGTAGTGCGCATGTAGTTAGGGATAATGCGTGTGTAGTTGGGGTTAGTACGTGTGTAGTAGGTGAATACTGCGTGTGTAGTTGGTAAGTAGTGCGTGGGTAGTTGATAAGTAGTCCGTGTGTAGTTAGTGGGTAGTGCTGGTATTACATGTGTAGTTACCGGGTAGTGCGTGCGTAGTTAGTGGGTAGTGAGTAAGTGCGTGCGTAGTTAGTGGGTAGTGAGTAAGTGCGTACCTGGTCGATGAGCTGCCGCTTGAAGGGGTTGGACTCGGCCAGCACGTCGAGCCACAGCTCGGGGTCGCGGCGGCGCACGAGGTAGCGCGCCTGCGTCTTGAACAGCGAGTTGTCGTTGCACACGGCGATGAGCTCGCGGTCGCACTGCCCGCGCTCGTACGCCACGCACGCCAGGTGCGGGTCGCGCTTCTCGCAGTAGCGCCCCACCACGCGCGAGTCGTACCTGCCATCGACCACCGGCTATACTACTGGTAATGGACTGGTGAGACGAGGTCTCGGGTTCGATCCCAAGTTTACCATGGCACACACCAATGACTTTTCGATGCTTTTCGAAGTTATGTGTGTATTTATCCCAGGTGCCCGGTTAATGGCAATAGGCTCGCCACCTATTACATTGGGACCTAAACATAAACTGGCGAAATGTGGGTGCTAGCACCTCTGCCTACCCCTTCGGGGATATAGGCGTGAGTTTATGTTATGTTATGTCAATGCTGGAGACCTACCGTGTAACGTACATTCTAAGTTCAGGCAATTCGGCACCCACTATCGCCCGGACTATCTAGTTCAATTACAGTTGAAACGTGAGAAGTAGTTAAATTTCAATTGTTTAACATAGAAGAAAGAAATGGTGTAAAACTAAACCAATTTATGCGTTGGCTAATAACGCATGATTATGGTACAGTTGGTCAATCTGAATAAGGGGCCCAAAGGTATCTAAATACTCTATATATGTCAAGCGGCCCTAAGTATTATAATTTTATGATATGAACAGTCTGTACCAGAGTGGAGGTCAGATGGCAGTCGCTCCACGGAAAACATCGAAGTTCAGCCGCATCACAGTAAGACTGGAAAGCCGACCCCAACTGAGTTGGGAAAAAGGTTCAGAGAATGATGCAAAACTGGTTTTGTTCTGCGACTGAACAAGCCAGACCGCCCGGTCGCCTACTTAAATACTATTTTAACCTGCCTCTGTTGAATGTATACATACTTGGTTTGGGTACATACCATTGGTTCTCCTTGAGGAATCGCTCGGGGTTGTTGTTGGAGTCGATGTAGATCTTGGCGAGCGCATTGTGCGTGGCGGGTTCATTACTGCCCTCGTGCACGCGCGTCTCCAACCACGGCAGCAGCAGTTTAAGCCTGGCACACACCAACACTCACATACTTAGTTGAAAGCGACAATGTATATAGCAAGCGAGATTTGTGAAAGAAACAGCTGATTTTGTTGATAACTTGATATTATTTTTAGTCAGTTAAGTAGGTACAAATTATCGTCATGATTGAATGTATCGATAGATGTCATAAAAGTATAGAAAGTTTTTTTTTTATTTTAGCACGTTTATTTGTTTACCGAGATTTGCAAGAAAATTTTCAAAGATCTTTGAATATAGTTAAAATAGTTTTAAAAATCTTCTTTCAGTAAAATTGTCTATTCAAGATAATTACCTCTCCAAATAGCATCACCATGGAACATCCTGTATATTCTCAACTTCGATTTTTACTACTAAAACTACTATTTAAAAAAAGCACGACATTGTTGTATAACATACCTGTTTCTCTTCTCAACCTCAGCAACTAGCTCGTCAGTGGAGAACTGTCCTCGCACCACCAGAATCAGATTCTTGATGATGTCTTCTGCACAGTCTACGTCCAACAGACCGCCTACTACCACTGGCAATCGAGATGGATTCACCTAGTACAAAAATATACTGTATTAGTTCAGTGTCAGGGAACATCTTATGTGATTAATTTTAGTAGAATTATTTAAGATCCACATAATATTATTTAAAAAATATATATGCTTAGATTCTGCAGCAAAATCGAATTTTGCCTTTCAATATTCAGCTTTTACTGGTCCATTAAGTTCATGCGCCCTAACTTAACTTGGTTTGAGTTAATTTAATGACAAATTAGGGTAAAGTAATTGCTGAATCATGTCCACCAAAAGCGAATGGGGAGAATGGATAAAATCAACAATGCAGGGGTTATAGAAATAACAGGAACAGAAGATAACTAACCTTCTGCACATAAATCTCGATATACTTCTGCAGACTGTTCCTGTACAGGTACAGGACCAGGTCGTGCACGAAATCGAATCTGTCGCAGACGATGATCAGGGGCAGCTGGTCGGGCAGCTTGGCTTCCTTCAGGAAGTTCTTCACCCGCTCGGCGTTGTAGCAGTTGGATTCTCGGCAGATGCGCTCTACCTCCTTGATCTGGCCGGTCTTGCACGCAGCCTAGAAATGATAGATGGTTTATAGCTAGAGTAAATATGGGTAAGCAATTTTATGACATTTAAGGTTATTTTAGTTAGATATTGCTCAAAGCGTATGCCAAATTCGAAGATGCGCACTTTTGATGATGCGCACTTTTGATGATGTGCGCTTTCAACGATGTGGGCTTTTTTTATACTACCTAGGTGGCAGACAAGCACACGGCCCACCTGATGGCAAGTGGTCACCGTGGCCTATTGACTTGTGCAACATCAGGGTCTCAACATCAGGCCTCTAGAGGTTTGACGGGGGACGGAGATGGGTATTGGTGGATGCGGGGGATTGTGAGCCCGGCTACCTCACGGTGGGAACACAACACGATGGTTATTATGGCCGCGGTGTTCTGTGTGGCGGAGGCTAAACGGACTGCTCAGTTCGGACGGGAGATACCGTCGCGTCGTGTCCTACCTCCGTAAATTTTCCGCTTTTGATGATGCGCACTTTTGACGACGTGCGCTTTTGAAGATGCAAATTTTTTACGATGTGCGCTCTTGACATTGTGCTTTGACGTTTCGCTATTAATATTATGCAAATTAAGTTATCACAAAACAGTTTGCTCTTACCTGAATATATTTGAAGTGAACTTCGGGATCCTGACTGAAGTTAACAATAGAACCCAAGAAGTAGAACAAGCCTTCATAAGTCTTGAAGCTCTCGAACAACTCAATCAAAGACTTGGTGGTCAGCTGCTCGTGGTACTTTGTGGCGATTTGTACACAAATCTGGAGGTTCTGGCGGATATTGGCCTGCAGCATAGCCTTCAGACATTCAAGGGAGTCTTCGACGGAGAGGCTGCCGAAGTATGTGACTAGCCAGTCAGCGGGAAGGAGGTGGGTGTGGACCTGTTGAATATAAAGTAATTAGTCTTTATAACACTTTGCAAATCCTATCGTTTTCGCATGCATTGATGTAATTGCTGAAGAGCGCGAAGTATTTGGAGAATCGCGCGATTTGATTTAGATGTGGAAATTGACGAACCAAATATCTAAAAACACCTAAAGCCACGTATAAACTACGCGCGGCAAACAATTGAACATCGGCTCGCGCGGCAGCCGCGCGAAGTTTGTATACGCACCTTTTGAGTTTTTATACACGAGGTTATTTAAACAGCCGGCAAAAGTGGCGAGCTGGCTTATTCACTTGTATACTGTAAGGTAACTATCTCACAAGTAGTGATGGAGTATTAGTTCCACACATATATAATGTTCTCTGTACTGCGAAACGTACGGCGTACGTGCATGAGACGACAGTATACACACTGTATTTATACTGTCCGTACTGTTTCGTGGCAAAAACCCTAAAATGTAGTAGTAGGTAGTATTGTACATACGACGGCGCGCTTAATGTCGTACAGGTCGGTGTAGTGCTCAAGCGCGCGCTGCAGCAGGCCCGCCTTCTCGCACAGCTGAGCGACGTGCGCGCGGTCGTAGTGAGTGAACATCGCGTTACCCAAGATGGCGTCCGCCACCTGCGGCGCTGACATCAGGTTCATCTCCAGCAGCCTAAATGACAACATAAATTGTTTAACATGATGCCCACGAGGAAAAAAAATCTCCGTCTCCCACACTGCTTGCTTTTGACTTATTTTTATAAACAGGAATAGCTCTGGAATAACCTTCTGGATGGGGTTCGAACTCTCTTCAGTCATATCCAACTACCTTTTTTTAGATTGTGTTTTTTTTATACTACATAGGTGCCAGACAAGCATACGGCCCACCTGATGGGAAGCGGTCACCGTGGCCTATGGACGTGTACAACACTAAGGGTGTCACACGTGCTGCCTACCCTGAAAGTAAGGAGGGAGGGACGGAAGGCTAGGATGAGGTGGGGGGAGGAGGGGTACAGTGAGCTCTAGCTACCCTACTTGCCGACGGGAACATAACACGATGGTTATTATGACCGCGGTGTTCTGTAGGGCGGAGGTACTACCCCAGTCGGACTGCTCATTTCAGACGGAAGATATCATCATGTCCTACTTCCTTTTTTCTTCGTATATCCCGACGGATACCACCCCGCTACCATCAGGGGGTTATGACAGACTTGAACCGACTAAAACCGCACACTGTGTCGGGTCTTCAAACGCCAGGGTGTTAGGTGCCCCAAACGGCATTCCTCTCGTACCTCGGCTGACCTAGGACCATCTCCGGCTTCGAGATGGACCTTCTTCACCTTCATATCGATTGCCAAAAATAATTAACAGCCTCTAAATCACCTACCTAGTTTGCAAGGGCCCCTCCTCGGGCCTGTTGTTCTTAAGTGCATCTAACAAGAAAGCGGTACACTGTTGGACCATGTTTTGTTCCATAAACACATCGACGATTTGATTGATGTCCGCTAATGGAGGTTCCTCGGCTACCAACATGCCTGCGAAACCGGCGCCTTGCTCCGGGTTTGTTCGCATCACTGAACGGAGGAGGTAGATGTAGTCTGGAGTGTAGCCCACCTGAGGGACAAGAGTTGAGTATCTTATTTCTGTGTGGAAATTATCTGTTTATTCTGTCTATATTAGTTAAATATAAGTTCATAGCAGTCGCAGCCGGTCACTTTGAGCATTAATCGGGTATTTATCACACTGTCGGATTGATTTGATCATAAATTATAAATACCCAAAGTGTTAAGGCATAAACCCATCACTGTCCGTTGCATAAGTTTTAGCTTTTAATGAGAACTTATGCTTAAGAACGGTGTATTCACGAATATTATACAGATTGTGCATAAAATTTGCAAAATTTGTAGAACTATAAATTTTGTTTTTTATAGGTTCGTATGTCTAAAGTCTGCAAAAACATTTGGATTGTAGATTCAAATATCAAGACCCAAATATATATCGAATGACATTTTCGCTAATCTTAAAAATTAAAACTCTTTACTGCAATTTAAGACTTACCTTCTTGGCATAAAGTACAATTTTCTGGAACTGTCCCGTCTCAGCGAAGCACTGTATAACTTTGCTGGCGACGTTTGCACGTAGGTACACAGAGAGAGCGAGCGTGGGGTCCACTTGCTTCACAAGATCACCAAGCTCTTCGGAACATTCTAGTTTCTCTTCTTTCAACCATTTTTCTAATAGTTGCTTGCGACCTGTGAAAAGAAATGCGATTTAGTAAAAGAAATTGCTCATTTTAACTCAATATTGGCGGATCGTACAGGCTTTGACGTTTTCCAACAAAATTTGCAAAACGATGTTTTTGAATAATAATTTATGTAATTTTATCTAGCTTCATCTAACAAATTCCAGTATTATGTATGTCCAATATTCCAAGCCCACCCCCATCGTCGACGGTTATTTCGAAATCGAACCGACTAAAATCGCACGCAAATTTCAGGTCACATAGCGTCGGGGTGTATGGTAGCCCAACAGGCCTTTTCCCTCGCACCCTGGCTTACCCGGTCCATCTTCCAATTTCGAGATGATCCCGTCGGGTTTGGAAACTACGGTATGTCATGTCCCCGGAAAAAGGGGGGAATTATACTAGTTCCTCGCAAATACATACCTTGTAGTAGAACAGGACGGCAAAGTTCCAACGATTCGAACTTGTTCAGCTGTGCTTGGTCTAGCAGTATTCCAAAGTACTGCAGCAGAGGTGACGTCTGACCAGGCTGAGTGGGCACTTGTTGGAATCGCTGGATCGTCTGAGGAGTGCGGAGAATGCCCCTGGGTGCCATCGCTGCCACCTAACAACAAAAAAGAAAGTTAGGAAGGTACCAATGAAATTTTTGAATAGGATCGTGCCTGCTAAAATTTCTAACGTATATTAAATTTTTTGTACAGCAAGATACAAGATTGACATTAAAAATACGACGTAACTGCTAAATCCTAAGATTAGCGTATTAAAACAAGGGTTTGATCAGCTTTATGAACTGATGGTGGCCCATTTGAGTACATTGAATGTATCTACCTACATTATTATGATATGGTATATATTTATTTTTTGATTTCATATGGAAATCTACCGGATTTGCTCACATTTATGATTATTACTCCGCTCCATTGGGCAGTAGAGTTATGATATTTAGCCTATGGCATTCACAGATAGTATGGCTTTCTATTGGTAAAAGAATTTACAAAATTAGTCCAGTAGATCCAGAGATTACACCCTACAACATCACAAACTTTACCTCCTTATAATCTATTTATATAAAAATAAATCCCTATTTCCCTTAGTCACGCGTGAACGGCTGGTCCGATTTGGCTGATAATTGATAGAGGTAGCTTAGAACTAGAAGACGGACATAGAATACTTTTTATCCTGCCACGGGGACAAAGTATGCCATAGGCAAAGCCGCGGGGCACAGCTAGTATTAGTATAAATACCTATTATGTCAAAACAAGCTAGACACATAATGTGCAAATATGTACACATAACAGTACAATCGACACTATTTGACCGTCTTCTTTTAATCTCTCGTCCCGTTGTTACCTAACGAGCTAATGAGGGCAACAATAACAGTCGTGTTGTTAACTTGGTTTGTTCTCACGACGTGTAACGCGCCGACAATGGACATAATGGTTTGTGTCGAAATTTGCTATAACTGTATAGTGTTGTATTAGTTGTTGACTGTGGCTTCACGCTCAATACATAACATATAACATAAACTCACGCCTATATCCCCGAAGGGGTAGGCAGAGGTGCTAGCACCCAAATTTCGCCAGTTTATGTTTAGGTCCCAATGTAATAGGTGGCGAGCCTATTGCCATTAACCGGCCACTTATAAACCTGCGATAAATACACACATAACTTCGAAAAGCATTGAAAAGTCAATTGGTGTGTGCCATGGTGAACCTGGGATCGAACCCGAGACTTCGTCTCAGCAGTCCATTACCCACGCTCAATACTAGCATTGCATATTCTATCCTTTGTTTGATCTTGTTTCAACAGCTAAAATATTGATATTTGTAGCTGAATTATGAAAGCTACCAGCCAATGCCCGTGGCTCCGCCCACGTAAATGTCGGTTATCACAATTTTTCGTCATGTCTTCGGTTCTACTAAACGAATTCCAATCAAACATACGGCAAATTTTAAGTATGATCAAGACCTTTCTAATAATAAAATTAATGATTATGATAAATATGATGGAGGTAAG
This sequence comes from Lithosia quadra, assembly GCA_963576445.1. Classification (NCBI taxonomy): domain Eukaryota; kingdom Metazoa; phylum Arthropoda; class Insecta; order Lepidoptera; family Erebidae; genus Lithosia; species Lithosia quadra. The sequence continues at coordinate 3,513,968 of OY754893.1, forward strand.
ATACGACGGTATCTCCCGTCCGAAATGAGCTGTCTGGCTGGGGAAGTACCTCCGCCCTTCAGAACAAAGCCCCATAATAACCATCGTGTTGTGTTTCCGGCGGTAAGTAGGGTAGCCAGAGCTCACTGTACCCCATCTCCGCCCGACCCTTTTCTACCCCCACCCCTTCCCTTCAGGGTCGGCAGCGCGTGGGTGAAGCCCTTGGTGTTGCACACGTCCATAGGCCACGATGACCACAGCTACGTGGTATAAAAAAAAGCCGCATCAAAATCAGTGTTCCACAGATTGTATTTAAAAAGTACTATATAAGCCATTCATACATGGACCCTGATTAAATATCTGTAGCATAGAGTGTAGTTTAGACGGATGACGCAATGGTATTGATCACGCCGCCCACCTACTGATACAGTTGAACATAATTATATTAGTCACACAGTTTTGCCATTAACTAAGGAAAGATTCAAGTAATGTATTATTTTTATTCTGTTATTATTGTGAGCTAAATTGTATAGATCTGGTTAACATAGATTTTAAGAAGACAAGTAATTACATGTCTTTATAGTGTGGAGTTTCTTTTATTTATAATACGTAGGTGGCAGACAAGCACACGGCCCACCTGATGGGAAGCGGTCACCGTGGCCTATGGACGTGTGCAACACTAAGGGTGTCACACACGCGCTGCCTACCCTGAAGGGAAGGCGGAGGGCTAGGAAGAGGTGGGGAGGCTAGGAAGTCTTGCAAATGAGGTCAAATAAAATAATTTTTCACGACTCGCTAAGAAATACTGTATACACATATCGAGAACAAGTACCTTGGCGGCTTCTCCATACTGTCCGTTGGTGAAAAGCATATTGAATTTCCTAACGAACAGCTCCTCAGCTCCCGCGAGATTGTTCCTCACAGCCATTCGAAGTGCCAGTTCAGGGTTTTGGAGGACCGTGTTGATGTAAGTGATGATGGAGGCTTGCTCCACTGTGACTGAGAGCACCTGGCCTTTGCGGTTTACACCTAGAAAAAAAAGAAAAATAAATATTTTAGTCTATACTAATATCATAAAGCTGAAGAGTTTGTTTGAACATGCTAATCATATGAACTACTGGTTCAAATAAAAAAAGGAATTTTGTGTTAGATCGCCCATTTATCGAGGAAGCTTAAAGAATATGAATATACTATAACGCTTCAGCCCAGAGGGGCAGAGTAGTACTTAAATTAAAAAAATAAGCAAATTTCAGCACATTGTGTGCAAAATGAACGAAGTAAGCCATGGGCGAAGCCGCGGGGAAGCAGCTAGTCATATGATATGCGGCTAAGACCGGCTACTCACACACCTGTGTGTAGGAAAGCAGGATAATCTAGATACATGGCAATTAAGGGTATCCCCACTTTTACACCCTAGATTGCCCCTGTGGCAGGCGTGTGAGTAGCCACTTTAACTGCCAAGTGCTGTGGGCCTTAACGAGTTCAAGAAAAATTTAATATTTAGTGGAATACTAACTTTTAATTTTGTATGTATAATAAGTATGTATTTACAAAAAAAAAAGTATATAAGTATGTTTATCAGCATTCTAGAACCCATAACACAAGCTAGTTAAACTATGCTTACTTTAGGTCTAGGGAGCGCTGTGTAGAATGTCGTAGAATATTTATTTATTATTTTAAACTTTCGCGTTCCATGATTATAATAATATGTAAACGGGAATTAACGCGGGCATTATTAATTAAAGATATATTATGTATATACCTATACCACGATCGCGTTAATTCCCGTTTACATATTATTATAATTTAGTGGAATACATAGAAATTCCTCGACCTACGATTCATTGAACTGGTTGTGTATAAACAATATTGTATTTATAATAATATTGTGTTTATGATTACCGTAAGTACACCAGACAGTATAAAGATAGAACGTCGAGATAACCTTTACGCCTTATGATCTTAATTAAAATGCTTTTTGTCTGCAGTTACAGATAAACTAACACTTCAAAGTGGTATTTCCCATTGCGTTCCGAATAAAACGTCGCGCGTGGGTTAAATTATAATAGGCCTTTACTGGTATAAAAGCCTATTCTCAGTTTTTAATGATTAAATATTATTATTTTGAATAATGACCGACGCTTCTTAGAATTTGCGAATGAAGAAACATGTACCAACTTATTATAAGTATTTAATTAGTTTGCCATATTTGACCAATAGAATAGATAGATAGAATTCAAGAGTGGTCAAATAATTGCAAAGCTCCGGTGATTGCATAAACAATACTTTTCTTACACATTGTTGGATGTAAATTTGTAAAAAAGATATATTTTTTAAAATATTAGACACATTTTTGATATATGAAAAATTTCAACAGTAACAATACACAGTTATATGAAATTAACTACAATCCATAATAATTTTACACGAAATTTGGAACTACGAGTATTGAAACCGGCTGAATCATTCTACTCGTACTAAACAAAACGCCTATACTATGTTCTTTTTTATAAAGGACACGTCAAAATGTCTTTACCTCGCCTGATGGTAAGCTAAAGGCAAAGTCTCAGGACTGGGGTCACCACCACATACACAGGTAATGCTACAGTGGCGGCCCTCAGCTTGACGGCCTCATCAAATGCTTTTTCACGCCCCGCTTAAAGGCCCCGGGACTATAGGAGGAAGGAAACACATGCGCTGGTAAAGAATTCCAAGTCTTTGCGGCAAAAAGAGGCACCGAACCGCTTGGTTCTTACTGTTGTTACTACTGGCTAGTGATAATAGAAAATTGTCGTTTAAAAAGTTTTGAACATTTATATTTAAAAAGTTAGTACCCATAAATAAACTCACCAATGATTCCTCCAGTGGCTTCATGAGGGGCCGTGACGAATATCGTCTCGGAAGAAATCCTGTTCATATAAATACATGTCCCAGTTTCGATGTCGTACATATGGATGTACCCGTACTTGGTGATCAGGTAAATCACGTCGTACTTCGGGGACACCTGCATGGCTACTGGGAAGTCGCTAAGGGCTTCGGCGGGGAAGAATACATCTACTGCTTTCTTTGGGAATGGTTCGTTGCCCGCTGGGGTTTGGCCCACCTCTGTGAACAAAATTATCATGATTAACTACTGGTTTCAAATCTTCCTAGCCCTCCCTCCTTCCCTTTAGGGTAGGCAGCTCTCTTCCTTTGATTAATAGCCCAAAACACAATAGTAGCAATGTTGGCTACCTTAGTAGTATAAAGTATCAAATTGTTACTCTAACATCTCCATATTTAAAGTGTGTATCATACAATGTCGTTTGAGCAAAGTTTGCACACAGCGCGCCGCTAAAAGCGCCGTCGCTAATCTTGACACATTATCTCAAGTGGTTGAGTAATACACACGTATTGTTACAAAGCGATGATTGGATCATTGTTAATGAGAATTTAGAACAATAATGGTAATGAAATTGTTACAGTAAATAATCATATCTTTTCTAATGAACATCCCTCAAATTTAATAAATTGTGATTCAAACTGTACTACTTGACATTAATATTAAGTCTTAAGGTAGGTACTGTCCCGGTCGGCTCTTAATTTTCTGTGTTTCTGCCCACTTCTGCTTAACTGGAACTTAACTACAGAAGAAACGGCCGGGGTACAAGGGCAATGCCTTTTGGACCACCTCACACCCCGGCGTCCGAAGGCCGTTAATAAACCCTTCCGTTCAGGGTAGGCAGCGCACACGTCCATAGGTCACGGTGACCGCTTCCCATCAGGTGGGCCGTGTGCCAACTGCGTAGTATAAAAAAAATAGTTCTTAATTTTTAAAACAGATTTACAAGTAAAACTCACCAATAATATGTAGCTTGCCGCCGCCGTTTGGCGAAGTTCTGACCGCGAAGCAGAACAGTGTGGAAGGTTCAGCGTTACCCTCGCCCTTGAAGGTCGCGAAGGAAGCCGCGTGACCTTCGATGGGCTGTGAGCACTTGCGCTCTACTGAGTAGAGCTGCATAGCGCCTACTACGCGGTTCTGCTGCCCAGAGATACCTAGAAACGAGAAATGACAGATCAGCTAATGATTTTTTATTGAAGACAGTGAGCACTATTTTGGTAAGGTGTTCTAGATATTAAATAGTTGAAATATTTCACCAAGTAGACATATCGCTCGCACCCCAGCTGACTCCGGGTCATCTACGGTTTTAAGATGGCCTCATCGACCCCGAAAGGGGAGGGTGGGGTGAGGCGAGCATCACTCCACCTCGCTGACGGAGGGACACGTGGAGTCTCATATTGCCATCACCCTGATAATTCATCATGGGTTTCGTTTACCGACAGATAGAAAAATAAATTCCTATCTCTTATTCTACTTTCACTTCACCCACAGGATGTATGGAGATTCTTTAACCTATTCTATTTCGACTAGTAACTAATTATTCATACATCTATCGTTCACTTACCGACTAATAACAACCACTGTTGCTTCGGATCAGTCCTGTAATTGATGATTTGGCAGTCAGCTAGCGAGGAGTGCCTGTCGAACATCTTAACAGGCGTGGAGTCACCCTCCATGGACCAGTGGTACACGGACATCTTGGTTACCAGCGCGAGGGTGTTTAGCGAGATCCACTTCCAGAACACGATGTCTTCAGTCATCGTGTGCGCCTTCATCTTAGATTTCATTTCGATATTGAAGATCTGGAGGGTCTTTTGAGCTGCTGGCAAAACGAATGAACATAGTTTAGAGACAATATCAACGGAAGTGTTGTTTATATTCACGGAATATGAAATCTAGAATAAATAACGCTTAGGCTATGGAATGACCTCCCTGCTGTGGTTTTACAATTTGAGGTTCTTCAAGAAGAGCATTAGAAGGTTTTTACAGGGTCGGCAGCGCGAGTGTGACGCCCCTGGTGTTGCACACGTCAATAGGCCACGGTGACCGCTTCCCATCAGGTGGGCTGTGCGCTTGTCTGCCACCTAAGTGGTATAAAAAAACCTGTTTTTTTTTTCATTTTATTACTTACATACGAATAACATTCAGAATTGTAATAGTATTTGTGATAATGTATATGACCACAGAAACAGATTCAGAGCATTATTTTTTATTTGAAAAAGGAACACTCGCGCTGCCGACGCTGGAGGGTGGGGTTAGGTTGGGGGTGGGGCGTTCCTGTGCTGACAACGCAGGAGACTTTGGCCTTAGAAATGAAAGAATTCGTGGTAACATACAAAAAACAACCGAATTTTAAACCTATTTTTGGAAGCTACTTTAAAAAAGATCGGCAAAATCTCACTATAGAGTATACCTATAGAGGTACAGCGTATATGCAACTGTGCAGTGATAAACGATCCAGATAATATCGCATTACGGAGCCTGCGTCAGTAAATTGGACAGCACGCGAGTTCCGCGCGTTTACGTAACCCGATGGAGACGACAGCAAGATGTTTAGTACATCGAATATGTACTGATGTAGTTCACTGAGCAATTTGGTAATTGTTAGATAAGAAACTGTGACTTTGAAGTAAGTATTATATCTATTCTATAAGACATAATGCACACACAACCTACTCCCTACGGAATGAGCAAGTCTTTCCAGGGTGCGAGGGAGATCCTCTTAGGTCATCTTACACCCCAGCGTCTGAAGACCTGAGACGGCATGCGGTTTTGTCGCTCCGAGTCCGAAATAACCATCCCCGATTGCCATATCCCGTATGCGTGGGGTTTTTCGCACGAAAAATAGCTATACACGATGTTAGCTCCATCTTTTCCTGAGTAGAACTAAATGGCATTTGAATTGCTATAAGAGCGTCATGGTAAAGCTAAACATAATTTTCCAAATTTTTTTTTAGTGGACAAACAGGAGGAAAAGATACACGATGTTTTCGTTATAACACGCACGCACACATGGTTTGGCTGACAAGTCCGCTTCCAGTGTGGTTAATTGTAGCACCATATGGTAAGCGGGAACATAGCACAGGGGTAAAAGGTAATTATTTTGAAATCGGAAACCGACAATGTTTGCATACAGCGTGTATGTATAAACTGTCGAAAACAATATAGACATGTCGAAATGTGACAATTTAGTAAATTAGATTACAACTACCTAGTCTTGTGATTGTCAAGTATTAAGGCTTCTAATCTAACCAGATTTAGTTGAATAACAACTTTTCCATAAAGAAACTGCCATTTGACCCTAGCCAAATATTCTATGGACCTAACGGTATCAACCGTTATCTAATAGATTATGGTTTTATCTATGGACAGTCATATTGTTTTCAATGTTGTTTCTGTATTATTGCCGTGAGTTCTGGGTACTTCGGAATCAACAAACAATGCACCCGTGTTTACAAAACGATTGTCACCCAGTTGTCGAAATTCGACCAAAAATAGACAATCCATTTGAAAATAACAACATTTGAATCGCTTTCTGCGGAATTATGTTCACCAAACTTTTGACTGTTATTATCTAAATAAGCTTGTAAGTTTGTTTGTTAAAAAATCACGCGAAAAGGATTTGTTCGAAATTAAACTCAAAGATAGACCATGAAAAGGAAATGACTTCGTATGCCTATAATTAGAGGAGTAATTAAATTTTATTTTAGAACTATGTAGACCGGAACTAATCAATATAAGATGGGAGCACAGCGTACTACCCATATATTTAACGAGTAAAGCTATGGACAAAAGTTTGTATTTTAGAAAGAATGAGCCCATTACCGCCATTACGTCTCGCTCTGTCCAACCCGGTGAGTCATAAGCTCGTGAGATCGAACACCAAGCATCGCCAGGTCAGTGAAATAGGTCATACGACTTCTAAATGTCAAAGTTCAGCCGCTAAGGATCGCAATTTGATATGATCCAGTCCAAACATCTCATCAAGCTGTACATTAACATTTATATTAGGAGAACGTATAAATTGCTGCCCTATCTGTGCAATTTTGGTCTTTACCCGCCGCGCCGACACTAAAAATACTAAAATATCATTAAAACTTCTATGATGTCCATTCAACGACAAAAAATTAAAATGATAGTCATCTGTGCAAAAGATTACTACTAGAAAATTACTATTCGAAGAGATTTTAGCACTAAAAGAGAGCCCTGTCAGAGGAAATATTATAGAGTCGATTTTTTTTGCTCTCGAATATAAGTAACTTGCTTGTGTTAGATTAGAACACAGGATTAGTAGTAGGTTTATGTAAGTGGAATACTGGTTATGGATCAAATCCGCAACTGCCTAAACATAAGTTGGTCACGAATGAGTATTGATCAAATGACAGTTAAGTGCTGAAGAAATTGCAAATTGCAAATTTTCAGGAGAAATTATTTTAAAATTGTTTCATTGCTCTGCCGACTGAGCGATACCATATAAAAAATCAACGACATTGTAGATAACATAGTACCTATCTGTAGTAAATAAAAGGCTAACGACCTCCACTGATTGAGAAAGGTCGTGGTAACGAAACCTTTTATAACACGAGTAATTGCATTTTCAGAATCTCAAGTCATTCATTCAATGTTATCATCATCCACCAAACGTTTTCCAAAGTCATTTAGGATCGGCTTTTCAGTATAACGACGAATTGGCCGAACTTCGATATTTTCCGTGAAGCGACTGCCATCTCACTTTTGCATTCTATTGCCGATATCAAAATCCTGTAAATGAGACGAGTTATCGACATTTTTAGGGATGCAATGACTGCTATAGATGTTTGTATGGCAATCAGGACCAACGGCTTTACGTGCTCTCTGAAGCACGGAAAAGTCTCAAGCATGAATTAATTAATCCTAAAACGAATCGGACTAATATCACTTAACTTTGCAATCTCAAGTAATTTAATGTAATAAATCTGTACTCATCTTTCTACTTAATGAACTACTATGTATTTTTTGTGTGTACATAAATAAATAAAAATAAAATAAAATAAAATAAAATAAAATAAATAAATAACAGAAATCGCCATATTGGAAGAGATTTATGATGGTGTTGGATATTCTGTGCACGAAATACAGACAACGGGCGCCAGTACAAAAACACCCTAACGATCGACTCCGCCTACGTCATAGTCCACGTAACTCCCACGCGCCGTCGAATTAAAAGCATTGTAATAATTCTCCTTTCACTTTTAGTGCGGTGTCCAATAACTGTAAACACCTGATTGTTGTCTCTGTGACGAAGGAATCAATGAAGAACGCAGGTCAAGGAAACTAGTCGCTTATGACGTCATTATAATTTTATTATTACCTTGGTAATGTATGTTGACTATGACGAGTTACGTCAGCCCTTTAGTCAGTCAGGTAAATAATTCGTCAAATATGATTTTTGTGATAATGGAAATTTATTAAACTGCTTCGTTGGCATATGTGATTATGGTTATAATGTTTGCGTGCGATACTCACATTCCCCGGATCTGGCATTTTTATTAAGAAATTATTCCCAATTTTAGCACGGAATCTTGAAATATGCACGGTAGGCCACTTTAGGCTTATTTTCTATGATAAGACATACAAGCTGATGGCGAAATAGGCATTTAAAAACATATAATTTTGTTTGAAGGGTCTTAGTCGGACTTAAATTATTACGCACGTTTGATCACAATCGGTTGAGTAGAAAAGGACATGCCAAAAACGTGAAAAAATGACGTCCACGCAGGAACGCGAGTATAGGCTAGATCTACATAAAAAGATTTGGATTGCAACGGGTTACAAGTATTTGATACTACAAACTATACAAAACGCGCACCAGGATATTTACCGTATAGGAAGTGAACCGTAACATTTTACCTGGCGCAACGCACCGGAGCGATGATTCGCGGTTGGTAACCCAACCTGCCGCTGATTTCAATTGACCTTTAAACCCATCAGGTTGATACGATGGATATTTGTTCTCAACGAGGAAAGCAATCTGAATATTTTATTTAATAACTATTGGACGGTTTACTTAGAGAACACAATCCAAGAGTAGTCAGGTGGGGACCAATCTCACACGCCTAATACTGTAACTTCTGTACATCAGGAATGGCAGTGTCCATCAACAGCAGTGGTCGAGGGATGACATGTAACTCTACGCTTGGAGCGTAAATTTGATTTTATCTCTCTCGCTATAAATTGGTGACCATATTGGTATGTCGATCTCAAGTAGAATGAACTACAAGACATTTTTAGTTTAGTTTCTTGTGCCCTACGAAGTTAGTTGACAAAACACCTACGCAAAGGAAATAGTTTCCATCTCTATGGTTCAATTAAACAAATAGATAGCTTTTGTAGAAATGCATCGGCTTCAAAACGCATAAAATTATTTCGTGTTATTGCTACTTCCGCTGGTGTTTTGTGCCAAGAATATAAAAGCCACATACATACATTATGAAAATGAGTCATTGCCAGAACGAACAGTGGACGTCTCTATGCGTGATGTAATCAATAAATGAAAACAGCACAACATTTATGTGTGAAATGTTGTGCGTTATTACATTTCTAAATACAGTAAGAATTTTATGTGCGTGATTGATAAATATTCGTACAAAATGAGATTCATAGTAAAATGAATAATAATGACATTTCTTTTCACACTTTAGTTGTATTGGAGAATTGGGTTGCAGAATTTACTTTTTTGGGGCACAGATATGGCGGAATGCCCAAGGCCACAGGCATCCTAAGTCCGCAGTCTAGATAAAATCCAAGTAGTACTTAGATTCTTACATTTTTCAGTGTATTGCAGACACTGCTGAATAATTGCTCAATTGATATGTAAGATATCTAGCCAGATCGGTTTTAAATATCATTTAAATATTTGATTGTCTGTCTTATTGAACTTGCCAAGGGCATACACAATAATAAAATACAGAAAATAAACAAACAAATGGAAATGTTTATGATTAAATATATTTTGGCTGGCATGAAATATTATCAATTATTTGTTATCTATCGAATAAACACATCCCGAGCATTATTTATTATTGTGGCACCAAAACTTGATAAAAGCGACGGATTTTTGTTCTCGCTTTGAATATTATTTCAAAGCGATCTATCTAAGAAAACCTCGAAAATGGCTTGAATGAGGGCAACGGACACATTAAGAAAATATAGGTCGAATAGGATGAGAAAGAAGAACGAAAAGGAAGTAAGGATACATTACTGGCTAGCTGTTGCTTGCGGCTCCGCCTGCGTGAAATTCCTTATCCCGTTCCGTGACCCACAAGAACTTAAAAAAAAATTGTACTATTGTAAACTATAATCTATCTTTGTGCCAAATTTCTTCCAGACCCGCTCGGTCATTTTTGCGTGAAAGAGTAACAAACATACTCATCAACTTTCACGTTTATAATATTAGTAGGATTTTGTCCATTTAAATTTGGGGATCGAACCAGTTTTTTTTTTTTGATTAGGAGAAAATCCACCAACCCAGCAATGTGTTGGTGAAACTTGTGAATCTTTTGATGCACAAGAAATTGACTTTGGAAAGACACTATGAATCAGATCCATTGCACTTAATCAATATTTAATGATTATCATTGCCTTAACATTGTGATAAGCAAGCGTGACTAATCTATTGCCAAAGTCAGATTTTTGATAGCCTCTTTCGACAATGTGAATCAAATGGAAATAAATGTCAGTTAAATTTTAGAGGGCATGAAATTTGTTGACTTAGGTACAGGCAATAGGACTATGGCAGTACATAACATACATAGATCCACAAGAGATATCTTTCAAATAAATAAAAAAAACCTACTCCAACGGACTTAAGTGAAATGGGACCACGCGGAAAGCGCCAGCTATCAAATTAAACATGTCAGTTAAATTTTAGAGGGCATGACGAAATCGGTTCACCCAGTTGAAAGTTTATGTATAGATAAAAAAAATAATAACTTTGAAAAGTTGTATGGACAGTAAAGAGTGCAAGGACAGAAAGCAGATGGCGTGCTGTTGTCTCTGCCTACTCGGAAGCGGAGGCGAGAAAGGCGTACTGAATGTATGTATAAGTTGCGCCTAAAATATCTTTACAAAGAAACCTGGCTGAGTAGATGTTTCCTTGTGCTGATATTCTTTGTTTACAATCCTTATAATCTGAAAGGGTTAGTCATTTGTATAATTTACAACAATAGATATCTATTTATAAGTCAGATCATGACCTTTTCAGTTCTATTTATATTATTACGATAATTGAACAATGTTAAACAAATTTTCCGACTTGAAAATCATACACACATGACAATGTCCTATTGACTTGACCTGTGAAATATTTTTGTTTCATGCCTTCCGTCTTTAATCCTATTTAATAAATTCTACTCTGGTTTTTACGGGAGCAACCGAACGGCCGTCTGATACCTATGCAATATAGAAATTCCCATGTAGAAAGTCATGGGTACCGCACAATCGAACACAGATCGAGAGTATGACGAAACTGTTGGTAGTTGAATCGACTCCATCTATGGAAGCTGACCTACATGTCTGGAGTCGGAGCGACCTATAATATGACCTAATGTTGTTGTTCGCGGATCCACCCGCAGTAAATATTGATCCCGTCCCTACGACCTACATTATTATTATTCTCTTTATTTATTTTGTTAACATATATAAATTATATTTTTAAATATAAATATAAAAAATGTATTTAAAAATATAAAAAATAGTACCCCACCGGCGCCGGCGTCGGGTACAGGGGCCAAGCCACCGGTGGTTCGAGCTCCAGAGAGAAATCTCCGCACAATATGTGCCGTGTCGAGGAGTACGTACCGCCTTCTGCATTAAGCCATTATTATTATTAATAAACAAATTTCATCATTATCTTGGCGCTGATTTCGGTTGCATCCGATTGAAAGCTTAGATTACGCTTTCCATGTGTCATGTTTAGTTATTACGGGAGCGACTGCCGTCTGGCCTCTCAGCCCTGACAGGAAAGCCTGTCGCCAGAGACGTGTCCGTCGATCAGCAGGTGTATAGTGCACGGCATCTAACTTGGCAAGATTTTGGAGTAGTGTGGGCCCCACTACTCCAAAACTAGTTGGACTGAAAAGCAGACCCCACCAGAGTTGATAAAAGGCTTGGAGAATGATGTAATGTTTTCTACAGTAACATCTGATGTATATATTCGTAAAGTAACATTATCAATAATAATACTATCGCATCCGTTAATAGGATTAACATACATGTCAGATCATTAATGTTAAAATTAAATAATGTTAACGACAGGCGGGTGTAGACAGAAAAGGGGGCGGACGTGTAATGAGATTACTGTGTACTAAACAATGTACCCAAACTATGAGATATGTAGGTAACTTACTGTCTCTCGTATTTGTTTGAATTATAATATTGTTTGAAGATGAAGTCACGATTCAAGTACAAATATTAAATTTTCGCCCCAAGACGAATTATCGGCGAATTTCGAATATCGAAGAGTTGTCAGAGTATAACTCCTGTAAGGTCCTGAAGGATCACTTTTAAATGCCCTCATTTGGGCACTTTTTCTGGGCTGTATATTTGCTTGTCACTTTAATGCCTACAGAGAGATGGATGGGCCCTGGTATTATGAATTTTGCAGGGTAATTCTGCAGGACTAGAAATACATAGTATCTCCATGGTATGTCTCATATACCAATTATAGCTCAATGTGTTTTTACTGTACTATAATTTAGGGTGAGAACAACTTTATGGATATAACTTCAATGCTCTACAAAAGCTCATTGATTACTCCAACATCAATTTTTTTTACTTACTTACTCTAGAATAAAAAAAAAACCTCATCAAAAGAAATTACAAAATAGGAATAAACTTGAATTGACATACCTTCAACTCCTGCCTTTCCTTTCAGAGCAATAACCTTGCTGGCGGGGTTCATGATCGCCGAGTCTGCGCTGATGGGTCGACGGATGGGGTTTGTGGGGTCCGCCATGTCAATGATCACAACTTCAGCCGTTTCACCCACTTTCTCACGGATACAGATAAACTTATCTGACTCCATTGTGAGCGTATTGAAGGATATGGAGGCTGGATTGATCCCCACATTTGTGAGCTGCAATAGATTTAGTTTTCGTTAGACATCTTTTCACAATACTGAAAAACTCACTAAAGAATGGTCTCCATGTTTATACAAATGCTCTGTACAAATATATATATAATCACAGCTAATTTTCAGCTATGGGGCGGACAGAATTGCTTAGGAGTGCTAAAGACTGTGCTAAAACTCTGTCACATTTCTATGTCAGAGAACTGTACTGAACCTCCACATTAAAAGGCTGCCTGTTCTTACAGGTAGTGTAATAAACAGATTCAGTTTCAAAAAAACCTTTGAAGTATTGATAAGTGACAATTGGTTATAAGCTACTTGTACTAATTTCAATTATGTATTTGAAACGTGAGCTTATACAATGAGATAGCAATGAGTCAGTATCTAGGTTACGTCTAAATATTACACTATATTACAGCATCGTGTAATCAGACAAGTTCAGATTCAAATGTTTAATAGAACTAGATAAAATTTGTGCTGTTCTTTTCCTTTAAACAATATAGGTATTATGTTATTTACACTATTTTACTAACACTTGCACACCAATATGGATAGGATAATCACAATTTACTAACACTGTACTATGTTATTCAGCAAAATTAATGATTGATTGATTGAAAAAACCATTCTTTAAAGTAAAATATGATATCAAATAAATTCCCAACTCATTTGACCTATCTTCTTACAAGTTTGTAATGTGTTGCTGATTGGTATTTCTTATCTCAAAATTAACCAGGGTTTAACCACAGGGTATAACAAGTACAATGCGTCAATAGCTTAGTGTAATGGAGTCAACCTTACAATCACCAAGTCCCAGCTTGTGAGACTATTCCTAACACAAGCAATTAGCTTAGCTGGAGGGTTTAACAGAAATATTAGTTATTTTACCTAATTGGTGCTTAAAAAAATATCTTCACTATACAACAGGATTTGTAAAAACATATTTTTTCAAATTCTTTAATATATTATAAGTCCACCAACTGAATCACTATAGGATATGGTTTTTATTATGCCACTCAAACACATGACTATGTACTTTGAATGGCATAGCATACCTAGTGAGATATAAAAACCAGCACATAAAACATTTCTCATACAATAAAGCATGAACTTCATTCCAATAGTTTAAAAATTCTAATTTATGTTAAAAAAGTGTTCAAAAAAATATGATAGGAGACTCAATATGATGGTAAAATAATCTCCTGTATTGAAAATGAAGTCTGAATTCATTGTCTAGTTCAATCACCTGAGTAAAGTATTATCTGGTGATTTGATTTTCTGATAAGAGACAAGGCTGAGGGGGTTGCTCATGGAGTCAGCTATATAACTTTTTACTTTTAAATATAATATTAAAATTATTATAATAGTATACATATTATAAACAATTTGTATTGTATTTTATGCTGGGTAATAATAGTGAGTCATAGTTTATATTATATTATTTACATTTTATTGTATGTATGTCAGTTAAGACTGTCTGTAAATTTCATTGATTCATAACCTGTTAGGTTCCAATAGATAAGATTCTAATTGGATTATGTTTTGTTATTGATCATGTTGGTATAACAAAATTTCAATTTGAACTGTATTTTTTCACAAAGTACCTAATGTAGCATTCATGCCATTATACAAAAGTAGAATTAGCATAAATGCTAACTTTGACCTAAAAGAGTGACAATATTGGCATAGCTTTGGAGACCAATGATCCAGACAGGAATATGGAACAAATCAATACCGGCCGCTCGTCCCGTAGGCTCGGCGGATAGGGGGTGGCAACTGTCACTATGATAATTGCGCAATGCCTTTACAATAGCTACTTATGTACAATACTTATCAATGAAGTGCACCACTGAGTCCACAAGACTTCTCTTCACTGAGAAATATCCAATTGCTTCCTCAAAGGAAATGCTATCGGCAAATCCAATAAGCGAATGGGCGTACTCACCTGTAAGTGCTCCTGAAAACGTATCGGTAATGCTTGCGCCATTGCTGCGTTTACCCACGCCCCAAATTAAATGAATCAGATAACAAACGACCCTTTGAAATCACCAACTCTGAAAAAATTCACGAATCAATTCACTGCTGTCTCATCCGAAAACACTTTTGACAATCAACATGGCGTTCATGAGTGGAGAAAAATGACAATGACCGGAACGCGATAAAATTACTTATACAGATATCGTGTAACTGAATTTACTCACATTTTTTAAATACTACATTAAGAAAGATGAGGGGTTAATGATTATATGTTATTTCGGAGAAATATGACGAACAATCTACACCCGCGGCTGCCACATATACAAATGAATGAAATGGCAGATAATGCTAGAAGAAGACAGCATGAGAATTTTCTTTTCTTAATGGTGCATTCAAAGCTGATGATATAGTTTGGATTAAACATTACAAAATATAATATTAACAATTTGTTAAATCAAGATGTTTCTTTTATTTCCTTATCGAAATATCCGTCAACATTCAACATTAGTTAAAATTACAAATGTAAATACTAAACTGCTATAAAATCTACTATCTTTATCCTAATCCCATAGAAGTTTTCTCTACTCAATATTTTGAACTTGGTAAATTCTATAATATGAATGTATGTGCATAAAGATTATGATTTAAATGAAATATACATAATGTACTTTTAACGACCAATCTATTTTTGAATAAAGACTCTGTATAACGAACGAAAGCTACAACTTTTGTATTATACTTCTACTTATTTTGTTTGAACACAGTTTGAACAATTTGAACCAGTTTGAACGCAGCTGATCATTGACATGACGATGTCAATCTGAAACGTATTTCCAGGGGCTTTTATATTGAATTTACACCTAAAGCATATCTTTTCTTTTTCTCTTTTTCACAAACTACATGTTCGAATTTTATCTCTTTGAATTTTGTACCTGGACATTTCATGGGTAATTTTTTTTGGGTTGCCACATCATAAAAGCCATGATAATGTAGTTTATTTCACTTAAGTATCTTCTTGTTTTACATAAGTTTTGGTCCTTCATGCTAGTTAACTCATAATGCACAAATAAATAAGATCTTATAACACCAGGGTTCCATCAACGTTGCTCACCAAGTCATAATATTTGGGTGCTCCTTGTGTTTCTCCTCATCGGTGTCACTGTGGAGAAGCAGTTGACAGCCTTGGACATCACGGCCTATCATGCGGCAGGAGCGCAGGACGCATGTCACGTCATGCACACCTAAATGATATTATCCGTCGGGCTCTTGTCACCGCCGGCGTTCCAGCTGCGCTTGAACCTGCTGGTTTGGTGCGCGACGATGGCAAGAGGCCTGACGGTATGTCTTTGGTGCCTTGGAAGATGGGTAGACCTTTGGTGTGGGACGCAACTTGCGTCGACACCCTCGCGCCTTCTCATCTTCCAAGTACGGCGGGCTGCGCCTGCGCTGCTGCGGCATCAGCGGAGACCCTCAAACGGCGCAAATATAGCAATTTAATTGACAATTATATCTTTGAGCCGTTTGGGGTCGAAACATTAGGTTCGTGGGGTCCGAGCGCACGGTCGCTTTATAAAGAAATCGCAAAGCGACTGGTCGACGCTTCACGTGATCAAAGGGCTGGCTTCTTTCTTGCTCAGAGAATTGGCATTGCCATCCAACGTGGCAATGCCGCCAGCCTTTTGGGTACGTTACCAGTCGACATCGATGGGGAGGAATTCTTCGACACCTAAACTTTTAAAAAAAAAAAAAAATTGTACATACTTAATATTTTCTAAGATAGTTTAATAATAATTCTGTATAAATAAAACTTCTAATCAGTCATAATATAGGAAAACAATTATCCAGTATCTTGTTAAACGATTGGCTCAACAACGTAGCTAATCATTATTATCAGATTTATCAGCCATTTTAATTAATACCTTTAAGTACGGCTTAGACATCCAATTGGGTCAATCCGCGGAAATCCAATAATTGCGAATATATGCTAATAATAAATTAGTTATCATAATAGCTTTCTTTTTTTACTTTGCATGACATTTCCTACATATTTTCACGTAAGGCGCCGGTATTTAAAATAGTACACATCCTTTAATTATTTTTTTATTTCAATAAACACGCACCAAACGTCATCACCGTATACAAAAAAAAGTCGAGTAATAAAGTTCCACAATTATTTCCCAAAAATTGTACTAGCACTTTCCGTTTTTTCTTTCATATTTTGAAAGTATACATTATCTACAATAACATAACGAACCATGATGTGATTTGATATCAAATATCATATAAAAATAAATTAAATAAATTTTGTCACGAAAATTCGTCATCACCGTTGCGGCACCGTCAACTTTGTATTCCTCGTAAATTCTATCTACCTAGCCCGATCTAGACGCCCTAGATCTCCTTTCCCAGTCTCTCTAATGAAGCGGAGCGCAGCGCACGTCAATTTTATCCACGCAGGAGTCTAAAAATTTTCAACTTACATTGCTTAGGGGCAGTGTGTCACGTATTTGCATCATCACCATTATCAGAGAAATTTAGGTAAGCACTAATTACTAGATCTTTTTAAAATACCCACGCTAACCGTAATTAATGCACAATACCATAAAAATGGTTGGTTGTGCTCTCTGCAGCATGGTATTTAGTTTAAAAAATCATAAGCTATCAAACGTCATAACCATTATCATCATTACCATTTGTTTTCTATTAATGGTAATGATAAGAAGTGAATGGTAATGATCTTGCTCTATGTGTTTTGTGTGTTTATCTCATGTATTCTGATTTGGGTGATGTTGAATGACCCTGGGCCACCGGTAAAGGCGGGTGGGGCAAGCATCGCCCGCAGAGTGCGTTCCTGGTATGGGCGCGAGTGAGCGAGATTCACCAGAAGCTGATAACCGTGATCCAAACGTAGGCCGGTTCAAAACAGTGTACATCAAAGCCACAAAGTAATGCTGCAAGAAGGCTCACATCAGAGCGGATTCCCAGTGCATTGCACGGCTTGGGTAGGCTTGTAGCGCACCCCACGGGCAGTTGTGGCTACTGGCCAAGGCCGTGCAACTACATCCTTATCAGGCAACGCCATATTCGTGCAGTGCTGCAATCACTCGATGTCCGGCAAGCCAGTGGTCCCGATGGAATTCTAGCAGTGATTCTACGTAAATGTGCAGCGCAATTTGTCTCCCATGGCTTACGCGTCTGTACTGCATCTCATACACTTCGGACGCACGACACGCTTTCTCTATGCCGACGACCTGGCTCTTACGTCACAGGGTTCCTTTGAGGAGGTAGAGGCAAACTTGAACGCCGCACTCGAGGACTTGAGCTCCTATTACGACAGCAATGCGCTGAAGCCCAACCCCTCAAACACCTCACTTAGCAACGGGCAGCGTGAGCTTGACATTCGGTGGCGTGGTATCAACATCGTCCACTGCAAGCATCCCGAAATATCTGGGAGTTACTCTGGACAGGTCCCTCACGTTTAGGAAGAACTGCGAAAACCTCAAGCAGAAGGTCTGCGATCGTAATAACCTTGTTAAAAGGCTGACGAGTATAAACTGGGGGGCCACACCACACGTGCTGCGAGCAACGGGGCTCGTTCTGTGTTATTCAGCTGGTGACGCGGGGCTAGTGGATGTAGCACTAAATGAGGCCTGCTGGATAATAACTGGCTATCTAAAGCCGACTCCGGTACGGCAGCTATACCCACTGGCTGGCATTGCACCTCCCAGCGTTCGCAGAGATGTGGCATCATCCATGGAGTGGGGCAAACTGGAAGCGGACCACCGACACCCCATGCATGGCCACCCTTACGTACCACAAAGGCTGTAAAGCCGAAAGAGCTTTTGGGTATGCGTCGCTACCGCTGACAGTGAACCCCCAATAGCCAGAGTGACTCGCTGGAGAGCTCGAAGTCCGTTTCCGACCCCTTTTGTTCCGTGGGCGGAAAGCCTCCCACCTGGACACGACCTTCCCTGGGTCACGTGGAAGTCTCTAAATAGACTTCGGACACAGGTCGGCCGAAGCAAGGAGAATCGGTCAAGAAGGGGGTTCTCGGGCAGTGCAAGCCTGCGGTGCGAGTGTGGAGTTTCCCCGCAGACTATGGCCCACCTAATAACGTGTGCTGCATGCCCATGTACTTTTTGCACACCAGAGGAACTCATGAGTGCCTCTGAGAACGCAATCCAGGTAGCAGCACACTGGAAAAGTAAAATCTGAGAGCAGAAATGCCATCGATACGATAGAAGAAGAAGAACACTTCGGGTACAGTACCGCCAGCTTGTGCAGCGAAGCGAATGTGCAGCCGATCCCCAAGGAAGGGGATCGGTCAGACCCGGGCAATTATCAACCCATAGCCGTCACCTCAGTGCTGTGCAAGGTTTTTGAGCATATCATTAACGCACAGCTCATGCGTCACCTAGAGGATCATTCCCTAATTAATGATCGGCAATATGGCTTCAGGCCGAAACAGTCAACGGGTGATCTTCTAGCGTATGTCACCCATCTATGGGGTGAGGCTTTGGACAAGTATAGTGAGTCACTGGCTATCAGTCTTGACATTGCCAAAGCTTTCGATAGGGTCTGGCACAAGTGGATGCGGGCCGGAACCTCGACGTGGTGCACCTGGGCAACGGAGGCGAGCAGCGCCTACCACTTGCCACGGGAGACGCTACTGCCTGCGGCCAATCCGGCCGGGGTGGGAGCGGCCGTTTAGAGGGCTGCTCCGAGGCTCTCCACGTGTCCCTTTGACTAGCAGATGGCACAGTGGGGAGCAAGCGGGGGGTGAGCTGATTGTCTGCGCGCCGACGGTTGGGTGACAGGACGGCCGCCTGTAACCCTACACCCCACCATCGGCGATATGGCGCGATGCTCGCCCCACCCCTCCTTTCGTGTGTTGCGGGGGCCATCTTAAAACCGTAGATGGCCCGGGGTCAGCTGGGGTGCGAGGGATATGCCCATTGGGTAACCTTACACCCCGATAATTAAGACCCGAGATGGCGTGCGGTTTTAGTCGGTTCGATCCCGACATAACGACCCCCGATGGCCGACAGGGGTGGTATCCATGGGGATTTCCGCACGATAAAAAATGGGTCTGGCCCAAGTCATTTATTTCCAAGCTGCCTGCTTTTGGTCTATCTCCACTGTTATGCAGCTTGATTGAGAACTTCCTGCAGGAGCGCCGCATTCGAGTGCTCTGTGATAGGCGCAGGGGTCCGTTTTGTCGCCTACTCTGTTTCTTCTGCATATCAATGACATGCTGTCAGTAGGCAGCATTCACTGCTATGCCGATGATAGCACCTTACACGGACGATATCACGGTCACCCTGCGAACAAGCAGGCTGACGTAGGGGAAAAAAGACAGCTTCTTGTCACTGAGCTTGATCGGGTTCTGAATCACATTTCGCAATGGGGCTCTGAGAACCTGGTCGAGTTCGATGCCAAGAAGACGCAGGCTTGTGTGTTTACAGCAAAAGTATCTCCTTGCCTGCCCCTCCCTGCTCTTCGGGACACTCCACTGCCACTTCAGGATAACCTAGATCTACTCGGAATGGATGTTCGCTGCAAACTGACTAATAATAACTACATCGAGAGCATCATCAAAACGGCCTCGCGGAAACTCAGAGAACTGAACAAGGTGAGGCGGTTTTTCACGCCGGAGCAGCGGTCCCTTCTATACAAAACACAAATCCGTTCTGGCGTAGAATACTGTACTCATCTCGACGTACAGGCCGTATTATTGGGACTCTTCAAGTTACCAACGCTCTCGAACCGTTACAATTACGTCGATACATAGCCTCTTTGGCAGTTTTCGGAACACTCACCATGGTAGAGGCGGTACCTCTACCATGGTGAGTGTTCTGATGAGCTCCACCAACTAGTTCCATCCTCTCCTTTCCTATACAGAACAATACGTGCAAGGCTGAGATGTCACCCTCATACCGTGTTGAACAATGCCATCAAGAACTAAGAAGTTCGGTGCCTCTTTTTTTGCCGCTCAATAAAGACCTAAAATTCTTTACCAGCCCACGTGATTCCTTCCTCCTACTACAGTCCCGGGTCCTTTAAGCGGGGCTATAGCGGGGCGTGAAAAAGCATTTGATAAGGCCGTCAAATTGAGGGCCACCATTATGGCATGTATGTATGTAATGGGGACCTCCTTCCTGAGACTGTGCCTTTAGCTTACCATAGTTACCATCAGGTGAGGTGAAGTCATATTATTAACGTAACTGTCGGTTACGTCTATATGACTTCTACTAAAAGAAAAAAGTTTATTTGCAATATTCTATTATGTTTATAGTGATTTAACAAAGGAGAAACAAGTGTTATTCAGTTTTTCATCATTCCCATTAACATATCGTCATTACCGTTATAGAAAAATCATTACCATGCTATAGACGTCATTACCATATCAATTAAATAACTTTGAAGATCAATAACTTCTGATTCTCTTGTTGGATTTTAGTGCCTCCAATAGTTTTGTAAAGGTTATTAAAAAACCTTTAAATTTATTGCGTTTGACACGCATTTCCGACAAGTTACAAAAAAAGTTCAAAATAAATAAGAAAGAATCAAAACGGCGGATTCACCCAATTATTAGATTATAAAAAGGTCTTCGAATAATTTCCAGGGAGTCCAGGGATCAGAAATCAGGGGTCAATTGGTCTTGCATACTGGCAACTTCGGAAATTCATCAAATCAAGCTGTCAAATCACAACAAAAGGCTGAGTTGAATTGTTTTTACTGTGAATTGCATGATTTGCATTTATTTTTCAAACAAACAGCTAAATAAAAATACATCACGATGGTAAAATTAGTGATCAAATGTAGTTCTACATCCTACACGTTTATTAATTTTGCTTAACTTGCACTTGATTAGTTTCAGTTTGGCTTCAACATGTTTCACGAAATCAGTAGACCCTTTAACATGACCTACAAGTGTTACTCGGTATCAATGTTACCTGGGAATGAAAGACAAGATGTAGAAAGAGGAGGAAAAAGTAAGTATAACTCCCCATAGTTCGAAATTTTTATGGAAATCTTTATTGAATGCATGTTGATTTTATGCAATAAACAACAATAACTATAGATTATAATGCCTTTTAAATTGACTTAGTCATTATAGTAATCATTTTAAATGATAAACACTAGCTCTTTTATGTGTCAAGTGCTCCTCTAGAATAGAATTTTCTCTCAATTTTATGACCATTTGAGAATGAATAAAACAGTAATGTAATGATAATGAAAACTGAGCAAAATGATAAGGCAATTAAGTTCCTACACTAGTTAGCATTTATACTAGAACATCCTAACTTCAACTTTTGGGTTACAGTTTGCCCAGCCTAGTTGTACATGAATCCCGTTGTCGAAGTCATTATTCTGAACTTTGGGTAGGGGGTTGTACCTCAAAATCCCCTAGCTACCCACGAAACCAAATATTCGGGACGTACAAAAGAAGTATTTGGTTAAAATAGTAAAACAAGTGCCCTATCATAAATTATTCTACATGAAAGGGCCTAGAATAGATCCTTGTGGCACACCCGTAACTAGGATATCTCCATCATCTGTTACTGTGCAGCTAATTCAGTAGATCTAGTTTCATTGATATATCAATATGTTTTGTTCTATCTCAGAATCCATAAAACATTAGTCCTTGCGAGAGTTTATTATAGTCAACACAATCAAAAGCTTTGTTCAAATCACAGAACAATAGGATGTTGCCAATTCTCTTATTTCCTTGAAAATATTTTCACAAGTGTATGAAAATTTAATTTTTCAGTATCCTTGAAGCATTTCAAGGAATCAATTCAATGTCATCCACTACAATCACTATAATCCTAGGAAACATTGTACCTAATAAACTATTCTTACTCATTTCCTTCCAGTTATAATGCCACCATCAGCTCTGGAGCAGCTAACAAGACTAAATATAGAATACCCTATGATCTTCAAGCTCACAAATAAAAAAACTAAAAGAATCACACATTGCGGTGTATTGGAGTTTGTAGCTGATGAGGGAAGAGTGTACTTACCACATTGGGTAATCTTAATATCTTTTTTACACAACTGTTTTGTAAATCCATCCCTTCCATGTTATGCCTGAAATTAATAACCAATCTAACTGAAAATCATTATATATGTTAGAATTATTTTATTTTAATTCTAATTTATTGACTGATTTGAGAACTCATCGCCTGTATATTCTGGATTTCACCCTAGTTTGTCACCACCCAGCGACGTGCAGTCAATTGATAGACTGAATAAATTAAAAAAAAAAAACAATTTTAGCAAGTTATTGGACAAAAAGCTTTGCGTATTTATTATTAGATTGTTAATTGGGTGCATTTCATTTATTTCATGCATTTTACTTGGTAGTGTCTACCCTGGCAAACTCTGTTGAGTTAGCCATGGTTTTCTCAGCACAAATAAAGCTGGCTCAACCAGAGAAGTATATTTTAGTGTACTTTTTTAATTGACTGGTTCGCTTTGTTACAGATGATGGCTAATTTAGTTCTAGAAGAAGGAACTTTAGTCCAGATAGAAAGTGTCTCACTACCTGTTGCCACTTTCTCGAAGTTCCAGCCTTTATCTGAAGACTTTCTAGATATCTCAAACCCTAAAGCAGGTAACTTCATATTTTTAATAATACCTCGTTTTTTCTACGGAAAAGAATGCCATAGCCTTAGGCTTTTCTGTCTCTTCCTGTTGTGAGTATTGTACAAGACAATTAAAGGATAGACAGACACACCTTCAAAAGTGGCTGTTGATGGGAATAGGCTCACTCCCAATTATATGGCACTGAAATCATAATTTGTTTCACACTTTCACCAACCATATGTAATACAATATTCTGTTCTTTGGTTTCTAAACATATTTTACTGAATCGGCACCCTGGCAAAAATCTACCGTAAATAAATTTCAGTAGGGCCCATTTACCATGGTTCGAAGAAAGATAAAATATCTAAACATATTTGTTGTATTTTTTTTTCAGTATTAGAAAACTGTCTACGTAACTTTTCGTGCTTGACCAATGGTGACGTCATTGCTATTAAGTATAATTCGAAAGTATATGAATTGTGTGTGCTAGAGACCAAACCAGGAAATGCAGTCATCATCATAGAGTGTGATATGAACGTAAGTACCTTCTGACATATAATTACTTCACTCAATGACTAACTAATAGTGCACTTGCTGACTGACGCTCTCGCAGTGGATTAATAGGGCGCAAGGTGAAAGCCTCGGATGCAAGATGACAATGATGATCTAGGGTAGGGTGGGGACATAGGGAACGAAGGGTAGCGTTAATCATGGACATATATTTTCCGTTCACAAGTGGTATCTCTTGGCATGGTATGGTTTCTCGGGCTGTTGTCCGCAACTCCACGTCCTGGCGCGGTTTTTGCGTGCTGGTAACTCTGGTAGTTGGTATCTTTTCAATCGTAACTGATTTCGGATTGGGAAGAAACAATCCTGGGCGAAAAAGATTATGATCACAACTGGTTACCACACATGGGTCAAGAGTGGTTAGGGCTCTAAGCAGAGGCACTCCATTATTATGTTTTTGTAGTCATATTTTCTTCTATATTTAAACTATTCACTCAAATAGTGTACTTTTGCTTCATAGGTAGAATTCGCACCCCCAGTTGGCTACAAAGAGGATGACCACTACCGTCGATCAGAAGCGGACAGTGCTGGAGTCGGTATGGACCAAGATCCTTCAAACATGATGCCTGAACCGGCTGGTTTCATCGCCTTCAGTGGAGAGGGGAACAGGTTAGATGGGAAAAAGAAGAAGTTGATCAGCGAGAGTGAAAGTGAACCAAGTGCTTCGCAATCAAGACAGGTGAATATATTAAAAAAAAAATTAACGGAATTTCAAATAATCTAAGTAATAAATTATACAAAACTTGGCCTAGAACCCATAATGCAAGCTAGTTAAGTTATGTTTACTTTGGGTCTAGAAAGCCGTGTAGATTGTCCTACAATTAAAAAAAAAACTAAAATATAACCCTGCAAATAGACAGGAGAATTTATCATTGACATTTATCAACTTTTTTTTTGCTCTAGACGTACGTTCGGGGAATTCCAGATTACGATTTCGTGATTGGCACGCTCAGGTTTATCAGGAATTCACGTCCAGCAAGTGCAAAGGAGGATACACCTACAGAAATTCCCTTCGAGGCTTTCAAAGGAGAAGGTTTCACTTTACGACCTAGCAAGTCCAAGAACTGATAACACTACTAGAAAAATGTTAGATTTTTTACATATTCATAGTATATGTGTTCTACAGGTGAAGAAATGATAATCTGATGAATGACTTTCCTTATTGTTATTTTTTATGAGATCTAGATATATCGCGATGGGTATATGAATCTTTCCAAATAAATTGAAAATGAAACATAATCTTGTTTTCTAAATTTGCCCCAGTCAACTCCAGACATAACCTAGTGTACAGGCTGTCTCTTTAAGTATTTAATTTAGTACAAAATACTCAAAGGACTATCTATTACGTTAAGTTTGTGTCAGTAAATCCTGTATGTAAAATTTAAGTCTTCATGAACACATCCAATAATTCATACTAACAATTGGACATTTGGACCCACTAGTACACCAATAGTACAGTCTATCGGCACCAACATAATTCCAAATTTCAACATAGTTTCCAGGAACAACAACTGTTGTAATTGTGGCCGATTCGAATCCCAGCCAATTATATAAAGCTTTTTAACACAGCAAACACAAATTGGTAAACACATTTCGATATCATTATAATTGTTATCAATTGGGATGAGATAAACATTCCTTCACCAGTAGACTATAATATTGTAGAATGTTTTATAATGTTGTGATTGTCCATAACGATGCACTGAAGCTCGAAGTTCCAATAATATACCTCATGACAGCTGTGACGGCTTTTGAAATTAAAACTCCCAATGTGCGTCATACCGCCGGTCCTGCGTCTTCCGCATCCAGTCTATCCCACCTACCATTTTCAGGGCGACCGGCATTCCACTTTCTGTTTGCTGATTCGCGGTCGCGGTCATCGTCCCTTCAGCAAATGTGGCAAGCTAGCTGACTAGCTCAAAGCTGCTGGTAACTTTATGGCTGCTGCCGCATTAAGCTGGATCCAGATGACTGTAATCATCGTGTACCCAATGAAAATGACGGCATTACGATGACGAAATGCTAGCACCTAGCGCCATACTGTTGAAGCTAAATTGATCTAGCTTTAGCATGGCAGAGAAGACCCGCATTTCTCGTTTCTCTTCGACGAAGGTAATGAGTTGGTTTGTGACAGATTTTCCTGCTTTTTCATTGATCGAAGAGAAACTACTCTCCCTACCATGCTAAGGCAGTTCACTGATTCTTATGTCGGCAACTTGATTTCCTTGTCAGATGACCTTTCTGTCTGGGAAATCCGGACATGAACAGAATGTCGGACACGAACAGACTAAAACCGCACGCTGTCTTGGGTCTCAATCTCCGAGGAGTAAGGTTACCCAATAAGGCATTTCCCTTGCCCAGGGTGCACTGCTTGGAGGTTCTGGACCACTCACCCCTTTGTGTGACGATCTCATTATGAACTGAAGTAATAGTCCTGAATTTCTACCAGAATACTGAGGTGAAAATCATTCATACCAAATTGGATTTAATTGATGTAATGCCAAGGGAATAACCCACTAATAACCACATGGTTACAAAACTTGATTCCATGGGAGAATGGGTATATACATAAAACCATTTCTTAGAATGGGAACTTGGTAAGATCCAAAAAAGCCCTTCAGAAGGCTGGATTCTCTCCCTTCAATGTGATGAGAAACAAGTGGAATGTGTGATTAGTATAAAAAGGAAATATACTAATATAAGCACCTTTATATGAAAGAGATAAAAGTCCTTACATTCATGATTATCTACAACAGTTTCTTCTCAAATTCCTTTTCTTTCTACCTCAGTTTTTTGTCTCTTTCACAATAACATTGACGTTTCTTATCTTGATAAAAAAAGCATTACTCAACTATAAAGGATGTGCTATAATTTCTAAGTGTGTGTAGGTGTGAATGTGTTGAGATATGCAAATAACAAACAAATTCTACTTTTTGTTGTGATTTCATTGAAACAATTGATTTGTGGTATATAATGTCAGTTGGGATTATGAAATTGATTATTGCAATTCAGGGTACATAATATGCATTGATTGGCAACACCTAAAATAATCAACCATATAATTGTTTAAAGTCGAAGTGCCTGCTTAAAATATTGAAGTTTTCATGTGAATAATACAAAAATACAATTTTTAAAATTTTTCCTTATCTGTTTCCGGTAATCTTTGAAGTAGCTGGGCCGAATTAGACAGGAATTGAACTGCAGATAGTTGATGTTATGAGGCATGTTATAAATTAGCCTACTTTTATTATAGTAACAGCTGACATATTTTGAATATTCACTATTAGTACTGTAAAAAGGTGCTTTATAATATAAGCTTTACTTGCCATTTTCTCAGCTGACAGCAAAATTTATATTTGAATAATTGTTTATGCCATAGCAAATTAATATTGAAGTTAATAAATGAAAATCTCAATACAATTTGTTTTTTTTTTCTTCACTGTCAGTAGAGAAGTGCCCAAACCCTGATTACGGCCACAGGCTGGGCTCAGACTGCCACTGGCAATTCTATAGCAGGATCTGATTTGATAACAAGCCCAGTTATCTGGTGATTTTTACTATGACTAACAAAACAGCATACTGTTTTTAGTAACTAACAAATCAAAGTGTTATTAAAAATATTTTATTAAAATTTTATAACATATAATCAATCATTACAAGTCAAAGAATGTTTAAATGCCTTATAAGTTTTTGGAATTAATTTCGTTTTATATTTGCTAACTTAATTTCACTAACAAACAATACCTAGATGAATGGGTTCACCTTGTATCATTAGTTAGTAACTTTACTGACTTAACAGAATACTGCTTATAATAAAAATCATAATTCCTTACAAATAAAAACATAGAGGCTTAAAATTAAAAAAAATGAATGTACAGTTTTAAGGAGTAACACACAATTAGGATTCTTTACATAGAGCCTGCAAGACTTCCAAGTATTATGATTAAAGTCACTGGGGAAATTACACTAGATCACCTTTAGCACTATACTTTAGATGTAATATCTGGTTTACATCGCGAAAGCAGAATCAGGATTAGAATCGTTTCAAAAACTCCTCTGAGCAAATCCTGGCGCGCGCATTCACTGCCAGTTTCATTTCACTGATTTCCTTATCGATTTCCTCCATAAAGTATATGACAAAGTCGACCAATTTGTGTTTATACATTTGCTCGGTGTGAAAATTTGTTATTAAGAAACTGATGTGATATCCGTCCACCGGTTTCCGCCTGAGCACAATAAAGTTTTCTGCCCTCATCATCATGAAACGCATAAACTTCTTACACAGGATCTTTTCGATTTCATCTGCCTGTTTAATCATAATGCTAACTCTGATCGAGTTAATTGATGATTCGATCAAAACTTTCTCGTTGGCGTTACGAGAGATTATCACTGGATTCAACAGTAGCTCCCTACTTGTTCTAACTTCAACCTCCGGTTTGTTATACCTTTCCACAACTTGCGACGAGAAGTGTTCTAAACACATAGCCGCTGTTAGTGTGTGCCGAACGGCAGTTAAATAAGGCTTCAAAGTAGCCGACATTATACCGAATTTTAATATAATTTAGATTTTCCGTACCACACCTAAAGTATTTGACACAAATTTTGACAGTTTTGACAAGCGGATTTGATTACTCACTCATCTTGCTACCTACCTACCATAGAGCAAGAGCTCCATCTGTAACATTCGTTTATAGAATAGTTATACTCAAAAGAAGGAACAACCACACGGAACGGGAAGCACTCAGAACAACGATAGTATTTATAACTTAGCGGACCAGTATTTCAGCCTAACTATATTATTATTATTCTATTTCAGTTTTCCCTCAAATAAAATAAAGGTGAATAAAAAGAATGATGATTCTGATAAGTCAACCATAAACAAATTATAATTTTCCTTTGTCATTTTTTTCTAACTGGTAATTGAAAACAATGATGGCGACCGATTGTAAAGTGATGGAAGTTTAACGTTAACGGCATGAGTTTTTTTAACATTTCTGTAGTTAAAGTTGTACTAAATACATTTTCAACAATTTTAGTGAACATATGACCAATTAGTGTAATAGTTATAACATTTTGAAACCATGTCACGAGAGTTCGACCACCTTTTCAAATTGCTGATTATCGGTGACAGTGGTGAGTGGGCGAGGCCTGTGATGTTATAACTTTACAACCGAAATTTTGAGCTGTGTAGTTTAGTCAGCGGTGTGATGTTATGATATGTTTTAGGTGTGGGTAAGAGCTGTCTTCTCCTGCGGTTTGCCGACAACACGTTTTCCGGTAGTTACATTACTACGATAGGCGTTGATTTCAAAATAAGAACTTTAGAAATAAACGGTGAGCGAGTGAAGCTACAGATATGGGATACAGCGGGGCAGGAGAGGTTCAGAACGATCACCAGCACGTACTACAGAGGCACCCACGGCGTCATCGTTGTATACGATGTCACGAATGGAGAGTCCTTCGCCAATGTCAAGAGGTGGCTCCATGAGATTGAACAGAATTGTGATGTTGTCAATAAAGTCTTAGGTGAGTGTTTTACATACATACACGCTTGTTTCCCTGGGGTAGGCAGAGACAATAGCCTGCAATCTGCTTCTGTCCTTCCATACTTCACAAACTTCCTGTACAGTCATTATATCTACTACTGTCCACTGTTTTAAATTGTTAATATCCTTATTAGAATCTTCATGTTGTTATTCAAGTATAGAATGATAAGCTTACACATGTAAACATTTTGTTTATTATTATCAGTCCATAATATTGATGGCACCACAAAGAAAATTGTATCATTTGACATAATGTTACTTGATGACATTATGATGTACAACAACAAAAGGTACATTTTCTGTTACACTCTAATTACCATGGTACAGACAACCAATTCTTTGTAAAGATTATATAACACGCAGCTTTCTAATGACCGAGTAAATCTGACCATGATAGCATTTCATCTAAGACATTTGACATTCTATTTCCTACATCGCCTTTTAACCTTTAAAGTACTTGTAACAATATAATATGATTAATTAGTATGATTCATTGAAAGTGTATGTCAGTTCACATGGTACCTACACCACAAAAAAATGACTTGTAGTAAGTTGATGATTATTGCTTTTGAGGAAATAGTAAAAATACGGAAATATGGATAGTTTAGGCAGAGGCAAACATAATGTAGTGAACCTCAAAATGACAACCAAAGAATTAGTAAATTTGCTATAATTATGGGTTAATACCTACCATAGTGAATTTTCCTGCTTGAGGGTGGGTAATTTCATGAATAAGGTTGTCTAGTAAAAGTGTTTTATTAATAAATAGTATAGTTAGTAACTGTATAGTAATAATAACTTTAATTTATCCTTTATAGAATACATCATAATTTGCATGAATCAACAATAATTCATTTGATAAATGAAATAAGCTTTATGCCTTGCTGTGGTGTTTAGATAAGAATATATTACTAAATATGTTATCTTAAATGTGCCTTCCTGCTTTATTATGTTCAAGCATTATTATCCCTCCACCGCAACCCCCAAAAACCCAAGCATTTTAGATTATACTAATATTATTAAAAGGTTTCACTTTATAATATTTTTTTTTTAGTTTTCAAAAATTTTAATTGGAAAGCCTTTTTGTATTGGATAGCCCATTTATTTAGGAAAGTTAGAGGCTATATAATATAACACTGCCACTCAGGAGAACAGAGCAGTAATCATAATATGTACACTGCTTCTGGTTTATAAATGCTTGTAAGACTAGAGGTGAACCTTGCCCCCTCAGCATGGAGTCTGTAAACATATGTCTCCTTTTCTCTTGACCAATCGTAGATTGAAATCACAGAAAAGTATAGAGTTGAGGTTTAGACTACATTTTGGTCAAAGGACAACTTTTTTCCGAGAGAAAAAAAGATATCTTCGGGCACCATGCTGAGGGAGCTGCTTCTTATCTGCAAAAGGGGTAAAAGGAGAACCAACGAAATTAAAAAGGAATTTTAAGCCACAGACTCTTAGAAACTGTACAAAATTGTACATACGACTATGAAACATTACAGTGCCCCAGTTGTGCTACAAAAGGCGCATCATTTCCACCTATTAATACATATAAAATGTACATTTTTTTGTATCAATTTTTTCTTAGTTTTTGGATTTTTATCAATAAAGACATGTCAACCCCATCATTAACATCATATATACATGATACATACTGATACAATAATTTCAATTTCAGTTGGTAACAAGAATGATTGTCCATCAAGAAAAGTGGTAGTGACGGAAGATGCACAGAGATTTGCCAACCAAATGAACATACCATTGTTTGAGACAAGTGCGAAAGAGAACATCAATGTAGAGGAGATGTTCCTTACTGTCACCAAAATGGTAAATATATTTTTTATACTAGGTACTAGCAAATAAAACATGCCATTTAAAAATGCTATGCTGTAAAAGGTAAAAACAATAAGCTGCAATTAGGCAGTCAATAAATATCATGATATTTTTTGTATAATATCAATGTTCTGATCTGGTGGTGGGACTAATCATGTTTATTTTATAAAATCGATTGTACCCATTGAATACTAAAACTTACAACAAAGGCGCTTGTAATTGGACCACAATGTTTACTTGTAGTTGGTGGTACCAAAGGATTTTTGCCCCATAGAACAACTAACCCTAGGCATAGAGGGTTTTTTTATAAACACGCTAATAGGAAGTGGAAACTGTGGCCTATGGACATGTGCAACACCAGAATTCTGTAGTAATTACATTTCATCAGTTATTACCATGGGAGGAAAAATCCCTTTGGCACTACCAGTTGGATATTACAGTTAACCATAGACCTGTTGTTCTGCAATTGACATTGTGTTGCAAGTGTATAAAACCTGGAGCAAGGGTTTTTAGGGGAAAGATAAAAATGTTCAAGATATAATTTGGTTGGCATATCTATAGAGACAACAGCCTCAAGACAAATAAATGACTAATGATAGATAGAAGTGAATTTTGACATAACATAACATAAACTCACGCCTATATCCCCGAAGGGGTAGGCAGAGGTGCTAGCATTTTAGCATTTTTAACACTATATACATAATACAAACAAAAGACGTAAGACAAATGGAGCAAGGATATAATGCACTGGTACCCAAGGGGTAAGAAAAGAAAAAGGGGCCGCCAGTCCAAGCGATGGGAAGACGAATTGAAAGCCGCAGCAGGCCACTCTTGGTCGAGACTGGCCAGAGACAGGGAGGGGTGGAGGGCGTTGGAGGAGGCCTTTGCCAAAGGGCAAGCAGATGTTGCCAGAGAGACACCCTGGACTGGGGTCGATTTGTATAACATCTGAAATTAAAGGCTATTATTATTATTATTATTATTATACATAATACAATGTCTCATAATAATCTTTCCAACAATCTTTATCCTCAATCATAGCCCTTATTTCCTAAACCTTGAAATAAAAGAGTCATAAATCAGAGCTAATGACTTTTCAGTTCATTACAATATTCTCAATGACATTTTATGCACACTTGAATAGATTGTATGTAATTAAAAATCAGTTA
The DNA here is from genome assembly GCA_963576445.1 of Lithosia quadra. Lineage (NCBI taxonomy): Eukaryota > Metazoa > Arthropoda > Insecta > Lepidoptera > Erebidae > Lithosia > Lithosia quadra. The sequence goes on from OY754893.1 coordinate 3,546,620, forward strand.
CACCATAAGGAATCTCTGTTATTATCCTTTTCTTTGTATCTACAAACCCCTTATAAGTTTTATATGAGGACATGACTAGTGTATGTGGCCCACCAAGATCTTCAAAGCCTAAGCCAACCTCACTATCAAACCAGTATGCTTATTGATGGATAGACAAACGCTCTGGTGCTGAATTTCCTCTCGAGTTTGTGGACAGGTCATACACCAGTCGTTCCATAACCGAATTATAAGTGGTCCCTGGACTCCACAAAGTGCATATCTTGGATGCTGCCGATATTGGGCCTCGGTGGTGATAGTAGATCCAGTATATTATGGGCTCTTGGAACATTATTTGAATTTAGTATGGGTTGAGACAAGTATAGTCTACGAAAATACATGCTATCTAATCTAAGAAAATATTTTATATCTTGCCGTTCCTCTGATTGCAGTAAAACTTTTTCAACTTTCGCGTAGATCATCTAGTAGTATTTCACGTAAATTTGTTGTATTATATGTCTAAGAAAATAATCATCTCAATTTATAATTACAGGTCCTAAAATCAAAGCTTGAAATGAAAGAGAGGCAAAACGTGACATCAAACGACACGGTACACCTAAAGAAAACTCACAAAACTAAAAAGAAATGTTGCTAGTGGTATGCACGACGCCATTGTGCCACGGACAATGTTCTCTATGCTCAAATATGGAGAGATTAGCCACCTAGCAGGTTAAGATAAGAGGTTAGACTACAATCATAGGCTGTGGTAACATCTATCTTGTAAGCGAGCTTGAAGATATGCAGGCTATAATGTAAAGAAATTGTTACCTACACTAAATAGATAATTTTGTACTAATTGTGATCTGTAAAAATTTTGCATCTATAGTTTTGCAATTCAAACGGTTAGCTCATGTATAAACACAATATGATGATAATAGAAGCTGTGTTCCGAAAGTTCCACCAAATGCCAATTGAGAAAGCTAATAAAAAATTGATTCATCAAGACAACTTTTTTTATCAACTGTGCAATTTTTTTGTTATGAAATGTATATTGCCAATGCATGTGTGAATAGGCTTGTCATAGGCAACTTGCTAGGTTGAACAATCTGATATTTTAAGAGCATGTACATACTATGGATTTATTTACTCCAAAAATTATTAGAATATTCGAATGCCTAGTTAATGAATGAGTGTAATCTAATTATCAAAATTATTGTGATGGAGTTAAAGTTGGACGAATGTTAGGTTAAGGAAGTATACCATTAATGTTATTTTTTATTAAATGATAATCATTGAATAGTAATGAATTATGGGTCACACAATGTGTGTATATTGCTTTTAACACCAGTGATTCATCCAACACGCTAACGCAAAGGCGTAACAAAGTCAGTGAAGGCTGAACTAATTATAAAACTGAATGATAACACCAATTTCGTCTAAAATCTTACTATACATATAGAAACAATTTTGTGGTCAGCGGGGTGGGATTTATTTATAGAAAATATGGCGTGACTTGCAGCCGTCTGTCCGGCCGTTTCGCCCACTTGTGAGTTAAATACTCACGTTAACGATATTTAGCCGGCCACATGACATTTGCACATTATGAAGAAAATACCCCCCATTATTTGTTTAACAAAGTGTGCTTTAGCTATTGAATGTTTGTCTTTTCTTAATTATGACAGATGTCATATTTGACGTGTGTCAATGTCTGTCTTATAGACAGAAAAGGAATAGACAAACTTTAACTGAAATGCTGCTAATAAGCCTATAGGGAATGATTTCAAGTAATCTGTATTTTGTTGAAAGATAAGCTAGTTAGTACAGAATTGATAATTTTTTGAAATTTTTATTTCCTTTGTAACCCTACGTTTTCAAACAATGATGGTCTACTATCACATAGTTATGATAAACCAGTGAGATATTTATTTTTTAACTTTGAACTGGCTTATTGACAGTTTGTTTTCGAAATTTAATGTTTATTCATAGAACTTGATTTGAAATATGAAACGTCTATAGCGGAGGCAACCTCAATTTTATTGTACAATTTGTGTTCAATGTTAATAGTTAAAATAATAGTGAGTTATCCGTAAACTATTTATACATATCAGAAGATGTCGATGTTAAAACTAGGTAAATAAACAAACAATAATGCAATGAGGTTACTTTTTATTTTTTTAATTGAGACCCAACCTCATTTGAGTCAAAAGTTGCCAACTGTTAAAATTAGATAACGTCTGCACCTATGCATGTTGAATGGATTTGTGCCTACATCCAACGGCTCCCTTTCCACTTGTGCAAGTCTTCCATTCAATTAACTTATATCTCACATGGCGTTTCACAGACCGACCAACATACTTTGAATAAAAAAGTTAGGATAAACTTATCGAGTCCTCAGAAAAATCGTCTTTATTGTTTAAGAATAAAATCTGTTGTGACAATATGTAAGCAAAATAAAGGCCAAGCTACCTAGTTTTATCGGTATCGTCCTAAGATTGACCATAAGAAATAGCATACAGTCCACATTTGTTTAAATCGCGATTTTCCAAAAAAAATTGGTAACTTTGTAACAAAATTGCATCTCTTAGTGAAACTATTAAAATAATGATTCTGTCAATGTTTCTTTAATTAGAAAAAAGGAAAACAGGAAAAGGCAATATACTTTTTTCAATTATCATCAGTTATGTTTACGGCAATTAACTCTGGCATTCTTTTGAACTGCTTGAAGATTGGACACGGTTGCACTGTACCATGGAGCGCGAAAGTTTATACGTTATTATCATTGTTCAGCAACAATGTACGGCACTATTCAAGGCAATAATGCGTTGGATGACGCATTATTAAAGTTCAATATAGATGTGAAAAAAAAAAACAAAAAAGGCAAAAATCTACATTGCGTGTGCAACTTATTCGCCAGTGTGGGGTATCTGACTATCGGCAATATGGGCGCTTATTTTTGGTGATATGTGTATATGCCTCATCTGAAGTCTTCTAAAGTTTTCTTTGGTATTTACCATGTGTCTTAAAACGTGGATATTAGCGTCGTGAACGTTTGTCCGGTTCAAGTTAAGCAGAGAATGACTAGAGCAAGTTCAACTTCTATGTTCCTTTATAAACGCCAGTATTTTCAGTGCTATGTAATTTTTGATTAAGTTGCGATTTAATTTATTAATTAGCAACCTTTCAAATAGTTCTCCAGTTCACCACCTAATGTGAACGGACCCTAAGACGTATGAAAATGTCGTAAATTTAGTTTATGGGTAGCTTTCAATATGCAAAATAGACCTTATTTATCTTCTGTGTCTTTAGTTTTAGAAACTTTTATATATAATATATTCAGTTGCGCATGAATGTGTTATGTGATTATGTGTAATGTCTATCATACAATAAGTTTGAAATATATAACTGTATTATTTATATTTTGTATGTAAAAGGCGCAAGTTAAATGTTGTAATTTATATGTATGTATTATTTTATTAGTATATTGTTTAAACTGTAATAGATACTAAAAATATGTCTCGGATTGAAAATTGTTTATACGATCAAAAATAAAAGTTGATGTTTGTCTTCTCGTGTTCCTTAGTCCTTTGTTCATGTTGCCTTATGAACTCGCGTTAGGGCCTCCACACACTAGCTGAACCAACAGGTCACTAAATAGTTACTTTTATATGAAATTCTTATGATTGAGGCCCATATGATTTTTGAACTCATTACACATTTTAACCATTATTATGGCAAACTATAGTTTTAGCTTTGGACTGAATCTTATTTAACGACATAATGTAATATTTTGTGGCATTTTTTACTTTAAGAGTTTATATAAATGTCTTTAAATAGCTAATTTTTTAAACTAATTGTCTGGAGTCTAAAATATTTTGTTTGGAGAGCCAAATGCATCACTGGTTGCCGACTATCATTCCGTACACAATATTTGTACAATATCATTTGAGTTTTTTATTGAAGCGTGATTGTAACACGCCATTACTCATTATTATTTATAGAAAGTATTGTTCATGAGTCATGATATTGTTTTAATACATAGTTGTAAATATATCCCCTATTTTCATCATAATAAATCTGGTGTTTTATTGTCAAGAACCGAAGCTGGTGTTCCACATTACGTTAAGACCTTTCCACTGAACAAATAATAGTGACAGGCATCCAGCCTATCAACCTTAGTAGAAACAAAACTTGGGAGTTGGGACTTTATTGTTTTGCACGTTAGAATGCTGTAGTGTCCGCAAAGAATAAAGCTCTGTTGTGGACTAAACTTCCGCGAACTTTATTCCATCCACCCTATATGTAGTTAAAATGCGTGCAACAGCGAGCGCGTGAGAGGATTCGAGCGTAGGCGATGTGTATTGATTGAATATTCTTTATATCCATAAATGAAAGAATGGTAATGGAGAAGACGTCAGTACATGTATGTATACGAGTATGTATGAGTGCAATTGCACAAAAGTGAAAATCGCACGAATTCGCCTGAATTTTCATCCGCATCATTGCCACTCAACGTATGTGACTTTAATTAATTATTTGCTATTTAAATTTTACAGGCGTCATATCAATGTTTCATAAACGCTAACCATCATTCATCATGTTTGTGTCTATGACACAGCCGTATCATACTTTTTTGTTTAATTTTAAGTTTTTTTTTCATAAGCGTAATACCACAGAATACCTAATACATACATAATTATTGTTTTTTTTTGTTATTTTACTTTATTGTACTGTTCCAACAATTTTTAACTATAGTAGTGAGAACGGTAATACAATTACCGGTTATACTACTAATAGTAACATTAGTACAAACACGGGCAATAAACGACTCTGACGGCTCCGAATGTTACGATACCGTGTAAAAAATATTTTGAGTAGAGGGAAAGAAATAAAAATATAGAAATACTTATTAACTTATTTATAGATTAATCCTTTTGAAGTGGATCAAATTTGCATTCATTCGTAATAATAACATCATTATCTTCCACCCTAGGTATTGTAGCGCTATATTCGCCCATGCTTTCCAAATCTAATGCGTACAATATTTTATTAATCTCATATTTGGCTCTAGATTGCAATGGAGGCGAAAACTTTCTTAAATGAGCCGCAATATATAATCCGTAATTTGTCAGTTCGTCGTTCATACAATCATTTTTAGTTTCTCTTATAGCTTTTAATGTTTTAATTGCTTGGTTGTATATCGAGGTGGTTTGCTCAACACAGTCTGCTTTGTGGCTGTGTTGAGTTAAAGGGGCTGATGTTCGTGAAGGCGGCGGTGGAGGACTACCGGAAGAGTCTTCTGCCTGAAATAAAATGATTAATAATATAATGAAGTTGATATTTTCAGAGTCGTGGTTCTAATAATTATAGCGGCAACCGAAATTTTTGAATTCGAATTTCAAATGTTTTTTTGTAGATTATAATAGATCGTATGTTTTTTTTAAATTACGGGTGTCACGCACGCGCTGCCTACCCTAAAGTGTTCGAGTGCGGATATACATCTTAGATACAATGCAGATACACATTCATGCACACAAATATTTGCACTGAGCGGGCATTGAACCCGCGTCCCCTGCCGTAGCAGTCAAATGCACTACCGCTACGCCAGAGGTTGTCGTCGAGTGTATGTTTTCATACCTTTAGAGAGGTTTTTAGCGTTGGGGGGTTGTAGTGTGACTAGCTTCCAAGTATGAAAATATTATACTTACATCAGAATGTCTATCCTGCATCCAAAAGCTATTACCATGTTGTCGTTTGCTGCGCGCCATCAAACAATCCATTTCTTTGTATGCATACCATTTTGTCATGTATGGTTGAGGCTCGTTTTTACTCTCTGTAATATATTTTTTAGACTTATTATATCTATAGCTCCGTCTAGACCACTAAGCAAAGCTTGAAATATAGGTTCTTGAATGCGGATAGTTTTTTTTTATTAATCGGTAAATGTATTTGCACTAAGCGGGAATCGAACCCGTCATAGCGGAATTGCGTAATGTGGTCTTTTTAGACCCGCAGTATGCTACTAACTAGGTACCTACCTACCTACTTAACTGATAATCCAGATTCAGTCATCAGATTAAAATTAGACAAAAATCTTAATTTACATAGGTTGGTTATTTTCTTACTCGGAGGAAGTATCAAGATTAGTCAGCCATCGGTGATATAAAAAAATATTACGATTAAATCTACTACATCTAGGTAAGTACTTAGGTACATCTATTTATTTAGATATTGATTTACCTCAATGTAAAGATCGTTCGTCTTTTCTCAAAACTCGTAATAAATTGAATAAGTAATTACTCGTACCTAGTAAGTGTAAATGAATACAAGTACATGAACGATAAAAACATGTACCTAAAATTTTATTATCGCAGGTTTATAAGTGCTCGGTTAATGGCAATAGGCACGCCACTCGCCACCTATTAGGTACATTGGGACCTAAACATAAACTGGCGAAATGTGGGTGCTAGCACCTCTGCCTACCCCTTCGGGGATATAGGCGTGAGTTTATGTTATGTTATGTTATTATTTATGTACTTAGTTAATTGTCAGTTTAACAATTTATTATTACGAGTTTCCATCAATAATTCAACATGTTTTAAAACATTGTTGCAAGACAAAAACATGTTTTGTATTGCGATTGTTTATTTATGTAGGTATTTATTTCTTTATTTATTATTTAACTACCTACATTCCTACATTTTAAAGATATTTTTTTAGAATAAAAACAAGAAAATCTATATACCTAGGTAGGTACGTACTACGTAGGTAAAACATAGTGCTGTGACATTTGAGATTAATTAATTACAGAATAATTAACTTGATCATTAAAGTTGATCTATATGATAAACAAAATCAATAAAGTAATGTTTTTTGTCAATAATTAGGAAAGACTAAATTATAACCTCACATTTTTTTCATGCAACAACAATAACAGTGTACCTAACGTCCTAACCTGTGATCTTTCTTTTTTCTCTACTATATTGATTACGCAAAATTATCCATTTTGTGTTGACTTCCATCGGTGTGACACCCATTAACAACCCCACTTCAGCAACAGCCTCATTGCGTTTTCGTTTAATTTTATACTCTGGTGATTGAACATCCCAAATCACTGGCCGATGTTTTATTAGGCTTATAAAGTGTAGAATAGTTGCTCTGTTCCACTCCATAGTAGCACTTCATCCAAAAGTATGAAATCAAATGTTATTGAAATTGTTTCACATGAAACGAAACACAATGTAAAAACAAGTTTCTCTAAACAAATATCTTGTGTTGATATAGAATTGAGTGAACAACTGAACAATGTTTTTGGTTTCACAGGGCCAATAGAAAACATAACATGTTGAGCGGTTGTAAAGGGGGTGGGGGACGAGAAATAAATACAATTTTTTGGCGGAAGTGAAATCAAAATAAAGATCCGACAGCCTACAAATGTTTATCTTCATTAAAGTTCTGGATTCTGATAAAATACCAAAATAAAGCATGCCATGAACTCTTGTGTGATCCGAGTTCCGAACACTGGTGATTTGACATGAACAATTGAATGAATTGAAGGAATTTGAACGAATTTGAATGAGAAACAAGTACCTAGTTTTGTCAGAAGTGTCAGAACTGTCAGTTTTGTGCAAGTGATTTACTTCGACAAGCTTCGAACCTCCGAAAATTCCTCAAAAATGTCTTTGTGGACGACATTAAATCGTACTGTTTTCAAGCGAACATCCACCTTCTTCTTGGCGGGTGCTGCAGGAGCGTTCTTCTTCGAAAGAACCTTCGATGTCATCTCAGTGGCCATTTTCGAGAACATAAATAAGGGAGTGAGTATTTTTGTTATGTAAGTCCTAAAGTTAGAGCAATCTAAAATCGCAATTTGGTACGGTTAGTAAATTGTTGGATATATTTTAAGTAACCAAGTTCGATTAATCGAAGAGCTTTCCTTTGGTCGACGGCTCGGAGACCTGTAGTTCTATCTGACCAGGTTATAATATTAACCTGAGTTCATAAAGTAATCCCATGTGTCTGTTTTGAAGTGTAATTTTACTGGATAAATACTTTGCATTCTCAGAAAAATGTTCTATATATATAGACATAATTTGCATGATGCTCATCACAAAAAATGAATTTCAGGAAAACCCTCACACTCGGCATTCACTGTGATACTCAAATTACAAACGGGAAAATGTTGTGCAATATTATTGTACCTTTGCAATAAAATAGGCACTTGGTGTTATTCTGCATTTCCTTGTATAATACAGTTTAAGGAAAATATTGTCCAGGCAGGAGTGCACATTCTATAAATATGATGTAAACAATCTATAAAAATTAAAAATCAATTGTTGCTATTTTTCAGGGCGGCACTTGAGAACAAGCCGTTTTATTTAATTTTTTTACTGTTTTTGTATTTGTAAAAACAAGGTTTGCATAAGAGGAAATTGGATGAGGATGATGATGTTGAGATTATGAAAAAATTAGAAATGGTCTTTTAGGCATATTCTTCTGTAACCATAACACTTAACCTGCCTCACTGTACCATCTAAAAAATCCATCTCGTTACTATCTTTTCACCCAACTTCACTTAATCATAACATTTTTTATAATTGTTTTTTCTTTGTTTGCAGAAACTATGGAAAGACATCAAGCACAAGTATGAATAAGGATAAAATGAAATCATTAAGAAGAATAATTTATTAGTTAATCGTTAATTTACATGATTAAATTGATTTAAATATCTTTGTTTTTTCAATTCATATAACCTTAATAAATAAAATTAGTAATGACTAGATAACATTTACATTAATAACAATAAAATTTATCAATACATATATTTGCACCAAAGTAAATACAGTAGTCTCAGGTTGTCAGTTGCATTGAATAGCAGTGCTGTGTCATGCAAATATATTTCAAACACAGTGATAGGTTGGTCACCTGTCGACCCAAGACCTCCCCCTCATCACAGTAAGACTCAAAATTGACAGATAAGGAAGTTCATAACAAGAAGAGAAAAAGACATATTGGAGAGCCCGACTACTAAAATACATATAGAATTTTACAATTCAATAAAACAGAAGTAAATCAATAATATTAGTCTCATTTTCAACTAGCTAGCAATAAGAATGTTAGAAATATTGCTTTTTAGAATATAAACATTTTTATTCTTTCTCACTTATTACTCATGGACCTATCAACACCACCTACATTTTACATAACATAACATAAACTCGCGCCTATATCCCCGAAGGGGTAGGCAGAGGTGCTAGCACCCACCTACATTTTATAATGTTGAAAAAAAAATTAGAGAATAATTTGATATCTATTTGAATAACTTCATTATTTTGGCACAGAGTTTCCCCAATAAGATAGGAAACAACTAACTACCATCAGATTGAACTCTAACTAGGGCTCTAAACGCCTCGCCTTGCTTTCGCAGGCCTAATTTAGGCCATGCCTAACTTAATTTACTAAAAAGTATAAGATAAAAAACTAGGACTTTGATGCACATATGATTTCGTATGTTCTGTTTCTGAATTGAGAAATTGAAGTTGAGTCTCGTCAATGCTTACTTAAGTACAGTTTCGAAACTGTACTTGTAGGTACCTTGACGAATATCAATTCAGAAACCGGTCATATGGCATCTAAATATATATGATAGAAAATCTAGCACCTCTTAGGAAGGTACCTAATATGTTTTGAAAAAATATTTTGGAGATTACTCAAACTAATAAAAAAGTATAGACTGAGTATTACGTATTTTTTTGAAGCCCACCAACATAAGACGATTCGGTAATCTTATGACGGACGCTTGGTTCGGTAGTCTTTCGGTAGTCGGCCGAAGAGCTATTGTCAGCGTGTGACGTGTTCTGACTTATGCACAAGAAGCTTCACTTATTTCGTCGCTCACACTTCGCTTCACAACGGCTCCGTCTACACTTTTTTATTGGTCTGAGGGAGATTAATAGCTAATAGTATGTAGATACTAATTCTGTGCTAAATATATAAGGATACAATACAGTATCGTACTTTTAATTAGTTCAAATTATAAGAATTAATAAGTAATATATTTCAGATCTATACTAATATCTCACGTCGTCAGTTCAAGTTCGATTACCAGTCACGCACATTTGATTGTTATTTAAATTTACGTGATTATTAAAAATTAATTGCCATTTTCTAAATGATAAAATAGTTTGAGGACACTTGCACTGTGTATTTCTCGAATAGCCTTTATGGTTTAAACAGGCTATCTAACACAAATAATTTTTCAATTCGAATCAGTAGTTCTAGTATAGCGCGTCCAACCAAACAAACAAACTCTTCAATTTCATAATATTAATATAGGATATAGGGTTATTTGACCTCGTATCTCGTTCCAATAGTAAAAAAAGAGAATCTCCTATTATGTTGACCATCTTTACAGAACATTTTATACACTGTGTTTTTAACACACACTAATACACTATCAGTTCCGTCCTTATATTTGCACACTAAGACAATCTCGCAGGCTTGACTTGAAGTCTCACAGTACAAGCAGTACGTATGGAGAAAGGATTCTGTTCACACTGTAGTTCCTTAGTCCGTCCTGCGACCCAAGCTTTTGGCCCGCCTGGGCCAATGCTTTGAAGCTCTGTCTTATGATTTGCCGCTCCTGAAACAATATGAGGGAATATTACTGTGTCTGGTGGCAAATGTGAGTGTAGGAACGTGTTATTGGTGGCAACTGTGAGTGTAGGTACTTGTTTTTGGTGGCAACTGTGAGTGTAACTGTTTATGGTCGTAACTGTGATTGTAGGTACCTGTGTCTGTTAGCAACAGAGTGTACATAATGTCTGGTGGTAACTGTGAGTGTACATAATGTCTGGTGGCAACTGTGAGTGTACATAAATGTCTGGGGGCAACTGTGAGTATACATGTGTCTGGTAGCAACTGTGAGTGCACTTGTGTCTGGTGGCAACTTTGAGTGTACTTGTGTCTGGTGGCAACTTTGAGTGTACTTGTGTCTGGTGGCAACTTTGAGTGTACTTGTGTCTGTTGACAACTTTGAGTGTACTTGTGTCTGTTGACAACTTTGAGTGTACTTGTGTCTAGTGGCTACTTTGAGTGTACTTGTGTCTAGTGGCTACTTTGAGTGTACCTGTGTCTAGTGGCCGTTGAACAGTCCAGCTCATCGGCCAACGTGTCGGCAGACGAGGAGGTAGGCAACGAGCGCGGTGCAGCGGGCGGGGGCGCCACGGGTAGCGGCGCGTCGGGCGCGGGCTGCTCGGCCATAGCGCGAATGATGTCGACCAGTAGCGCCTGCGCCAAGTTCTTGATGGCGTCTTGCCGGGCCACCTGGTGAATGCGGTATATATTTAAGTAGGTTTGTAATTACGTGTAGGTTTATTGTGTTAATATTGGAATTAGCCACCTTAAACCCCGGCGTCTGTAGACCCAAGACGGCGTGCAGTTTTAGTCTTAGTTAATTTTGTTTCCGGTTTTTGTCCGGTAATTGGGTCCGGTTAATGGCAATAGGCTCGCCACCTATTACATTGGGACCTAAAACATAAACTGGCGAAATGTGGGTGCTAGCACCTCTGCCTACCCCTTTGGGGATATAGGCGTGAGTTTATGTATGTATGTATTAGTAAAAGTTATGAATAAATATGAAAAATCTTACGATTCCGAAGTTGTGTGCGATCATTCTTAGCGCGTACTCTTTGATATCAGAGGCCCTCATACGGTCAGCCGCCTGGAGAATCGCGAGGACGTTCTCTGGCGTCACGTTACTCTGAAGATTGTGCTTGCAGAACACCTGGAGACGGTTGTTGGTGAATCCTAGAGATATATAGAAGTATAAGCTCAATTCAGTAAGGCATATTATACGGCGGCGCTACTTAGACACAAACTTGTGATATGAGTTCCAGAATGCGAATAAATTATGAATCTATTAGCTGTTGCCCGCGGCTCCGCCCGCGTGGATGTCGAAATCCGTTTCAAAAACTATCCTATCTCTCAAGTTGGATCGAACTGCACATGGTGTGCGAATTTTATTATAATCGGTTAAGTGGTTTAGGAGTCCATTGAGGACAAACATTGTGACACGAGATTTATATATATTAAGATGGGAATAAACTTACTTGTATACAACTATACTATTATAAAATTGAAAATTTGTTGTGTCTATACATTGAAGATATTAAAAAAAATTGGGTTATGTTATATGAACCATTCTGAAATACCATTCTGTAATTTAAAAAAAAAAATTCTTGTCTCTCTGTTTTTTTCGTGATGGCCACATAAACTACTAAACGGATTTTGATGCAGATTTTCCTGTTAGAAAGAGCTTGATCAAACTTAAAATTGAATTTAAAGGCGAAGCCGCGAGCATGACTAATAGTTATGATATACTAACAGCTGCGCACGGCTTCGTTCGTATGAAATTTTGTGCCCGTTCCTGCTTCCTACCCTAGAATCTATGCCCGGGATAAAAAGTAGCCCATATGTTATTCTAGACCATAATCTATCCTTATGGCAAATTTCATCAAGATCCGTTCATTGTAGTGTGATTCAGTAACACACATCCAAACATATTCACAAACTTTCACATTTATAATTTCAAATTACTATACATTCACACGGAGCCGCCGGATCTGATTTTTAACGGATCTGGAAACAGTCAACTTCAGCAAGATTCGGTTTTTTTGCCGTGTCTTGAAACCGAATGCATGTGTGAACTCATTCATTGAAATACTGTTTTAAAAATAATATTTTAAATACTTAATATTCTATGTATAATAAGTATTTATTTACAAAAAAAAGTATATAAGTATGTTTATCAGCATTCTAGAACCCATAAGACAAGCTAGTTAAACTATGCTTACTTTGGGTCTAGGGAGCGCTGTGTAGAATGTCGTAGAATATTTATTTATTTTTATTTACTGTTGCCACTAAACCGAATCCTGCAAAAACGGATCCGATGAAAATAAGATCCGGTAAAACGTGGCTCCGTGTGATCGTAGGGTTAATAGGACAACTCACCATAATATATAGGTGCTTGGAACAAGTACAGCGAGTCCTCAGTTGGCATGTTGGTGTCGCCGTAGTATATGTAACGTAGCAGAGAATCGAACGCCTCCTCTGAAGGCACCGTGTCGCATATTTGGATCTGAACACAATTGAGGCATTATATGAGTAGGAGTTTTTATTAAATTGTACTAAACGGTCCGATGGACAGACAACCTGAAGGTAGATGGGATTTTTTTTTATATAGGACACGACAAAATGACTTTACCTCGTCTGATGGTAAGCTAAAGGCAAAGTCTCAGGACTGGGGTCACCACCACATACACTGGCTTGACGGCCTCATCAAATGCTTTTTCATACCCCGCTTAAAGGCCCCGGGACTATAGGAGGAAGGAAACACATGCGCTGGTAAAGAATTCCAAGTCTTTATGGTGCTGGTATGGTATGGGATAGTTAAGCACGGGAATTGGCAACCAGTATTAAATAGTAAGCTGAAATAAGTTAATTGGTTGATTGAAACAGCTAGAAACCTAAAAGAGGGTCTAAGCTGAAATAAGTTAATTGATTGATTGAAACAGCTAGAAACCTAAAAGAGGGTCTAAGCTGAAATAAGTTAATTGATTGATTGAAACAGCTAGAAACCTAAAAGAGGATTGATTCTTGTAAAGTATTTTCAAACTTCAGTCTCAGTCTAGTTTCGATCTTATATACATACATTTGCACCTTTACCTGCGTTCCATTGCATGTATCGCGATGAAGATTATATTTGGTAAATCTGCATTGTTGTATGAAAACAATGATATTTCTATACACACGATAAAAATAGGAGACGAGTGCCCACTGCTTATTTAATATAGATTTTTATAGCGGTAACGTCAAGGTGTTTAGCTTACCATCAGGCGAGGTGAAGTCATACTTGACCTCGCCTGATGGTAAGCTAAAGGTAAAGTTTCAGAAAGGGGGTCCCCATTACATACACCTTGGTCTTTCGAGCCGGCTGTAGTTTAACGATAAGCTAAATCATCATCAAGTTTTGCTAGTGTGTGTACATTTGGTCCTTCGAGCCGGCTGTCTGCTTGTACATCATCAAGTAATGGCGGTGTGTGTACGTACGTTGACGATGTTGTCGTGCGGTGAGAAGGAGCGGAACATGGCCTCGAAGTATGCGGCCCGCGCGGCCAGCACCGAGCGGTGCGCCGGCCGCAGCGCGCCGCCCACGCGCAGGCGCACGTCCGCCAGCTCCGCGCCCCCCGCCAGCACCACGCACATGTCCTGCTCCAGGGTCGTACCTGCACACACGCACACACACACACACACTACAGGTGAATAGCTCCGGACCGTAATAATTCCAGTTCCAACTAGTTCTCTGTCGGAACGATAGATGGACATGGATACTCTTTATTGCTCACCAACAGGAATACAAACCAAATACATGAAGATTGGTTTGTACAAAGGGCGGTTCGCTGTCTGCGAAATCTTCCAGAAAACCAGTATGGACTATACATAAGGAGGGTGCGCATTTTCTTACATAACCTTTCAACTCCTATCATCGGATGTCCGAAAATTATTATGAGCACAAATCGGTAGTAAGACAAAGAATAGGATTATTATGTAAGCCAATATGGACCCATTATAAGAATCTTGGGGCACGCTAAGTAAATATGCGAAATGCATTTTTATTATAAAAGTTAATCTACATATTATAGGTATTTTTACAATTTTTTTTCTATCTTTCTGTATGTTTGAGCCGGCTAATCTCTGAAACGGTAGAACCGATATTGACGGGACTTTGGTGGATAGCTGATGTAACAAGGAGTAACTTAGGTTATTTTTTGAAAAAGAAATTAGTGTTCCGCGTAAAAAAATTAAAACTTTAAAAATCTAAAACCACGCGGGCAAAGTCGCGCACTAGTTGTTAATAAAAACAACCAAAGTAACCCAAAATACCTATTATTTCTTCGTCGTACTCGTGCTGCGCCGCGGCGTTGGCTTGTTTCGGAGGGGGCTGCTGTCTGCGCCTGATCACTTCCACCATCAAACTCTTCTCCATTTGCTCAAATTCGTGGGACATCACTATCGGTGTGAAATTGTAATCTTTCACTACGAACCTAAGCAAAAATCTCCGGTTAATCTAATCCAAAATATTATTAAACAAGCAAATTAACAAAAGGAAAACATAAACAGGGTGAATTTTAACTGAGTGTGGATAGCTAAGTCTATGGGACGAGCACGAAATTTTATTTTGATTAAATCTAAAACTGCATCATTGGATTTATAAAATTTCAACAATCCCGGCCAGGAATCGAACCAACTGATTTTGAAAAAAAAAACATCCTGTATATAACGTTATAACCTACCTGAGACAGTACTCCTTGATACAGTTGAGGTTCGCGTGATGCGCGGCATGTAGCGCGTGTAGCACGTTGCCGTAGCACAGGTTGGCGCGTAGATACCGAGCGCACAGGCCTCGTAGCCGAGGGATGTTGAGCCGTAGCGCCAGTCGTAGCACTTCGAGGACTAGCAGTACTGTGGCTGGCGAGGCTGGGTCTTCATCTAAAGAATATAAAAGTAGTGAATCAAGGATCATAAAGTTAGGAGGAGTTTTGCTACTTTTTAAGACGGTTCCGCTATTGGTTTATACTCTGCTCTCTTTTCTATTGGGTACCAAGTTAAATTAAAATATTGTTAGTATAAGTTAGTTAAATGAATGAATCACCATCATCGCGCCATCAAAACTTGGAATTCTTTACCAGCTCACGTATTTCTTCCTGCTACAGTCCCGGGTCCTTTTATAAGCGGGGCGTGTAAAATCATTTGACGAGGCCTTCAAGCAGAGGGCCACCATTATAGCACTGTCGGTGTTTATAATGGTGACTCCCATACCAGAAACTTTACCTTCAGTTTAACATCAGGCGAGGTGAAGTCATATTAACGTGACTGATATAAAAAAATTTAATAAATATTACGAACAGCATTAGAAATTATTTTATGTACTTTTTTCCCTACTTTTTTATAATTACTGATTACAGTAGGTATAAACCGGGTATAATATGGTAACTTTGTCCTAAATTTTCGATAATTAAACTAGACTACTAATCCAAATCATTCATTTTGATGCCAAACCGACTCGACGCCTATCGGCCTAAAAGAATAAGTCCCTAAGACTCCTAAGAGATGCAAACGGTTAATAATTTCAAAACGTACCTTTCTCTGTAGGGTCAATTCTGTCCATGTATATGTAGTTGAGTACCATATTGAAGGCTTCAGGGGTAGCTTCCGGGAGTAACACCTTCAGTTGTGGAGTGGCTGTGTACGAGTACACTTCGGAGGCCTTCTCCTCGCCGGCCGCTATACGTTTCATTTGTTCTTCGCGGGCCTCTCTATTTAGGAGAACAAGGCGATTATTGGCTATTAAGTACAGTCAGCGTCAAAAGATGATGATCTTAAAAATAAGTCAAAAGTATTTTAGATTTTTTTTTCAGTTTTATTTTTTAGTTTTGTAAAATAAGCTATTAATCAACGCCATTGTGTGAATACAATATTAAATTATATGGGTTTTTTATAGTTTCAAGCTATTTTTACTGTGACCTAGCCTACTGGGACCTGGCTGCTAAAATAGCTTGCTGTGCTAATATGGAGGTCTGTTCAGGTCCCACTAAAAGTATGTCGCAAAACTTCTATTCACCTTATTTTAGCCCTTAAGTACTGTGATCTAGCTGCTAAAATAGCTTGGTGTGCTACTATGAAAGTCTGTTCAGGGTCCCACTAAAATTTGTATGTCGAAAAACTTCTACTCACCGTATTTTAGCTCTTAAGTACTGAGACCTAGCTGCTAAAATAGCTTGGTGTGCTAATATGGAGGTCTGTTCAGGTCCCACTAAAATCTGTATGTCGCAGAACTGGTGGGATTTCAAGATGCGGCCGAAGTCATCGTGTAACGTACACCGAGGGTAGTTTGATAACTGTAAGTATGAATGAAAAGTATTATGAGAGGTTTTGGAGGAACGGAGTTGTGATATTCCTCTGAGAGGGACAATATTTCAATCAGGTAATGGGATGTATGTAATAAAATTAGTGTGAGAATTTTCATTGCGCGATGCAGGATTATTATTTCCGTAGAAGTTCAGCTTGCTTTCGCTAGATGGCGTTGGATACATGTGGTGTCATCACAAGCTAGTGTACCAGCTTTTTACTTGATATCGACTTAAGTAGCAGTATATACGACGCTATAGAATTCGATCGGAAAAAGTTCTACGGCTTAGGGCGCCGGTGGTGCCATCTACTTTATACATAATTCGAATGAATTACGATAGATGACTCCACCGGCACCCTAAAGGCCCGTCCTGATGTTCACTTTTTCCAATCAAAAATCATTATACTCTGTCTAATTTAGGATGATAATAATAACAGTGCATGTCTATGAAGTATCGTATTTTTTATACAAAATAATTCCCCTAAAATTATTTTAAAACATAGACAAGCACCGCCCACTTGTCATAGTGAAGCGTCTTGCAAGAATATAGCACAATTGACTATACACAAATAAATCAAATTTAAATTAATTTATTGATATTATTAAATTTTTTGTGATATAATTAGCTAAATATAATACGAAACATAAATACTATATCATAAAACTTCTCTTTTGTCATCATTCCTGAAGTAAGTTACCTACCTAAAATAATAAAAAATAAAAAGTTTTTGTGTTTTTGTAAATATCGATTTCATACTCTCCGGGAACGATAATCGAAAATAGAAAGATTCATTTTCGATTATAGGTACTATATGAGCTACCCTACTTAGAGCTGTCATTATTATCAGCCTACATTAGACAGATTAAAGAAATACTTAGCAAACTAATTTTAAAATTTCCTTCAAGTTAAAAGATATTCTGACCTGAAACCGGAACAGTTCCCCACTCCGTACGTTATTGTCGACAGTGCCGCCGAATATATACAACGCGTCGTCGACCACCGCTCCCGCGTGGAACAACCGCCCCGACGGGATCTGCGAGTCTGTTGCTGGCTGTACCACAGACCTGGTGAACAGAATCATAAACAGAGTCAGGCATTCCAAAGGCATGTATATACCTATAATACCATGATCGCGTTAATTCCCGTTTACATATTAGTAGAATTATAACATGCCAGAATTAATTTGAGGTTGTCCACTGTGTTACCTGAATATACTTTTAGACTTCAACGTTATAATAATAAAGTCTAAAATCAAATGGCATTTTAAGAATACTAGTTGAACTCCCTGGTTGCATCCAAAGCACTTTGAAGTTTAGAGTCCGTTTTACTCCTCTTTTATATAATTTGATTTGACGGCAGTCGTCAAACATACACAATTCAACCAAAGCCTGCCTACCAACTAGTCTTGTCAAGGCTTAGAATTAAGGCCGGAGTGCATGGGAAATGCTCTAGGGGCTCTTACACCTCCGCGTTGGTTCATGAGGTTCATTACACCTCCGAATGGGTTCATGAGGATTGCCGCACGGAAAATATGCTTAGAACTAAGTCATTCCCTCTTCGTCATGTACCGTTGCAGCAAACATTTCGGTGGGGTCCCGTACTCCAACGCCAACTATTTCAATATATATTCTAGTACATATAGTTAGAAACGTACCATATCTGCGTATCGAGGTCATAGCAATGCAGGTCATTGGGTAGCGTGTTGTCGGCGGCTCCACCGAACACGTAGAGATGTGCCCTGTGAGGTACCATGACGTGTCCGTAGCGCCTCGCTGGAGCTCCGCCCGCACTTCGGAGCAGGTGTTCTGTACACACGCGGCTCCACCTGTACACGCACACATAGTGGTCTCAGTCAATGGTTTATGCAGGTATACCAAACAAGCTGTTCAGAATAAAACTTTAGAAAAAACTATTACGTAAATATTTGATGTTTTTTTTATAGTACTTGACAGACAAGCACACGGCCTACCTGATAAGAAGCGGTCACCGTGGCCTAGTGTAACACCAGGGGCGTCACACTAGCGCTGCCGACCATGAAGGGAGAGGGGCTACGAAAGGGTGACTAGGGAGGCGATATTACCACCCTACTTACCGACAACTATTGAGTTTTAACTAGATTCATTTAAGATTTAAGCGGTCATATTATTTGGTGCATAGTGGCATTTAGTTATTTCGAAATGAACTGATCATGGATCGTATACAAAGAAAGAAGAAAGAAAGCAAGAAAGAAGAAAGAAAAAAGAAAGAAAGAAAAAATAAAACCGATTTATTTCACACTAGCGACCCGGGACCCGGCTTCGCCCGGGTGTAAATTCCAGTTTTTCCAAGGATCCCTAATTTTTTTCAAAATGAAATGTGGCCTATGTCAAATTGGAAGAATGTAGCATTCTATTGGTGAAAAATTTTTTTAAATCGGCCCAGTACTTTTTGAGCCTATTCATTACAAACATACAAACATACAAAAATAGGTACAAATCTTTCCTCTTTATAATTTATTAGTATAGATATAGATGAAAAATAATAAACAAAGATGACTACCATCTACTTCATATATTGCAAATTGTTACTACTAAAAACTCACGTGTGTGTCTCGAAGTCGAACTGGAACAAGGCGTTGGTGATCTTGGCGCCGCTCTGCCCGCTGAACACGAACATTTTCCCTCTGGCCACTGCCACGGGGAAGTTGCAGCAAGTGGGAGGGCATTGACCTTTCTGTTCTACGCGCTCCCATTGGTGGTTCTCGCCCTGGGAATAACAAAATTACAACCATAATGAAAACCGTGGCAGATTTTTTATAGAATTGATGTTAACTAATTCGCTTGATGGATATGTTGCAGTTTTTACAAACCTCAGAAGTTTTTAAATGCACTTTAGACAATAATGGTCATGGTTTTATAATATGGCAATAAAAGGAAATATTTAAAAAAATGTAGAATGAAAAATGTTATCATACTAAGAAAAAGTAACAAAAATGCGATTCACCATTAATGCAACAATGCAACATTATGTAGACAGCGCAGCGCCATCTAGCGAATTACAGCGGAACTACTTCAAAACTATAGATCCTGCATCGCGCAATGAATGTGTGTCTATAGTTACAAAATCATCACTCGCCGATACAGACTGGTTGATAAAGTGATACTTACAATTAAATTAGTGGTCCACATATCATTGAGCCGCGCGTTGCCGTCGTATCCCGCGAATATCCATAGCTTGTCGTCGTACACCGCGGCTCCATGGGCAGACCGGGGTACTGGCTCTCTGTCGTATTGTAAAATCAGCTGTTTAACTACTTAGTGGCCTCTATTGTCTATTAAAATGTAAAACTTCATTTTATTTTTTTTTACCACGGGTGCCACACGGCCTACCTGATGAAAAGCGATCACCGTAGCCTATGGACACATTAATATAATATTAAGTGTTAGGATTAGATGGATTTTTTAAATCTTTATTTTTTATTTAGGGCTTGGTAGACAAAAGAAAGCCTATGTCGGCCTCGTAAAACATATTGGGTTATGTTATAATATGAACGATTCTGAACACGAAAATATTTTTTTTTTATATTCTTGTCTGTTTGCGCGCGATGGACGCAAAAACTTCTGAACGGATATTTTCGCCGCTTTTTGTTTTAAAGGTCTTGGTGAAACTCAAATTCATGTCTGATCACAATTGGTTAATTAGAACAGGAGATATAGTAAAAAAAAGCGAAACCCGATAACCGCGCGGGCGGAGCAGCGGGCCTAGGCTAGTGTCTTATACTAATTATGTTACATAATAAATAACTCACTGTCCTGTGAATTTCCACTGCACCCATTGAGCACTTGAAAATTTGTATTCGAAGAGGTCATTTTTGTTAGTCAAGTTGGAGTTGGCGAGAATGTCTCCTGTGTAACCACCGAACACGAACATTGATGACCGATGCACCTGCACATGTGAATACAACACTTGCTTAAATGGTTATACAGCTGCGCGAACCCCATGTGGGTTCACAATGTTATATAATGGTATTGTGTGGAATGAAAATGGCGAAATTGTTAAACATAAATGATTTTTTTATACTACTTAGGTGGCGGACAAGCACACTGCCGACGTGATGGGAAGCGGTCACCGTGGCCTATTGAGGTGTGCAACATCAGAGGTGTCACACTGGCGCTGCCGTCTCTGGGGGGAGGGCAGATGGGGTGAGGGGGGTGAGGGGGGGGGGGAGGGTCTGTGCGCTCTGACTACCCTACTCGCCGGTGGGAACATAAAACGATGGTTATTATGGCCGCGGTGTTCTGTTGAGCAGAGGTACTACCCCAGTCGGACTGCTCAATTCGGGCGGGAGATACCATTGTGTCCTACCTGACCTACTTCCATCTTCTTCTTATTCAGTATAGTTAACTATAGAAAACTTCAACTTACCACAGCAGAATGATGGTACCTCGGTGCTGGCGGTATCCCCATACAACCAGTCTTTGTCCAAGACATTTCTTTTATATCAAATCGGATCAGATCATTCAACATAGACTTGCCATTGTCACCACCAAATACATATATCGCATTTTTGTATGCAATAGCTGTGTGTTTACTTCGTCTGTGAAAAGTTTAAGTGGAAATAAAATGGATGATAAGGGAGCATCCATTAATTATGTGAGGCAGTTTTTTTTTCTCACTCCCATCTTATATCTGCAATCGACTCCAAACAAGTCATAATCAGATCTGATTGCCGTAGGGCAATTAGTAATAACCATGCTTCATTAAGTATGGTCAGCAGATGTGAGGCAGTTAGGGAGAGGAATGGGTTGAGCTGCTCACTCAATAACACACATGAATCAATGTGAACTAAATTCGAAATAATATTCTTTTACATAGTTTTGTGAGTACTTAATATAACCATGTAGTCCGATTTTCACATTGCCTGACACATTCTGTTTAAAATAAATTCTGTCTTATTAATCTACAGCAACCAAGCATAGATATCATAAGTATAATAAAACATCTTTCATATAGTTTGACCTGAGTTTGGTAGATCCATATCTCATCAGTTGGGTCAGAGGGTCAAAAAACTCCAGAACTGCCGCACGTAATTAATGGTCTCGTGAGATTTTAATGCTAGTTCTAGAAGATTTTAACAATGTGTGTAATACTAACTTGGCGCCAACAAATTCGTAGCATTCAGTCATCCGTTTCCACTTGTGCACAGTTTCAAAGGGTCCAAACTCCATCTTGAGGTTGATATCCAACTCATTTGGATTTCTTAACTGCTCAGTTATCACCTTCCCTATGTTCTGCATTTTGAAGTCTTTGCTCTGAATAACATAAGTACAGAATTGTGAACAAATTATGGTTTATTCTTGTACATATTTACTTCCACTAAAGCTATGTTGATTACCCGCCCGACCACTAGCATTCGTGATAGAAATAACACTACATATTCACTTTAATGATTGTGTGATGATGGTAGGAAGGTGCTTGCTAACCAAGCAACAATTAACATATTTTTAAACTATTTTAATTACAGCACAGGAGTTCTAGAGAACAGAAAAACTTGAAAATAAATCAGAGCTATGGTGATTTTACATAACAAGGGATAAATAACTACGACTGCAACAGCAAAAGTGTTTACCGCCTCCAATGCTGTAAGCATTGGAGGCGGTAACTCAAGCTTAAGGAACACAAGTTCATGCCATCGGGCAGTCTAATTAAAACTAGAAGTGATCCGGAACTGTGCTAAAATAGGAAGAATTCTTAAAATAATCGTGCCGAAAATAGGTCGGCAAAATAATTTCAAGTCATTGACTTGTTCTTGTTTATCTATTCTATTGGGCACTATATATGGTTGCTGAGTTCTGTGGCATACATTTGTAGGATGAACTTCTCAGGAAGATTTCTAGGATGATACTTACATAGTTATGTTTATTTTTTAACACAATTTGTTAATACAATCAGGGTCCATGTATCTCTTCTCTTGATATTTTGAGTATTAGTATAGTATTTTATTTTGACAGCGAAACAGCGATTGAATTGAACATTATTTTATTGAATGAAATTACTTATGTATGAAAATTTTATTCATACTGGCAACCCTAGAATGGGTTTTTGCAGAAATACGGCAGAAATCGCCAATCGGACTTTAAATAGATTCGGGATTCTGCTTTGCATCCATTACCCACAGATAATATTAATAATTTAATAGATGATCGCAGTACTCATTCATTCTTAATTAAATATTGTCATTCAGTTCATTCAATAACCGAACTCCGTGATCCGTTTGTTTATAATTTTCTGAAAATTTCTCTGAAAAATTAATTTAAGCGATGTCGTCACCGGTAAGCTCAAAACTACTCTTTCGTTAGTATCAAATAGAATATTAGATATTATTGTTGAATATAAAATGTTTTTGTTACTGTCTTTTGTAGACAGATGAAAGCGTTCGGCGCAATAGCGAAAGCGAAGGAGCTGATGCTGAAACTCCAGAACATGACCCTCATTACGAGCCTATTGTGTCATTACCTCTCATAGATATCCATACTAACGAGGAAGATGAGGAAGAGCTGGTCAAAATACGTGCCAGGCTCTATAGATACGACACTGTAGACCATGAATGGAAGGTGAGACAAAAGAACTCTATTTTTTTTTTATAATCTACTAAAATTAAACTAGGTATGTAAAGTTCTAGGTTAGACCGTAATGTGTTACAAAATTAGTTACTTTCATTCAATAGTCACTTTCTTATTTCAATTTATCATCTATTGATAACTCTGTTCTTTATATTTTTGTAACACATATGTTTGCTTATTTTTATGCTAGGAACGAGGCACTGGTGACATTAAACTTCTTCTCCATAAAATCAACAACACTGTCCGTGTGGTCATGCGACGTGACAAGACACTCAAAGTTTGTGCCAACCACTTTATAACGCCTGATATTAGGATGAACGTACATTGTGGCTCAGACAAGGCTTTCAATTGGTCTGTCTTTGCTGATTTTGCAGACGAACAAATGAAACAAGAGTTACTGGCTATTAAATTTGGAACTCCTCAAAGTAAGTGTATACTTCTACTAAGATAAGACTATCAAAGTCGTTCTCCCTTTATAAGTTATTCTGTATATTTTCAGTGAGTGGATACATTTAATTCATTTGTGTGCATTTACGTCTGAAATTTACTTATTCCAACATTGCTCGTGGCTTCTGTTCACAATGTGCATGAAGATTGACATAACCTGTACCACTAATTTTTTTTGTATACTCTTGCAGAATTCGTATTCATTTACTTAATTCATATTGCTGTTTGAGCAGTATGTTTTTACTAATTTAATTCTGTTTTCGTAGCTAGTTATCAATTGAGAAAAAAAAACATGTAAAGCTGGTTACGAAAGTTCGGTTATGAATGAGGATAAAACTATTGTACATTTTGATGTACGAATTTCACAAGCCCTCTTTGTTCTAAAATCTAATGATACCTCTTTGTCATAAAACTTAATGATATTTTAAATGTAAATCCTATTAAAATGTTATCATGTTTTCTTAATAATACATATAGTTTAATAATACTTTATATGTAGAATAGTAGCATAATATGTAATTAAGTCTTACTTAAGGAGCTGATAGTTTTTTTTAATAAATGTGATATGGGTTTATGTGTTAGGCAAGTCTGAAAGCTGCACTACAACTGTTTTGCCCTGTTGTATTAAGTGAGCGAGCCGAGTGGTCTTTAATAATTACATATCCTACTTTCTTATAATTAAAAAAAGCTTCTTTGACATATAATTCCATCATTTACAGATGCCGAACTTTGGAAATCGAAATTTGCAGAGGCGCAAGAAATTGTAAGAACAAAATGCAGCTTGTACACACAGGACCTGTCCTCTGATGATGATGATGATGATGATGAAAACAGCATCACAAGAAGTGAAGATATTGATACTCCTGAGCTTAAATCTAAACCTACTAGTGATAAAACAGATGAGGATTCTGAAAAGTCCGATAATACCGACTTTGTAGTCTTAAAATTAAAGGATTTGCAAGTGGAGAGTAATAAAACAGAATAATTTCGTTACTTTAATGTTAGAATGTTATAAGAGGCCAACATGTAATATTATTTGCTGTGTTGTCAGACAACTATATTTTAAAATGCATTTATTATATATTTTCTTTTAATGATTGACTAGACTAGTACATCTGTGTACTTCTTTTAGTTTAAAAAAAAATGTGTAAATGTCATGCATGATTTTTGGCGGCAATGTCTATGGATGTATTCTGTGTCTTCAAAGTTCGACATTTTATTATGTCCTTATTATTTCCGCAAGAAGTATTCCATTTAAACGTAATGTTGTATCCTTAATATTTCTCATTAAGAAGTTTGCTTTGTGCTTTAGTTGTATTCAAAACTTACAGTTGGTGATACTTGTAACAGGGCTACAGAATTTATAGGAAACAAGTATGTTCGTTAGGATTTGATGTTCCATAGAAACCAATTTGAATAAGTAAGTTACTATCATGAACCTTTAAAAACTATGAACAGGACATTTTAAAGACAGGACTGTTATAAAAATGGTGGTTGCACTGGTTGCTAATCATGTGTATGTGATCCAAAGGTATGTATATACCTTTAACGTGTATCGCGTTAAGTCCCGTTTACGTATAATAAGTTATGGAACGCGAAAGTTTAAAAGTTAACATGTGTATGTGAATTTTGGATTGCAATGTGCACTCAAATTTGATTGAAATGCGATTCCTGGATATTTTTTTTCTTGCTGTCACTATGGTTATTACACCATTTCACTACACAAGACACACTCCATAGCTTTTATAGGTTCCTGGTATCTATGATAAGTAATATAGATTGTGATATCAAGTGGAACAATAACGCGTTAACTCTAATGCAGCTACAATAATCATAGTCATACAATTATTATCATTTTGTAATGTAAAGTGATGGGTTTATGCCCTGAAACATCGGGAATTTATTATTTATGCCCAAAATGCCAGGGCATAGACCCATCCAGATAGATGGGTTGATGATTGAATAAATGCCGGATTAATGTCCAACCAAAGTAACGGCCCTTTAAAACCTTCAATGATTATAATACCCAGGTTTTTGGCAGGTAGCGCCTACTCCACACTTGGTTTTGACGGGCACTATATGAATGTATTTTAGACACAGCATATTTGCAAAATCAGTAACTATTATTATAGAGAGTCGGCAGCGTGTGATGCCCCTGATGTTGCACACGTCCATAAGCGGTGACCGCTTCCCATCAGGTGAGCCGTGTGCTTGTCTGCAAATGTTTTGAAAAAAATACTGGCAGCTGGCAGTACATGCCCTGGTAGGTCACATCCACGATTATCATCGTTGTTGACAACGTGCAGAAATCCCGCGGGCAGGAAGGGTTTGCGGATTACAAGTGTTATTGTTTCACTCGGTTCATTACCTAATTAAGTTTATATGTCGTCGTAAATGTATTACATATCAATTTTATTTTTCTCATAATACATACATAATATTTTAAG
Source organism: Lithosia quadra (assembly GCA_963576445.1). Lineage (NCBI taxonomy): Eukaryota > Metazoa > Arthropoda > Insecta > Lepidoptera > Erebidae > Lithosia > Lithosia quadra. The sequence goes on from OY754893.1 coordinate 3,573,059, forward strand.
TTTTATTTGTTTTTGTGTCGGGAGTATAGACTATTATAGAATTTAGTTTTCATGCCACCATTGATGCTAGCAGACGTAAATACGCAAGGCAGCCAACGTAAATTTAGCAAATATCCCAACAGCAGTAAAGTTGCTTTCAAATGCAATAAAATTCAAAACCAAAGAGTTCAGTATTACAATGACTACGACGACATTTTACAATCTAGCGTAGTTTATTGCATATTGAATAGGTTTTTTTGAATAATAGCATAGAAAATTGTTTTTGTTATCGCTGCGTTGCTATCGGTGTTTTAACATAAAGGTTTGCTTAAACATAAGGGTACTTGAAAGAAAAAGTTTAACACAATTGCGCTGGGTGCGTTGTAATTTAGGTTTCCTTAGATAGCAAGCATAATTGACTGAAAATTATCTATATCACCACTTAATGCGAACTCTATTACTCCCTAATCCACGTGCAGTGATAGATTTATGCCCTGTCACTTTGGACCTTAACCCATTTACAAAGATGGGTTTATGCCCTGGCATTTTGGGCATAAATTATAAATGTCCGAAGTTTCAGGGCATAAATCTATCACTGTCCATGTGGAGTCAATCCCGTGTCCCGCTCTATCTATGACACCAGCCCCCGTAGACAAGTGTCACAGCGTCAATCGCTAACGAATCAAATAGATTAGGTCGACCAATCACATCCAAGCTCATCGCCGGCGTACGATGCGCGCGCCGCGGCGGGATCACGAGCTGGAGTGTGATTGGTCGACGTAATCTATTCGATTCGTTAGCGATTTAAACTTGTGCCACTTGGCTACGGGCCCAGTCATTATACCTACACGTATCTATTGTCTACGCATGCTTCTCTGTTCCAATACATATTTTATAATCTCCCTATGGATAAATATAAAAGTATAATAAGCTATATTGCATAATATTTAGTTTCTAACTATAGTAAGGTCAGATTTGTCTATTTGTTGAACTGCAGTATGTTTTCATCTGTTCGACCTTTCATCATATACCCGCGGTCGAAGCAAAAGAACATAGGCATAAAATTGTCTGCACGGATAAATACTTGGTAAATTGCTGATGGATCGTTAGGCGAGGTAGCTAGAACTATATTGTATTGAAGCATAGACCCAAAGTGATTCTTCTGCATTACTTGCTTTGTGCCAAGACTCATGAGCGTAATAAGCTTATGGTGCTCAATATGTGTGAGTGAGCGAGAAAAAACATTTAGTAAGGTCGTCAAAATGATCATTTTTTGCAATACAAACTATAGCATTGTTTACAATTACTAAAGTTTACACAGATGTAAACAGTAATTGTAAACAATCCCGCCTAGTTGCTTTTCTTAATAGTGACTGAGATTGCAAAATCCAGGAGGTAACTAGACTATCAAGAATCAGAATTTTTATAACTATGGAGGTCTTTACAACAACTCCTCATTTTGGCATCTTGAAAAGTTTGAAATATATTTACTGTAGTTATAGTGCGCGCTAACTCTTATATTTTTCTTTTGCTGATATACCAATATGCCTATATTCTTGACACAAATTTTAAACAGTTTCGTCATAGGTATATAATGTTTGACATGGTTGTAACTGTTTTGTCACAAATAGCGTGTTGCATTCCGACATCTATTGTTATGTATAATTTTATATTATTGACGAAGGCTATTTGTGACGAATCGGCATTTCAAATTATATTATAATTTTATACATTTCAAAATCTGAATAGATGTATTTCATGAATCATTTGGTTTTATTTTTATTTCCATTTTTGAAGTAATGATGTAGTAATAATGTACTTACTTCATGTATGAATGTATTTCATGAATCATTTGAGTTGCCCTCTTAGAGGGCTGCTTCGAAGCTCTCCACGTGTCCCTCTGACTAGCAGAGGGCACAGTGGGGAGCGAGCGGGAGCGAGCTGATAGTCCGCGCGCCGACGATTGGGTGACAGGACGGTCGCCTGTCACCCTACACCCCACCGTCGGCGAAGTGGCGCGAGCGAGCGAGCATCGTGGCAATTTTTACACTAGGCATTTCGGCTGGTAAGTACCAAAACAAGTACACGGCTCACCGGATGGAATGGTTTCGATTACCGTTACTGAAGAACGCTTATGAAACCGGATGCATTCCGAACAACACAACAATCGTAAACATGTATATTTACGCATCAGTGTACCTATCCGTGAAATTCCTCATACGTATTTTGTGAAATTCGTAGCGCTGAGTCACTTGTGTTGGTCAGGTGGCCGAATAAATGTTGGACTAGCATTTATCAGCTAGGTCTCCGAGCCTATCTATCTGTTGGCTGACGCTTACGACGCGGCCTATATGTAAAAAAGGTCGTACATTTAGGTTCTGTCTGACTTCTATTTTCTTCCACGGCAGTCGCTCTCATAAAAGTCAAGATAAGTGAAATCCAGAAAGATAGTAGAAGTATAATAAACCTACTATAGGTAGGTGTTACTTCCACATATATTTTTTGAGTTTTTCCAAACTGTGTAGGTCATTGACCCAAAACGGTCATGAATGACAGTTTTCCTAACCAGTGCAGGTCGTTGACCCAAATTGACATGAATACGAGTATATTGGTTGCCGGTATTTAACCCGGTTTAAATGAGAAATCGATTTTTCATACAAACCCATTGTTCATCGATATTGATGTCTGTCTGAAATGATTTAGGTACCTACATATTTCTCGTAGATAGGTACCTATATTTTTGAGAAATGAGCTTGTATATATAAAAAGTAGTCTAAAAGTTACCCAGAACTATGAACTATAATCGTACCAAGTTTGATCAAAATCCCTGCAGTAGTTTTTGATTCCAGCGTGAATAAAAATTTGGTGCGGACAAACAGAGACACAGAGAAACAGTTACAGATTTATTATAATTGTATTGTATAGATCTAGTACAGTCGAATTAAAAAAAATAACTTGAAAAAAAAAAGGATTAGTAATCAAAAACTATAGAGGTACCTAGGTAGGTAGACCTATGTCATTAGGTAGGTAAAGGTAATTTCGCTAAGTACAAGGAAATTTCTAATGTTCTTGGTAATTTCTAATGTTCTTGGGTAGGTATCTAAAAAATGTGTTAAGTCACTACGACGATCCCTGTGCCCCAGCGACAGAGCTTTCGACTCTTTAATCAGAGGTTGCGGGTTTGATGCCTATATGAATGAACGTTTGCATTGGTATGGGTGTTTCTATGTAGAGGTGATATGATTCATATAGGTATTTATAAAAAAGATCTAGGTACGTACCGGTTTTATTCTAGAACCCATAACGCGTACTAGTTAAGCTATGCTTATTTAAGGTTCTAGATAGCGCTGTGTAGAATGTTCTACAATATCTATAATTAGTAATAATTATCTAACCCAAAAGCGTAACGACGAGGGCGCCATAATTATAAAAATTGGTATTATCATCAACATTAATAACGATTAGATACCTGCTTAAATCCTATAATATCTATAATTATTCCGTGGAAAAGTAGGTACCAATATATCGAAATACGTAACGATTAGCCTATAAAATATTAACACATAGGCATGCTATTTTAAGGGTTCTGCCTATCGTACAAAGGACTGAGTTTGCTACCTTATTAGAGTAAATGAAATAGTTTTTAAAATTATACATGGCAGCAGTAGGTATATCATTAACCCAGTATCAATTTTAATCTCCATGCGATAGTGGCCGCCGCGCTGACCGGTAGTTGATTATTTTATAAATAAAATTGAAATGTCTCAAATGTCTGTTTGTAATGTTTAAATAAACGGTATGAGTATAATGTTTGATATCTAGGTATAACCTCTATAACAATAAAAAGCAAATTTTAAATGTTCGTCTCGCTGTTTGCAAGAGATAATCTCTGGAACGGCTGGGCTTATTTGGGCGGGACTTTCGCTGGCAGATAAGTAATTTTATCGATTCGGCTATCAATTTTAGCAAAATAATTAGGGTTCCGCTAGTGGATAAATAAAACCATGTTTAATGTATTGCTTATTTTGTAAATTTATTGCTATCACACACACACATTTGTGCTTCAATAAGTTACTCAACATTAAAACTTATTTACATTGACTCTTTCTTATTAGAAAACATGGATTGATAATAGAACTCGGTTTAAATAATCCAAACACCTAAGCTGGCTTGTCACATTTTATTTTGAAACTCAGTAAAATATCGCGGGTGGTATCCGCTCTTACATTCGACTTTTCGATTGTTTAAACCTAGTTTTATGTTAATCCAAGTTATGTATTAAGCAGGATTTAGTCCATAACATTAAAATCAATACTACAGATATGTATTATGGAATGATTTCATTATCTAGTTTAAAATATAATTATATAATAATAGAGTCGAGAGTGGGAGAGTGAGAGAGAGAGACAGAGAGAGAGAGGGGGGAAGAAAAAGAGAGTTGCAATTTGTATCATACATACTAACTTCTAGTTGAAAATCATTTTATCTATACATATTAAACAAATACACAATTTTTTTAACTAACTTATACTTTGTAGAAGGTTTTTACAGGGAGAAAAATTAACAGCTGCAGGGAAATTGAAAACTTATGGCTGTTTCTCTATTTAATGGAAGCAGAGCTGCAGATAAGTTCTTAAAAATATCTAGAAGCATTGAGAGTTAACAACGACTTTTTGGTACTGGATCCCATCACAGTCATCTTCAATTCTTCATGTATGATAAAAAAACTTATAAACATTTCCTAAATTTATATACTTCAACTGAAAAAAAAAATAGATAAGCGAAAAAGGTTGATATGAAGTTAAAAAAAACAACGTTTTTTTTTAAATTAAGAAATTGAGTATGTTCAGTCATCTACAACTTCATCAAATAGTTGCCTTTGCCTAAATCAATGTCTGTTATAAAACAGTTTTCACACAAGAGAATCATAAACAGTTTATGTTTGACTCAATATTACAGAATCATTATGAAACTTAAGTTACACAAGTAACAGTAGATGATCTCAATAACAATAATAAATTGGTATACTAAAAACTTTCTCCAAACCAACTCCTTTTGTTAATATACTTTTTAACTGAAGAGAAATAATCCCTGTCATATGATTAACAGCCCACACTGTGAAAGTTTACCCTAATGTGCATACTTTTTCAATCTGAAATTTCATTGATTTACCTACTTTTTTTAGGATATCATTACCTAGCATAGCTACCATATTAAATGGGAGATTTTTTTACACCAAGTTATATTTGAAATCAGAGTTCAGCTTTTTCAGGTTTAGGATTGTCATGCAATTGGAAAGCCATTAAAATATTAATTCTATTAGACAATTCTTTTTTCTTCTCATCCGATACTTTACTGTTGAGCACTTTCTTAACTCTTTCATATTCTGTTTGGACAAAGTCATCACCCTTTTCTAGAATCTTCTGCATAATAGTTTTGTAGATCTTTCCAGAAACACTGTCCTGTAATGAGACAAAAAATATTTGGTCAGAAAAAAGCTAGAATAATTGTATTGACATACCTATAGGTACATAATAATCAACGTGACCGATATTTAAAAAAATACTAATGGTAAACATGGTTAAAAATTCTGACAATATATTTATATTATCAACTGTAGAATAAAGATAAGCACTCATAAAAATATGGTTTAGTTAAATTATATTATCTGCATTTTAAATCGTGTGTCAGTTTAACCAATTTTAAAGGAAAAACATTGAAGTTTGAATCATACCTTTGAAGACAGTTTGTTTTGTACATTTTCTAACTTCTTCAGTACTTTACTTCTGTCATCCTTCTTGCCTTTAATGAATTCCACCGCAAGTTTATCAAGTTCCTTCACGCAACCCGGCAAACTCAAATATATACCGCTATTTTCTCGAATGAAGATACGTAACGCATCGCTCGTGAACCCTTTAGAATCATCGAAGGCTATCGGTTCACTTTTACCTTTGATAAACAATCTGACTACGGGGAAATTATCTTTAGTGGCACCGTATTTCTTGGCAAGCTGTTCGTTGTCTTTTTCACCGTAATCTTTCACGCCAACTTCGGCAATCAATAGATCATCCACATCTTTCGCATCCTTTGCGAGAGCAACGAAGGCCTCATGTTTGTCACCGTAGGGAAATGCTACATCGAACTTAACTAAAGAAACCTCGAATTTGTTTGTTATTTTATCAAAAGACAATTCGTCTAATTCAACGGAACCGGTCGGTGCTGATGCCTGATGTGCGAATGGAAATAATAAAGCAGCACAAAACACTGTAAAATACCGTTTCATTTTTAGGTCTAGTTTATGTCACAACAAGTTCGTAAGTTGTGTGAATCAATACTGAATGTAATTTGCAGTTATAGCGAATACTTTATGCCCCGATATCGAGAACCACTCAATAATAATAAACTAAACTTTGTGATACTGTCAACGACAAGTATGTTTTCATTATCAATTTTATCAATATTTACATAGCGGATCCCTACTTCGTTTTACGGCACATTTTTGCAAATGATACAAGATTCATAAATTACAGCAAAAGTATATGACTCATGTTTAATACAGTATTTATGTTTATTAATTACATTGAATTGTATTTGGAAAAGTATTAAAAATAACTCAAAACGAATGAAAATATAATTAATGTTCTACTGAAAACCATTATGTATGTGGAAAGGAACGTTTTTTCTCCCACTATTAATTTGACAGCTAACCGTGGGCATCTGTGATTGGTCCAAGTGGTGCCGGTTTCGGTCTATTTACATTACGTACGTAGACTGTTCTCAATTACTAACGAAAGTGTTAGTTTGGTTAGTACTAATAACTAGGAAACAGAATAATTATGTTTGTATTCTTTACTAGCTGTGCCCCGCGGCTTCGCTCGTGGTATACTTCGTTGCCGTGACAGGATAAAAATTATCATACAAAGAGTGTATCATATGTCCGTCTCCTAGTTCTAAGCTACCTCCCTATTAATTTTCAGCCAAATGTTAGCCAGGTTCACGCGTGATGCCGTGACCAAGAGAAAAAGGGATTCATATTAGGTACCTATATATACCTAGATTTGGTGTCTTTTTTTTTATTGGTTAGAAGAAGTTTTATATCCTTGGGGTGTAAGACGCATTGTTATATTTGTTATATTTTGAAATCAGTTGATTTCTTTTACAAATGCCATATCAATTATGGTAGACAATGCAACACCCCAGCGCTTGGGGTCGGCTTTCCAGTCTAACTGTGACTGCCATCTGACCCCCACAACCAATGTTTATTATGACCAATGGCGATATCGAAGTTCCAAGTTAGACTGGTTGGACTTTTGTGGGCTCCAACTACCCGTAACGACTGCCATAGATGTTTGTATGGCAACCGGGACCGCCGGCTTAACGTGCTATCGAGATAGCATGTAATTAACATTGTAATAAAAATAATGTCCGATCATAAGGGCGCATAGGTATCCTAAATACCGCTACGTATACGAAATCTTCTTTTCTTAGACCTACCTCTACACCTAAAGCCCTTTACATTCATACTTTGAACCTTTTTAACATAAGTTGTGGTTTCTATCTAGCTTTGCCTAAATTCTTGAGCGAGCCGAGTCAATGGGGAAATCACAACGAATTCTGCTGTGTCTGCGCATCATAGTATAATTTATTTTAGTTCATCATTATCCTCATTAATTTCCGTTGATTTCTTACGTCCGTTTTCGGCTAATGTGATAGTTTACGTAGTTAGTACCTCCGCCCTACAGAACACCGCGGCCATAATAACCATCGAGTTGTGTTCCCGCCGGTAAGTAGGGTAGCCAGAGCTCACTGTACCCCTCCTCCTCCCATCCCTTCCTAGCCTCCCCACCCCATCCCAGCCCTCCCCCTTTCCCTTCAGGTTAGGCAGCGCGTGTTTGTCACCCTTAGTGTAGTAGTATAAAAAAAAAAAGTTATTAGCCGAGTTGGTTTACTCGCTGATGTGCTTTCGAGAGACTCAGATGCCGAGGTTATATAGTGCGAAGTGTGCGAACTAGCGTGCGAGCCGGCCGTTAGTAACTGCCGAGCAGGGACTCGGATTGGGTAACCATATCATACGAGTTACAGCTATGTAGGTACGAGCTACTGCTTTGCGAGTAGGTATGTGGATATGTCGGACTTGGATCGACTAAAACCGCACGTCGTTTTGGATCTATTCCACTCAAGGTCGATATTCCACTCATACAAACGAAGCGCTTTGCTGACACGTTCATCGTGCGTACAGTTAAGGAGTGGAATTCTTTGCCAGAGTCTGTGTTTCCGGAAAGCTATAACCTGGGAGTATTCAAGTCACGAGTGAATAGGTTCCTTCTAGGCAAGCGTGATTCATCGTAGATCACATCGTCACTTACCATCAGGTGGGATTGAGATCAAACGTAAGCCTATCATAAAAAAAAGATCTACAGACGCTGTAAGTGGAGGTGTAAGGTGGCCCATAACGCATTTCCCTCGCACCCCAACCTTGGGCCATGTACGGCTTCTAGATGACACAGGAGCAGCCAGTGAGTAATTACCATCAAGAACCAAGCAGTTCGGTGCCTTTTTTATTTGCCGCACCATAAAGACTTGTAATTGTTTACCAGCGCATGTGTTTGCTTCCTTCTATAGTCCCGGGGCCTTTAAGCGGGGCGTGAAAAAGCATTTGATGAGGCCGTCAAGCTGAGGGTTGCCACTGTAGTACTACCGGTGTATGTGGTGGTGACCCCAGTCCTGAGACTTTGCCTTTAGCTTACCATCAGGCGAGGTAGTCATTTTGACGTGTGCTATATAAAAAAAAAACTCTATAGTTTATTTTAAGTGTAACCAATTAAGTTTATTTTAAAACAAACCATTGAACAAGTTAACGACAAAATATAAAAATTTAATGGTATATAGCTTTTCACAACTGAATTCCGCCAATGTTTTATTATTTCTATTTAGATTGAATGCAACAAAATTTTCACACTTAAGAATATGGATTTAAATTACGCAATTTGTATTTTCATATTTATTTCAAGTAATTATGTATTTGGTAGCTCTAATGAGGCTAATAATACAGGTGGAGAATTAGACCACGAGGAATCGCAAGGTGAAACAGACGATGATAACCAACTTTCTGGAGGAGATACCATTCCGTTAGTAGGAGACTACAGTGCATCGGCAGGAGATAACAGGGCATCCGCAGGAGATAACAGGGCATCCGCGGGAGATTACAGTGCATCTGCAGGAGATAACAGTGCATCCGCAAGAGATTACAGTGCATCCGATGGAGATTACAGTGCATCCGCAGGAGGCAACTCTGAGCACTACTTCGGAGACACGCAGGAGGAGGCAAACGACGAAAATCTAATTCCGAAGTATTACGCTCTGAGTAATGAAAAATTAGGTGAGTTTGAAAGATTTAGGTTTCAGTGTTTTCCAAATTGGAAAAAAAAAATAGGTACCACTTACCTATGTGGAAGACAATCACACGGCGAAGCGGTCGTGCCGTGGCCTATGGACGTTTGGAACACCTGGGGCTTCACACTCACGCTGCCCACCCTCGAGGACAGGGGTTGGGGGAGATTGGCGAAGGGGAATTGGGGGGCGAATGAGGCGGGGGGGAGCTGGTTGAGAGAGTTGTTATGCTGACAATGCACTGTCCGCGCGGAGATCAATGTCCAGTGAGCTCTGGCAGCCCTACTTACTGCGGGAAACACAATACGCTGGTTATTATGGCCGCGGTGTTCTGTAGTCCGGAGGTACCGTCGTGTCCTACTGCCACCAGTACTGTACATTATATTATATACGTATCTTATTTTCAGTTGTGCCTAATAAAAAAAAACTTGTTATTTACCAGTGGCGAAATGGAAACATACCATTTTTTATAGATCAAACAAGTTATGGTAAGTAATAATAATATACTTATATATTTTTTTTATATAAGTAACACTTAGGTGGCAGACAAGCATACGGCCCACCTGATGGGAAGCGGTCACCCTGGCCTATGGACGTGTGCAAACCAGGGGCGCCACAATCGGGCTACCGAGCCTGCAAAAACCTTCTAATACCCTTCTTGAAGAACCTCATATTGTAGCCGCTAGGGAAAACCACTGCAGGGAGATCATTCCACAGCCTGAATGAAATTTCTTTCATGCCTTACAGTACGCACTGCAGGTGGCATACTTTTTTTTTTGCAAATACATGCATATTATACATAGAAACATAAAATACATAGATCTATGCAAATATTCGTATTCGAGTAGGTACATAAATATAATTGCACTGCATCGAGTACACGGCCTTTGACTGTCAGTTGAACAGAGGTAGTATGTTTTACGTGGGCTGTGTGATTGATTGCCACCTCTCCTTTCCTATACAGAACAACACGTGCCAGGCTGAGATAATCACCCTCTTATGGTGCAAACAATTCCATCAAGAACCAAGCGGTTCGGTGCCTCTTTTCTTTGCCGCACCATCGAAACCTGGAATTCTTTAACAGCTCACGTGTTTCCTTCCTCATACAGTCCCGTCCTTTAAGCAGGGCGTGAAAAAGCATTTGATGAGGCCGTCAAGCTGAGAGCCACCATTGTGGCACTATCGGTGTCTGCAATGGTGACTCCCATTCCAGAGACTTTGCCTTTAGCTTACCATCAGGCGAGGTGAAGTCATGTTGACGTGACCGACATAAATAAAACCTAAGTAATTTACTAATACATTTTTTTTTCTTTCTTTCTAACTATGCCGGATGCTCAGATACTGGTTTTGTTCCTAGATGGTGTAATCAAACGAAGAATACGAAAAGCAATGGATGCTATTGAAAAATCATCTTGTATAGTGTTTACAGAGACGCAATATTCCACCACATATCGAAGTCCCTTTGTACATTTTACTAATCCATATAAAGAAAGGGATTGCGTGCATAATACAACTTCGACCGGGCCCCGCGGAGAAGTAGTAAGATTTTATGATTTTACTAGCTGTGTAACTTCTTCCGAAGGTTTTAGATTTTCTTATCAACCAATAGTTATATTTATTTGCGAACATAGGTACCTATTGAATAATGGTGTTAAAAACATAATATAAATATTACCAGCCACATTCTGCCTCAAGGCGTGCAAATTTGTCTGGTGTTAATTAAATTTCACATTATAAACAAATTAATTAATTACAATATTACATAGGTGCCTACAATTAAAATAATCTTAGATTAAAATTAAGATTTTTCGTCGGAACGTAGCCTAAGGTACTCCTTGTTAAATCAGTTATCTGCCAGTGAAAGTCCCGTCAAAATCGGTCCAGCCATTTCAGAGATTAGTCGGAAAAAACAGACAGACAAACAGACAAAAAAAAATGTTTTGGTATGTATACCGTGTATACCGTGTAATTCAAATGCATTTAGTAAAATGTAGTTTTTTTTTTTATTCATGATAGGCTAACGTTTGACCTCAATCTCACCTGATGGTAAGTGACGATGTGGTCTACGATGAATCACGCTTGCCTAGAAGGAATATTACAAACATACACTCCAATTTTATTTATCTATTTGTATAGTTTTAAACTGTGACGTCTCGTGTTCCGTAGATTTTATTTGTCAGTACATACAATGCGATTATGTGCTCGAAACCTTTACAGCTAATGATCTTAGGCTACGACTGCATGCAGGAACGGGATATCATTCATGCCTTGATGCACCTCCTTGGCTTCAAGGACGAGGTGACGCACCCGCATCGGGACTCCTATGTAAGGATCATATGGGACAATATACAACCAAGTGAGAAACGATGTTAAGTTATTTTTTGTTCAGTACAGTCAGCGGCAAAAGTCTATGATCATTTTCAGATTTGAAGCAGTAGTTTTTGAGCAAAGTTATTTATGGTTCTTAATGAAAATGCTGTTTAATTAATGATTTGGCTCTATGGAACTACCTACCTTTAAACTTTGATTACAATATAATGAACCATTTTCATTTTTGTGATTATATTTGTTACATTGTTGAGAAGCTGGGGTCATGCGGTCCAAGTGCTCGCCTTGTCTACAAGGATTTGGCGAAGCGGCTGATCGACGCCACAGGTGACCAGAAGGCTGGACTCTATCTTGCACAAATAATCAGCATTGCCATTCAGCGTGGCAATGCTACCAGCCTTCTGGGCACATCACCCGTCAGTGATAATGCGGAGGAATTTTATGACACCAATGTATATTATTATTTTATTATATTATTAACGGGTAGCCTAGTGGTTTGGGTAATGGACTGCTGAGACAAGGTCTCGGGTTCGATCCCAGGTTCACCATGGCACACTCCAATGACTTTTCGATGCTTTTCAAAGTTATGTGTGTATTGATCGCAGGTTTATTAGTGCCTCGGAGAGCACGTTAAACCGTCGGTCCCGGTTGCCATACAAACATCTATGGCAGTCGTTACGGGTAGTTAGAGTCCACAAAAGTCCACCCAGTCTAACTTGGAACTTCGATATCGCCATTGATCATAATGACCATTGGTTGTGGAGGTCAGATGGCAGTCACTCCACGGAAAATATCGAAGTTCAGCCGCATCCCAGTTAGACTGGAAAGCCGACCCCAACTGAGTTGGGGAAAAGGTTCAGAAAATGATGATGATGATAATGCATATTATTATTTAATATCCCAAATATTTTTTATTCCAATGTTTAAGTTTCAAATCTGTACAATCATCATAGACTTTTGCCTCTGACTCGCACGGGAGATGCTGCTGCTTGCGGTAGGTAAATGCCGGCCGAGGTGGGAATGGCCTTCTAGATGATGCTCCGAGGCTCTCGGTGCCTTGCGTGTGGAGAACCTGTTCCTGAAATGAACACTAACCTTTGTGTGACCATTTTATATTTGTGCCCAATTTCATCCAGATCCATCCTACCGTTTTTGCGTGAAAGAGTAACAGACATCAAATATACGAAAGATTCTAAGTCCTTCCCTTTCCTTTACCTTTCAAATAAAAAAAAACGCATCTAAATTTTGCGTCCATCGCGGACAAAATATAATTCAAGTTTTTTGATAGGATAAATGTTGGTCTTTTTTTTCAGAGTACCGTCATTTATTTACAATCGATAAAGGGCCGATGAGGATGCACAAGCTGGCCGAGTATGACACATTGAGCATAATGCACTTCCACGACCGGGCGTTCAGTATCAATGGTGGCCCTACTATTCTACCCTCGGTATGTATTCCAGCAATATATGGTCAGTAGCAAAAATAGATTTTGCTATATTAAAGTACATATTTGAAAAAAAAATCCGGACAATATGGAAAATATCACATAATTGAGATGTTTGCCTGGTTCATGTATAACGTATCTATAATATACTAGCTGTTGCCCGCGGCTCCGCCCGCGTGGATGTCGAAATCCGTTTTAAAAACTATCCTATCTCTCAAGTTGGATCGAACTGCACATGGTGTGCGAATTTTATTATAATCGGTTAAGTGGTTTAGGAGTCCATTGAGGACAAACATTGTGACACGAGATTTATATATATTAAGATGTGCCCATTCAACTTTTAGCTTGGTTTCTATTAAATGATTGTGTTCTCAACCCCAAGAGGAAAGTCTACTCCAGACTCTCATCTATCAATTGATGAAGACCGTCCCGTAGGTCTCTTGGTCTAGTCCCATGCACTTTTTACATCAACGAACGACCAGATGAACAGCGACACGCCACCGCTAAAATATATGGTCGATATTCCACTCATACGCATGAAGCGCTTTGCCGACACGTTCATCATGCTTACACCTACAGCTAAGGAGTGGAATGCCCTGCCTGAGTCTGTGTTTCCGGAAAGCTATAACCTGGGAGTATTCAAATCACGAGAGAATAGGTTCCTTCAAGGCAAGCGTGATTTGTCGTAGAACTCGTAGACCACATCTTCACTTACCATCAGGTGGGATTGAGGTCAAATGTAAGCCTATCATAATTAAAAAAAAACCTCTATTATGCTTGTCAAATAACGTTGCAATATATTTTTCAGTCACCAGATCAAATCATAAATCCATCAGACAAACTATCACTACTAGATAAAATGAAACTTCGCCTGACATTTGAAAACGTGTGTAATAGACGCCGTGTTGATTATATATTAAAGAAGTGTGAGAATTACCCACGAGAATCAAAAGGTGTCGGTATGTTTGTAAGTCCAGCTATGTGCAATCTGGAAAAGTTTAAAGTTACAACTGAAAGTGGGATTATGAGCAAAGTTACCGGCACTGGGGTTGGTAGTGGTAGAGGCGAAGTGCTGAAACGCAAAGAGTTAATACATAATACTATTAAGCCCGTATTTTTTATCGGTAGTGAAGCAATTGGAAGTGATAAAGAAGAAAACGAATCTAAGAACGATAATAAGATTCAAGATCTCAAAGGACGCTACAAAGTAATCCACAAGACAGGGTTCGGCTTCAAACCGATGGGCGGATATTAGAAAATAAAATATAATAAATTTATTTCATCATTAACCCATGTTAAATCATTGTGTTAAGCTTTTCAGACCCTTGATCATTTTTAAAAAAAAATTAAGGGCTCGCAAATTTTAATATCCCGAAATGTATAAACAATTTAAGCTGTGTTAAGTTTACCATAACATTATCTAGTTTTTTTCTTTTTTTATAGATACTACGTAGGTAGGCAGACAAACACACGGCCCATCTGATGGGAAGCGGTAACCATAGCCTATGGACGTGTACTACACTAAGGGTGACACACACGCGCTGCCTACCCTGAAGGGAAGGGGGAGGGCTAGGAAGAGGTAGGGAGGCTAGGAAAGGGTGGGGAGAGGAGGATACAGTGAGCTCTGGCTAGCCTACTTACCAGCGGGAACACAACACGATGGTTATTATGGCCGCGGTGTTCTGTAGCGCGGAGGTCCCTATTAACCCAGTCGGACAGCTCATTTTAGACGGGAGTTACCGTCGTATCCTACCTCCTCTTGAATGCTGTATGAATGATGTGGGTACAGTACCTATTTGCCAGTATTTTGGGGAACCCAACCTTTGACGCGGTACGGGAATTAGTATTAGAATTAGTAGTAGTACCTAATAATCTTGAAAATAAGGTACGATGAAGCCTCTTAATAAATAGAGAATAAAAAAATAAAAACAAACAAATAATTTAAAATTTATTTGCCGCACCTAAGACTTGAAATTCTTCAATTGCGGTTGTGTGTTTCATTCCTCCTATAGTCTCGGGGCCTAAGCGGGGCGTGAAAAAGCATTTGATGAGGTCATCAAACTGAGGGCCGCCATTGTAGCACTACCGGTGTAAGTAGTGGTGACCCCGGTCCAGAGACTTACCTTTAGCTTACCATCAGGCGAGGTGAAGTCATTTTGACGTGTCCTATATAAAAAAGAAAAATAGGGATTGGCTTTAACAATGTTTTTAAATTCGAAAAGATTCACAAAGAGGAGGAAATTCCTTAAATATAGGCTAGAGCCATAAGTAAATAAAACATTCAATATTGTTATTCTGAGTAACGTTTATTTGGATAAAGATCGCAGTTTCTTGCTGGCGGATTCTGCTTCTTGCTTCCGCAGCGTGCATTGCTTCTCGTACAGCAGATTCAGCTTCTGAACATCCACGGAGCTCAAACCTTGCCAGTTACCCATAGCCCAGCCATCATTCTGTAAAAATCAAAAACATTGTTCATTTTTTTTATGTTTAACACGTCAACATGACTTCAGGAGGGAATATTACGTCTCTATAAACACTATTAATACAAGATGTTTTTTCAATAGCATCCATTGCTTTTCGTATTCTTCGTTTGATTACACCATCTAGGAACAAAACCAGTATCTGAGCATCCGGCATAGTTAGAAAGAAAGAAAAAAAATAATGTATTAGTAAATTACTTAGGTTTTATTTACGTCGGTCACGTCAACATGACTTCACCTCGCCTGATGGTAAGCTAAAGGCAAAGTCTCTGGAATAGGAGTCACCATTGCAGACACCGATAGTGCCACAATGGTGGCTCTCAGCTTGACGGTCTCATCAAATGCTTTTTCACGCCCCGCTTAAAGGACGGGACTGTATGAGGAAGGAAACACGTGAGCTGTTAAAGAATTCCAGGTTTCGATGGTGCGGCAAAGAAAAGAGGCACCGAACCGCTTGGTTCTTGATGGAATTGTTTGCACCATAAGAGGGTGATTATCTCAGCCTGTCACGTGTTGTTCTGTATAGGAAAGGAGAGGTGGCAATCAATCACACAGCCCACGTAAAACATACTACCTCTGTTCAACTGACAGTCAAAGGCCGTGTACTCGATGCAGTGCAATTATATTTATGTACCTACTCGAATACGAATATTTGCACAGATCTATGTATTTTATGTTTCTATGTATAATATAATTGTATAATTACTTATATAATTACTTAGGTTTTATTTATGTCGGTCACGTCAACATGACTTCACCTCGCCTGATGGTAAGCTAAAGGCAAGTCTCTGGAAAGGGAGTGACCATTGCAAACACCGATAGTGCCACAATGGTGGCTCTCAGCCTGACGGCATCATCAAATGCTTTTTCACGCCCCGCTTAAAGAACCCGGGACTGTATGAGGAAGGAAACACGTGAGCTGATAAAGAATTCCAGGTTTTGATGGTCGGAGGTAGAAAGAGGTAGAGGACACCCAGTACCATTAACAATGGATTTTTATATACTTTTCTTTGCCGCATTAATTTAATTAATTAAGCCAAAATCTACGTTATTTTGGCTTATTTTTGAAAAAGTGCCACTGATTTTCTGAGTAGGTATAAAATAAACTATATTATACAATTAATCAATCAATCAATTAGCCTATTGCAGTCCACTGCTGGACATAGGCCTCTCCCAATGTACGCCATAGCGCCCGATCCTCCGCCTTGCGCATCCAGTCTATCCCAGCTACCCTTTTATACAATAACTGAAATCAAATTTAATGACGATTTGAGATACCATTTACCCTGAACCCTCAGCCAAAATTGTCCTTGTGTTGTGTACTGTTCCGGATTCGAATCCTGGCTATTACACTACCGGGATGAACTCCCTAGTAGGGAGTTTAGCTTAGATACAAGCAATTTAGCTTAGACAGAGGTATTAGGAGGAATATTAGCAATTTTGGTTACTAATATTCTTTTATTAAGTATGTTATTTGATATGTCATTTGTGGTGACGCGTTCAGGGCCTGCACAGGGATCCGGCTTGTTGGGAATTAATGCAAACTGGAGTCATGATTTAGTCTATTTTGACTGGACTATTACGTACAATGCTGCTAATTCTGTTGTTACATCTCTAAACTTAAAATTCTCTAAAATTTTCTAACTGCATCTGTTTGTTTCATTATCAGATAGAAAACTACAGATGATTTATGTTAGTGAACACCTGTCAAATTAAGTCGGCGCCTTGACGGTACCCTTCAATTTTAGTCGACATCTTACGAACATGCGACTAAACTTACTACGCACCAACAAGGCGCCGACTTAATTTGACAGGTGTTCACTAACATAAATCATCTGTCCTTTTCTATCTGATAAGGAAAGAAACAGATGCAGTTAGAAAATTTTAGAGAATTTTAAGTTTAGAGATGTAACAACAGAATTAGCAGCATTGCCTAACAATAGGATACGCACACAAACACAACGCACAACACACACAAAATACTAAACATAGTATAAGTTATAAAAAAAAAATCATTTCATTGTATAAGGAAATAACTAGAATTACATTACTACATATTATAAACAATTATTGCCTCTTGAGATACAGGCTCGCCTAGTTCAAGAGGCATAATATTTATACACAGATTTTGAACGATGCACGATGTAAGTACCTGCCTGTTATTCAACCAACAAGTTTTTATAACAGATCTGTAATGCTATTATGTGTTTTTTTGAGTCATTAAATATATTTTTTTAAATTAAATAACCAGCTAGGTAGCTGATCATACTTACCCAGATAGGGTACATGATATTAGTTCGTCCGTCCTTGATTTGTAGCCAAGGGTAGTGCATCACGCTCTGGTAATCGTAAGCGAAGCCTGCCGATGCAGCCGGTGGTAACTTCTTGTTCATTTCTTTCTTTACATCTGAAATTATTTGTTGATAAATCGTACCTACTGCTAAAGAGTGGAATGCCTTGCCTGAGTCTGTATTTCTGGAAAGCTACTACCTGAGAGTCTTCAGGTCTAGAGTGAACAGGTTACTTCTAGGCAAGCGTGCTCCATCGTTGACCACATCGTCATTTACCATCAGGTGAGATAGTGGTCAAACGCGAGCCTATTGACTATAAAAAGAAAAAGCTTTGTCCAAATCTAACCTTATCCTGCGTAACGTATTGCTGAAGCGATTCGTGCGTATTAGCGGAATGTCCACCATAATTATAACGATGGCGCATCGCCGTACTGTCTGGTCGTTCGGTGATGAAAAGTGCTTATCTTTGTAAGGGATTTTTTCGTGCGGAAATCTAGGGGACATATTTCGTATGTTTGATGAAATTTTGACGTTTTTAGTTATATGAAGTCTTAGTCAAAGTCAAAGTCAACGTCCAAAATCATTTATTCTGTATAGACCATTAAATGCGGCACTTACAAAACGTCAAAATGAAGAATAAGTATTTAAAACTTACCGTCAGTGAGTTGGTCCCAAACTATGTGTAGGAAGGAGTCCCTATCGTGGCTATTGTGCTGGTGGTCCAGGCCCAGGATGTGCACAAATAAGTGCAAAAGTATGTTGACAGAGTTGAAGCAATCCGCGTTTATTTCAATGATCTAATGAGAACAGACTAATTACTAGAAACTCGTGTTGTTGGGTGTGTGGTTGCGATGTCCTGTTTTTACATGCGGAAACTCCCTTGTGCTACACTGCCGTCCTTTCGAAAAGTGCAATAACTCGAGTTATGACCTAAATTGAGTTAAGTACATATTCGGAATTATCTATCTTTAGACAGTTTTTATGTATGTATGCCCCAGCCGGTTTTAATACTATGCATAACTGCAACAACTAGGTCCTGTATGATTTACATATAAAAACTGACATAACAATAGATATGAATAACTTATCTTAAACAATATATCAGCAATAAATATTTTACTTATTGCGGTCATACTAGTCATGACCGCAATAAATGTTTTTTCTATAATATGAAACTAAACAAGTATAGTGAGGGTAAATGTTTTTACAAATATGAAGTACCACATACCTAATATTCTCTACATTTAAATCTATGCTGTAGTGAAAGTTTTATAAGTCGATTTCATGTGTTGTGATGGAGATACAAACAAAACAAAATAAAATCTTAAATCGCGTTTTTCTCGAAATCAACTTTTACCTAATTATAGTAGTTATTGCACTTTCCGTAAGGGGACAACAGTACCTACACCTCCTCGATGTTAACAGTCTGTCGGAATCAAACGAGCTAATAATGCACTGTGTTTCGTCACACTCTGTCTCGTGGCTGGTCCCAGAGACTCCGCCCGGCCCTAGATACCAACACTGGCGACTTTTATAGTGATGTCCAGGATTCGCATTCAGGGCTTGGTAAAGTGTTTTTGGGTTTAACTTCTTCTTCTTCTTCAACCTAGCGTTAACCTCAGTCGTATCCAAAGCTTTCACCTCGGAGTCTGGGGTCCGCTTTACCAGTTTTAACTGCGGATTTGGCTGGACCTCGATATTTGCCGTGAAGCGACTGCCATCATTCTGACCTTCACAACCCAATGGTGATATTAGGTGTTTTTGGGTTTTACTATTAGGAAATTAAAGTAGCAGCACGGTGACGGCAATAGGGTCGATCTGGTACTAATACAACTCAGAGAGTTGTACATTTCACTAGCGCTTCGTTCAAATAGTATTATGCGTTAGTACCTACTATATTCGCCAGCACGATAATAATTGTGTATTTTAATTTGTCTCTGCCTACCCTAATGGGAAAAACCTTCCTTGTATGTAGGTACCTATGTATTTCAATTGTATAGATCACTTAATTCTAATTATATTAACTAAGATATTTGATACTTAACCGCCTGAAAGAAAATAATAATATAATAATATAAATTAGTAATAGCAACCCATTTATATCCCACTGCTGGGCACGGGTCTCTTCTCCCCTAACGAGAGAGCTGAGAGAGTCAAAGTCAAAGTCAAAGTCAAAAATCATTTATTCTGTATAGACCATTTTAAGCGGCACTTACAAAACGAATTTACAAAACAAAACGAGTTTACACCTTAATCCACACACGCTGGCCTAATGCGGGTTGGTGGATCGGACAAGTCCTTAGAATTTCTTCTAGGACATGTGGGTTTCCTCGCGATGTTTTCCTTCATTGTCAGCAGATGGTAAATCATGTGATTAGCACATATAAATTCCACAAAGTGAAATTCACATTGGTACTGTCTGGCCGGATTCGAACTCAACTGGATACCTCTGAGTAGAGGCCGCGTCCTTATCCATTCAGCTACCATCGCTATGTAACCAATTATTTATTTAACTACGAGTATAAATTCTAACTCTTGGGTATGTGCACGATAGGAGATGAATTTTTTTGCGTGTATCAGATAATTAGCTGTTTCCCGCGGCTTCACCCATGATATACTTCGTCCCCGTGGCACCTATTTATTATTATTGCCATTATGTATGAAAATTAGCCTGATTTCTTGACATATAATTTATAATTACTGCTTGCTCCCTTGGCTGGTAACATGATGGTGATTATAGCCTATACCATATAACCTATCGATAAACAAATTATCCAACACAAAAATATTTGTTCAATTCGAACCAGTAGTTTCTGAGATTAGCACGTTCAACCAAACAAACAAACAAACAAACTCTTCAGGTTTATAATACCTATCAGAGATAAAGCTTTCCACTTACCTGAGCACTTCCAGGAATGCCTGGTTTCTTGGGACAGTCGCATCCAGGTTTTGCAGACCTGGTAAACACAAGTATATTGGTGGCATGTCTTCTAGACGGTGAAATTGGACCAGCTCGTTTAATCCTCTGTTTTTCATTCGTGTCCGATGTCTTCAAATACGCCTTTTTAGTTTTTGTTTTTTTATCTGTTAAATGAATGAATAGAGATAATATCATATAGTTGATAGTAACTTTATTTTTTCTGGGGGAATTCCCGCTAAACCGCCTTCGTGAAATAGAGCATCTATAAGAGTTTGTTCGTTTGAGCTTGATATTTAATCACTTTCTGCGTTACCGCTGCAAAAAAACGACTTCATAGGCGCAAAAGGACACAGTGGAGCGTAAAACAATCGATAAAGTGGCAACTTTCGTTGGTCGATCGCGTGAGGGTACGTAACCGTGGTCTTACATCAGACCGCAAACTACGTAACGACGCATTTGCAGTTTCAGCTACGAATAGTGCCTCACGGACGTAATAAACCTATGGATGGAATGCGTTGAAGAATGCAACTGACGATCTCTTAAAATGCCCAAGAGACTCGTCGTAGAACAAGTCTTTGGCGTAGCGGTATAGTGAGCGCGGCCGCTGCGCAGGAGGCGCGGGTTCGATCCCCGATCAGTTCAAATATTTGTATGCATGAATATGGGTATTTGGATTGGTCTTTCGTGCCTCGGAGAGCACGTTAAGCCGTCGGTCTCGGTTGCCATACAAACATCTATAGCAGTCGTTACGGGTAGTTGGAGCCCTAAAAATCCAACAACAACGGTCTAGCTGCAATGCTTCGATATTGCCTAATGTCACCATTGGGTTGTGAAGGTCAGATGGCAGTCGCTTCACGGAAAATATCGAGGTCCAGCCAAATCATGCTCTCGTCCTTTAAGCGGGGCGTGAAAAAGCATTTGATGAGACCGTCAAGTTGAGAGCCACCATTATGGCACTGTTGGTGTATGAAATGGGGACCCCCTTCCTGAGACTTTACCTTTAGCTTACCATCAGGCGAGGTGAAGTCATATAGACGTGACCGACTTAACAAAAAACAATTAGTAGGATTTACCTTTAACAGATTTATACTTCTTACTTCTCACGTACTTTGATGCGAAATTTTTTCTCATCGGTACTCCATCATAATAACCACGGAGTCGTTCAGTCTCGTTGGATAGAACTTTGCTAGGGTCTACAGTTTCCGATTCCTTATCAGATTTTTTGTCTTCTTGAATTTCATTATCAGAATCGGAAACTGCTGAATTGACTTTATCTGTTACAATTGGATCGTCTACAGTTTCGACGCTAATTTTATTTGTTGTATCTGTGGTAGTTGTTAATTTACTGCTTGATTCATTGTCTCCTTGGCCCAAAAGTTTCTCTCCGTTATTATTGTCATCAGTTATTATACCTTTTGTTTCTGTATTGTTTTCATTGTCGTATTTAAATTCATGTTTATTGACATGATAGTTTTCACCTGAGTTATTGCCTGAATCATCTGAGTCTTTTCCGTCTTTAGTAAGATCTCGGAATTCTATACACGTTTCTGCTTCAATATGGCGTATTACAGACAATATGTTTTCCTTTTCATCATGAGCTATAAAATAATTTTAATTCACTAACATGGCTTCTAAGCTTATTATGGCAAAGTTTTTATTAAACTAATTAAATACTGTTGTTGTAGACGCGATGGTAGCTGAATGGATAAGGACGATCTGACGATAGAAGGACCTCTGAGAATAGGTTCCGAGATTGAATCCGACCGGAAAGTACCAATATGAATTTTACTTCACGAGGAGCGGCTTTGATTTCAGCTTAGTGCAAATATTTGTATGCATGAATATTATTTGCATTGACCTGGGTGTTTCTATGTATAATATGTTTGCATAAGAAAAGTATATAAGTATGTTTATCAGCATTCTAGAACCCATAACACAAGCTAGTTAAACTATGCTTACTTTAAGTCCAGAGAGCTATATGTAGAATGTCCTAGAATTTTTATATTGTATCAATTTAAGATTTTAAAACAGTTTTTACTTACTGAATTCCATTTGATCGTTTAGCTGATAGTTAACGATCCCGTATGCCCACAATCTATCTTCGTAATATCCATCTATCTCCTCTTTTGTAGCCTTCTTAGGTTCTGGTGTAGTTCTAACTACACTCGGACAGGTCTTGAGCAAATACTGCCTGTTCCGTTTCACACATTCTGCTGAGTACATCATACTGATCTTTTCTATGTCGATTTCACTAAGACCTTCACGTTGACCTATTTTGATACCAGGCTGGTTATGGAAAAACAAATAGTGAGTAGTGAATTACTGTAGCATCCGTTCATTATTCTACTATTAAATTTTATATGAGTGGAAAAAAGTATAAAATCTTGTGCAAAAAGACGGACGTTTATACACAGTTACTTTAAAAATGGAGGACCGCTGCCATAATAACCATTGTGTTGTGTGCCCGGCGGTAAGTAGGGTAGCCAGAGCTCTCTGTACCCCTCCTCCTCCCCGCCCCTTCCTAGCCTCCCCACCCTTTCCTACCCCCGCCCTTTCCCTTCAGGGTCGGCACATCTTGGCATGCTTGTCTGCCACCTAAGTGGTATAAAAAAAATATGGATCATAAGCTGGATAGTCTGTTTAAGCTTCATTTTATTTAAGTTTCAGTCATGGCTAAGACGGTTCAGAAGAAAAATACCTACAGCTGTCTGAATGGTGACTTGTCCGTTTTTCGAGAAGGCACGCGGCGGATAGTGCAGCACACTTGCATAGTCGTACGGCAAATTCTCGACATTAGTACTCTCAAGACGCTCGAAGTATTTCTTGTAGCCTTGAATATTCAAATTTAATTCATTAAATAAATAAACAAATACAGAAAATAATCAGATAACAGTCTTCTTCTCCTGTTTATTAATGGCCTTACAAGAATCGTTGCAATTTTGTTAATAAGAAGTAATAAAATAGGCAGTCCGCGAGGACCGGGGCAGGTAATGTCGGACTCTTACCGACTAAAACCGCACGCCGTCTAGGGTCTTTGACGCTATGGTGTAAGGAGCCCATAGAGCATTTCCCTCGCACCCCGGCTTAACCCGGGCCATCTCCGGATTCGAGATGACGCCCCTGGTGTTGCACACGTCCATAGGCCACGGTGACAGCTTCCCATCAGGTGGGCCGTGTGCTTGACTGCCACCTAAGTGGTATATAAAAAAATGGTACCAAAATGGAAGTAGTCAAAAGGTTGTAGAAGCAATATATTCAGTTGAGGATTTCTTACTTAGGAGGACCTTATCTGAAGGATTATTTCCACTTAAGTACTTGCCTGGTTTGATGTTATCCCACATTATAGAGATGTACTTATCGCGGTCAGGTCTGGTGTGTTCGTGGGAGAAGCCTAGGACATGCATGAGTTCGTGAATGATATCGCCGTTGGACATGCAATCATAACCCAAGACGACCATCTGCAGATAAGAATACATATAGTATACATTACTTTGTTGTACCGATGTTAAATGTTGTAAAGTATATGTTTTATGTGTAACCTCACTGGCAATGAGGTACTTCATCTGTTTGACAGACGAGGTTCCAATTAAAGGAGTAGGAGAGAAGACCAAGGGTATAGAAAAGAGTGCTGAAAAGAAGTTGAAGTATTTACATAAATGTTACGTCTTCATCACATAGGACTAGGCTTAAAATAAAATCTTTCCACTTGGTAAGATTCTGACATGCATCTTTCGCTTCGTCTACTTTCATATAAAATTGTTTTCTTAGTGCTGGTCGTTTGCTTTACTGAACTGGCCCTTTATTCTGATTGACCAACTATATGTAACTACGCGCGTTATTATTATATTAGCCGACACTTTTACGTTGGTTTAATTTTACACCGGTTCTTTCTTCTATGCTAACGATTGAAATCCACCGATCCACGTTCCCATCCAATTACCACGTTTCGACTGTGGTTAGGACTTGATGTCGAACAGAGTAATGCCCCTGAACAAAAAGGTTCAAAGTATGATTGTATTGGATTTCAGGAAAAGGGGTAGGCAATAAGAGATGGATGATTTGCATGAAAGACAATAAGCCAGGGAATGAATGGAGGAGAATGACATGTTGCGCCGATCTCAAATAATTGGGATAAGGGTGGAGATGTTTTTTAATACTTCTTAGGTGGCAGATAATCACACGGCCCACCTGATGGGAAGCGGTCATCGTGGCCTATTAGTGTGTGTAAAATCAGAGGGATCACACTCGCGCTGCCAACCCTGGATAACTGAAGTATTGTCTACCTTTTCACCGCAACTGTTGCAGGGTGAGTTTTTACCTGAACTCCTTTGACTAAAGTCCGTTCGTTGCTGTGGACGCATTGTCTGATGCCGGTGGGGTTGGTAATATACAGCCATTCAACTTTCTGCAAAGAAGCCCTGTCGGTGGGTCGTTCGTGGAGCCGCTGCAGTCGGATGCACGTCGCCCTCTCGAAGTAGTCGAAAGCTTTCACTATTATTTCGGCTAGATGCGGGTCTGGCAACATTAATTATTTTTAAAGCACTTTCTGAACTTATTTTGAACTGAAATCTATTTTTTTATAGGTACTTAAATTTTAAATTGGAAGCTCAATGACTGGACCTGGATTCCAATAAAATAAGCCACTGTCATGCCACTGATTTTGGACTTTACTGTTATCAGTTTAAAGTCAAAAATTGAATTATATTTCATAGAGCGAATTAAAAAGTTTAATGAATTCTTTTTATTTGGTTTTAGACTTTAACTATATAAAGGTAAAGTCTACAATTAAATAGCATATTTAGAGTGTCAGTGGCATGACAGTGATTTACCTTTAGCAGAATCGAGTCCCATTTGAACTACCTAGATGACCAGGTTATAGCTTAAAAATACTACATGGCAGTTCTAACTAATCTACAAAAAATCTTTTGTATGAAAAAGGAAAATACCATAAGTCTTAGGATTTATGAAGTAAGGGACGATGCTGAGTTTGAATCGTGGTGTCTTGCCAGGAGGTGGAGGACCCATTTGAACGGAATGAGGCGCGGGCTGTGCTTTAGGTCCCTCTATTAAATTGGGTGCGAAATCAAACCTTCTTCCGGACATCTGTGTTGAGATCTGGGAATAAAAGTATTATAATGAGTACACACATGTTAGCATAATTATGTATTCCATGCTTTAATTATGTATACATAGGTACAATTCAATAAAATTGGAGTGTCTGATTGTAATATTAAAATAAACAATTTTTACTAAGTGCGTTTGGATGTATACACGGTACATATACCAAAACAACATTTTATGCAATTTCTGTTTGTCTATCTGTTTGTGCCAGATAATTTCTGAAACGGCCGAACTGATTTTTTCGGCACTAACACTTGAAGACAGCTGATGTAACAAGGAGTAATTTAGGCTACTTTAAATTTGGAAAAATAATAAAGCTTCGCGTAAAAAAATTCCGCGAAAAACCTTCACTAAAATTGGGCTCGAAACTCCTTATTTTTCTCGTTTTGGAATTGGCTATCCACCCCCAGTTGAAAAATTCACCCTGTATACTTAATAGGAAATATACAGCATACTTAATTTTATTCAATTGGACTACTTACACTTCCATTTTTCTTAAGAGCTTGTATATCCACACGTCTGTAGTTGACCTTCTCCCCTTTTTCTAACAGATCATCATACAGCTTGTCCACAATAGTTTCCACTCTCTGAGCATCGTCAAGGTTCAGCATAGGGTTCATGACATTCATGCTTAACTCCCTTTTACGCCTTCGATGGCCCTGGACCTTATTATAGTGCGTCCTACGCCCTTTATTCATTAATTTTGCCGTTTCTTCGGTAAAAATGCGGCACATATCCATCGTGTCCTGACGTTTTCTTTCTATTAATTTTTCATCCACTGGATAAAATGCGAGTTATTTCATTAGGTATATCTCAATAAAATACCTATTAATAATGATTATTTTTCAATTTATATTTGTATCTAACTATAATCTATTTCTTTTTATGTAAAATATGTTAATTTATTTAATTATCAAAGTATAAATTACAATAGGAATATATTATAATATGTAAATCAATTATTGTTAAAAAAACATTACCCTCCTTTTTCGACAGTCCGGTAAAAAGGCGGTCCACAATAATTATGCCTGACTTTTTAAAAACCCAGATAACTTTTTAAGAACTCATTGGACCAGGAAAATATAAGAAACGATGATGCAAGAAACAGATGAATTTTTTAGAACTATTTTAAATCTCTTTTTTTGCAGTATACAAAGTTTGTAGAAAAATATATATTTGCTCTCTTACATCACATATAGTGCACGGCATCTAACTTGGCAAGATTTTGGAGTAGTGTGGGCCCCACTACTCCAAAACCTTGCCAAGTTAGATGCTGTACACTATACTTGTTTGTGTCAAAATGCGTCGCATAGAAACAATTATGGTGCACGGCATCTAACTTGGCAAAGTTTTTGAGTAGTGGGGCCCACACTGCTCCAAAATCTTGCCAAGTTAGATGCCGTTCACTATACTTAGTTGTAATTTAAAAAAAAATTACAACTATTCTGTTTTTGAAGCTTTGTTTTCGGTAGGTAAACACCTAACAACATGAGTTATACCTACCTAGTTTGATTTCGTTACAATTTAACAACATATATAATTTGTAATTCGCATGAAATATTTTTTCAATATAGTAATATATTATGTTCATTGACACCACGATTGTGTATTTATTTTCAACAAGGCTCATTGTGGTCATAGGTTAAAAAACATAAGCAATTAAAATTCATTGTCATTATTCAATGCTTATTTAACATAATAATTAATAATGTAAACTTAACTGTAATCGATTTCAGGAAATTAGGGAGTTCTAAATTCGACTGTTTTTTTTCTATTTATCAACACAGTACTCTATCATTTATGAACCGATTTGGAAAATAATTTTGCACTCTTCGCTCCCGTAAAAACCGAGGTAAACCAAATTCTCGAGCCTACGTCACTTGCACACGTCGATAATCGCTTCCAATCAGGTGGGCTGTGTGCTTATCTGCCACCTAAGCGGTATAAAAAGATACAATAGGAGAAAAACTAGGAAATCGTTATGATGAAGAAAACTTACATGGACGGACGCTTAGTTCAGAGCTAATACCGGGTATTAAGCATTCGAATAAATTGAAATGCAAATTAATCAAAATGAATAACTTTAATAGCGTCCACATCTTTCAAACACAAATTGTTATTCAATATCACAAAGCTTTACATTTTTTTAAACAATAAAATTGATAACGTTATTGAAAATATACAATAACGTTTTATAGTTATGGTTATTTTTATGTCTTTATAACTTTATTTATATTCATATAATTCACAACGTGTTTTTACTACATAAAACTAATAATTTTATTTGCTAACTAGCTGTTGCCCGCGGCTCCGCCCGCGTGGACGTCGATTTTCACGTTTTTTTACTATATCGCATGTTCTAATGAGCTGATTGTGATCAAATATGCGTAAGATTTTGAGTCTAACCAAGAACTTTCTAATAAAAAAAACCGCAACCGCACCGCAAAAATTTACCGTATGTTTGGTTGTAATTGGTTAAGTAGAACCGAAGATATGATCAAAAACGACCTAAAAACGAAGCGCGGGCGAAGCCGCGGGTATCAGCTTGTATAAAAAGTAGCCTATATGTTGCCCAGCACTATGAACTATAATCGTACCAAGTTTGATCAAAATCCCTCCAGTAGTTTTTGATTTTAGCGCGCACAAAGATTTGCGGACAAATAGACAAACAGACAAAAATTCTAAAAATCATTGTTTTGGCATCTATTACATTCATAAAGTCCCCTAATATTTTTTTTTTCATATATCTTCCATGTACAGACACCGATCAGTTACAGATTTATTATATGTATAGAAGTATGTAAATGGCAATGTGAGGAGAACCGAACCCACTGGTCCCTTAATGCTCCTCCCCTGGACTAAAAAATGTACCCATTGGTCTCACAGTCCAGTTAAGGGAAATGCGAAATTAGATTCAAATAGTACGCTTATGGAATTATGTTATTATATACGAGAGACTAGAGACAGTCAATATTATATCGCGATAGCAATATTGATGATATTGACGTGCAAACGCGATACTATTGATGTACAAACACTTTGACTTTGTGACTTTGACTTTGATGCTATACGCTTACTATTCGAATGTAACTTCATGCTCGCGCTACAGGGGATGAGTGGGCACAGCGCAGCGTAGGGGACCGTAGGGTTCAGAGCCAATTAACTTGCAACTTGCAATAAGTAAAATTGGAATCTATGCAGGATATCGATTCAATTACATTTGAGTCATATAACATAACGTTTGTCCCAATAAAGATGTGTTTACTTCAGTACAATATCATTTCCAACAGGTTTTAATAAGAGATTTGAACCTACGACCTGCAATTGCGTTAGAGTTCAAGTATATTGCATTGTGTATTGTGAAATTAAGTTCCTCTTTCTCACAGCTAGCGCTGTTACGAGTTTCTGCCGAAGAACTGTTACTAGCACAGGCAGGTGATCATTCGGCACGTCAAACCGCACGATGGATTTGCAAATTCGAATTTAGAAAGTTAACTTTTTATTCCGGCAGTTTAACGAGGTTGGAGGTGTGGAGTGAAGTGGCCGGTTGCAGTCGCGGTTTGTGTGTCAGTGTGAGAGCACGTGCGCTCTGTGCCGCGTTTAATATCGTTGTGAACGAAGTTGTTTGACGCACTCGTGTTTTTGTTGTCGTTGCGAATTTAAGGGATTTTTAAAAGTAAGTACTTACATAATACACACAATAATATATAAAATATACATTGTAAAGATATAATTATTTGCTTCAATATAATAAAATCGCGGACATGAGATTTATTGCCGGCGTATATCTTTGTTGACTTGGCAAAAAAGTAGTAATGGAGTAGGTATTTAGTTAAGAAGACATTATTTGAAAAAAAAAAAAAATTGTACTGTGTACCGCTATGCTATCTTAGAAAATAATTGGGCTCGTTGGAGAGCTGGCAATAGTTGATAGTAATTAAGTTTTGGCTATATCAATTGTAATTATATTGAACTATGCATCTATGTAGCGAACATGTGTTGTCAAGCAACCTCAAGATCCCGTCAAAAGACAAGCAAATATAGCCTTAATGCTAGCACCAGAAGCATCAATATTCCGTGTTTGATTTATAGTTATAACAGTACCACCTGCTAAGTGTTTCTATGAATGAAAGAAGCCTGATCTTGCATTCTTGCATGAATATTATACTAACGTATAATTGCTCGCTTTCACTACACGTTGACCTGGGTTATGTTATAGGCATACCTGCTTTTGACATAATATTAGATAGGTAGGTACGTGTGTATTTATTTTTTAATCAGTTTTATTTAACTCGACCTGTTTGTTTGGGTCAAATCTAGTAATTGAAATTTGAACCCCTTTCAGATGTCTAATTTGTCTGATATTTGGCAGAAGTCTTTAGTTCTGATGACAATACAACTTAAAACTGTTTAACTTAAGAAAAAATCATAATTAATGAGATAATAAAGGTATCGTAATATTGGTTCTTTGCTAAAATACCTAACTGACTAACGGATTGTGTTCAATTTGTTTGCATTTAATTTCACTTTTCATCTAAGATTGTCGGTATGCTTCTTGCATAATGTTTGTATTATAATTATATAAAATCTGTTACTTAACTACAATATAATACGTAGGTAAGTAGGTAGGTTCGGTAAATAAGCAATGTGAATAAAAAATATGATTAAGAAAATCATGATTATCTACCTACTAGACTATATTAGGTTTTTAATATGGATTTTCTTAAATTTAAGATTTTCTCAGATTTAAAAAACTAGTAACCGAAATGTACTATTAAGGGGATTAAGAGGTGAGATGGGAGTCCTTAGTCAGTCCCGTAAAAGCCAATTTTTGAAGGACGTAGGACACGACGGTATCTCCGTCTGAAATGAGTTGTCCGACTGAGATAGTGGGGTAGTACCTCCGCCCTACAGAAGACCGCGGCCATAAAAACCTTGTGTTGCCGCCGATAAGCAGGGTAGCCAGAGCTCACTGTATCCCTCCTCCCCCTACCCTTTCCTTACCTCCCCACCCCTTCCTAGCCCTTCCCCCTTCAGGATAGACAGCGCGAGTGTGACATCCTTAGTGTTGCACACGTCCATAGGCCACGGTGACCGCTTCCCATCAGGTGGGCCGTGTGCTTGTTTGCCACTTATGTAGTGTAAAAAAGAGCTAAGGTAAATAAAGAGAAGATGCTCCAGCCTGACCCTGAGCCTAAATGCAAGCTAGATTATCTAACGCTGTAATAATAATGTCTAGGAACCGAAATAATTATTATTCTCGTTACCTCTCCCGCTAAGTTAATTGCGGTGCTTGTGTTACATCTTAGAAGTGGATTCACGTCGGTTATATTAACCGAGGTTCGAACTCGCAACCTCCACGATTCGGTGGTAAATCAACTTAGTACACAAAAAATATCTGCTGAACAAGAAGATTCCCCCTGACACCACTAGAGGTGTCATGGGGAATAGGTGATTCCCCATGACACCACTGGGGGGTATAATTTGGGGGTGTCATGGAGAAAGAACGGAAGGAAAAACATCGTCAGGAAACACACATGTCCTAGAAGAAATTTTAAGGACATGTCCGATCCACCAACCGGCATTACGGCCACCTAACGTGTGTGGATTAAGGTCTAAACCCTCTCAGCTCTCTCGTTAGGGGAGAGGAGACCCGTGCCCGGTAGTGGGACATAAATGGGTTGCTATCACACAAAAATATGAATAAGCCGAGCACTAGACATTAAGCTTAATTAGATTAGTTAACAGGGATGCTAGGTTAGGTTTTTGTTGTCATGGTCCGTGAACAAAATGCCAGCAAACCAGAAAGAGACCGCTTATTTACCTAAGCAGTAAATTTAGACTAACGTAATTAAACTATAAAAATATTTTTGGAAATAAAATATAACGGAATTTCCCGTTCGAATTTGCTCCAAATTCGTCCGATCCTACGATCATAATCCTTTTGTTTTTTTTTGCGTGCGGCATTTCATTTCGGCTGAACGTCACCGGAGTTAACTATATAAATAAACTAGTAGGGCGCGTGGGTGCGCGGCCCGCTAAAGCGGACCACGTAGATGAGTGGACAATAGGAACCTGGAACAGGGGTCCGTTTGGATTTAAAGTTTTGGTGTGTAAGTAATTATGTAACAGTTTTTCTTGGTTCTGTACCAGAAAGGTTCCAACCGGGCCCCATTACTAAGCCTCCGCTATCCGTCCATCCTTCTGTCTGTCAGCGGGCTGTATCTCTTGAACCGCAATAGGTAGAGAGTTGAAATTTTCACAGAATGTGTATTTCTATTGCCGCTATAGCATGAAAATTTAAAAAATAAAGTGTTATTTCTTGTACGGTGGTACGGCACCCTTCTTTGCGAGTCCAACTCGCACTTGACCGATTTTCCAATATTATATTAAGAATGTAGTTATATTCCTCAGGTCACGTGACCCCGGGGAGCTATAACACTAAAGAAACTCATAAGTTACTGAACAGTGAACTCTTACAAAATGAATATCTGAAACAGTAAAATATTAGCTTTGGTGGCTTGAAAACTGGCCCTCTACAATTCTTTATATTACGTATATAAACTTTTTCGTGTACTTAATACGTCTTTATTATAATATAAAAAAGAGTAGTGGGCCAGTTTCCAAGCCACCCAGGAGGTATAGCCCCAGCTCGTTTTTTTTTACGTGGTTCTCCCATTGTCAGACATTCAAAACAAAATAAAAAAATTATTATAAAATAAAAATATTCTGCATACCTGACTAATGAGACCTATTGCAAATTCCTATCTCAAAAGGAAAAAACCGGCCAAGTGCGAGTCAGGCTCGCGCAAGGAGGGTTCCGTATTACAGTCGTATTTTTTCGACATTTTGCACGATAATTCAAAAAATATGACGTATAAAAATAAACAAAAAGCTGTTTCAGAATGCACAGGTGAAGCCCTTTCATATGATACTCCACTGGATATAGTTATCTTACTTAAAATACTAATTATTAGTTCATGACCACAATTTAATTTTTTTTGTGTAATGTAGCCACAAATTCACGGTTTTCAGATTTTCCCCCTAACCTACCTACCTGCCAAATTTCATGATTCTAGGTCTACGGGAAGTACCCTGTAGGTTTCTTGACAGACCGACAGACAGACAGACAACAAAGTGATCCTATAAGGGTTCCGTTTTAGGGTTTGAGGTATGGAACCCTAAAAAGGAACCTTTATGGATCACATCGTTGTCTGTCTGTCTGTCTGTCGTGTCATGTCAAGAAATCCCGTTGAATCAAATCACTTTGGCATATCTACCTATCGGTATGCCTTATAGCAGACATAGGGGGAAAAATCTGAAAACCGTGAATTTGTGGTTAGATTGAAAAGTTGGGAATTCAATACCTAACAAAAGTCTATGCTCGGCATTTACAATAGGTACCTATTATTTCACCAGGAACAGTTCCTTATTCTCTATGGTTTAGGAGTGTTGTACCCTGCATCATCAGGTTTGTGGAATTCAGACTTGAAGTGTAATCATGAAGCTGTTGCTTGATGCCTAAAATGCTGTTATGTTATTCTCTATGCTATGCTATGCTATGTTATTCTCTACACCACCTATAAGGTTGACTGGTAGAGAATGCCTGTTGCATATGTGCATGAAGTTTTTATAAATAAATAAAAATATAAGAAATTCTCGAATCCCCATGGTTTAAGAGTTCAGCACCTTGCAGCATCAAGATTGCGGAGTCGGGATCCGAAGTTCAATTATGTAGTCTATGCTTGGTACTTAAAATATTATTGCATTGCACCATCCACAGTTTCTGAATCACTATAGTTTGTGAGCGCAGCTGTACCCTGCATTATCAGGGTTGAGGGGTTGGGACTTGAAATCTAACCATGAAGTCGTTGCTTGGTACCTATAATATTAATTCACAATGAACACTTTCTGAATCTTGATAACCTAGGGCCTAGGCGGGCAGTAATCTTTCAGCATCAGGATTAAGGAGTTGGATCCAGATTTTTTTATGGGACCAAGACGAAAACTTCTACTGTTTATTTAAAAAAATCTTTGCAAA
The DNA here is from genome assembly GCA_963576445.1 of Lithosia quadra. Lineage (NCBI taxonomy): Eukaryota > Metazoa > Arthropoda > Insecta > Lepidoptera > Erebidae > Lithosia > Lithosia quadra. The sequence continues at coordinate 3,607,053 of OY754893.1, forward strand.
AAAATGAAAATAAACGGGCCGTTTTGAGAATTACCTCTTTTTTGGAAGTCGGTTAAAAGCATATCAAAGTCTTGCACATTTGTCTCTTCAATATTCGCCTTATATTTTGTATGGAAAAATAAATTTCGCCATTTTGAATGTTTTCTTTATTCATCGAGTAGACCTCTAGGCTAGGTCCTTATCATCTTTTGCCAAAAAACCTCTCTTCTATCTTCTATTATACTTTGTGAGATAGACGCTGTCGAAAATTGTATGGGCGCCATCTTGAATCTGCCATTTTGGTTATATTTTTAGCTCACTGACAATTGGATGAGATTCCGAGTGGTTTTTATTTGAGCACTCCCTACCTCTCTTCAATACCTTGGCCGTGCTCTTCACCCGTCTCCAAAATCTCCATATTTTTCCTCCGAATGAATTTTCGTCCTTTATATGAAAGCATCAGGGAAAAAAATTCAGCAGAGGTGAACCGAAACACAATTCATCCATCTTTAATACTTTCTGAGAGAGACACCCATGACATTTGTGTTGACGCCATCTTGAATCCGCCATTTTGGATTTATTTCCATCTCCCTGCCAATTGGATGAGGTTCCGAATATTTTTTGTTTGAGCAGCCCGCACCTATGTCTAATACCTTGGCCGTGCTTCTCACCCATCTTCCAAACCCTCGATCATCATCTATCTACATATTTCTGACTAAGAGTTCTTCCACAAAAACATTTTAAAAAGAAACTATGTATAAATCAAAGTCTTGCATAGTTCAAAACTTGTAGTCTATTCAATGTTCGCCATACATTTTCTATAGAAAAATAAATTCCACCATCTTGAATTTTTTTTCTATTCATCGAGTAGACCTTTGGATCCTGATCATCTTTTGCGAAGAAACTACTCTTCCATCTTTTATACTCTCCGAGATGGACACCGAGGAAATTTCTATGGCGGCCATTTTTTTTTCGCCATTTTGAATTTTTTTTCAGGTCACTGGCAATTGAATGACGTTTCGAGTGACATTTGCTCAAGCACCACCAACCTATCTTCAATACCTTAAGCGTGCTCTTCACCCGTCTCCGAAATCCTCCATCATCAGCTCTCTCCATATTTTTCCTCCGAATGAATTTCCATCCTCTATACGTAACCATCGGTGAAAAAAAAAAAATTCATACAAAATTGTTCAGGAGAGGTGACCAATGAGTGAGTGAATCAGCACGAGCAGCTATATATATATTAATACTCTACGATATTCTTCACAGTGCTATCTAGAGAGGGTTACCATCCGTCCGGATTAATCCGGACATGTCCGGACTTTTAGGCACTTGTCCGGACTTTGTCCGGCTTTTTAATTTGTCCGGACTTTTTAAATTAGATGGTATATCTTCTTCTAAAACTGTAGAAAGGTCAATTATATACATTAAATATAAATGTACAAAATAACTATTGGGGGATGATTGGTGATCGATACAATACTAATGCAAAAAATAAAATCAGTAAGTTGTTTGTCTTTCTGTCTGTCTGTATGTGCACGCATGAATCAGAAACTACTGGAGGGATTTTGATCAAACTTGGTACGATTATAGTGTTCATACTTCTGGGCCTATAATATATTATATTACCCAGAAGTATGAACACTGTAACTACTTTTTATACAAACTTATACCCGTGACTTCGGCCGTATTAGTTTTAGGTCGTTTTTGGCCATTATCTCTGGTTCTACTTAACCAATTACGGCAATTACAACCAAACATAGGATAAATTTTGAGTCTAAGGAAGACCTTCCTAATAAAAAACCGCATCAAAATCCGTTCGGTAGTTTTCGGTCGTCGCGAGAAGCGATAGACGAAAAAACAACTCTTAGAATCGCGATATCTCAGGAAAAAGCCATGGAGACTATTTTTGTAGATAATTTTAAGATCTACAACTTTGGTCTGATGTTTATTTAATAAAATTTCCGTTTTGGACAAAAATTCAAAAAACCTCAAGTTTTGACTTATGACCCCAAATAATTTTTGTAGCACACCATAGGATCGATGAGAATTTGTAAAATGTTATGTGTAATGGCAAATCCCAGCTTTCCACCAAGATTTGGCTGTGGGAATTTATGTTATTTTTATCTATGTGGCAGGCGTTTCAAGTCAAACCCGCCTGCACCTCGCATCCTACCCCCCCCCCCCCCCCCACCGTCTTGCAACGAAGTGTCCGGACTTTTATCGAAATGTCCGGCTTTTTGTCAGGACTTATCAAATTCCTAAATGGTAACCCTAATCTAGACCCAATGTAAGCATAGCTTGTGTTATTGGTTCTTGGAAGCAGATAATCATAGGTACATTCTTTTAACTAAATACATAGCTACATTTTGTACATAAAACACTCAGGCCGATATTGAAATATAGATCTCAAAATTTGGATGTGTGTAACACGAATCTGCCTACCCCAATATATAATGTATGTGTAGTAGTACTGGGTAATTAAAGTAGTACCAAACAGCTCGTGTTCAATGACCTACTTCATCGAATAATTTGCTGATGTAGGCCGCGACGTTCGTGTTGAACGAAGTACTTCTCCATTATGATAAAGTAGCTAGCTACCTTCATACCTATCACACTGCTAAAAATCCACAACAATATAAAAATATTCTAGAACTGGCGCTATCTAGAACCAAATTAAGCAACGCTTGTGATATATGGGTTCTAAAATATGAATAATTTTGTTACAAGGTTCTTTTTATGGGTTTCAATGGCAGAATCTGTAGTGCAAGCACGAATTTCTTTTCGAATAGTAAGTGTATCATATTCGTAACGAGAGACTAGAGACATGCAATACAATACTGTATCGTAATTCGATGTTTGACCAATCGCGTTTGCGTGTATATCAATAATATCGTGTTTGCACATCAATATTATCAATAATATTGATCAAATCGCGAATTATAATATATTGACTATCAGGTAATAGTTACGCATACGCACTTGGTTTTTTCTACCGTAGACGGTAACGAATACCGCTTAGATTTGAATGGGCCTTTGCAACCGGTTGTAAAAATTATTTCTGTCCTGCTGGGCTTGATAATCCACTCCACACTCTAAAGAGATATCTTGGCATTGTTGATAGCATTTGAAAAGAAGAATTAAAAAGGTATATACCTACTAGGTATAGGTATACCTAATTGCCAGACAATTTTAATTTATGTTTCTGACCTTACTCTGTTTTGTGGAGGTTTATACAGTTATTATTATGTAGTAGAAGTATATCACGAAGTATATTATGTTTTCTGCAGTAGGTACTTATGTGTAATACCGCTAAGGATAAGGAATTATATTTGGAAAAAAATTCCAAATTTATTTATTGATTCATTTAAACTTAAACCGGTTAATGGCAATAGGCTCGCCACATTGGGATCTAAACATAAACTGGCGAAATGTGGGTGCTAGCACCTCTGCCTACCCCTTCGGGGATATAGGCGTGAGTTTATGCATGTCATTTAAACTTTATGCACAACGGTCAAAATTGTACAAAGGTGGACTTAATGCCTGAGGCATTTTCTACCAGTTAAACTTTGGGTGATCCAGGAGATGGACTTGTTCCAACAATGAGATTTGATTTAAAATTGCCCAGTTTTCCACACTTGAGACGTTGCCGTTGCTAAACTATTCAAAGCCAGAAGCCAATTGCCAGTAGCAATCGTCTTTGCCAGACAAATAGAACATGTTTTCTTATACTACATATATAAATTCTGTTGTGGTCTGTATCAATGACAAAAACAACATGTACAAAAAATAAACTCGAATATATTATAAAATCAAATTATAACAGTCATTACAATCAAAGATTTTGTATAACTAAGTAAAATACAGTTATTAGTTTGGTCATTTACAAGTTTTGGTTAAATAACAGAATTATCAACAATTTTGCAATCGTAGGCAATTTGCATGGGAAATAATTATACTTATTAGGAAACTGTGTTACAATCATACGTACGTACCTATCTTGACTTAAAGACTATAGCTTTCCGGAAACAGACTTAGGCAAGGCATTCCACTCTTTAGCAGTAGATACGCATGATGAACGTATTGCAGAAGCGATTCGTGCGTATGAGTGGAATGTTTACCAAATAAGGATGCCGCATCACCCTACATCTGGTCGTTCGGTGATGAAAAGGGCTTGGAGGAATCCGGTTATACAACCCCAACGCACGAGTGATGAATGTTTTGCTAGCTAAAACAAGATTGCTTATAACACGTCATGGTAGGCACGTTGAACTTTATAATAACATCTGTAAGTTATAAGTTATGGCTACAATCGATTGAAAATATTTAACATCTATTAACTGAGTGCCTATACGGCTATACTGAGTTTTTGCGTTTGCAATTTCACACTCGCTAGTGAGCGTGTAAGACCGGCTACACACACCCTGATAAATCGGCGGCGATATGGGAGATGTGGTAGCAGTGTTGTCACCACATCTCCCATATCGCCATATTTTATTAAACCTAGCATTCTAGCATACAAGAGATCCAGCAATCTATACTCTGTCTAATTTAGGATGATAAAAATGACAGTTCATGTCTATGAAGTATCGTATTTTTTACTACAAAATTTTACCCATAAAATTATGGTAATACATAGACAAGCCCCGCCCACTTGTCGTAGTGAAGCGTCTTGCAAGAATATAGCACAATTGACTCTACACAAATGAATCGAATGAATCGAATTTAAAATAATTTATTGAAATTATTAAGTACATACTTATACTACTAAATTTTTTGTGATATAATTAGCTAAATATGATACGAAACATAAATACTAGGTATACCATAAAACTTCTCTTTTTTCATCCTGAAGTAAGTTAACTAGAATAATAAAAAATAAAAAGTTTTTGTGTTTATGTAAATATCGATTCCATATTCTACGGCAACGATAATCGAAAATCGAAAGATTCATTTTCGATTATACTATATGATATGGGCTACCCTACTTGGAGCTGTCATTATTATCATCCTACATTAGACAAAGTTTAAGAAACCGCACGGTATTAGCGGTTTACATTTAGTCGCTTCACGTTTTCCTCAACAAGATAATAAATGTCGCTAATTGCTTGTACGATTAACGTAAACGCCCTTTGATTTTATAATTACTATATCATGGGAAAATCACCGAGTTCAAGACAATATTATTAGTTTGGAATTTAACCTACTTTATCCCTAATGTGAGAATATGGCGACGTTAAAACAACGGTACACAGTACATGGCGCTTTTTTATCGTGTGGAAATTGAGCCTCAAGTTAACCCCGCTTGCAAGTCGGTGCACCTGCTAAAAACAGATGAGACTCCGGCGCAGACTGGCCGTAGATGGCCCAGGGCCCAGGGTGCCTATTAAGTAACCTTACACCTCGGTAATTAAGATCCGAGACGGGCGCGGCGTGCGGTTTTACTCGGTTCGATAACCACCCTCGATGGCCGACGGGGGTGGTATCCATGGAGATTTCCACACGATAAAAAAAAGGCTCCGGTGCAGGCTTTTCTCTCTCAAGGTTGGGCGGTCAGATGACAGTCGCTCCTGGAAAAGTTAACGTATCTAGGAAATTACTATGAAGATTAATTGATGCTTTTTGACACTACTTAGATGGTAGACAAGCACACGGCCCACTTGATGAAAAGCGGTCACACATCACTTTCAAAGCGAAACGCAAGAATGAGCTCTTATCAATTTGTTTTCATATAAATATAATTATTATGTACCTACATACACATACCTACAATATACATCTATTGTAGGTCTCTATTCATCTATCAAACCATTGTTCACACACAAACAATTATTTCACACTTTTTTGAGACATTTTTTGCCTTTTTTTTCTCCGTCACTACAGAAACCTATTATCAAACATGTAATTTGGAGGTGTTTAGCTTAAAATATTGCTATGTGTAAGATTTTAGATTGACATGGTCATTTAAATCACCGGTATTATAATGGTTAACGGAATATTTGTCATGTTTGTTTGTTTTATTGGGAACCCGATATTATGGCGCTGTTGCTAAGCGCCATGATCACGGATTTACTGGGCCTCGATTCTGCTAAAGGCAAACCACTGTCATGCCACTGACACTCTAAAAATGCTATTTAATTGTAGACTTTACCGTTATACAGTTAAAGTCTAAAATCAAATGAAAAGAATTTATTATACTTTTTCATTCACTCTACAAAATATCATTTTATTTAAACTTTATCTTGATAACAGTAAAGCCTAAAATTAAATAGTATTTTTTTCAAGTATCAGTGGCATGACAGTGGCTTGTTTGTGTGAGGCCCTGGTGTGTGGCAAGTTGGATGTTAGTCAATATAACAAACAAACATAATAATATGGTAACTATCCCGTTAACTATTATAACATAGGATTGCTAAGGTTGTTTCATCAGTTTATCAAGAGAGACCTAAGTTCGACGGAAAATAATCAAAGATAGATTACAATTTGAACATTAAGTCGGAGCCTTTCTCTTAAGATCGCGAACTTTCGCTGCTAACGGTCTACAACCTACAGGTTAAAGGCCATCTTATGGATGCGCAGTCAATTCACAATTTGTAGGAGCCATGTGATTTATTGCTCACAAATTAATATACCTAACAGTTTTTTAATACGATGTTTCTACATTCCTATCGATATTTATGAAAGTAACTAATTAATAAAGGTAACTCCTTGCTGTGGTTTTCCTAAGCGACTAAAATATGGAGCCTTTCAAGAAGGGCATTAGAAGGTTTTTACAAGGTCGATTGCGCGAGTATGACGCCCCTGTGGTGTTGTATACGTCCATAAGTCAAGGTGACCGCTTCCCTTCAGTTGGGCCGTGTGCTTGTCTGCCACCTAAGTGATATATAAAAAAAACTTTCGATTCGTAGTTAGAATGAAAAGACGACCCATGAGCTGGGTAAATGCTCGGAGGATGAATCGAGCAGACATTTTGTAGAGGAGTTTTTAATGATTTTGAAATTGCTCAATAAGGAAGGACAATGACCTATGCTAATTTGAACCTTACCTGCCAAAACGTACAAAAACATAATTACAGCAGAGGTTAATGGTAAAGATTTTCATCTGACCTAAACAAAAAGGAGATTTTTAACTTAACGCATATTTTTTCAGGTGTGAATAATTCATTATGTTTAATTATGAAACATAATGAATTGTTTAGATAGGTAGGTACTATAATCGTGTATTACTTAAAGCTATAATGATACATCTATCATAACCTACTACAAATATAATCAACTCAAACTCAAGAATGCTCAAACATTCACTTATAATAGGCATTATTTGCTAATGTTACAGGAAAATAATCGAGCGAGCATTCTATCTAGCGACGAGCGTTCTGGCGAGCATTCTAGCGAAATGACAGTTCGAGTTTTTTGCTGAGCCGAACGTCAATTCTGACATCTTCGTCAAGAATATTTTTTTGACGAGCACCGACTGAAGTGTTCGCTAGAATGATCATGAAGTGTTCGTTACGATGTTTGCCTCTATGCTTGGCTCTAATCGTTGTTCAGTTCAATCAATCAATTAGCCTATCGACGTCCACTGCTGGATATAGGCCTCTCCCAATGTGCGCCGATTCTTCGCCTTCCACTAAACTATCGCAGCTACCTTTTCAGGTGGTCAGTCCATCTGGCTGAGGGGCGTCCCACCTTCCTTTTCTTCCTCATTGCGAATTTTGTTCAGTTCAGTAAATTTAAAAATAGCGAACGTTCGATTTCTGTTACAAACGAATACTGAAGTCCTGAGACTTTAGTTTATCTTTAGTTTACCATCAGGGGAGGTGAAGTCATTTTGACGTGTCCTATATAAAAAAAGTCTAAAGTTCAGCACCATAAGTAATATTTTGTTGTGTGTGAAACATGTAACAATTCAAATAAATCATTTCATGTTTGTAGCAAAACAAACGAACTTTCACCCAAAACTTCACGTTTCCGGACGCATATGTCAGCATGTAAGCGAGCCCAATACCGCAAATATGTTTTACCGCTAAAACGCGGCCGGTGTTTACGGTTAACGCATACGTAACAGTTACGATACGATTTTGATACGAGGCAGTCACGCTAGTCATCGTCTGAGTAGCAGTAGTTATCTTATATAGCTTGTTAACAGATTTATATTTTCAAGTCACATTTTAACATCAGCAAGATTTTTTTAACGAGAATTTTATTGTTTCATCGAGAATTTTTTTATCGAGATTTTATTATCGAGAATTTTTTTTATCAAGAATTGTTTTATCGAGATTTTTTTTATGTATATTTTTTTACCAAGAATTTCATGATATAGTGAGAAATGATATAGTCAGAACAAATTGTTATCTCTCAAACAACGTAATCTTGTATGTACCTACGTGATTACGTTTTTCCGGTTGGGTCGAGAGCAAGATGTTCTTTACAAAAGAACTTGCAAATCATTTTTTTACATGTCCAGTGATAGTAGAGTTTTATCGTAAGTTTTTAACATGATAATTCATGACTGAGGGGCAATTCTTGTCAAAAATACTTACGTTAAAAATTCAATCTCAATCTAGTCTCGATCTCATGGGAGATCGATAAAAAAGGTATTCGTGGCCAAAAGAATGCCTTTTTTGACATTTAGGAGATCAATATGACACTAACTGTGCCTGTGACTCCGCCCGCGTGGAGGCCGGTTATCATTTTTTAATGATGTCTCCTCCGGTTTTACTTAACCAATTGCGATCAAATAGAGACGACAGATTTCGAGACCTTCCTAATAAAATACCGCATCGAAGTCCTTGCAGTAGTTATTGAGTTCGTCGCAAACAAACAGATAAACTGGCAAAAATAAAAAAAAAATTACACATTACCTATAAAACTGAATGCCTCAATGAATTTTGGTATGATATTGCCGTTAGTGGGTCAACGACCGGTTTGATTAGTTGTACTAATACGATGGAACGTGAATATTGATAATCAAAAATTCTAAGATTATGATTTAATAAAAAAATTGAAGCGACGGAAAAATAGCTCAGTTTTTCATCTTCTGTAGGTACTATCGCTTGACTTCGTTTTCGGGAGCGTTTCCCTTCTTCTTCGTCTCTCGTTTCGCGATGTTGCCATCGTGGTGCAGTAATTGTTTTCACGGCAATGCCTTTCTTGGCTTTTCAGAGATCGATTCTCTAACACCCGGTATAAAAAAATAACTATACTTAGAAACATACATACCAAGGATATTAGAACAAGGAAATTTCTAATGTTCTTGATACATACATACATATGACTGTATATTTCGTCTAACTGCCTATCTGTTTACAATTACGTTATAATATCTCTACGTTTAAACGATATACGAAAGAATGAAGACGGTAAAAAGAAATATTGTTGTTTATTTATTAGTAGACGATAAAATTGATATTCTAGAGGTCATTATCACTCAATATACAACAGCGGAATGCTGCTTGCGAATGTATCAGTTCAGGTTCTTATAAAGCACAGATGCTCAAACTTTTTATCTCTGACCACTATTTGCCATATTTGCTAAATCATCAACTTCAAATGTGTTATGAACTAATTTTGAGTAAAAAACAAAGTAATTTTACTTTGTTTTTTTAAAAAACAAAGTAATTTTAATTAGATGTTTGTAGCCACGTAAACATCTAATCATACTTAATTAGGTAATACATAATTTATGAGCAATTATTCAGCAAAAACTATATTGGATAAAAATACGAATAAAAAATAACAAATCTACTTTTTTATTTGATGACTAACATATTCCCGCGGCTCGATTTGCGTTTTTTGACTATACCTATCTTCGGTTCTATTCAACAGATTGTGATCAAACATACGTAAGATTTGAATTCTGATCAAGACCTTTCAAAAAAAAAAACCGCATCAAAATCCGTTCAGTACCTAGTCTAGTTATTGCATCCACCGCGAATAAACAGACAAGAATTCCAAAAATGTTTTTTTTTTTGTATTCAGAATCGTTCATTCAACATATTATTAAAATGTTTTGAACATCTCTAATGTACAATACTGTACAATTTTATAATAGCATAGATCTATGTTAAACAAATAATGAATAAATTTTTACAATAATATTCACACAAAAAAAACACAAATTTCCATATTTTTAATTTATATGAGTACCCATTTTCATAATTCCATTCATAAAATATTACCAATAAGAATGTCGTTAACACTATGTAAATGCGCACTGTGCTCAGCAGCCTTTATTGGTAGCAATCCGCGGGTCATTGACACACAAGTAGGTATACTGCAGCGAAATTACCTCTAGTGCTACTGAGAATGTAGGTACTAAGTACCTGTTTTATTTCTTGTAAGATTATGTATCTTTACACTTTAAATGCGTTGCGAGTCCAACTCACGATTTTCAAGATGCCAAAGATTTCTTAGTACTAAAGTAACTTGAAAATAAATAATATCAGACAATTTTCTTCGGTCGATTTTTTTATACCCCTTAGGTGGTAGATAAGCACACGGCCCGCCTGATGGGAAGCGGTCACCGTGCTATGGACGTGTGCAACACCAGGGGCGACACACACTCGCGCTGCCGACCCTGTAAAAACCGTTATCGTCGGTTATCGATTTTGGTCATATTAACCAATAATAATCAAACGTAGGGCCGATTTTAAGTCTAATTAGGATCCCTCTAATAAGAATTAAACGTATCAAAATCCATTCAATAGTTTTTGGTCATTCGCAAACAAAGAGAAAAACAGACAAGAATACTAAAAAATATTTATGTGTTTAGAATAGTTAATTTAACATAACCCAAGTATTATTTTGTTATTTTCAACTTTTTCATACATACCTAACAACATACGAGAACATAACAATAACAACCTAAAAATATACATAACAACAAAAAACACAGCTAATTTAAAAAAAAATATAAACAGATACACACAGTCACGCCACCATTCTAATTGGGTAGGCAGAGGTGTATTCACCGTTTCAATGATTCTAGTAAATAAATACATCGTGTGGTTATTTTACTAACAAACACATTGATGGTAAATTTACTATGATATAGTAAGTATCCATGAATGGGAACGAACTGTCAGTACCGGCTTTCCACGTGCCACTTTCTTCCATAGAAAGTAAGTTCAAGTATTACGAGATAATGCAAATAGTGCCTTTTAATGCGACGTACAACGTAATAAATAAATGAAAATCATTAGTTATAATAGGTATGACGTATCCTATGGGCTACTTGACTAAGTTTCGCCACTTATAATTTCGTTCAACAAAACTGAGTTCGTACGGAAAGTCATTTAGTAAAATTGGGTACTTGATTGTCAAGTTAAATCGGTTTCTTTTTATTACAAACCTTTTATTGTTAGTTTGTGAGTTAGTTAGTTATAATGGTACAAGTTTAGGACGCCTAATTAGAACTACTTCCTGACGTTAGATGGAGCTCAAATTTTTTAGTGCAGATCCAATTGTCAGGAAAAAACACAACATTGGCATTGTTTTTTAAGCGGTATTATTAGTCGGGGCAATTCACAATTGGGGAATAATGTCACTAATCCGACTAAATCATCGCTTATACGCCTATGACGTCACACTTCTTTATTGAATGAAGTGTTTCTGCCGCACTCAGAGACGTTTAACGGATACTTAAGTTGTTCCTTAGTAAAATTTGAAAAAAGTTACCACTCAGAGTCAGTTAAGGATTCATTAACACCTCTAATGACACTTTAAAGTTAAGTGATACAAAACCCTTACTTAACTTTTAAGGATTGATTTTTACATCTAAAAAAATAGAATTATCGTGAGGAAATCCTCATGGATACCCACCTCGTGGCAAGCCGTGCCCCAATTAGGTCTTTACCTATGAAATTGCCGTTATGTACGAAAACAATGAAACGATTTTATTTTCATGTATTTTTATTTGTATTAATCGAAGTAGTAATTACCCATACAGAGACGAGCGATTGAATGCTAGTTGCAGATGTGCTAGTTTCTCCATCATTGTGTTCAGTTCTTCACAGTATACATCTGCAGTAATGCTCACCCCGTTTGGTAAGAAGCTGTAATGAATCACACCGGGCGCTAGACCACCAAACAGTCACCATCACTTTTCTAGGGGTAAGTTTTCGTTTAGGGCATTGTTTAGGTGCTGAACTAGGATCCAACCAACTTTCCGAGCGCTTGCGATTATTAAACAGAATTCATTTTTCATCGCAACTAACAATATCATTTTAAAATTCCTTTATTTCTGTGTCTGTTGAACAATGCACAATAATTTGACGTTGGCTATATTGACATTGGCAGTTGTCAGTGATGCCATAGAATAAAAGAGTCCAGATGTTTTAATAGCAGTATATGAAAATAGGTATTTAATTTCATCTATATATAAAAACTAACAGTGAAAGAACGGATTGTAATTTATACTACTATAAATAAAAGTTTTGAATATGTTTAATATTATTTTTCTACTTTTTACTGTTAACGCTTTTTAGGTGCGGCTACACCGACGCCTTATCGATGCCCTATCGATACTGTGATTTTGTCACTGCACCGCTCTACAAAACTTAAAGTTGTGATTAACTAATGTACCCTTAAATTATGACTCTGGGATGTTCCATCAATTAACAGATTTAATGATAATTAGTTAAGTATCATTTAGGACTAATTTAAGGAACCTTTCTGAGTGCGGCAGTTTGACTATTCAAAGAATTCATCAGTAATAATACTAGACACGGCAGGCTAAACAACTTAAGTAATTTTTTGGTCAAAATGTTATAACCTCAAAATGGACTTAATTTTTTTATACGTTTTATTCGGTGGAAAAAACTTGAAGTTTATTCGTAGGTCTAAATTATTCAGAAACAGTTTTCTGTATCATATAACTTAGGTTTAAACCGCGCCCTGTTTCGTATCAAACAAAAATGTAAATAAGTACATTTTTGTGTTTTTTTCTCTTCCGAGTCTAGATTAACCCTGGCAAAATAATATATCGATACCTATGCGATATGTATTGGCTGAGTTTGAGGTATAAAGCCGTGCTTGTAGAGTCATTCTGATAATGGCCGATAGGCTATAGAAATGATACAACTTAATAATTCTTAGCTAATATTTCTTTTATTAACCGGATCCAATGGTCTAACTTTCTCAATTATTTAGAGATTGAGATTAAATAAACCGTTTATTTGTATTCACTATATAATAATGGATAAATTCACCGGTTATGTAATTAAAGCCATTCACTTCCTCTAAATTTGTGAGGGTTTGTGGCTAAGTGGTAAGCGATTAGGTAAAGCATATTGTATAAGGTTAAGCTCTGGCTACCCTACTTACCGGCGCGGCAGGAACACAACACGATGGTTATTTATTATGTCCGCGGTGTTCTGTAGGGCGGAGGTACTACCCCAGTCGGACTGCTCAGTTCGGACGGGAGATACCGTCGTATACTAGGTACCTTCATTTTTTTCTGTTTAAAAAATTAAGCAAGTGTAATTTTAGTTGAACTTTTGTTGTTGAAAGTTGAAGAGTAGTACCTAATTATCATATATCATCAAAGATTTTGGTGACTGGTAGCGGGGACCAGCTAGGCTAAAATGGGTTCGTTTCGCGGACAAACCAACTCTTGTGTAGTTTTAGTCCGCTGGACGTCAATATAACAGTTTCATCATGCTCTTGGTGAAGTAATACGCAGTAAAAAAAACGTATAAAACTATATCTATTCCGAATTACACTAAAAATCGTTAAGCTAATACTTGTGTGGTGAAATAATCAACAACTCATTCACTTACAACCTTTCACATTTTTATAAAAAGGACTATTTTGTAACTCGCGTCAGAAAAGCCTTCACACTTAGTCATGGCTGTTGACTCCTATATAATTTATACTGCTTTAAAACCTAAGAAATTGAACAATTATACTTTTCAGTAGCAATTAAATTGTTACTGAAAAGTTCATATCTTATTACGTAGATTTTAATTTATATTTTTATACCTGTTGTCTGCGGCTTCGCTCGCGTTGCATTTTGATCTCATTGTCGCTTCCCATGGAAACCTTTTCCAAGAATAAAAAGTCTATGTATTAGTTCAAACTGTAATCTATTCCTGTACCAAATTTTAGGCAGATTCGTTCCGCCGAAAGAGCGTTATTGAGTTACAAATATCTTCATAAACTTACACATTTATAATATTAGATAGTACATACACACAAATAATACATTAAGTATAATAAGAAGATGTATGGGGCCCCTACAAGGTCTTCTGGGCTCAAGCCAACCTCAACACTAGCATTAACAAACATAAAAAAATATTAGTAAGTAGATACTTAACCCCTCAGTGTCGCTCACACACACAAAGCAGCAGTTACATTTTCCATCAAATTTTGACAGTTTTTCTAGAGGATTTTCCATTACAACGTTTTAAAATTAATGATGATTACAAAAAAATCAATTACTTAGTCATTTTGACTCCTAAAATTAAATTAAAATTCACGACTAAACAAAAAATGTTGAAAAATATTCAGGCTTCTTCAGTGGGGTTAAGTGAAGAAAGGAAGAAATCTATAATATAAAGAGGTAAAGTTTGTGAGTTTATGAATTTGTGACGTTGTAGGGGTTAATCTCTGGACCTACTGAACTTATTTTAGAAATTCTTTTACCAATAGAAAGCCACGTCATTTGTGAGTGTCATAGGCTATACATTTTATTGGAAAACTGGAATTTACACCCGGGCGAAGCCGGATCCCGGGTTGCCAGTAATTAATAATTTGCACTAAACATGTACAAAATGCAACCACGAAGCAGACTGCTTTGAGTGTGGTCCCGGATTCCATTTCCAAGTTTTTAAACTCTTTGTACAAGCCTTTTGTCAGTGGTTCAACAATGTCGAGTTATAGGTATTCATATCTAATTTTCCTTACAACCTTACGGCCGAAAGTGACAAATCTTACCCATCGAAAGTATTGTTAAGAACTTATCAGGTACGAGGTAGGCGCCGGTAAACGTCTTGGGCGTCTTTTAAAAAGCAATAAAAAGACTAGTCAAGACTAGACAGCCTCTGGTGTACAATAAAGAGTTATCTATCTATCTATCTATCTCTGTGGTGTAGCGGTAGTGAACGCGGCCGCTGCGAAGGATTCGGGTGCGATCCCCGCTCAGTGCAAATATTTATATGCCTGAATATGGGTATTTGCATTAGTCTGGTCGTGCTTCGGAGAGCACGCTAAGCCGTTGGTCCCGGTTGCCATACAAACATCTATGGCAGTCGTTTCGGGTAGTTGGAGCCCTAAAAATTCCAACAATAATGGTCTTTCTGCAATGCTTCGATATCGCCTAATGGTCACCATTGAGTTGTGAAGGTCAGATGGCAGTCGCTTTACGGAAAATATCGAGGTCCAGCCAAATCCGCAGTTAAGACTGGTAAAGCGGACCCCAGACTCCGAGGTGAAAGCTTTGGATGCGACTGGGATTAACGCTAGGTTGAAGAAGAAAAAGACTAGTCAACTAATGATGACTTTGAGCCCGTAATTCATTATCCTCCGAGCTTTTCCTAATTTAGTTGGGCTCTTGATCGCCTCAATATAATCGGGGATTGGTTAATTGATGCAACTCGGCCGTCACGCTCCGCATAACCACCAAAAAACACCTAAAAACACCTTCTTCACGGCTATAGTTTCATGTTTGTAAACCTAAATAAAAACTGTATTATTAAGGCCTAGCGCGCACGTGTTACTTTTGTCACCATGATAGGTTAGGTTAGCTTAGGTTAGGTTAGGTTAGGTTAGGTTATTCAACTTTTCAACTTCAGCAAGATTCGTTTTTTTGCCGTGTCTTGAAACCGAATGCATGTGTAAACTCTTTGAAATACTGTTGCCACTAAACCGAATTCTGCAAAAAACTGATCCGTTGAAAATAAGATCCGGCAAAACGTGGCTCCGTGTGAACGTAGGGTAAGTGGTAAATAACTTAAGAAAACTTTTATTTTTATTTTTAACGGTTTTAAATTGTATTTTCATCAGATCAGATCATCTGGCAAATGACCCAAACAAGCAGGTCAAGTTAACTAAAACCGTTTAAAAAATAGTTGAGCATTTTGCTGAAATGTCGTAACAATATAATTTTCAGGCATTGATTACATACGGGGCCAAATTTCACCTAATTATCCACGATATCGAATGCTGTGATATAAGAAGTTATACCACTTTTGGCACGCGCTAGTGAGCAGTGCCGTAACATAGTGCGATACTGCAACAACTAGTTCCTATTGCGTTTGGAATTATTGAACTAATTCCTTTGATTTATGTAATCCGTGCATATGGATAGATAAGTAAGCTTCGCCGCGGCTTCGTCCGTTGCATACTTCGCCCCAATGACACCATACATGCCAACCCTTACACGCACGAAATTTATGGTATACTAGCGACCCGGGACCCGGCTTCGCCCGGGTGTAAATTCTAGTTTTTCCAAGGATCCCTAATTTTTTTCAAAATGAAATGTAGCCTATGTCAAATTGGAAGAATGTAGCATTCTATTGGTGAAAATATTTTTTAAATCGGCCCAGTACTTTTTGAGCCTATTCATTACAAACATACAAACATACAAAAATAGGTACAAATCTTTCCTCTTTATAATATTAGTATAGAAGTATAGATATAGGTGTATTTTTTTTTATATCGGTCACGTCAATATGACTTCACCTCGCCTGATGGTAAGCTAAAGGTAAAGTCTCAGGGAGGGGGTTCCCATTACATACACCGACAGTGCCATAATGGTGGCCCTGAACTTGACGGCCACATCAATAGGCTGGTCACATCTGTCGAAGGACCGATGGCCGTTGGAGCAAACGAGTCCTAGAGTGGAGACCGGGAGTCGGCAAACGGAAGGTGGGACGTCCCCCGTCAGATGGACCGACGACCTGAAAAAGGTAGCTGGGATGAACTGAATGCGGTAGACGGAGAATCGGGTGATATGGCGCACATTGGGAGAGGCCTATGTCCAGCAGTGGCCGTTGACAGACTAATTGATTGATATGATTACTGCAAAAAACGAAATAAAAAGAAAAACTATTTGAAATGCACAGTGAGTCCTGAGATTAGCACGTTTGATTTAATTCGATGTTATTATTAAATATCAATTACGAAGGCTTCTTGTTTTCGCTAAATAGAAAACAGGTTAACCCACAATTATTACTGCAATACATCCACTTTGCTATGGCCGTCCGTCCGTCCGTCCGTCCGTTGACGGCTAAAACAGTTACAAGTAGGTATTACCTATAGGACTCGGATTTCCCGCCAACAGTCGGTTTCAATTACAAGGATGCGATCCTGATTACTCATGTTATTGCTTTTCATTGCCAGATCGTTGCGTAAATCGGTTCAACTGAACGCGAGATAATAGCGGACAAACATACATTCAAATATACAAATCAAACTGTCTTTTTTAAAGTCGGTTAAAAAGAAGAGTTCCTGAAGAAAAAGTTAACACTTTTTCTTAGGCTCTCATCATAGGCAGGGTGCGTGGGCCGGAAACTCCACGTAACCTCTCCCCTTCCCCTTTTGCCAGGGGCAAGACAGGACGGACGAGGTTCCCAAACCCGAGGTGGGCATCACAAAGCCGGAGATAGTCCTGAGTCAGCCGAGGTGCGAGGGAAATACATTTTGGGTTACCTAACACCCTAGCGTCTGGAGACTCGAGACGGCATGCGGTTTTAGTCGTTCTGAGTCCGACATAGTGGTATTCTGTTCCACCTTCAGGGTACTTAAATCTACTTCGTTTGGTTAGTCCGACCCCATGAACTCCCATCTAATCAGAGAGTACATGGGGCATTTAGCCAGCAGGTGAAAGCTAGTTTCCTCGCGCTCCAGACACTCCGGGCATATGGAGCCGGATTTTAAAAGTCGTCATAAGCAAAGTTAATATTAATATGCCATCTGGTTGTCAGATAGGTGAAGGTTGTTCTTCACCGGCTCCTATCCTATAAAGTA